>CM016624.1:49899031-50520489 GCA_005393395.2 Gossypium australe
CAAAACCCGGCCATTCGCTATGACCGAATTTGAAATGCCACTGCGGAAAACGTTTGAAAAACTTTTGACTTAGAGTTAAAAACATAAAATTTTGTTGTCTTTACTAAAACATTGTGTAAATTAAAATTTCAAGTAAATTAAGTTGTTACAAATTTAAACATTTTCAAATAACAATATATTCAACAAACCAACTAAAACATAATAATAATCAAAATTGGTTAAATGGCCCTTATTACAACCAATACTTAAAACAAAATACTCAATATTAAAATGCTTAAAATAATTAAAATATCTTCTTCTGCATGGGCCACCTTGTATCCACTCCAAACCCGGTCCAACGCTTATGCATCACCTGAAATGGTTGAGAAAAATTGGGTGAGTCCACAGACTCAGTGCATACTCACACATGCCTCCACATATGGGCTTGGCCCAAATCCACACAGTTCACATACATAAATATGCAAAATGACACCCAACCCAACCTAATTCCATCCATTACACCAACCCCGGCACACCTGCTGTCCAAGGCCGTGGCTAATCCACCGATCAAATAGTGATCCTAACATTAATTCGTCTACGGTGATGCACACAGCCATCAACCGCCGAGATGGGCACCTAGCCAACACCTCCCTTGATGTAGCACACAGCTGATCATCAAGCGCTAATGTAGCACGAGGCTAACATTAGACCACGTACATAAATATGTACACCCGTCCTTCCTTGATCAAATCCAATCCCCATGCATATATGTTAATGTATCATGCCAAATCAACATATAGAATGAACATACATCACATGCTCATTATCATATTACACAGTCACCATAAATAATTAATATATCACATATTACTGACCTGTTAACCGATTACCCCAATCATGGGTTTTCACCACTTTAGCCTTTGTTGTCGGCTATCACACATCATACAAGAATATATATATATCAATACACAAAAAGGAGAAAATAGTGCGATAACTACGCACCTGCTAAGGCACAAACGATCAAATCCCGAAAACGTCACTTGATTAAGAACTCGCCGAAATCCCTAAATGGAATCATATTAGTTTCGGCCTCTATACCAAAGACATTAGAAAGTGGCCTACGCCCTCAAGAAAACGACATAAAAAAAAAAGGAAAAACGGCCATAAACACTTACCTATCTTCCAAAACCGATTGAAGAAAACCCAAAAATGAATGCCTACCCTTTGAATATTCGGCCAACAAAAATAATACTAACAAGGAAGTAGAAGATTCGGCTATGGTTTTGAATGAAGATAACAAAAGATATTATGGAGAAAAAGAAATAGAGTATGTGAGTAGCAAACAAAATGAGAATGAGAGGGAGAGGGAGAGGATTCGATTTTAGAAATAATGGAAGAAAAGAAAAGAAAAGAGGATTTAGGGAAGAAAGAGGTTCGGTCAAGAAGAAAATAAAAAGGAAAAAGTGATGTTGAGCAAATACCAAAGTAAGAAAAGAGGAAGAGAGATGGGAGAAAGAGTGCACAAAAGTGCAAAAGATGTTTTCGGTTTCAAAGGAAAGATGAGAGAAGAAATATAAATTTTGGTTCAAACAAAATGAAGGCTAACCAAAAGCAAACTTGCAAAAATGTACAATACTCATTCGGCCAAACAAGGATTTTTGGAGAGGGAAAACAAAAATGCACAAAATGCAAAAGATGTTCAAAAGGAGAATTGCGAACTATTCCCCCCAAGCTACCTAACAAAATCGACCACCCCCCTAGACACCCATGCCGTCCACATCATGCACTAAAGCCTAGGATTACTTTCCAAAAACATCCTCCTTATTCCATGCCTTTGTCCCCTCATCATGCCATAAGTTCAAGATTCTTATCCCCTAAATTAAGCTTTCCTTACAAAAATTCAACTTACCAAAAGTTATAGTCCACCTATCATGAATAAGGTTTGACCGTCCATAAATGCTATGATGAAATAAAAATCCTCAAAATGCTTTCCTTGATACTCGAACCATTAACCTCAAGCAACCTTTCAAGAGCCCTAACCATCATGCCACTTACTCCTCATGTGCTATAAATGAACATTTAAATTAACTTAAGTGCTAAGCTCACTTAATCCTTCATTAAATAAACCATACGAAAATTATTCTAACTTCCTAAATAAAAAAGCCTTCATAAAACTATTCTAACACACAAAATTCATACCCGAGCCAACACAAAATAATACTAAAATTTTCCTAAAGCCCAATTCCCAATCGGCCCAATCCTACTAGGCCTAATTTTGGGATGTTACATTAAAAGCCGAAAGCTAATATGTTAAAGGGGTCTAGAGTTGGCTGAATACAAGGAAGAAGGATACAAAGTTTCGGGACTTGGTTCTTAAGTCAATCGGCAACAAGGTAAGTTTTAGTGTACTAATCCTACTAGGATTTGGATTTATGGCCGAATGGCTCTTTGCTAAGTATAAATTATTGATTAAATGTAGAGATTTAAGATCTAAGGCAGATCAAGCTTTTCGGACTTGGATTGAAAGCATTAAGCGAATCAGGTGTGTACCCCACACTAACTTTAATATGTTGTATGGCAAATATTTAATATATGAATATATAAGAATGTGAATGTGGCTAAAATACCCTAATGTGGTACAAAGTACTCAGGTACGTTTCCTACTCCTGCTAGGATTACGAAATATGTTATATTTTAACATGTGAAAAGTAACGTGAATGTGAATTTAAGTATGATATGCATGATATGAATAATATGGGCATTCGGGTTATATGAGAAAGGGGGAAGTGAATGTGATGACTTCGGTCTCACTATCTGAATGTGGTGACTTCGGTCACATTATCTGAATGTGGTAACTTCGGTTACATTATCTGAATGTGGTGTCTCATGACACAATTATCTGAATCTGGTGGCTATGCCACGAATTATATATGGGCGATGAGCACGTCGACTGCAGCGACTGCCTTCGATGGAGTGTAGCGGAAGGAGGGTTGACTTAGTAGTCCCCACGGTGTGCAGGTTGGTACGGGGATGTGTAGCGGATGGCATCTAGGTTTGGGTATGGGTTGCATCATTATCTTGAATTATTATGTGAACATGATATGTATGGTATGCCTAAATCTATTAAATTTTAGTGTTGGTTGCACATTGAGTCTGTTTGACTCACCCCGTTGGAGAATATTTTTTCAGGTGATGAGCAGTAATGGACCGGGTCGGCAGGAGCTCAAAGGTGGCCATGCACAGCAAGGAAATTAATTAATTTGGATTTTTATTTTATTAAGTTACTTAAGAATTTAATTTTGGGAATTATTTTGATGTAATAAGGCCATAGTGGATTACTTTATTTTACTTTTATTTACTATTACGACTTTTTATCAAGTAAAGTTTAAGTAAATTTTATTTAAAAACAAAGCCTAAACGTTTTGTCACCTAAAGTAAGGTTTTAATAATGAAATAAACTTGTTTTCAACTCATTTTTCTTTCAAAACACCCAAGTTTTTCCTAAGTCACAAAAGAATTTGAAACGGTTTACACCGGGGAACATACCAGATCCGGTCAAGGCTCGTGGGCCGGGTTTGGGGTGTTTCAATTTGGTATCAGAGCCCAGTTTTAAACTCTCGGCCTGTGGTATAAGGCCCAAAACGTTTTCAAATCAAGCCCAAGTAAGCTTTATAAAAATATTTTTGAAAATAAGCAGGTTTTGGCATGGCACCTAAGTCTCCGACCCGAAGTCCACCAGGTAAGTACCCCTATCCTTTGTGTGATTTATATTGTGAATTGTAGAAGGGTAGAAATGGAATGGAACGTAGACTAGCATGATAAGTATTTGAACCCTAGGACTAGTTCACCCCAACTATTACACAAGACTTAATGCTTAATTAAACAAACCTATGGCTAAGTCGCCGAGTTAGGGTGTGGCAACCATTGTGCGCATGTCTAGGATTGGTATTCGGTGGGAGCTTGGTATTTAAGCAGTCCGCGTGACTCACTTCCTCTCCACTCGAATCCTACCTGGTGCGTAGCTTCGGTTCACCCTAACCAAGAGGACTTATTCATAGGCTAAACCCCTAACTAAAACCCGAAATGGACTAGCCGTATTTTTATGGAAACCCTAATTTTAAAACTTTTAAAAAAAATTACCCTTTTGAATTGCAAACACGATTTTATAAAATTCTCTCAAATATTCTTGATTTGTGAAAATTACTAAAATACCCCTAGTTGTAAAATTACAAAACTGCCCTTGGGATTTGAAAATTACTATATTACCCCGATTTCAATAAAACTCTCTTATTTTGTAAAAGTATCCCAAACCTCTATTTTGCAAAAGTCCAAAATACTCCGATTTGGAAAATTTACGAAATTGCCCCTGGCTTACAAAATTACCAAAATGACCCTGAATTTCAAAAATTTTGCAACATCACCGATTTGGAAAACAAATTCTCAAAAAGAACCCTTAAGTTTTGCAAATTTTGGAAATACCCTTGATTTATTAAACTTTACAAATTTACCCTGGTTTATTACCGAAATACCCTCGAATTTCAAAATTATCGAAATACCCCCGGATTTCAAAAATTTCCAAAAATACCCCAGGAATGCAAAATTACCAAAATACCCTTAGTGACAAAATCCACAAGGAACCTTATTTTGAAAAAAAAAATTTACGAAAATACCCCTGGGTAGTGAGAAAACAACAACAATGAAAACTACAACGTTTCTCTGAATGAACGAAAGTTCATAATTGATTGATGGATGTATGAATGAAAAGACTGTGTGCATGTATGAATACGAAAGAACCACTCCTAAAATTCTTTTCATAAAACTTCTTCGCGGGTAATCAGTGGAATAAAGGCTAATTCATAAAAACTTCTTAATCAGATTAAATCGTGAAGTAGACATGAGATCTAGGGGACGTGAACTTAGAAATTGTGCCTAGAAAGTATGATGGTTCTATTAAGATCAGAGTGCGCAGCGTAAGCACGGGGCGGTGAGAAGGATTGTACGACTGTTAGTAAGTAATTTCGAGGAAGAAATTATTTTTGAGGGTAGAACTGTAACATCCTAGATTAGGGGTTATGCGTTTGTGCATAATTCATAAGTAGTAGGTTTTGGCAGTGTTTGGAAGTGAATTAAGGGTTTTTAAAATCCACAAGGTAAGTGTCTATAGCATTCGGCCAAGGCTTATTTTAGTGTTTGGATCTATCTTTTATTATCTTAAAAGCCGAAAACTAATATGTTAAAAGGATCTAGAGTTGGCCGAATACAAGGAAGAAGGATACAAAGTTTCGGGACTTGGTTCTTAAGTCAATCGGCAACAAGGTAAGTTTTAGTGTACTAATCCTACTAGGATTTGGATTTATGGCCGAATGGCTCTTTGCTAAGTATTAAATTATTGATTAAATGTAGAGATTTAAGATCTAAGGCATTAGATCAAGCTTTTCGGGACTTGGATTGAAAGCATTAAGCGAATCAGGTGTGTACCCCACACTAACTTTTAATATGTTGTATGGCAAATATTTAATATATGAATATATAAGAATGTGAATGTGGCTAAAATACCCTAATGTGGTACAAAGTACTCAGGTACGTTTCCTACTCTTGCTAGGATTACGAAATATGTTATATTTTAACATGTGAAAAGTAACGTGAATGTGAATTTAAGTATGATATGCATGATATGAATAATATGGGCATTCGGGTTATATGAGAAAGGGGGAAGTGAATGTGATGACTTCGGTCTCACTATCTGAATGTGGTGACTTTGGTCACATTATCTGAATGTGGTAACTTCGGTTACATTATCTGAATGTGGTGTCTCATGACACAATTATTATCTGAATCTGGTGGCTATGCCACGAATTATATATGAGCGATGAGCACGTCGACTGCAGCGACTGCCTTCGATGGAGTGTAGCGGAAGGAGGGTTGACTTAGTAGTCCCCACGGTGTGTAGGTTGGTACGGGGATGTGTAGCGGATGGCATCTAGGTTTGGGTATGGGTTGCATCATTATCTTGAATTATTATGTGAACATGATATGTATGGTATGCCTAAATCTATTAAATTTTAGTGTTGGTTGCACATTGAGTCTGTTTGACTCACCCCGTTGGAGAATATTTTTCAGGTGATGAGCAGTAATGGACCGGGTCGGCAGGAGCTCAAAGGTGGCCATGCACAGCAAGGAAATTAATTAATTTGGATTTTTATTTTATTAAGTACTTAAGAATTTAATTTTGGGAATTATTTTGATGTAATAAGGCCATAGTGGATTACTTTATTTTACTTTTATTTACTATGTACGACTTTTTATCAAGTAAAGTTTAAGTAAATTTATTTAAAAACAAAGCCTAAACGTTTTGTCACCTAAAGTAAAGGATTTTAATAATGAAATAAACTTGTTTTCAACTCAAGCCCAACCCAAAACAATTTTTCTTCCAAAACACCCAAGTTTTTCCTAAGTCACAAAAGAATTTGAAACGGTTTACATCGAAGAACATACCAGATCCGGTCAAGGCTCGTGGGCCGGGTTTGGGGTGTTTCAACTCAAACGAATCACTCTTTATGAAATACCTTCAATCATTTAATAATATACCTTCAATTGTATCATATATAATAATGCTGCTATCTATACCCAACAATTTCACACACTAGTAAAAAATTTTACATTTTACATTTTACATTTTCCAATTCATTTTCATCATTGAGACCTAAGTTATCATTGTTCTAACATTCAAACAAAAATGGATCTCGATTTTGACAGGAAAAGTTTTCAGTTTTTAGAGAAACAAATATCAATCCATTTTGAGGTTTCAGAAACAAAACGAACAAGAAATTGAAGAGAAACGATTGGAATGAACAAATTCTAGGGATTTCTGCTTCTTACACCAAATGAACACTTTCTATCTTTCTTCTTTTTTTACAGATAAAAGTTAAACTGAGGTAAAATATGGTTTTAACTTTTCCTTATCTTTTATTATTTCTTTTTCAATTTCTTTTAGACAAGACATGCTAATGAAAGTTACTAATACGAAACAAATTTTTTTTTAAATACAAATAGGTATAGTTTGGGAGAATCAAACCTAATATTCATATATTTTTTAACTATAATAAATATTATGTTTTATTTTTTTATAAACATATTATGAATGTATAATATAATAACAACAATACTTATACTATTACATAATATTTGTTTTAATTTTACTTAATATTTGTCAACGCCGTATAGTGCCAAATTTCAATTTTTTAAAGTTGGAGCACAAATATTTCTTACAACCTTGAAATATATATATATATATATATAATGTTGAATTTTAAGGGGTAATATCCTAAATATACCAAAAAATAAAAAAAATTACGGAATTGGGCCGATTTCTAGAAAATTTATGGAAAATGGCCGTTTCCCCTCAAAAGGCGTCCACGTCAGCGCGTTTTGAGGGGAAATGCCAGGAAAGCGCGCCCCTAAGGACGCGCTTTGTGCCAAATCAGCAAAAGCGCCTCTGTGGACGCGCTTTGCTGATTTGGCACAAAGCGCGTCCTCAGAGGCGCGCTTTCCCTTTTCTCAAATATTGGATATTTGTTTTTAAAATTAAATTTAAAAAATTAAACAAATTCTATTTATAAAAGATAATTAAATTACAAAACATAAGCAACTATTTTTATGAAATAAAAAAATTCTTATTTATTAAATATATTAAAACTAAATTACAAAAAAATAAAAATAAAAAACTTCTTATTTTATTAAATATATTAAAACTACATTACAGAAAAATTAAAAAAAAACTTCTTATTTATAAATATATTAAAACTAAACTACAAAAAATAAAAAATAAAAAACTTCTTATTTTATTAAATATTAAAACTAAATTACAGAAAAATAAAAAATAAAAAAAAACTTCTTATTTATTAAATATATTAAAGTTAAATAAAAAAAAACTTCTTATTTATTAAATATATTAAATCTAAATTACAAAAAAATAAAAATAAAAAAACTTCTTATTTTATTAAATATATTAAAACTAAATTACAGAAAAATAAAAAATAAAAAAAACTTTTTATTTATTAAATATATTAAAACTAAAAAAAGTAAAAAATAAAAAAACTTCTTATTTATTAAATATAAAACTAAAAAAATAAAAAAACTTCTTATTTCTAAATATATTAAAACTAAAAAGAATAAAAAAAAAACAAAAACTTCTTATTTATTAAATATATTAAAACTAAATTACAAAAAAAAAACTTCTTATTTTATTAAATATATTAAAACTAAATTACAAAAAGTTAGAAAATAAAGAAAACTTCTTATTTCTTAAATATATTAAAACTAAATTACAAAAAAATAAAAAATAAAGAAAACTTCTTATTTATTACATATATTAAATTAAATTACAATTAAAAAATTAAACAATTCTAATTTATTAAAGATATTAAAATTAAATTACAATAAAAAATTAAACAATTATTTTATTAAATATATTAAAACTAAATTACAAAAAATAAAAATAAAAACAACTTTTATTTTATTTAAAAAATTCAAATTAAATTACATACAAAAAAAATAAACAACTTCTATTTTAGTGAAAATATTAAAATTAAATTATAAACACAAATAAAAAACAACTTTTTTTATTAAAAAAATTATTACAATTTAAAAATAAAAAATCCATCCGAATCAATGTTGATGCAGGTCGGAATCAGTGCCACACGGGGCGGTCGGCGGTTACGTTCTGGATTCCTCCTTCTTCTAGCTTCAGGCGAGGGTCGTGGAACCTCGGGCGGGGATTCCGGTTCCTCCGGCAGTGGGTCTGGTTGTGGGTGTTGCGAGGATGACCCACCTTGATAAAATAATGACCCCGGAGGTGTTTGCATAAACCACGGCGGGGGTGTCTGAATCCCGTATGGCGAAGGAGGTTGGTAAAAAGAAGTGCTCCCCGACGGCACCTCCTGTGATCCCTCACGAGACGACGGCCTCAAGATCGGCTGGCCAGTTGGAGTAGTCGGGAACGGACTCGAACCCGGCTATGCATTCCAACCTGGGGTGGGACTGGGAAAAGGAAACATATATGGGTTAGGAGGATACATATAAGGGGTAGGGTACGCACCTGGCATAAATTGTAAAGGCTGTGATGTAGGTGTCGTCGGCTGAATTGATGGGCCCGGTGACTGTGTGGGCGTTGTTGATGGGCTAGGTGACTATGTCGGCGCTGTTGATGGCCCCGTCTCATCACCCCTTCTCCTTGGATTTAAAGGGCTCTGACGTTCCCTTTGTTGACGAAGTTGCCGTCGCCTTTCTTCTTTCGACAACAAATACGGCTTACCATGGATCCTAAACCATGGCATGTATTCCGGCACGCACGCTAACTCAGAGACGAGGATCGGTTCCCGGATAGGTAAATAGTCATACCGGTTCTCCCACTTCTCGATATGTGCTGACCAAAATCTTGGCCAATCCATGTGCAACTACCGTAAGTCCACTTTGTGCTCACCATCAAGCACCTCAGGTGGCACGGGAATCGATTGCCGGAATCCAAATTGTTGCAGAACCCGATCTAACTAGTGTATCTCCACGGTCGCATAGGTGATCAATGGGACCTTCACGTGCCAACAGTTTGGATTTTGCAAGAACTCCTCCAGAATTACTGCTCGAATTGCCGGATCCTCGTACGGTGTCCATTGAAACTATATTAACATTACAAAAATATTAGTTATATACATAATACTAAACACTAAATACGAAAATACTAAATTATAAATACGAAATTCGAAACTTACTTGTGATTCCGACCGATGGTCCAATAGAAGTCGTATATCTTTAAGCGAGGTAGGTATTCCAGCATAACTCGCCGAATGGTTCCACCTAATTAAATAAATTTTTAGCATACAATTATAATATAAATCTACGTAATAATTGTAAAATATAACATTAAATTTACCTCGTTATTAGTGGGAATGAATATGGTTGGTCGAGTCGAGGACGTAAAAATAGAAATCGAAATCGTGCCCATGACTGCAGTACTGATAGGCAACCTCCGATTTTCATTTTACTCGGCCCCGTCGCCCCGCACATCTCCCGATACAACCTCGATAGCAGGGCAGACCCCCAACTCAATTCACCGGCTGCTCTGAAATCAACAAGTTTCAGCAGCCATCTCAAGTGTACGAGGTTTCTAGAAAGGTCTGGCATCAGATAGCCTTCAATTATCTGACGAATGTAAGCCCGAGCATACCGTATTCTTTCTATTTCGGTCGAACCCTCATTCGGCTCCGGGAATGTGTCTCGTAACCAGGCCATCTCGATCCGAGCTCCTTCAATTTTATCCGGAATGGCACCCAGAAGCTAGTAGCATACGGCTCCCCAATCACCAGAAGTTGCGGACCCGGTGACTACCGACCCGTCCACTGGCAATCCCAACTGCAACTGCACATCTTCCAGAGTGATGGTACACTCTCCGCATGGAAGATGGAAAGTGTGCGTCTCGGGTCTCCACCTCTCTATCAACGCACTGATCAAAGGCGGCTCCAACTTGAACCCTCGGCCTATCGTGGCCACGTGCCAAAAACCCGCTTCCCGCAGGTAATTCTCGATCAACGGTGATGGGGGACCATGCATGTTGCGAATATAACATTCCAACACCCGATCTACAGACTGTTTAAAAAATTATAAAATAAAAATTAATTAAAATTGCATAATTGTAAAAAATATTAAATAATATTGAAAAATTAAAATTAAAACTTACCATTTGCATTTGATCGACGGAGATGTGCTTGTTGTCTAGACGAAGTAATTCCCCGGCCATTGTAATACGATTGAAAATTTTAAAATTTTCCAAAAAAATATATTAAAAAAATTAAAAAGGGCTTTTTGTAAATAGTAAAGGACTATTTCAAAATTTCAGAGGAAGTTTGAAGGACTTTAAGAGAAATTTGAGAGTAATTTGAGTAAGGATTAAAGTGTGAAAAAAATAAAAGGGTTGGGGGTTTTATAGCTTTTTTTTGTACCGTTGGGGCCCCCAACGGGACGCGCTTTGCTGGCATTTCCCCTCAAAACGCGCTGACGTGGACGCGTTTTGAGGGGAAACGGCCTTTTTCCGTAAATTTTCTAGAAATCGGCCCAATTCCATAATTTTTTTTATTTTTTTAGTATATTTAGGATATTAACCCGAATTTTAACTTCTTCTTTTTTTCTTTTTCTTTTTTTTTTTGTAGTTTCTGAAAGTTTGACTGAAAGTTTAAATTTATATATATTTCAATTTTATGATTTTTGAAATTTTAAATTGATATTTATATATGTTTAAAGTTTTTAAAGTTTCTAGTTTTTTCTTATTTTATCAAGTTTGTAATTTTCTAGAAGTTTAGATAAAAATTCTTATGATTTTTTAATTTTTAATTATATATTTTAAAATTTTTTAAAATTTTTTATTGTTGAGACATTTTTCAAAGAGTGCCTGCAATAATGCTTGAACTAGTGCCAACTAGTAGTAGCACTGTCTACTCAAAAAAATTATATTGTTTGAGTTGACAAATTTTGACAATAAAATTACTTAAAGTTGTAATCCCCTTAGTTATTTAGGCCTTAGTTATTTAGGACATCTACTAACCCATCTTGGATATCCAAACTTCACTTAACAAGAGATCTTGGACATTTGTTTGGATTGGATCAAAGCAATCACCATCCCTTAACTCATGGATAGGATCAGATCGAATCAAGCTATAGAAGGAAGTATATCCAATGACTGAAGCCTAATCCTGTGTTGTTTAGTAGATATTATTTGTGCACGTTATCTTGCTAATTTGATGGGATACTTGATTGTAAAAGATATTGTATGTTAGCAAGTTTTGTTTGCTTATATTTTATGGATACTTGCATAGGTTTTGTACTGACTAAGGACACTTTATTTTGTTTAATGAGAAACGTTTTTGTGAGTGCATCAAATTGTAATAATCAAGTGTGTGACTTGATTAGAGTCTAAGCTTTGAAAGGGAAAACTTAGAGTGGAGAGGTTTAGATTTTAGGTATAAAAGTGAGAAGTCTAAACTGGAGAGTATTAGAGCTTGGAAGCACTTGTTGTACAAGGTGATTGGATATAGGGGTGTTCAAGCAATTGGTTCGGTTAATACATGAACCGAATTGCTATTAATTGAATTATTCGAAATGTAAAAATCTTTAACCGTTAACCAAACCGAATTTTTTTTCAAATACATTAACCGGACCGAAATATTTCAGTTAATTCGATTGGTTAACCGAATTTTATATGTTTTTGTCTTTTGGTTAAAGTAAGTAGAAAACATTTAAAAAATACGTTAAAGTTCATTTTCTTTTATTTAATAGTTCAAAAAACATTAAATGGAGGTAAAAACAACAAATAAGGCATTAGAAACACTACATAAGTTTTGAAAGTTAACAACCAAACACTACTTAAGTCTTGAAAACAATAAATATTTTGGTTAATTACCCGATTTCGAACCGAATTAACTGAAATTCCAAAAAAACACTAATCGACCTCCGACTGAACTAAATTTGACCACTGACCGATTAATCGAATTAGATTGGTTCGGTCAATTAATTCGATTTTAACCGAACTGTGAGCACTGTTACTTGGATAGTGAATATTCCCTCTGAAAAATGCCCCTCTAATGTATGAAAATCTAATTACGTAAACATTTTTTGTGCTATTTATTTTTCTACAGTTTTCATTACAAGTGCCTGAAGCAGTTAGAACTACTCTAAGCACTGCTTCTAGCACTACTCCATTTTGTCTTAAATATCAATTTCAACTTAACAATTTTAAAAATGCAACTTTTTCTAAATTTTTTTTAAAAAAGAAAAAGTTATATGAGTTGATTGTGGATGAGTATACATTGAATGGGTAAAAATGTGAGATTGTTGATAGTGAGTTTGGACATTTTTGAACTTAAAATTATATGGGTGTTATTTATGAGAGAAAAAGAAAATAGAGTAGCAAAAGGAGAAAGTAGATCCATATCTTATTTACGTAAATCTCTTTCCTCAAGTGAGTAGTTTTATTTTCTTCCTCTTATATTGAAAGATGCTAATTCATTTCTCACTTGCAAAGTAATCAAACTCTTTCAACTCTTTATCCTGAGAATATGCGTCATAATTGCTTTTTTTTTTTTTTTATGACCATCTGCTAGTAATCTTCGATTTCCTCAGAAAAGGCTATGAATGTTTCTTTAGGTCATTCTGCATCTTTGGGTATTTTCTAGAAATTTAAGAATATTTTTATAAAATTTACCTCTAAATTATATTATTTTCTCATCTTAGTATTTTTTCCCCCTAAAGTTATATTGCTTTATCTAATTTAGTTTAATACTATAGAAAAATAATTGACGTATTGTGGGTTAGAAAGTGTCATGTAACACTTCTTAATTAATTAGAACACAATATGTCACATTCATTTCTATTGAAATTAATATATATATATATATAATCTAAAATTGTAAAATTAAAATATATATTTTTAAAAAGTCTGTAAAAACTTTAACAATTTTTAAAATAATACGGTTGACTTTGATTGATTATTGATCAACATTGACTGAATTTTAGTTTACAATTTTTAATATTTTAAGAAGCTTTATATATATATATATATATATATTATTGTTGAGTCTTTTACAACAAATATATTTTTGAAGTTATTACCATTTTCAATAATTTTTATATATTTTTTAATTATATATGCTTTTAATTTTCTAATGTCTATTTTTTTTTCAGTTTTTAGACTTTTTCAATATATTTTAGGTTTTTTTTTCAACATATATTAAAATTATTGTAATTTGTCTAGAGTTTTATATATATATTGAATTTTAACATATTTTTTAGTTTCCTAGAGTTTAACAAAATGTTTAATTTTTTATTTTTTAAAATTTTATGATTTTTATTTTTAGTTTATATTTATATATTTCAAAAGTTTCTAGAATATATATTTTAAAATTTACCAAGTTTTTTAATTTTCTAAAAAGTTAACTAATTTTTTATTTTTAAATATTTATTTATATATTTATAAATTTATAAATTTAATTTTTTTTTTAAAATCAGATGGAAGTGCCACGTACCACAATTTAATAGGTGACACATATTAGTTGGTTTTCTAAACATATTTTAACATTATTGGACTCAAGTGATAAACAGAATGAAACTTTAAGCACCGATCTGAAAAAAAAAAGTAGCAAAATCAGAAAAGCAACATAGTTTAAGGGCAAATCATGGCTAAAATGTTTTAAAAAGTTCACAGAATTATAATCATTAAAAAATACTTTTTATAGTTCTAGAAAATAAAGTTTCAGTTTGTTTTTAGAATTTTATGATTTTTTTAGATGTTTTTGGATTTATTGTTAAAAGTGTAACGCCCCAAAATTTTAAGAATTTAATTGTGAGATTCTACAGTAATTAGAATTCTTTATCTCTGGTTTTGTGCTCTGCTTTTGTGTTTAACGGAGTGGGAGTGATTTACTAATTAAACCTTCATGAATCCATTTTGTTGTTCTTTTATTCCAGGTAAAACCTCCTTGACGTATCAACTACCGTAGGGCAGGAGGAGTTCTATTAGACAACCCATGCTTTTTTCTTTTTTTTCTTTTCTTTTCTTTTTTTTTTTTTGCACAAATGGAGAGTTTCGGATACCATTCGTATACCGGACGGATTACCATATATAACACAAAATTTCTCCACCGATTCCCTCTAGTCGAGCCTCCCGGTCTGTCCTTATACCCCGAGAAGTAGAAAGAAATACAATCCCCATCCTGCCTAAAATCCTAGGAATTTGTTGATAGTTAGAATAGATTCGTAGACCTGGTCGACTGATCCGTCGTAAATTTAAAATAGTTCTATGTGGTCCTTTTTCTATTCCTTCTATGTCGTAGGGTTAAAACCAAAAAATATTTGTTACGTTCCTGATGTTTCCTTACGTTATCGATAAAACCTTCTCGTAAAAGTATTTTAACAATGTTTTCAGTGATGTTAGTAGATCCTATTTGAATCGTTCCTTTTCTATTCATATCAGCATTTCGTATAGAGGTTATTATGTCAGCAATAGTGTCCTTACCCATGGTAACTAAAATTTTTGTTGTTCCCGAATTTTGATATAACCAACGTGGTCTTTTTTTTTTACTTAGTAAAGGTATATACGTGAGACACATTCTACTAATTAATCTATGCCATTTAAATACTCTAAATACTCAAACTATACATGAGTCTCGTCTTATAATACCTCGGGAGATAATGAAACTATTTTAGTGAAATTTAACTGTCTCAATTACCGAGCGATCGCACCAAAAATTTGAGTTCCTTTTGGATTTCCTTCTTGATCAATGACAATGGAAGCATTGTCATCATATCGTATTATCATCCCGTTGTCGCGTTTGAGTTCTTTACGAGTACGTACAATTATAGCTCTGATGACTTCTGATCTTTCTAGAGGTATATTTGGTACTGCTTCCTTGATCACAGCAACAATAACATCACCAATATGAGCATATCGGCGATTATTAGCTCCTATGACTCGAATACACATCAATTCTCGGGCCCCGCTGTTATCTGCTACATTCAAATGGGTCTGAGGTTGAATCATTTTTTAAATCTCTTTTTTCAATGTAACAAAGGACGAAGAAAAAAAGAAATACTGTTTGTCAAAAAAAAAAAGGAAACTCGCAATTGTTTTTTTTTTATTCCCAAGAAAAGACTTCTTTCCTTTGGTTCTATATTCCTATCCTGAAATAATAAATTGAGTTTTTATAGGCATTTTTTACGCCACTATTGAAATAGCCTTTCTGGCTATATTTTTGGCTACTTCGCTCATTTCATAAAGGATTCTGCCCGGTTTAACGACAGCTACCCAATACTCGGGAGATCCTTTCCCCGAACCCATACGTGTTTCTGTAGGTCTCACCCTAACGGATTTGGTGTTCAACTTGCGCTACTAAAAGTGTTGTTATTTTAAAACAACCCTTATCCATGTGCTAGGTGGTTAAGTGCAATTCTGGGTAAATTGATGTCAAGAATGAGCCTGCTGGTTCACTGGTTAAACATCTGTCTGTATTATGTCTAGTTTTGAGTTCGAATCCCATTGTGCACATTAGGAAATATATTTTTTTTTTTTGCAAATGCCGGAAGAGGTGGTGGTTAATTATTCTATCGTTCTTCTATTTTTTTTCTTTCTTTTCTTTCTTCTAAAATTTTAGTTCTTTGTTTTTCCGTTCTTCCCTATTTTATTTTCCTTCTTTCGGCAATTGATTTTTATGTGAATTGGGAAGTCTTGTTGTCTGTGAAGTCGATAGTGTGTAAGTTCCGTTGTGACTTCTTTTCGTTTGTCATTTCCATTATGTTAACATTGTTTTTCTGTCGAAACAAGATTTTGCTCGTTTATTTGATGTTCTGTTAAACGTTCGATTGGTTACTTTGTTTAGGCAAGGATATTGCAAGAGACGTTAATCCGACGTATTAGCTTGATTCCTCCTGTTTCGCACGAGGTAAGTGTATGAATTGGAATAGAACTACGTCGAATCTTTTGACATGATTTTAGTGGTAGGTTGATTTGCTAAGTGTTGAAATTGATAGTGAAATTGATTGTGGAATGATTAATTAGGTTCCGGGTAGTCGCCGTATTATTTCTCTGTCAAATCGAAATCAAGTGCATACTGAAAACTTAAATTTTGCAAGTTTCGGGTAGCCATAAATGGTAGCTATCGACACCACACGACTAGGCACACGGGCGTGTGTTTAGGCCATGTGGGCCACACGGGCATGTGGTTAGCCATGTGATCAGCCGTGTAACTCACTTTTTACTGAATTGGAGCCACACGGGCAAGGAACACGAGCGTGTGTATAGGCCGTGTGTGGCCAAGTTAATGCAAGGTTCACACAGGCCAGGGACACAGACGTGTGCCCAGGCCGTGTAACTCACTGTTTGCGAGATGAGACCACACAATCAGGGACACGAGTGTGTGCCCAGACCGTGTAACTCACTATTTGTGTTATAAAAACCACACGGCCAGGGACACGGGCGTGTACCCAAGCTGTGTGAGTCACACGGGCGTGTGTCTAGGCCGTGTAACTCACTGTTTATGCTTTGGAACTACACAGACAAGGCACATGGGCGTGTGACAAGACCGTGTGGCATATAATTGAGGCCCGAAGCCTGTATTCGAGGTCAGTAACGTTACCTAACACTAATATTGGCTTCTTTAATGTATGAATGATAGAAATTGATGATATTAGAACTGTCTGATACTCTGAGATTGATCTGTGAATAACTTAGTTATAAGTATACTATAATGCTTATTCTGTTATTGAGTTATCTTATTGGTTGTAAAATGAATTGGAATGAATGAATACATGATACTGGTACTTGTGTTTTGTATTGACATGGGTTGGGATATTGTGAAGGAGGAAGAAATCTGTTCTGAAATCGTGGCTATGCTACTAGGAGTATAAATCTGATTCTGGCACTTGTCGCATACTGAATTAGCAGCTAAGCTGCATTTCTGTAAAGTGTCAACGAACACTTTGAGGTGTGTAAGGTTGGTTGGGCATTGAATGTCCTTAATGGTGTGTTGGGATGGCCAGAGACAGTGTGTAGCGGACGGGAATAGGAACATTGCATCTGAATCTGGTCGGTATCGTATATGAACTAAAATTGCATATACGTACACATGTGATTTGTCTGCTCTGCATCTGAATTGAATTTACTCCCGTATCGAATTGAATCTCTGAATTTGGGACTACGCTATAACGACTATTAATTGAATAATTTATTTCACGCACTGGGTTCACAACTCACTCTGTTATTACTTGGATTTCAGGTGGTTCGCAGACTTGAATGGGTTGGTGCCCGGGAGCTCGGTCGAACTATTAATTTTCTATATACTATTTCAGTAGGAGCCTTGTTAAACTATAGTAAAATGATTGTAACAGATTATATACTAAACTAGTATTTGGGTTGAACTTTATATAAATCACGGTTTGGTTTTATGGTGTCTTGCGTAGTACTTGATTTTTGCATGTGACTCTCTAAGCTTGGGCTGGACGTCGAGGCCGGATCTAAGGTGATACATTTAGTGGTATCAGAGTTAGGTTTCGATCCTGAGACCTGTGGGTTATGGGCCCATCACGCTTCCTAGACACACGCCTGTGTCCTTGCCTGTGTGACTCACATGACCTAGGTACACGCCCGTGTCCCTGGCTGTGTGTTTTTTATACCACAAACAGTGAGTTACGCTACCTGGGCACACGCCTGTATCCCTGGCTGTGTGGTCTCGTCTCGCAAACAGTGAGTTACACGACCTGGGCACACGTCCATGTCCTTGGCCCGTGTGAACCCTACACGAACATAGCCACACACGCCCATGTTCCTTGCCCGTGTAGCCCCAATTTAGTAAACAGTGAGTTGCACGGCTGATCACGCTGCCAGCCATACGCCCGTGTAGCCCATACGGCCTAGACACACGCCCGTGTGCCTGGCTGTGTGGCGTCGACAGCCACCATTTCTGGCGATTCGAAACTTGCAAAATTTAATTTTTCGGTATGCACCTGATTTTGATTTGACGGGGAAACAATATGGCGACTACCCGGAACCTAATTAATCATTCCACAATCAATTACACTATCAATTTCAAGACTTAGCAAAATCAACCTGTAACAGCCCAATTTTCAGTGGTGTTGGAAACAGTGATTCGAGATCACTAAAATACGACAAGTGAGTTTGAAACTTTTATCATTTAGAGTTTATGAGCCAATCATGAATTTAGAAAAGCTATGAAAAAGTGATTTGTGCTTTAGAAATAATTATTAGGTTAATTAGCCTCAAAAACGAGGAAATGAGACCTCAATTTCATAAACTGAGCCGTAAATATTTTTATAAATATTTACGAAGTATAGTGAGTTAGTATTAAAGTTTTGCTAGAAAAGTTTAACATTTTGATAGTCATTTAATTAAAAAGGACTAAAGTGAAAGGTGCAAAACTTACTGATTAAAGAAATAGGGATTAAATAGCTTAAGGAGTAATTAAGGGAGGACCAAATGGGCAATTAGACACATGGGCAATAGGTTGGACGGCAAGTGTGTAGAAGAAAATAATAAAACTAGTGTGAACAAGGGGCAAAATTGGAAAATATATAAAATTTAACAGTTAAAATTGGATTAAATTGAATTTCTAGACATTTCTTCATTTTTCTTCAGCCAAAAACACCATTAAAGAGTCTCTCTAAGCTTGTTTTTCATATTCTTGCTACAAGTAAGTTCAATTCTTGATTATTTCTTGTAGTTTTTGTGATTTTGATACTGTTACATCTAGGTCCAATTATTGAATTCATTAGTTTTTGATTTTATGAGTGATTTTGAAAGTTACCATGGATAGGTGCTGGAAGTTTATGATGAATTAACATAGATTTGAAGCTCTAATTTTTTATGTGATGATTTTATCAAGTGATTTCAATAGAAGTTGATTTTTAGGAACTAATTGTGAAAAGTTAAGAAGTAAGGTTTAGTGTTGAAATTCTGATTATCAAAGATTGTGTAGTAGTTTAGAATGATGGAATAAATTTTTAATTGAGAAAAAATAGGTTAATTGATTAGGGACTAAAGTGTAAAAACTGTAAAATTTAGGGTAAAAATGTAATTTCAAAAATTGAATGGCATAAATTGCGAAGTGAATTAGAGTTGAATTAAATGTTAATGAATGGTAATTTTATATTATAGATCAAGAAACCGAAGATAAACGTGAAAAAGAGAAAGTAGCAGAATAGTCCCCGAAATTGCTACAACTTCTACAATCTACCCTAGGTAAGTTCATATGGTTGAACTTTCATGATAAATTATTGATTTAAGAATGATATAATGTCTTATTTCATATCTTTGTTATTGAATTATGATTATTGTGATAATATAAAAAATCAAATTGAATGTTCAAATCAAGTGGAACGCAGGATTGAGTACGATCGTACAGTGACACAAGAGAAATTGATGGATAAGACCATGGTTGGATCATGACAATGTTTAAATGTAAGACCATACCTGGGCTATGGCATTTTAGTGAAAAGACCATAAATGGGTTATGGTACCGTGTACGTAAGACCATGGTTGGACCATGGCAGTAACTATATGTGTAAGACCATAGCTGGGCTATGACATCCTGATGATAAGACCATAACTGGGTTATGGCATTATGAGTGTAAGACCATGGCAGAGCCATGGAAATATTCGTGTAAGATCATAGTTGGGCTATGGCATCAAGAAAACAATGTCTCAAATCCGTAAGACGTTCTCTAATTTGACCAAGATTGGTAAGTGTTACATGGTTTAATGTGATTGAATTTTTGTAGCTATTGATATTGAGCTCAATTAAGTGAACTTTATTAATTGAAATTGTGATTGGTTGGCAATGTTAGTGAAATGTTCTATTTAATGTCTATTTATAGATTGTTTGGTAAGATTTATCTTTAAAGCCTATGAACTTACTAAGCTTCTTTAAGCTTACTCTTGTGTGTTTGATGTTCTTTGTAGATTTTCAAGAAGTTAGGAGGATCGGATCAACACATCGGTTCACACTATCTAGATAACTCCGGTAGATTTTGTTATGCATCTTAAGGTTTATATGACATGTATAGGGTTTAATTGGAAAGAACTGAACTTGTAATATGTTTGTGAATGGTACGTATAGACATATATGTATGTTTCTGTGCATATACTAAGTAGTTGATTTTTGGTTTAGCAATGAATGAGACTAATTTGGTAAGTTTAGGTAAATGAGTTTTGTGATGATATATTTTATGTAAAACATGATTTTTGACTTGTATTGGTTGCTTGGTTGGGATATATTGGTATATGAGAATGTTGTATGCAGGTTGATGGTAAAAAGGGTGAGAAAAGTGGTGTTAAAATGACATATTTTCTTCCACACGAGTAGAGACACGGGCATGTGTCTCAGCCGTGTGTGACACACGACCATGTACATGGGCGTGTAGTCTGGCCATGTGTCCCCTGCATCTTAAAATTGAGAAACAAAATGCTCAAGATTAAGCACGTGGGTAGAGACACAATCGTGTGTCTCAGCCGTGTGATGTACACGGTCTAACACACGGGTGTGTGACTTGGCCGTGCGAAACCTGCACTTAATTTTTGAAAAATAAATTGACCACACGGTCTAGCACACGGGCGTGTGGCTGGCTATGTGAGTCAGGGAGTTACACGGGCTAGGACACGGCCTGAAACACGGACATGTCAAAGGGTTACACGGGCATGTCCCTTTGCCACACGAGCGTGTGTGCCCTATAGTAAGGACAAATTTTGGAATTCTGCGAAAAAATTCTTTGAGTTCCCAATTTAGTCCCGACTCGTTTCTAATCCTTAAATTGGGCCTCGAGGGCCCATTCAAGGGATGATATGATTAATTTCGAAAAATGAATAGTAAATGACATGATTTATTTATGATTGTTCTGTAAACTCTAGTAATGCTTCGTAACCCTATTCCGGCGACAGATATGGGTCAGGGGTGTTACACAACCTACCGCTAAAATCATGTCAAAATATTCGATGCAGTTCTATTCCAATTCATACACTCACCTCGTGCAAAATAGGAGGAATCAAACTAATATGGCAAATTAACGTCTCTTGCAATATCCTTACCTAAACAAAGTAACCAATCAAGCCTTTAACAGAACATCTAATAAACGAGCAAAATCTCGTTTAGACAGAAAAACAATGTTAACACAACGGAAATCACAAACGAAAAGAAGTCACAACGGAACTTACACACTATCGACTTCACAGGCAACAAGACTTCCTAATTCATATAAAAATCAATTGCTGAAAGAAGGAAAATAAAAGACGGAAGAACGGAAAAACAAATAACTAAAATTTTAGAAGAAAGAAAAGAATAAAAAATAGAAGAACGATAGAATAATTAAGTTAACCACCACCCCTTCCGGCATTTGTAAAAAAAATATTTCCTAATGTGCACAACGGGATTCGAACTCGGAACCAGGCAAAATACAGACAGATAACCAACAAGCTCATTCTTAACACCAGTTTACCCAGAATTGCACTTAACCACCTAGCACATGGATAAGGGTTGTTTTAAAATAACACTTTTAGTAACGCAACTCGAACACCAAACCATAAACACAAAAGCAGAGCACAGAGCCAGAGATATAGAATTCTAATTATTGTAGAATCTCACAATTAGATTCTTAAAATTATGGGGCATTACAACTTTCTCCCCCTAAAGAAATTTCGGCCTCGAAATTTTACCTGATTCAAACAGATACAAATATAGCCGTTGAATGGATTCTTCCAGCTCCCACATGGCTTCCTCAATACCGTGGTTCCGCCATAGAACTTTCACTAGAGGGATAATTTTTTTCCTCAACATCTTAACGTCACGATCCAAAATCTGGACAGGTTCCTCTTCGAATGTTAAATCCAGTCGTAATTCGATCTCATCAACAGTAACAATATGTGACGGATCCGACCGATACCATCTCAGCATCGAGACATGAAACACATCATGAATCTGATCCAGCTCTGGTGGTAACTCCAGTTGGTAAGCAACGAGTTTGACACGTTTCAAGATACGGTAAGGTCCAATGAATTTAGGGCTTAGCTTGCCCTTGCGTCCAAATCGGAGGACCTTTTTCCACAGTGACACTCTCAAGAAAACTTGATTGCCAATAGAAAACTCAATATCTTTCATTTTCAAATCAGCATAAGACTTTTACCGATTAGATGCAGCTTTCTGTCGGTCTCTAATTACTTTCACAGTGTTCTCAGTTTTAGAAACCAATTCAGGACCCAATATCCGGCGTTCACCTAATTCGGTCGAACATAGTGGAGTACGGTACTTAAGACCATATAAGGCCTCATAGAGTGCCATCTGAATACTAGACTGAAAGCTTTAATTGTAGGCAAATTCCGCTAATAGTAAGTACTCCTCCCAGCTACCTCTGAAGTCTATCACACAACCTCGAAGCATATCCTCTAGGATCTGAATAACCCGCTCCGACTGTCCATCGGTCTGAGGGTGATACGCAGTGACAAAATTAAGTCGAGTGCTTAAAGCCTCATGGAGTTTCTTCCAGAACTGAGACGTAAATCACGGATCTTTGTTTGAGACGATTGAGACTAGAATTTCGTGTAGCCTCACAAGTTCGGCAATGTACAGTTTAGCTAACTTCTGCAAAGAGTGATCCGTTTGGATAGGAATGAAGTGAGCCAATTTGGTCAACCAATCAACGATGACCCAAACTGAACCTTTCTTAGTAGGGGTTAAAGGAAACCCCGTAACAAAATCTATTGTCACCCATTTCCATTTCCACAGTGGAATCTTAACTGGTTGAAGCAGTCCGGAGGGTAGTTAATGTTCGGCCTTAACCTTTTGACATGTCAAGCAGTGAGACACAAAAGTAACCACCTCCCGTTTCATCCCAGGCCACCAATAAAGCTCTCGAAGATCATGGTACATTTTATTCCCACCAGGGTGCATAGCATAAGGACTACTATGTGCCTCTTGTAGGATAAAATACCTTAGTTCTTTATCATTGGGTACACAAATCCTACCCTTGAAGCATAACACATTATCGCTATTCACGCTAAAATCAGAATTCTTGTTTGAACCAACTTGTTGCAAGCACTACATTAAAGACTCATTGCTCGATTGTTTGGCTTAAATTTGCTCCACCCAAACCGATTTGACCTATAATTTTGCCAACAATCCTCCATCCCCAACCAAATTTAGACAAGCTAACATTGCCCTCAAATCAGTCATCACTCTACGGCTAAGGGCGTCTGCGGCCACATTAGCCTTACCCGGATGGTACTCTATCGTGCAATCATAGTCTTTGAGTAACTCAACCCATCGACACTGCCGAATATTTAACTCTTTTTGGGTTAACAAATATTTGAGACTCTTTTGATCGGTATAAATAATACACCTTTCACCATACAAATAATGTCTCTAGATCTCGAACACAACCGCAGCTAGCTCAAGATCATTCGTAGGGTAGTTACCCTCGTGTGTCTTAAGCTGTCGTGACGCGTAAGCAACCACCTTATCATCTTGCATAAGCATACATCCTAACCCGACATGTGAAGCATCACTGTATACCACAAACTCTCACCCCGATTCCAGCTGAACTAATACAGGATCTTGTGTCAGGACAGACTTGAGTTTATCGAAACTATACTGTTGTGCCTTAGACTACACGAATGGAGCATTCCTTAGCTTCGTCAGAGGGGATGTAATCAGATAAAACCCTTCGACAAACTTTCGGTAGTATCTAGCTAAACCTAGGAAGTTATGAAGCTCAGATACATTTTCAGCTGTTTCTACTCAACAACAGCTTCAATTTTCTTGGGATCAACTCGGATCCCCTCCATCAACACCACGTGACCCAGAAAGGCGACTTCTTGCAACCAAAACTCACACTTACTGAACTTGGCATATAAGTTTTTTTCTCGGACTATCTAAAGTACAATACGAAGATGATCATCGTGCTCAGTTTCAGTTTCAGAGTGGACCAAGATATCATCGATGAAAACCACTACAAAATTATCCAAGTACAATTGAAACACCCGATTCATTAAATCTATAAATGCCACCGGAGCATTCGTCAACCCGAAAGGTATTACTAGGAACTCGTAATTTTCGTAACAAGTCTTGAGAGCAGTTTTGTACACATCAGTCTCTTTGATTTTGAGCTGATGGTAACCAAAGCGTAGGTCGGTTTTGGAAAAGATGAACGCTCCTCAAAATTGATCGAACAAATCGTCAATCCTCGATAACGGGTACTTGTTCTTGATTGTCAACTGTTCAACTGTCTATAATCAATGCACATTCCCATCGACCCGTCTTTCTTCTTAACAAACAATACCGGTGCCCCCCACGAAGATACGCTTGGCTGAATAAATCCTCTATCAAGGAGTTCCTGAAGTTGCACCTTTAATTTGGTCAGTTCTTTCGGTGCCATGCGATAAGGCGCAATGGACACTAGAGCAGTACCTGGTATCAGATCAATTTCAAACTCCACCTCTCTATCCGGGGGTACTCTGGGAAGTTCCTCAAGAAAGACATTCGGGAATTCCCTCACGGTGCGAATATCTTTCACTGAAAACTTTCTTAAAGCAGAATCGAATACGTAAGCAAGGTATGCTTCGCACCCCTTTCGAACTAACTTATCTACTACAAGAGCAGATATTACATTAGAAAGGTAATCTCGACGCTCACCAATCAAGATCACCTAGTCATTCCCAGTCAGTCTCAAAGTAACCCTTTTGGTTACACAGTCTAGTCTGACCCAATACTCAATGAGCCAAGACATTTCTATAATTAAATCAAACTCATTAAAGGGTAATTCTATTAGGTTAACTAGAAATATCATGCCCTAGAGCTCGAGGGATACTCGTCTGTATACTCTATCAACTCAAATTGACTGACCCAAAAGACTAATCACGAAAAACTCTCTAGCAGTATTCTCAGCCGTTAAACCCAGATTTGCAAAAACAACACTAGCTATGTACGAATGAGTAGAACCAATATTAATGAGAGCATAATATGGGAAAAATGAATAAAAAAGGTACCTACAATGATATCAGCATCATCGCTCTCCTCGCGGAGTCTCGCCGCATAAACCAGTGCTGGCTGACGAGCCTTAGCTTGACCTACACCTTTACCCGATGCTCTCTGTCCTCTCCCAGATCCATTGCTACCCCTACTAGTACAACGACCTCTGAATGGTTGCTTAACCTCTCTCAGAGGCTGAACAGAATTTAGAGCTGGATTCTGTGCCATAGTTGGCACTGAATTAGGTCGACGAGGGCAATCCCTGACTCGATGCTCCATCGAAACACAACGGAGACACGCTTCTAACTTCTTCTAGCACTCGCCCGGGTGGTGTTTCCCACAATCGCTGCACAGCTGAATCTCAGTCACTACAGCTGGTGTCGCGACCCTCGAGGGTCTATCAAATCTCGCCCATTTCTTAGGACGCTGAGCGAAACCAAAGGGACCTAAATCCATCTTAACTTTACTCTGATCCTTTCTACGATCACGCCGCTCGCGCTCAGTGCGCTTCACTTCATCTACTATCTTTGCTTTGTCAACTAGGGCCGCAAAAACCCGCTCCCTCTGAGGAGTTATCACAACACGTGGATCATATCTCAGTCCCTCCTCGAACCTCACGCACTTGTCGTAATTAGACGCTACCAAAGCCCGTGCATACCTACTCAGTCGCAGAAACTCGACCTCATACTCAGCAACAGACCGATCGCCCTGAACTAGGCTTATAAACTCGTGCTGGCGAGCCTCAACATAACTCGCCCCCACATACTTACCTTGGAAGGCATTCTTAAAATAATCCTAGTTAACCTGTTCGGGCTTAGCACCTTGCTCAACTATCAACCACCACTAATAAGCTTTGTCTCGGAGGAGAGACACAGCACCCATCAGCTTTTGAATAGGAGTAAAAATCAAGGTTTGTAACACACCCTACCCGTATCTGTTGTCGGAATAAAGTACGAGGCATTACCGAAGAGTACGAAACACTTACAGATAATTTAAACCATTTATCGCTCAAATACCGAAACTGATTATAAAAGTTCCTTTAACGGACCCTCGAGGTCCAAATCATGTATTAGGATTGGGTCGAGACTAAATCAGAATCGTATGAAATTTTTTGCAAAATCCCAAAATTTATCTCATTTATAAGGGTCCCACGCCCATGTAACTGGGGACACTCCCGTGTGGCATGGCCGTGTCTCTAGGGTGTGTAACTCTCTGACTTACATCTATGAAGGAACTCAGGTCACACGGCCTTAGTACACACCTGTGTTGCTACGCCATGTAGTAAAGTTAATTTTCACAAATAAGGCTATTTTCCAAGCCATATTTCTCACTCATTTGATCCTTATTCTTTACCCACATTTAATACATGCAAAAATCAATTTAAGATATTCAACTGAGCCTTATACTTGATACCATTTGTTAGTCGCACACTTTATATAATTAACAAGAAACGTATATGGGATCAATTCTCATTAAATTTCTCTTGTACTTATACTTTTTCACATTATGTATTCATATATCATATAACAATCATACCTCTGTATTTCATATACATTTTTATAACAATTTGTCTTGGTTTCAAACTACTTCATATTTGAGTTTTACTTATCAAATCATTTGAAACATCATCTTTACACATATAGTGCACTTGAGGTGTACAATTCTATAATTATGAATGAACACATTTATCAAACATATTCCATGTTTTTATATAAATCATAGTCTCATATTTCCATGTATCAATTACTATCATTTCCTCGTATTTTGACAAATACGAGTAACAATTCATAAACATGCAATTCACTAATTCTTCATGCCAATCACAATTTAAATTGATAAATCACTTATTAAGCCCAATTTCAATGTTCACTAAAATTTATCATATAAATTTGGATGTACGTATCCACCAATAAATTCCATGTACATGTATCATCATCTCATATTTCCACATACATTAACTTTTCACATTATGAACTCAAATAACATATACAAGACATACCAATGTATTTCAAGTATGTTTTCATAATATTTCATTTAGAATTCAGATTATTTCATATTAGAACTCTTCTCATTAATTCATTTGGAATACCAATTTATACGGATAATACACTCAAGGGTGTACAAATATATAATCACAAATGAACTCATTCATCAACCAAGTTCTATGTTCATGTCTCATCAGCTCGTATTTCCTTATATCACATAATTCTATGTAACACTTACCAAACTTTGTCAAATTAGTGAACGTCTTACAGAATTGAATATGTCGTTGCTCAGTGCCACGTTTCACAACTTAGTATGGTTTTCCTCATTGAAATACCATACCTACATTTCACAACTCAGTATGGGAAATGTCATACCTACGTTTCTTAACTCAGTATGGTTAATACCATACCTACATTTCACAACTCAGTATGGTTAATACCATACCTACGTTTCACAACTCAGTATGGTTAATACCATACCTACGTTTCACAACTCAGTATGGTTAATACCATACCTATGTTTCACAACTCAGTATGGATGATACCATACCTACATTTCACAACTCAGTATGGTTAATACCATACCTACGTTTCACAACTCAGTATGGTTAATACCATACCTACGTTTCACAACTCAGTATGGTTAATACCATACCTATGTTTCACAACTCAGTATGGATGATACCATACCTACATTTCACAACTCAGTATGGTTAATACCATACCTACATTTCACAACTTAGTATGGTTAATACCATACCTACGTTTCACAACTCAGTATGGATGATACCATACTTATGTTTCACAACTCAGTATGGATGATACCATACCTACGTTTAACAACTCAGTATGGTTAATACCATACCTACGTTTCACACTTTGCCATGGATCAACCATGATGTTATCCATCAATTCATCACTTTTTACTAGCATGCCATAGCCCAGTTATGGTCTTACACCTTAAACACGTATCACACCGATGCCATATCCCGGATATGGTCTTACACGGAAATCACTTGTCACTTGTAGCCGGAGCTACCACTTTTCACTGATCAGGTAGCTGGAGCTACCACTTTTCACTTGATCAGGTAGGTTGAACTACCATTTTTCACTTGATCAGGTAGTCGAAGCTACCATTTATCACTTTCACTTGTCCTTGATCAAATAAGTGTAGCCGAAGCTATCACTTATCACTTGTTGCCATGGTTCAACCATGGTCTTTTCCATCAATTCATCTTGTCACTGAACTGAAGTGCTCAATTTGATCATTTATTCAATTTTCATGCTTTTACATTATTCACGATTTTATCATCAATACATATGAAATAACACATTATGAAGTTCATAAATTTAACAAATGATCACCAAAATTTAGCCATATAAACTCACAAGTTCAATTTTTGTATTATAACGATAATCATAATTTTATAATAAATATTCCAAATAAAACATTATATCATTTCTAATTCAACATTTATCAATTATAATCAGGCATGTGATCAATTTATACACACGTCATCCATATATTTTTCTTCCTCCCCCTCTCCATCCACATCCTTAGTATAATTAACACACTTGTAAGTAACATTATCTATAAATTTTCACTATTTATTTATGTGAATATTCAAGCTATTCATCTATGTTATAGTCACTAAATTATTTTTATCTTGAGCTACAGAACTTTAAATTAAGATCCGCTAAATTTCTATAAAACTAGACTCACATATCTTCTTACCATAAAATTTTAAGAATTTTTTATTTATCCAATAAGTACAGTTAATTCTTTAAATTCACCCCTGTTCTACTGTCTGACAGTTCTGACTCTTCTTCACTAAAAATTAATTATCTCCTAATATGAGATTCGGATGATGTTTTCGTTTGTTTTTCTTGAAATTAGACTCATTAAGAATTTTAAAAATATAAATTTAAGCCCCTAATTATTTGTTTCCTATTTTTTATGATTCTAAAAAGTTAGAATAAGGGAACCGGAAATCATTTTGACCTTGTCTCGCAAAACCTATTATATCTCATGATTTACAATTATATTGCTTACACCATTTCTTCTATAAGAAACTAGACTCAATAAGATTTAAGTTCATATTTCATTCATCCTCTAATTTGATTATACAATATTTGGTGATTTTTCAAATTTAGACTACTGTTGTTGTCCAAAACTGTTTTAGTGCAAAGTGTTGATTTCCATTTTGCCCCAAATTTCACAGTTCATACAATTCAGTCCTTGTCCAATTAACTCCTCAATTGGAATAATTTTTCTCAATTAATACTTTATTCTATCATTTTAAACTACTTCATAACCCTTGAAAATTAGAACTTTAGCATTAGACCTTAATTCCAAACTCTTTCACAATTAGGTACAAAAACCAATTTCCATCAATTTTACTTGATAAAATCATCATATATCAAAATTAAAGCTTCAATTCTATGTTTATTCATCATATGCTTCCAGCACCCATCCATAGAAACTTTAAAAATTAGCCATAGAATCAAAAACTAAGGATATAGTAAGTTGGACGCAATTGTAAAAGTCCAAAAACATAGAAATTTCAAGGAGAAAGCAAGAATTAAACTTACATGAAGCTCAAGTATGAAAACCAACTTGAACCCTCTTCCATGGTTGTTTTTCAGCTGATGAAAATGAAGAGAAATGAAGAGAATTCTAGATATTTCAATTTGGTCCCATTTTTATTTAACTAATTTTAGTAAATTTTCCAATTTTGCCCTTATTTTACCCATTTCCTGATTTTTCTCAGCTATTTCCGCCCAAAATATCTCCTTTAGGCTTATTTGCACTTTAGGTCCTTCCTCGTTTGACAATTGAGCTATTTAATCCTTCTAGCAACTTTTACGCCTTTTTTAATTTAGTCCTTTTTATTTAATTAACCACCCGAACGTCAAAATTTTCTAACAAAATTTTAGTACTACCTTATTGACACTCCGTAAATATTCATAAAATATTTATGGCTCAATTTATAACACCGAGATCTCGATACCTTTTTTTCTCAATTTCTTGACCAAATAAATCTTTATAAAACACAATTTACTATTTCAAAAATATTTTAAAAGCTACATGTGGCTCGTAAATATTAAATAATATAATCTACGAATTTATTTTTTGAATTTGGTGGTCTCAAACGGCTACTTTCGACATCGCTAAGATTTGGGCTGTTACAAGGTCTGTCATAATATGCTCAGTAGCCTTGAGCCAATATTCAGCAACAGTAGGGGCGACTCCTATCACGCCCCTGAACAGTTCCACACCATTTGACCGGAGTCGTTCAGTAACTGACCCTCGGCCTCCCGATCCCGAATGGGTCCTAGCGACCCTCTCCAGTGCCTGAATCATGGCCTAAGACAGTGCGTCGTCCTTAACTTTCGGAGTTTGGGACTCTGTTTCAGCAGCGGGAGTACCAACAGTCTCGGTAGTCTCTAGATTGGGCATTTTACCCAGAGAGGATGACTCTGCTCGAGCTCTTCCTCCTCGGCGTCCTTGATGCCCATGCATACCACGTCCACGACTACCGCGCGAACCCATTTTTGGCAATCTAGCTACAATGTCAGAGTACACATATTAGTTCACATATCCAGCAGGATGATTTCATCAAGTCACATCAAAACTTTAAGAATTTAATTGTGAGATTCTGCAGTAATTAGAATTTTGTATCTCTGGTTCTGTGCTTTGCTTTTGTGTTTAAGGTCTGGTGTTCGAGTTGCGTAACTAAAAGTGTTGTTATTTTAAAACAACCCTTATCCATGTGCTAGGTGGTTAAGTGCAATTCTAGGTAAATTGATGTCAAGAATGAGATTGTTGGTTCACTGATTAAGCATATATCTGTATTCTGTCTAGTTCCGAGTTCGAATCCCGTTGTGCACATTAGGAAATATATTTTTTTGCAAATGCCGGAAGGGGTGGTGGTTAACTTAATTATCCTATCATTCTTCTATTTTTTTCTTTCTTTTCTTTCTTTTAAAATTTTAGTTCTTTGTTTTTCCGTTCTTCCTTCTTTTATTTTCCTTCTTTTGGCAATTGATTTTTATGTGAATTGGGAATTCTTGTTGCCTGTGAAGTCGATAGTGTGTAAGTTCCGATGTGACTTCTTTTTTTTATTATTTCCATTGTGTTAACATTGTTTTTCTATCGAAACAGGATTTTGCTCGTTTATTTGATGTTCTATTAAACGCTCGATTGGTTACTTTGTTTAGGCAAGGATATTGCAAGAGACATTAATCTGTTGTATTAGTTTGATTCCTCCTGTTTCGCACGAGGTGAGTGTATGAATTGGAATAGAACTGTGTCGAATCTTTCGACATGATTTTAGCGGCAGGTTGATTTTGCTAAGTGTTGAAATTGATAGTGTAATTGATTGTGGAATGATTAATTAGGTTCCGGGTAGTCGTCGTATTAGTTCCCCGTCAAAGTGAAATTAAGTGTGTACCAGAAACTTAAATTTTACAAGTTTTGAATTGCCAAAAATGGTGGCTGTCGATGCCGCACGGGTGTGTGGTTGGCCACGTTTACTGAATTGGGGCCACACGGACAAGGCACACGGGCGTGTGTATAGGCCGTGTGTGGCCATGTTAGTGTAGGGTTCACACGGGCCAGGGACACAAATGTGTGCCTAGGCCGTGTAACTCACTGTTCATGAGATGAGACCACACGGCCAGGGACACGAGCGTGTACCCAGGCAGTGTGAGTCACACACGCAAGGACACTGTAACACCCCAAACCCGGCCCATGCGTTTTGGCCAGATCCGGCATGTTATCGAACACATAACACTTTATCGCATTTTGAAAACACAAGTTAAATTAATTAAATTTGAATAAAGGAGAGACTTTTTGAAAATAAACCTCTTTGTATTTTTATTAATAAATGTAAATAAACCTTGTGGTATGTTCATAAGTTGCATAACATAGAAAACTCCTAAGTTGAAAAAAAAACTAGGGGCCTTATTACATAACTGTTCCTCAAATAACAATAAAACAAACTTAAAGAAGTCCTAAAGAAAATATAATTTGTAGAAATAGAACTTGATGGCCCCTCGAGTCCGTCTCGGCTCCCATGTCCACGATCTACTGCTCATCTGGAGAGTAGAGAAAAGGAAAGCGTGAGTCACCAAGACTAAGTGTATAAATCTCAAAGCACACAACGACCTGAGCCCACAAACACATTATGGACCCTGGCCCATAAGGCAGCAATCATAATCATACATCAAAATAATAAATGATTAATAACCCATCCCATCCTAGGGTTCCATCCTCTACACACCAACCCGTACCAACCATCACACTGTGGGGGTTTCTACAATCAACCCTCCATCCGCTACACACCATAACGACAGCCGAACTGCCTATTCCTGTTATTCAAGAATCATTAAATGTGGCATAGCCACCGATCACAATGTGACCTAGCATTTATTTTTGTGGGATTTCTACCACCGATCACTGTGTAACCTATCATGCACTTCCCCTTCATCATATCAATATCCCATCCCATGCATACACACATATAGAAACATCATGCAGACATATGTATTTTTCGATACACATAGGGAGTTCTATGTTTACGTACCTGGCATCCTTGCCTAACCCTTTTAGGGTTCCATTCGACTGTCTATACAGCCTTATTCCGGCTTTTTAGCCCATAACATACATAAATAGATACACATACAGGTTTATTAGTAGTGTGTTAGAGATCTACACACCTGGTTACCGATAAAAAGATGCTTTCTATGTCGACGCTATCCTTAGTCGACACTACTGCTATCTGACCTAGTGGCCAATCTCAAATGGCAGATACTGCTCTTTTCTTAAACTTAGGGGTTTTCTCCTTTGCCTGATCCATATTTAATTTCATCACAAGTCCTTATCAGAACTACTATCACAATATTTAATCATTAATCCTCATTATAACATTAAGATCTTGTATATAATGATGAAATATAATAGAAATCTAGGAAAATCTTCTTACCTTAAAAATCCCAGAAGTGGAGACTAACTATTTTCGGCTTTTAGATCTAATTGACCAAGCTTCTTTCAAATCCTGAATTGTCGCCCATCATAAAACCATTAAACTATTAGCTTTCGGCTTTTGCCTTTCAAAAATCGGGAATAGATCATGAGAACTAATCAAAAATCGACACTTACCTTAGCATAGGAGATTCGGCTAGCACTAGAGAGAGGATTCGGCAATGCCAATGGAAGATTTAAATGCCAGAAGTATAGAACTAATTCTCAAATAGGATGAATAGAAGAAAATACTATGGATGCTTCGGCTTTTTAGAGAAATCGGCACAAGGAGGAAAAAGTGGAGAAGAGTTTCGATTTTTGAAGAAATTGGAGAAAAGAAATTGGATAGGGAGAGGCTAGGGAATTTCGACACAATGGGAGAGGAATTTAGGGTATTCAGTGTCAGAATCAAGGAGCTAGCCCCCCTATTTATAGATATTTCGGCACCTACTGCTAAAAACCGAAAACGCCCTTAAAATTCAAGCTAAAAGAGAGGAGAAATTCGGCTCCCTCTTTGCCATACAGTAGCCGAATTTTACACTCCTCTAGGTGGTGGATTTTCGGCCAACACTTCCCTTGAAGATAAGCTCCTAACTTTTCTCCTTTTTATCTATGATATTATCACTTATAAAATGCACATAATTTCTCCTATTTTTGAGCCTTGTAGCCGTCTACCTCTACTAACCCTAGTGCCGAAATTTAACTCACTTAAATTAAAAGATTTGGGCCTCATTAAACTTAATATTTGGGCCCCTAATTCCTTGTGTGTGACGTCACCCTATCTTCATTTAAAGTGCCGAAATTGGCCTAAAAATATGGGCTCTTTGCGACCCAAAACTTGCTCCTTTTTAATTGTTAATGATGCCACCTTAAAATAATTTAATCTGGGCCTTTTCCTAATTCTAAGCCCAAATTTAGACTCCTTTCACCGAAGTTAACATATTAAACATATTCCTATACTAAACGCATAGACCCGTTAATTCAAGATGTTACAGTTCTACCCCCTTAAAGAAATTTCGTCCTCGAAATTACCTGATCAGAAAAGATGAGGGTATTGCTGCCTCATTGCTTCCTCGGGTTCCCACGTAGCCTCCTCCGAACCATGATTCCGCCATAACACCTTAACCAATGGAACCATTTTCCTTCGCAACACCTTAACATCACGATCCAGAATTTCCACCGGTTCCTCTTCGAAGGTTAGATCAGGTCTTACCTCGATTTCCTCCACAGGTACGATATGAGACGGATCCGAACAGTAACGTCTTAGCATAGAGACGTGAAATACATCATGTATTTGACTTAACTTCGGAGGTAACTCCAGCTGATAGGCTACTGGTCCTACTCGCTTCACCACCTGATATGGTCCTATAAATCTGGGACTCAATTTACCCTTTCTACCAAACCTTAGTACCTTTTTCCATGACGACACCTTTAGGAATACCTTATCTCCCACTGCAAACTCTATGTCCTTACGCTTTAAATCAGTATAGGACTTCTATTTGTCCGACGCCTCTTTCAGTCGAACCTTAATCAATTCAACCTTCTCTTCTGTCTCACTCACCAACTCCGGTCCCAGAATCTGACGTTCCCCTAGTTCTGTCCAACAGGTAGGAGTGACACCTCCGCCCGTACAAAGCTTCATAGGGCGCCATCTGAATACTTGACTGGTAACTATTGTTGTAAGCAAACTCTACTAACGGTAAAAACTCTTCCCAACTACCTCTGAAATCTATGACACATCCTCTTAACATGTCCTCCAAGATATGGATCACCCGTTCAGACTGTTCGTCGGTCTGAGGTTGAAACGCTGTACTGAAATCCAACTTCGTACCCAGCGCTTGATGCAACGCCTTCCAAAATCGTGAGGTGAACCTAGGGTCCCTATCTGATATGATCGAAACCGGTACTCCATGCAACCTCACCACCTCCGCTATGTATAACTTAGCTAACTTCTGCAAGGAATAATCAACACGTACAGGTATGAAGTGTGCAGACTTCGTCAAGCGATCAACAACTACCCAAACTGCATCTTTCTTAGTGGGTGTGAGGGGAAGCCCACTAACAAAGTCCATGGTATTTCTTTCCCACTTCCATTGGGGAATCTTCACTGGCTGCAACAATTCTGATGGTAACTGGTGTTCCGCCTTGACCTGCTGACAGGTCAAACACTTACCCACCAATTCGGTTATTTCTTGCTTCAAACCTGGCCACCAAAACTGATCTCTCAAATCCCAAAACATCTTACTTCCTCCAGGGTGCATAGCGTATACACTACCATGCGCCTCATTCAAAATCCTCTTCCTTAACTCCGGATCTTTTGGCATGCAAACCTTCCCTCGAAAGCATAACAATCCTTCCTCATTCATACTGAATTCTGCTGGCCCATCATTTGAGATTAGCTACAATTTTCCTTTTAACAACTCATCAATCTGTTGCCTCTCCTTCACCTGACTGATCCAAGAGGGTTTCACTTGAAGTTCAGCTAATAAACTTCCATCCTCATACAAACTAAGGTGAGCAAACATTGCTCTTCAGTCGGAGACTACTTTACGACTTAAAGCATCCGCCACTACATTAGCCTTACCCGGGTGATACTCGATCGAACAATCGTAGTCCTTTAGCAACTCGATCCACCTTCTCTGCCTTAGATTCAACTCCTTCTGAGTCCAAAGATACTTCAAGCTCTTATGATCTGTGTAAATGACAGATTTCTCCCCGTACAGATAATGCCTCCAAATTTTTAAGGCAAACACCACTGCTGCCAATTCCAAATCATGAGTGGGGTAATTTAATTCATGCGGTCTTAACTGCCGAGATGCATATGCAACCACCTTTCCATCTTGCATCAACACACATCCTAATCCTGCGTGTGACGCATCACAGTAAATTACGAACTCCTTCCCTGCCTCCGGCTGAATGAACACCGGAGCCTCCGTCAGAAACCTTTTTAACTTTTCAAAACTCTCCTGTTGCTTATCAGACCAAACAAACGGAACTCCTTTCCGTAGCAACTTAGTCAACGATGCCGCTACCGAAGAAAATCCTTCAACAAACCTTCGGTAGTACCTAGCTAAACCAAGAAAACTCCTAATCTCAGTCACAGACTTGGGTGGCTTCTAATCTAACAATGCTTCAATCTTTCGAGGGTCAACTCTAATCCCCTCTGCAGACACAACGTGCCCTAAAAACGTAATTTCACTTAGCCAAAATTCACACTTACTGAATTTGGCATACAACTGCTTCTCCCTCAGAATCTGCAAAACTATTCGCAGATGAGCATCATGCTCCTCCTCCGACTTCGAATAGACCAAGATATCGTCTATAAACACCACGACACACCGGTCTAGGTAGGGTTGGAACACTCGATTCATCATGTCCATGAACGCTGCTGGCGCGTTGGTCAATCCAAACGACATCACCATAACTCACAGTGACCGTAGCGAGTCTTAAAAGCTGTCTTATGAATATCCACTTCCTTGACCCTAAGCTGATGGTACCCTGACCTCAGATCTATCTTAGAAAAGATTGAGGCCCCCTTCAACTGATCGAACAAGTCATCGATCCTTGGCAACGGGTACTTGTTCTTGATTGTTAGCTTATTCAACTGACGATAATCAATGCACATACGCATTGATCCATCCTTCTTCTTAACAAATAACACCGGCGCTCCCCAATGCGACACACTCGGTCGAATAAATCCTCTATCCAGCAACTCTTGAATCTACGCTTTCAACTCCACCAACTCCTTCGGTGCCATCCTATACGGAGCAATAGATACCGGCGCTGTTCTCGGAAGAAGATCGATACCAAACTCCACTTCACGATCTGGGGGTAATCCCAGATGCTCTTCAGGGAAAACATTAGGAAATTCTTTTATCATTCTGACGTCCCCAACAGTCAGATCTTTAGCTTCTAAAGCCCGAACAAACAATAGAACTGCCTCCCATCCTTTCCTCACCATCCTTTCTGCTCTTAGGGCAGTTACTACATTCGACAAACAGTTCCCCCTTTCTCCTATCACCAACACTTCATCACCCTCGGGGGTTTTTAACACCATACGCTTGGCCGCACAATCTAGATTAGCTTGATACTTCACAAGCCAATCCATGCCTAAAATTAAATCGAACTCCCCGAATGGTAATTCCATTAGGTCCGTTCGAAAGACCATCCCCTGAACTTCTAGAGGTACTTCCCGATAAAGTTTATCCACTACTACCGATTGTCCTAACGGGCTAGCTACAGCCATTGCCCTAGGGGTAATTTCAGATTCCAGCCTTAAAGTTCTCGATACGCTACTAGCTACGTACGAATGCGTCGACCCAATGTCAATCAATGCAGTGTAAGGCAAACCAAAGATTAGGAACGTACCGGTTATGACATCCGGTGCATCAGCCTCCTCTCGACGTCTGACAGCATAGACCAACCCTGGTTGTCTCGCCTCAGTGTTTCCTGCCCCTTGGCCTGGTGCTCCACGACCCCGACTAGCCCCATTACCACCTCTGGCTGCACCACGACCTCTTTGTGGCTGCTGACCTCCTCTGCCAGGCTGAACATTCCCTCGACCCATGGTCCCTTCACCGTTCCGTTGCTGCGGACAGTTTTTAACTTGGTGGTCCGTAGATCCACACCTAAAACACTTCCCACTGCCTGCCCAACATTCACCGGCATGGAATTTACCACATCGAGCACACTTTGGTGTCTGGTTCGTAGCAGCAGGTTTCTCTTCCCATTTTGATCCATCAGACCTGGACCTTTTCTGAGTACACCCGGTTGACAATCCAAAATTCCTCTTTTTTCCACCCCTACCTCTATCCCGATTCAGTTTTTCGGTCCACTTTACCTCCTCGGCTATCTTAGCCTTTTCCACTAGGACAGCAAATTCCCTCTCCCGCTGCGGGGCTATCAAAACACGCAAATCATCCCTTAGGCCATCTTCAAACCTAACACAACGTTCGTGCTCTGTGGCTACCATTCCACGAGCATAACGGCTAAGGCGTAAGAATTCAGCTTCGTACGCAGCCACTGACCTACTCCCTTGAACCAGATTCAGAAATGCTCTGCGCTGCGCATCCACATAACTCGATCCATTGTACTTATTCTGGAACGATGTTTTAAAGAGATCCCAGGTGATACGGTCAGCCACTGTACCATCCCTAACCGTAAGCCACCATTGGTAGGCTTCATCCCGCAGGAGAGATACAACTCCTTTCAACTTCTCCTCCTCCGTAAAATCCAAATCATCCATTATGCGTTCTACCGCTTCTAACCAATACTCAGCTGAACTTGGGGCTACACCAGAAATTCCCCTAAACACTTCTGCCCCATTGGCCCTAAGCAGTTCAGGCACAGATTTCCGGGCTCCTGTACCCATACCAGCCCCAGCAACTCTTTCTAAAACTCTTAACATTACCTGAGATACCGCATCATCTCCGGCAGTCTGACCCTGGAATTCCTCCTCCACAGCTGGCATCTCGTTTCCAAAACCATGACCAGATCCTACTGGTTCCGACACTGTCATCCTACCCCTACCACGACCACGTGGCGGACGTCCTCGACCCCTTGTACTCATTCTACCGATTCACGTTTATCTGATTAGAAATTTTATGAATTATTAGTTTTCTTCCACTATTTTAACCACGAACAGTCTTATGAATAATAGCTTTAAGAGTAATTCTTTCGAATTTGCATTCACCATTCAGTCTCAAGTGCATATCCTCTAAGAAACACATACATTCAATCATCAACATCCATGAGCTCACGTTCATTATAGAAAAGTGTTGTTGTTGTTGTTGTTTTCACTACCCAGAGGTATTTTCGTAATTATATCCTACAGGGGTATTTTCGTAATTTTTCAAAATAAGATTTCTTGGTGATTTTGTAAAATAAGGGTATTTTGGTAATTTTACAATCTAGGGGTATTTCGGTAATTTTAAAATTTAGGGGTATTTCGGTAATTTTGACATCCAGGGGTATTTTAGTAATTTTAAAATCTGGGGGTATTTCAGTAATTTTGACATCCAGGGGTATTTTGGTAATTTTGAAAACCGAGAGTATTTCGGTAATTTTGAGATTCGGGGGTATTTTGATGTTGTTTTCTTTTCTTTTCTTTTCTTTTTAAAATAAGGGCACTTTGGAAAATCTAGTTACTCTTGTAAACATAGAGTTTTTGGGTAAATTTTTCATACCTGTGAACATTTTCAAATCAAGTGTATCTTTTTGGAAATGTACAAAACTTAGGGGTTTTTGTTTGCAACATAGGGTTGTTGGTCCCTTTCGGGTTTTAATTATGGGTTCAGCCCATGAACAAGTCCTTATAGCTAGAGTGAACAGTCACTACGCACCAGGTAAGATTCCAGCGAAGAGGAGGTGAGTCACTAGGACTGCTTAAATACCAAGCTCTCCCTGAATCCACTCCTAGACATGCGTATGCCTATTGCCACACCCTGTCATGGCTAAAGTGAACAGTCACTATGCACCAGGTAAGATTCCAGCGAAGAGGAGGTGAGTCACTTGGACTGCTTAAATACCAAGCTCTTCCGGATCTACTCCTAGACATGCATATGCCTGTTGCCACACCTTAGTCTTGCGACTCGTTTACAAGTTTTGTTTAGTGAAATTAAGTCTTATGGAATTGAAGAGTTGTTTGTCTAAGCCTAGAGTCCATCAAGTTCTAATCTAGATACTCTACGTCCCATAAAGCCCATTAAGCCCACATTTATATCACAATCAGGAGTTCAAAATACTTACCTGGGTGGATTGGGTGCCTGTAGACTCGAAGGCCATGTCTTCAAACCAAAATTTTTTTTTAAATTCAATTTTTTTCTAAAACACTTCTAGACCCATTTCACAGCCCGAGTTTTGAACTGGGCTCTGATACCAAAATGTAACACCCCAAACCCGGCCCATGCGTTTTGACCAGATCCGACATGTTATCGAACACATAACACTTTATCGCATTTTGAAAACACAAGTTAAATTAATTAAATTTGAATAAAGGAGAGACTTTTTGAAAATAAACCTCCTTGTATTTTTATTAATAAATGTAAATAAACCTTGTGGTATATTCATAAGTTGCATAACATAGAAAACTCCTAAGTTGAATAAAAACTAGGGGCCTTATTACATAACTGTTCCTCAAATAACAATAAAACAAACTTAAAGAAGTCCTAAAGAAAATATAATTTGTAGAAATAGAACTTGATGGCCCCTCAAGTCCGTCTCGGCTCCCATGTCCAAGATCTACTGCTCATATGGAGAGTAGAGAAAAGGAAACTGTGAGTCACCAAGACTCAGTGTATAAATCTCAAAGCACACAACGACCTGAGCCCACAAACACATTATGGGCCCTGGCCCATAAGGCAGCAATCATAATCATACATCAAAATAATAAATGATTAATAACCCATCCCATCCTAGGGTTCCATCCTCTACACACCAACCCGTACCAACCATCACACTGTGGGGATTTCTACAATCAACCCTCCATCCGCTACACACCATAACGACAGCCGAACTGCCTATTCCTGTTATTCAGGAATCATTAAACGTGGCATAGCCACCGATCACAATGTGACCTAGCATTTATTTTTGTGGGATTTCTACCACCGATCACTACGTGACCTATCATGCATTTCCCCTTCATCATATCAATATCTCATCCCATGCATACACACATACAGAAACATCATGCAGACATATGTATTTTTCGATACACATAGGGAGTTCTATGTTTACGTACCTGGCATCCTTGCCTAACCCTTTTAGGGTTCCATTCGACTGTCTATACAGCCTTATTCCGGCTTTTTAGCCCATAACATACATAAATAGATACGCATACAGGTTTATTAGTAGTGTGTTAGAGATCTATACACCTGGTTACCGATAAAACGATGCTTTCTATGTCGACGCTATCCTTAGTCGACACTACTGCTATCTGCCTAAGGGGTTGTTTAGAAGTCGGTCCACAACCAAGTGGCCAATCTCGAATGGCAGATACTGCTCTTTTCTTAAACTTAGGGGTTTTCTCCTTTGCCTGATCCATATTTAATTTCATCACAAGTCCTTATCAGAACTACTATCACAATATTTAATCATTAATCCTCATTATAACATTAAGATCTTGTATATAATGATGAAATCTAATAGAAATCTAGGAAAATCTTCTTACCTTAAAAATCCCGGAAGTGGAGACTAACTATTTTCAGCTTTTAGATCTAATTGACCAAGCTTCCTTCAAATCCCAAATTGCCGCCCATCATAAAACCATTAAACTATTAGCTTTCGGCTTTTGCCTTTCAAAAATCGGGAATAGATCATGAGAACTAATCAAAAATCGACACTTACCTTAGCATAGGAGATTCGGCTAGCACTAGAGAGAAGATTCGGCAATGCCAATGGAAGATTTAAATGCCGAAAGTATAGAACTGATTCTCAAATAGGATGAATAGAAGAAAAGACTATGGATGCTTTGGCTTTTTAGAGAAATCGGCACAAGGAGGAAAAAGTGGAGAAGAGTTTCGATTTTTGAAGAAATTGGAGAAAAGAAATTGGAGAGGGAGAGGCTAGGGAATTTCAGCACAATAGGAGAGGAATTTAAGGTTTTCAGTGTCAGACTCAAGGAGCTAGCCCCCCTATTTATAGATATTTCGGCACCTACTGCTAAAAACCGAAAACGCCCTTAAAATTCAAGCTAAAAGAGATGGGAAATTCGGCACCCTCTTTGCCATGCAGTAGCCGAATTTTACACTCCTCTAGGTGGTGGATTTTCGGCCAACACTTCCCTTGAAGATAAGCTCCTAACTTTTCTCCTTTTTATCTACGATATTATCACTTATAAAATGCACATAATTTCTCCTATTTTTGAGCCTTGTAGCCGTCCACCTCTACTAACCCTAGTGCCGAAATTTAACTCACTTAAATTAAAAGATTTGGGCCTCACTAAACTTAATATTTGGGCCCCTAATTCCTTGTGTGTGGCGTCACCCTATCTTCATTTAAAGTGCCGAAATTGGCCTAAAAACATGGGCTTCTTGCGACCCAAAACTTGTTCCTTTTTAATTGTTAATGATTCCACCTTAAAATAATTTAATCTGGGCCTTTGCCTAATTCTAAGCCCAAATTTAGACCCCTTTCACCTAAGTTAACATATTAAACATATTCCTATACTAAACGCATAGACCCGTTAATTCAGGATGTTACAGACATGGGCATGTGACTAGACCGCGTGGCATATAGTTGAGGCCCGAAGCCTATATTCGAAGTTAGAAATGTTACCTAACACTGATACTGGCCTCTTTAATGTATGAATGATAGAAATTGATGATATTAGAACAGTCTGATACTTTGAGATTGATATGTGTATAACTTAGTTATAAGTATACTATAATGCTTGTTCTGTTATTGAGTTATCTTATTGGTTGTGAAATGAATTGGAATGAATGAATACATGATACTGGTACTTGTGTTTTGTATTGACATGGGTTGGGATATTGTGAAGGAGGAAGAAATCTGTTCTGAAATCGTGGCTATGTCACTAGGAGTATAATTTTGATTTTAACACCCCTTACCCATGTCTGATGCCGAGACCGGATACGAGGCATTACTACCCTTCACCTTACATAAACATGTATTAACGGGCTGATGCCATGTCCCAGACATGGTCTTACACGGGACTTTCCTCATATGGTGTCGATGCCATGTCCCAGACATGGTCTTACATAGGATCTACGTTCAGTGCCGATGCCATGTCCCAGACATGGTCTTACAGGGCTTTCCTTGTCTCATACTGTGATATTAGTATTCCTCATTATTCCGGGTCTTCAACCGGGACTTCCTCTTACATACTCTCGTTCACTTTCTTATCAATATATCATTAATCATAACTTCATGAAAATAGTGTATATTATACAACACAATAGGCAATTTATTGAAAATACATGTGAAACCTTAAATTCATACAAACTTACCTCTTATTCAAAATGTATGTAAAGATGTAAGTTAGTCCTCGACTTTATTCTTGCCTCGGTTTCGATCCGGGCTTTGCGTTTCTTGATCTATAGTAACAATTTCACTTGTTAAATTCCAAAATTGACTAAATCGACTTATAATTCATATTTTGGCAAAATTATGATTTTGCCCCTAGACTTTGGTAAAATGACCATTTTACCCCTATGCTCGAAAACTAATTCTAGTCACATTTCTACCTTCAAAAAGCCTAGGTAAACATTTAATACTTTTATAGCTATCATCAAAACTCAACATTTCACATACTTACTACAAATTTATAACCTTTTCATCAAGGTTCGATTAGGTGTTTTCAAAACAACACCTTTCTTAAAAGTTGTTCATCTAACAACTAAGACTCAATTTCTTCCATGGAAATGCAGCAAATAACAATGATGGCTCTCATGGAAAAACTCTAAACTTTTCACCATATTGCACAATAGTCCCCTCATTTGAAAGCTTAAGCTTTAGGGGTCTCAAAAGTACAACTATTTTCAAGAAAATATCACTAGAACACTTACTAGTGAAGAGATGAGTGTACTGAAATTTTTGAAGCTTTCAACCCTTATTTTGCTTGCAAATTTTGGTGGAAGAAATGAATAAGAAAGATGGACATCATCTTTTCTTTATTTTAATATTAAACTATCAATTTAATCCACCAAACATCACCAACTTTTACCAACTTGGTCAATTCTTGTCCCCTATGGCCGGCCAAGCATATATTGGGGGTCTAATTGCCTTTTAAAGACCTCCAATTATCAATATAAGGCTATTTGGTACCTTTAGCTTATAAAATGGAACTTTTGCACTTTATGCGATTTAGTCCTTTTCCGCGATTAAGCAAGAAATCGCTATAATTAAAGTACCAAAACTTTCATGTACTTATACAATCATATACTAATTCATAAAATCACATGAAAATAAAATTATCAAATCTCAGATTAGTGATCCCAAGATCATTGTTCCAACTAGCCCCTAAATCGGGTTGTTACAATTCTCCCCCCTTAGGGATTTTCGTCCCCGAAAATCTTACCGGTGAGAAGGTTAGGGTATTGGTTTCTCATCGTTTCCTTGGACTCCCATGTAGCCTCTTCTATTCTGTGCCTGGAACGGTGGAAATGTGCAAGTGTACACAATCGTAACAAGTAATAAAGTGACTTGTAAATGCCGAGTTATCGTACCCACAGGGACTGTAAAATAATTATTTATGAAAATGATTTCAAACACTTTGGTGACAGGAAAATAATTGGTTTTGAGAAATATTTAAAAACTAAAAGAAAAACAAAGAAAAATAAAACAAAACAAAGCTCTAATGCATGATTTCAAAAACTGATTTTAATCAAGATGACATAATTGTGTTGGATTAATCACATTTCTTACCTTAGAATTATTAAGCTCGTGTTTATACTTGTTAAAACATGGCAACTAGGTAATTTGCTAACTTATGAACATACTTACAAATAAAAATCCATTCATCTCTTGTACATATTTCTATGCAAATTCGAACGATTAAACAGACTTCTACAAGTAAGCATGTTATTGCACATACATACTGATTAAATTAAACAATCTCTCGCATATTCCTATGTCGATTCAAACAATTAATTCAACCTAATAAGCATATAAAAGATCATGTGAAGTAACAAAGTATATTTACCTTGAAACAATTTAATCACAAAATCCTGCAAGTTATGCAAGGCATATGTATCGTCAAATACAATGCTAATCTAATCTTCAGCTACCTTAGAAGAATTAAACATGCACAGATTAAGTATTGTGTCCATTAATTATAATTTCAATGCGTTTAAATAATTAATTCATTAGCTATCTAAACAATTATAATGCCAAATAACTTAACATGATTTTACTTAACCAAACATTTTACCAAGGCCTTTAACAGCATAAACACAATTTCAATAATTTAAGAGGACGAAATGTAATCAACCTAACACGAATTAAATTCAAGCTAAATTGATTAAATTAAACATTCCAACAGCATAAATATTCATAAACATGTTTGTCAAAACAACAACGAAATTTAAAGAGATAGGGAACAAGAAGCAAATCCGGTGTTTCTCCATGGCTTGACTGATTGCTCCATTCTTCGTTCTTCGTTGGACATGGCTATCAAGGTGGCTTATGAACACTCCAATTGCTGCTCCAAATGGCTAGGAAAACACCTCTTTTCCAAGAGGAGAAATCGGCACAAGAACACACAAAGGGAAATTGGAAAGATGGGAATTGAGAGAAAGTGAGAGAGGAGAATGTTGGATGCTTGAGGTGTGTTTTGAATGAGCAGCTAGGGGCTGTATTTATAGGTGTTTAAGGCTATAAAAATAGAAATTACCAGCGGAAAAAGAGGCTCCCTTGGCCGGCCATCCCAAGTGGCAAAGTTGAATCTTTCAACTTTGCTAAATATAGCATGGGGCAATCTAAAAAGCCATGAATTTTGGAGGGGTTTGAATGAGATTTTGAAAGATCTTCAAGGACTCCTTTGCAAGATGAATTAATCAGCTAATAAGCTGATTTGGGCCTTCATTGTGGATGGTTTAGGCTGCCCAAGTGGTGGCTGGTCCGGTTCACTCGGTTCGATTCATTCAGTGCGGTTCAACTAGCCCTTTCCTCCATAATTAATTAATAATAATTTATTTAGCCCAAATTAAATTGGGAATAAATTAAAATTAATTAAATTATGATTAAATCTTCATAATTGGACCGTCTTGGGCTGAAAATAAATTTTCCTTGAACTTCAAATTGCTTCTCGGTTTTGTACTTCGAGCAGTGTCTGCCGAGCCGATTTTCGCCCTTTGTGCGAATCTGTTGAAAATAGTCAAAATTAAGCAAAATTTACAATAAAATTAATTAAAATTCATCATGTTCATATTCTTAGCACATCTTAATTATTTTATAATATTTAATTATTTTTCGACAAGAATTTACTCGAAACCACATGAATTTGGGTAAAAAAGGGCATGAAAAAGTATATAAATTTTCGTGTTTCCACACCCCCAAACTTAATTCATTGCTCGTCCCGAGTAATGCACAAATTTGAAAAGAATTTTCTCAGAAACACCTTTGAAAAACTCCTTCAGAACAATTTTCTTCGCAAAATTATGAATTGAATATACTTAGGCTCAAAGATAAGAAATTTGATAGTTATGCTACTTAAGCATTCACATCGTTCAATTACCTCCAACAAGTATTATACAAGCAAAATTAGACTAAATGTTTCTTAATAAAGACATGTTGCTCGCTACCAATTTGATTCTAATTCCTTATTCAAAAAGTAAACTGCAATCATTAAGCTTAACTAATGTCTTCATATGTTGAACGGAGCAATTTCTCTCCACTAATGTAGGTAACATTGGAATTTTGAATCAATAGGTCTTTAATAAGGTTGTAACGTGGCTGGGCTTAGGGGTAGGTAAAAGATAGACAAATTTTTGGCTTAAAAACCCTAGACTCAGCTTAAAATCGAACCTTCAAAATTTTCACCCTTGATACACCAACTTTTGCTCTCTCGACCACTTATTTTGAGTACATGTTGGTTTTTTTTTAAACAAGCTAAAACTCGAGCACTTGCTTCATGTACTACAATTTTTCGAGCAATTGATACTTCTTTCCAACTCCCCCAAACTTATTTTCAAACAATCTTCTGAATAGTACTAAGTCTAGTGTTCGGGACAATTTTAGAAGTAATGAAGAGAAAATTGATGGCTAAATATTGCATAGGTCCAAATAAAATTAGGCCATATAGTCTCAAAATTGGGTTTCAAAGGATAATTTTATCAGGGTCAGATTGAAAGGCTCAAACGGTCCAAACAATAGTTGCCTAAATCATTTTCAACATTCCATGCTTCCTAGGATTTCGCCTCAAGAAATTACTAAGTCAATTCTAAAGACTTAAGCTTTCATGCATGCCTAATTTTTTCGTAGGGAAAAAATTTTATGATACAAATTTACATGCTTTATTAAAAATACATTCACATCTTTATTAAGCTAACATAATAATTTATTGAAATAACAGAACTTTATTAATACTGAAGTTTAGCATAATTAACAAAATCTCAAATTATTGAACAAAAATATGTCCTAATCATAACTAGAAGAAAATTTCATTCTGAATTCAAATTTTCGATCCCCCTACTTAAAGTGAACAATGTCCTCATTGTTTAAAGCGAATAGATACTATACACCAGGTAGGATAATTAGAAAAGAGGAGGTGAGTCAAATTGACTGCTTAAGTACCAAGCTCTTTCTAAAATCCAATCCTAGACATGTATATATCTATTGCCACACTTTAGCCTTTGAGACTTGTTCATATTTTATTCATGCTTCCTATCTCTTATTTTATTGTGCAAAAATAAAAATTCCTAATTAACATAATCCTAAAATACTTAAGAAAGACATAAACGAAAGTTGAAGTCCTCCCTTTTTTTATTTGTTCGCCAATCCTTCCGAATTCGACTCATCTTTTGCTCTATTAGTATTGCCTCTGCATGAATCGCTTTACTCCTTCTTTGATGATGAAACCCATGGCTCAAATATGAAATCTGGAAACTCAGGTACAAAAATAAATAGGTCATTATAAATTTTCTTGAGGGCACTCCTCATCGAGTCATCCCTTATTTTTGCATATCTCCAGTAAGCTTGTTGCTGCCATTGCATGTGTTGCATTAAGTCCATCAGCTTCAACAGCTCATCACGATGATCTGGGCTAAGAAGTAGAGCTCTAAACATTGAGGGCTCGATATCAGGTTCAGCTTCTGGTTCCATTGATTATGCCTCATGAAGGACTTCAGTTGATTGCTCTGGCGGGATTTCTGTGGGTTCATCTTTTGCTTCTTCGAGATCCTCGCTTTCTTTAATTAATTGCTGAAGAACAGAATCTCCAGCCACTCGGTAAAGATTCCAATCGGTGATTGTGCCTTGACTATACTCTGTCTTCTTTACGTCCGCAAGGAGTTTTGCTTTTAAGCACAGAATTGTGATCGTAAAGGGGAAATAGGCAAGGCCAGAACGTCTAACGGCACAATTTCGGATCTCTCTCAGAATGATTTTGCCCACATTAATGGTCTTTCCAGTTAAAATCGAGTATAATAGGACCATTCGCTCTAATGAAATTGTAGTCCCATGTGAACTAGGCATAAGGCTGAAACGAATGGAATAGAACCATACCTTCGCAAGTGGTGTCAAATACTCTCTTCGACACGTATGGATTCCTTGCTTTGACACAGTCCACTTAGAACCTGGAACTGTGAGTTCCTCGAGGATTTCTTGTAGATTTTCAGGCTTAATATTGCTCAACAGAGAGGAATATTCATCGTTGTTAAAATCAGGTAATTCAAAGAACTCATTAATAGCATGAGTTTATGGGTACCTTAATTTCGCGGACTGGAACTTCGGTCAATTCGCTTGAAGTTAAGTTCGCGTAGAATTCACGAACTAGTTCTTCATCCACACTTGGTCTCTTTTCACAAAACAATTCCCAATTGAGTGCTTCAGCAACTTGACGAATACGTGCCATAAAGTCTCTGTAGTTGCTTTCCTTCAATGTGAAGCCTTTCTCTGGATGCATCTGTTGATTTTTGAAGATATTTTCATATCTTACTTTGGCTTCTTCACAGTGAAATTTGCTTTGTGTTTTGTCGATTTGAGCGGAGGCACGAGTTCTCTTGCGAGTCATAATTAACCTGAATATCAGATGGAAAAAAATAAAAATTAGCTTCTTAAAAATTTAATAACAATTACTAAAATTTCAATAAATTGAAAAATTAAGTAATTGAATAAAAATTAAATTTAAGAAAGAAAATTATTCTTACCACCTTCCTTGTAGAATTTAAAAACTCCTAAAGTACAACTATACTAATGAATTAAAAGGGAGAATTTAAAGGAGGGTTGGCTTAGGTTAGGGGAAGGGAGATGTGCGCATAGGCGCACAAGGCAGCTAGCTGGTGGCGCGCAAGGTGGCTGCAGCAAGGCAGGCCTGGCCTAGTCGGCGTGGGGCGATGGTGTCCAGCAGGCGCACGGGCAGCAGCGTGAGGCCCCGTCCTGGGCAGAAGCTGGTGGCGCGCAAGTGTGCTGGAGCAGCCTGGCGTGTGTGGCGTGTGCTGGAGCTGCTACTGGCCGAATGGTGGCTTGAGGTGGTGCCGCACTTGGTGTTTTGGTGGATGGGAGTTTGAGTGATGAGTGAATGGTGAGAACAAGGGTGCAATTTATAGATGGAGGAGTATAAATTGGAATAGAACTCTTAGAACAATTAAAACATTAAAAATAAGAGTTCCCTTCTAGTTTTACTCATGATAAACAACAATTAATAATTAAATAAACACATATAAATTATCAATTGCTATTTAATTATTAAGATAAATATGAAATAAAATTAACTCTAATCCTAAGCTAAATTGATAAAAGTTAATATATAAATTATAATGAATATAATTATATATTAAAGTTTATCAATAATTTATAAGCATGAAAATAAAAATATTTATTTTAGATGCCCTTTAAATATATTTACAAAAAGAGGCACCTACTTTTTATTATTTACGAAAATAGCAACCAAATTTTGAAAATAATTCAATTAAGTCCTTAGACTTACTGAAAATTTGAAATTGAGTTGCAATTTAAGGCTTGGGTCAAAATTGATATTTTTATTTGAAAAACTAAAAATTTATTTTGTCATTTAGGAGCTAATTCCTCGGAAAATTATGCAAAAATCAATTCCCAGGAAAGATTGGAGGGGTCACAAGCGGTCCCGCTTAAGTTCCAATCTCCTAGACAGACTTTATTTGAGCATCATAAACCCGAAAATATTCCCTAAATAATTTATTGAAAGCAATAAGAACTAAGGGTTAGATAAACTGAACGAGATTTTATCCCGTTCAGGGGTTCCTTCGTAATAATGTTTCAAACGCTGAGCATTGACTTGAAAATTACCTCTCTTACCTTGGAGTTCAATAACTCCATATGGATAGACGCGATGAATTGTAAATGGACCGGACCAGCGTGACTTCAACTTACCAGGAAAGAACTTTAATCTGGAATTAAATAATAAGACTTGCTGACCTGCTTCAAATTCTCGAACTCGGATATGCTTGTCATGCCATTTCTTGAGTCTCTCTTTGAGTAATTTGGCATTTTCATATAAGAACATTTAAAATTCCTCTAGCTCATTGAGTTGGAGCATTCGTTTCTCTTTAGCAAGCTTGAGATCCAAATTGAGTTGCCGAAGAGCCCAGTAAGCTCTATGCTCTAACTCTAGAGGTAGATAACATGCTTTCCCAAAGACAACCTGTAGGGTGACATTCCTAAGGGTGTCTTGTATGCTGTTCTGTAAGCCCATAAAGCATCATCTAGTCTCTTGGACCAATCTCGTCGGTTCGGGCAAACTACCTTCTCAAGTATGCCTTTGATCTCCTTATTTGCTAGCTCAGCTTGTCCATTTGTCTGCGGATCGTAAGCTGTAGCAACCTTGTGCTTCACTCCATGTTTATCTAGCAACCATTTTAACCACTTGTTCACAAAGTGGGTCCCTTCATCGCTGATAATGGCTCTTGGGGTTCTGAACATTGTGAATATGTGTTTCTACAAGAACTTCATCACAACCTTGGCATCGTTCATCGGATAAGCTTCAGCCTCGACCCATTTGGACACATAGTCTACTGTTACCAATATGTACTTGTGACCAAAAGACGGAGGGAAAGGACCAAGAAAGTCAATACCCCAAACATCAAACAATTCTACCTCAATGATATTTGTTCGAGGCATCTCATTCCTATTGGTGACATTTCCAACCCTCTGACATCGATCACAATTCTTTATGTAAGCGTATGCATCCTTGAATAGTGTTGGCCAAAAGAATCCGGCTTGTAATACTTTGGCCGTTGTACGTGTACCTTCGAAGTGTCCCCCACTCGGAGCTGAATGACAGTGGTATAAAATCTTCGGTATTTCATCTTCTGTCACACATCTTCTAATCATCTGATCTGCACACTTTTTAAACAAATATGGTTCTTCCCAGAAATAATACTTCACATCGTGAAGAAACTTTTTCCTTTGCTGATAAGTTTTATCAATCGGCATCAAACCACAAGCTAAATAGTTAGCAAAATCAGCAAACCATGGAATATTATGGACATAATTTACCTTTAGTATGTGTTCATCTAGAAATGTCTCTTGGATCGATAAAAGTGGAGAATTTCCTTCTTGCGGCTCCAATCTGGATAAGTGATCTGCTACTTGATTTTCTACTCCCCTTCAATCTTGAATTTCTAGATCGAACTCTTGAAGTAGAAGCACCCACCGGATCAATCTCGGCTTAGCATCTTTCTTGGCTAATAAGTACTTAATTGCGGAATGGTCCGTATAGACAATCACTTTGGTACCTACAAGATAAGATCGAAACTTGTCGAAAGCAAACACAATAGCAAGTAACTCTTTTTTTGTTACCGTATAGTTCAGTTGAGCTCCGGTTAGAGTTCTACTTGCGTAGTAGATGGGATGAAACACTTTGTTCCTTCGCTGGCCCATGACAGCTCCAATGGCGAAGTCACTTGCGTCACACATCAATATGAATGGTGAATCCCAGTTTGGCGTGACGATTATGGGTGTCGTGACTAATCGATTCTTCAGATTTTTGAAGGCTTTTAAGCATTCCTCATCAAACTTGAATATCGAGTCTTTCTCCAATAGCTTGTATAAGGGTTTAGCCACTTTGGAGAAGTCCTTGATAAATCTTCGATAAAAATCGGCGTGACCCAAAAAGCTCCTAACACCTTTTACAGATGTTGGAGGTGGGAGTTTCTCAATAACATCTACTTTTGCTTTGTCCACCTCGATCCCATGTCTCGTTATCCGATGACCTAGAACAATTCCTTCTCGTACCATAAAATGGCACTTTTCCCAGTTTAGTACGAGATTTGTTTCTTCGCATCGCCTCAGTACTTAGTTAGATTGGCTAAGCAATCATCGTAAGTATCTCCAAATACTGAGAAATCGTCCATGAAAACTTCCAAATACTTCTCAACCATGTCAGTAAAAATAGACACCATACATCTTTGAAATGTAGCTCGTGCATTACATAAACCAAATGGCATGCGTCTAAATGCAAAAGTACCGTACGGACATGTGAATGTTGTTTTGTGTTGATCTTCCGGTGCTACTGTAATCTGATTATACCTTGAATATCCATCGAGAAAACAGTAGTAGTCTCCTCCTGCGAGTCTATCTAGCATCTGGTCCAAAAACGGCAGAGGAAAGTGATCTTTCCTAGTTGCCTTGTTTAGCTTTCGGTAATCGATGCAGATTCTCCATCCCGTAACTGTCCTAGTTGGTATCAACTCATTGTTCTCGTTCTCCACGACCGTGATACCTCCTTTCTTCAGCACGCACTGGACTGGACTCACCTACGAACTGTCTGAGATGGGGTAAATTATACCCGTATCCAACCATTTGATAATTTCCTTTTTCACAACATCTTTCATGATGGGGTTCAGTCTCTGTTGACCATCAATCGTTCCTCTCTCGCCATCTTCTAATATGATCTTATGCATGCATACAGATGGGCTAATACCGCGAATATCGGCTATGGACCATCCGATAGCCTTCTTGAATTGTTTCAACACTATGATAAGTTTATCTTCTTGTTCAGCAGTTAATTCGGCTGAAACAATCACAGGCAGAGTAGAGGCGTTACCTAAATAAACATATTTTAAGTGTGATGGTAATACCTTGAGTTCTAACTTAGGTGTCTCCTCGATTAATACTTTTGGCTGCATGTAATCTCTTTTCTCTAATTCTAAAGATTCAAAACGGGATTGCAGATTAAATCCCTTTTGATTAGCTTCTAGCAAAGCTAAGTATTCATCCTCCTCTTCCTCATTTGGGGGATCCGATGTCAAAATTCTTTCCAATGGGTCATCAACACAATTAAGTTCCTTCTCTACTATTAATTCCTCTAAATCGGCTACTGTAGAACAATCATCCATTGTGTCAGGAAATCGCATTGACTTAAAAACATTAAATGTTACCTGATCATCCTGAACACGCATAGTCAACTCACCCATTTGCACATCAATAAGGGTCCTTCCAGTTGCTAAGAATGGTCTTCCTAGGATAATTGGAACTTCTTTGTCTGCTTCAAAGTCTAGAATTACAAAGTTAGCAGGAATGATAAACTTATCTAGACGTACCAATACGTCCTCGATTTTTCCTTCTAGATGCGCTAAGGATCGATCTGCTAGTTGAAGTGTAACCGTAGTTGGTCTAACTTCTCCTATCCCCAACTTCATAAATATTGACATAGGCATCAAGTTGATACTTGCACCTAAGTCACATAACGCTTTACCACAATATGTTGATCCAATGTTGCATGGTATGGTGAAACATCTAGGATCCTTCAATTTTGAGGGTAGTTTGTTCTGAAGATATGCACTGCATTCCTTCGTCAGAGCTACCATCTCAAATTCTCCAAGTCTTCGTTTCTTTGACAAGATATCCTTCATGAACTTGACGAAGTTCGGCATTTGCTCAAGTGCTTCGACCAACAGGATGTTGATGTGTAGTTGCTTGAGTACGTCAAGGAACTTCTTGAATTGAATCTCCTGCTTCGACTTCTGAAGTCTTTGAGGGTAAGGTGGTGGTGGTTTCATTACTGGAACTGATTCTGGTTGATTCGCCTTTGGTGGTAATTCTGCATCTAATGAAGTTGTTGATTGATCAGAATTAACTGGTCCAGAGGTTACTTCGCATGGTTTTGCAGATATCAGTTCTGGTGGAACTGGGGTTTCAACTTTTGAATCTTGAACATCAGCTTGTTCCTTTTCAACTTCGATAGTGTAAGGTTCTACTATCTTTCCGCTCCTCAATTGCAATGCTTTGCAATGTTCCTTCCTCGGATTTCTCGGATTTTTCGTGTCTCTAGGTAAAGCACCTTGTGGTCGGTTCCTAAGTTCAGTTGCAAGCTGGCCCACTTGATTCTCCAAATTCTTTTAGCTGCTTGGCTCTGGATTAAAGCATCATTATTTGCTAGATATGTCTTTAGCAAACTTTCTAGGCTATTAGATGCTTCAGCTTGAACTGGTTTCTGAACTTGTTGGGGAAAATTAGGCGGCTGGGTCGATCTGGGTTGGGTGTAAGTGGTACTGGTTCCAGCCCCTTGGTTACACCAGGAAAAATTCGGGTGGTTCCTCCATGATGGGTTATAAAAGTTGGATTGCAGCCCTTGCCTTCCTCGATTTTGGTTCTGATTGCCCATGTAGTACACAGATTCTGGGTTCGACGGACATTCTTCGAACAAATGTCCCTCCCCACAATAGACACAGGCTATATTCTCAAATTGATTAGGTGGCTGTGCTGCAAAACTATTAGACCCATTAGTAGTAAGGTTTTTAAGCATTGAGGATATCGATGATACCTGAGATGCGAGTGAAGTAAGAGCGTCTACTTCATGAATTCCAGTGACTCGTCTTCCTGACGCTGCTCGGTTGGTTGGCCACTGATAGTTGTTGCTGGCAATCCTCTCGATAATTTCATAAGCCTCGTTATAAGACTTAGAAAGGAGAGCACCATTAGCAGAGGCGTCCACTACCATCCTTGTGTGAGCGTTGAGACCATTATAGAATGTCTCAAGTTGAATGCAATGAGGAATTCCATGATGAGGGCATTTCCGTAATAACTCTTTAAATCTTTCCCATGCCTCATACAAGGGCTCGTCATCCATTTGGTGGAAAGCAGTGATCTCGTTCCTCAGCTTAGCATTTTTGCTAGGCGGAAAATACTTCATGAGGAATCTCTCGGCTAACTCTTGCCATGTAGAAATGGAGTTCAGTGGCAATGTATTCAACCAGGCACGACCTCTGTCCCTTAGCGAATATGGGAACAACATCAATCGTAAGGCATCTTCGGAAACTCCGGCTAACTTGAAAGAATCGCTCACTTCCATAAATAGTCTTAAGTCAAGATGAAGATCTTCAGTAGGTATTCCGTTGAATTGGCCCACTGTCTGAAGCATCTGGAAGATGACTGGCTTCAGCTCGAATTGTTGTGCCTCAATTATGAGTCTCCTAATACCCAGATTAAGATCATTAAACACTGGCACGGCATATTGTCTTAAGGCTCTATCCCTATCATCAGCAATAAGGATAGGATTTTGAGCAGGGTTTGCTCAGTTTCCTTGGTTCATATTCTCGAAATTCATTCCTTCGGTCCTTCTTTGGTTTACTTGTCTTCTTCGTTGTCGAAAGGTTCGTTCTATTTCAGGGTCCACGGGGAGTAAGTCAATAATCTGGTCAATACTCATAAACACCTGAAATAATCACAGAAAAACTAAGTAAGTAAAAAAATATGTAAAATAAATAAACCAAAATGTAAACAGATTCACAAATAATGACTTTGAAAACAGTCCCCGGCAACGGCGCCAAAAACTTGGAACGGTGGAAATGTGTGAGTGTACACAATCGTAACAAGTAATAAAGTGACAAGTAAATGCCGAGTTATCGTACCCACAGGGACTGTAAAAGAATTATTTATGAAAATGATTTCAAACACTTTGGTGACGGGAAAATAATTGGTTTTGAGAAATATTTAAAAACTAAAAGAAAAACAAAGAAAAATAAAACAAAACAAAGCTCTAATGCACGATTTCAAAAACTGATTTTAATCAAGATGACATAATTGTGTTGGATTAATCACATTTCTTACCTTAGAATTATTAAGCTCGTGTTTATACTTGTTAAAACATGGAAACTCGGTAATTTGCTAACTTATGAACATACTTACAAATAAAAATCCATTCATCTCTTGTACATATTTCTATGCAAATTCGAACGATTAAACAGACTTCTACAAGTAAGCATGTTATTGCACATACATACTGATTAAATTAAACAATCTCTCACATATTCCTATGTCGATTCAAACAATTAATTCAACCTAATAAGCATATAAAAGATCATGTGAAGTAACAAAGTATTTTTACCTTGAAACAATTTAATCACAAAATCCTGCAAGTTATGCAAGGCATATGTATCGTCAAATACAATGCTAATCTAATCTTCAGCTACCTTAGAAGAATTAAACATGCACAGATTAAGTATTGTGTCCATTAATTATAATATCAATGCGTTTAAATAATTAATTCATTATCTATCTAAACAATTATAATGCCGGATAACTTAACATGATTTTACTTAACCAAACATTTTACCGAGGCCTTTAACAGCATAAACACAATTTCAATAATTTAAGAGGACGAAATGCAATCAACCCAACACAAATTAAATTCAAGCTAAATTGATTAAATTAAACATTCCAACAGCATAAATATTCATAAACATGTTCGTCAAATCAACAACGAAATTTAAAGAGATAGGGAACAAGAAGCAAATACGGTGTTTTTCCGTGGCTTGACTGATTGCTCCGTTCTTCGTTCTTCGTTGGCCTTGGCTATCAAGGTGGCTTATGAACACTCCAATTGCTGCTCCAAATGGCTAGGAAAACACCTCTTTTCCAAGAGGAGAAATCGGCACAAGAACACACAAAGGGAAATTGGAAAGATAGGAATTGAGCGAAAGTGAGAGAGGAGAATGTTGGATGCTTGAGGTATGTTTTGAATGAGCAGCTAGGGGCTGTATTTATAGGTGTTTAAGGCTGATAAAAATAGAAATTATCAGCAGCAAAAGAGGCTCCCTTGGCCGGCCATCCCAAGTGGCAAAGTTGAATGTTTCAACTTTGCTAAATATAGCATGGGGCAATCTAAAAAGCCATGAATTTTGGAGGGGTTTGAATGAGATTTTGAAAGATCTTCAAGGACTCCTTTGCAAGCTGAATTAATCAGCTAATAAGCTGATTTGGGCCTTCATTGTGGACGGTTAAGGCTGCCCAAGTGGTGGCTGGTCCGGTTCACTCGGTTCGGTTCATCCAGTGCGGTTCAACTAGCCCTTTCTTCCATAATTAATTAATAATAATTTATTTAGCCCAAATTAAATTGGGAATAAATTAAAATTAATTAAATTATGATTAAATCTTCTTAATTGGATGGTCATGGGCTGGAAATAAATTTTCCTTGAACTTCAAATTGCTTCTCGGTTTTGTTCTTCGAGCAGTGTCTGCCGAGCCGATTTTCGCCCTTTGTGCGAATTTGTCGAAAACAGTCAAAATTAAGAAAAATTTACTATAAAATTAATTAAAATTCATCATGTTCATATTCTTAGCACACTTTAATTATTTTATAATATTTAATTATTTTTCGACAAGAATTTACTCGAAACTACATGAATTTGGGTCAAAAAGGGCATGAAAAAATATATAAATTTTCGTGTTTCCAGTGCCTTTGCCATAGAACATTCACTAAAGCTATGCTTTTGTTTCTTAACTGTTTGACCTCTCGCGCCAAAATTCTAACCGGTTCTTCACCATAAGTCAAGTCCGGTTGTATCTCTACCTCTGTCGGTACTATGACATGTGTAGGGTCTGAGCGGTATCAGCGCAACATGGATACGTGAAAACATCATGAATCTTTTCCAACTCAAGTGACAAGGCTAACCGATAAGCTACCGGTCGTATCTTCTCGTAGCTTCATAAGGTCCGATAAAGTGCGGACTTAATTTGCCCTTCTGGTCAAATCTGAGAACTTTTCTCCAAGGTGATACTTTCAAAAACACCTTATCACCTACTTTGAATTCAATCTCTTTCCTTTTCAGATCTAAATAGGACTTTTGCCTATCTGAGGTGACTTTCAGACAGTCACTTATCATCTTTACTTTCTCTTCAGTTTCTTTAACCAAATCGACCCCGTGTATCTGTTTCTCTCTGAGTTCTAACCAATACAAGGGCTTTCGACAGTTACGCCCATATAATGCCTCATAAGGCGCCATCTTCAAACTTGACTGAAAAATTGTTGTTGTAGGCGAATTCCACCAACGGTAAGTATTTTTCCCAATTACCTTGGAACACTAAAACACAACATCGAAGCATGTCTTCGAGTATCTGAATTACTCTTTTCGACTACCCGTCAGTCCGGGGATGGAAAGTTATACTAAAACTCAATTCCGTGCCCAAGGCCTCTTGTAACTTTTTCCAAAACTGTGACGTGAATCTCGGATCTCTATATGAAATAATCGACAACGATACACCATGAAACCTTACTATCTCTGACATATACAAGTCTGCTAATTTATCAAGCGAATAATCGACTCGCACAGGTATAAAATGGGCTGACTTTGTAAGTTTATCGACCACAACCCACATGGCATCTTTCTTGCTTGGTGTCAACGGCAAACCCGTTACAAAGTCCATAGTAATACTGTCACATTTCCACTCGGGACCATAATAGGCTGAAGCAGGCCTGAAGGTACTTGGTGCTCAGCCTTTACTTGCTGACAAATTAAGCATTTTGACACAAACTCTGAAATATCTTTCTTCATACTTAGCCACCAATACAGTTGCTTCAAGTCATTATACATCTTGGTGCTACCCAGATGTACAGTTAAACATCCGCTATGTGCCTCATGCAAAATCCTCCAAATAAGCTCATCATTCTTCGGTAAACAAATTCTATCTCTGAACATTAAACATCTATCTGAATTTGTCCGAAAGTCGGACTCAACACCTGACTCGTACTGAGCTCTTTTGGCTTGTAGTTCACTGTCATCTTTCTAAGCCTCATAGATCTCTTGGAGGAACATTGGTCTAGCCCTCAACTCAGTTAGAATAAAACCATCATCGAACAAAGTCATTCGCGAATTCAATGCCTTTAATGCAAATAGGGACTTTCTACTCAAAGCATCAGCGACCACGTTTGCCTTTCTCGGATGGTAGTCGATGACCAACTCATAATCTTTTATCAACTCTAACCATCTCTGTTGCCTTAAATTCAACTCCTTTTGCGTCATCAGATACTTCAAGTTTTTGTGATCAGTGAAAATCTGACATTTTTCACCATATAAATGGTGTCTCCAAATCTTCAGTGCAAAAATGGTAGCACCCAACTCCATATCATGCGTCGGATAGTTCTTCTCATGTGGCTTTAGCTATCTAGAGGCATATGCTATTACTTTGCCTTCTTGCATAAGTACACAGCCTAATCCATTTAAGGATGCATCGCTGTAGATCACAAAGTCTTTTCCCGACTCGGGTTGTACTAGAATTGGAGCTTCTATCAATAATGCCTTCAATTTCTCAAAACTTTGTTGGCATTTTTCTGTCAACTCAAACTTCACATTTTTCTATAACAATTTCGTAATCAGAGTCGCAATCATGGAAAACCCCTTCACAAATAGTCTATAATAGCCAGCTAGGCCTAGAAAACTTCTAACCTCGGATATATTCTTCGGTGGTTTCCAGTCAACAATAGTTGAAATCTTACTTGGGTCAACTCGGACTCCATCTCCCAAGACAATATGTCCTAGAAATCCAACTTCCTTGAGCCAAAATTCACTTTTGCTGAACTTGGCATACAACTGATTTTCTCGTAGAATCTGTAAAACTGTCCGTAGATGCTCGACATGCTCCGTCTCATCTCGAAAATAAATCAATATGTCGTCAATAAAAACGACCACAAACTTATCGAGGTATGGCCTAAAGATGCGATTCATAAGATCCATGAACACCGTAGGAGCATTGGTCAAACCAAAGGGCATAACTAAAAATTCATAATGCCCATACCTTTTTCGAAAAGCAGTCTTCGACACATCTAAGTTTTTTACTCTCAACTAATAGCATCCCGGCCTCAAGTCTATCTTGGAGAACACAGTGGCTCCTTTCAATTGATCGAACAAATCATCAATCCTTAGCAATGGGTACTTATTCTTCACTGTCACTTTATTAAGCTATCGGTAATCTATGCACAATCTCATGGTGCCATCTTTCTTTTTCACAAATAAAACCGGAGCACCCCATGGAGAACAACTTGGTCTAGCAAAACCTTTGTCTATCAACTCTTACAACTGTGCCTTTAATTCTTTCAACTTCGTTGGAGCCATTCTGTAAGGAATGATTGATATCGGTATAGTACGGGGAGCTAGCTCGATACTCAACCTCTCTTACCAGAGGTAGTTCTGGCAGTTCCCTGGGAAAAACATCCAAGTACTCACATACTATCGGTACTGACTCAATCATTAACTTAGTTTCCTTGGCATTCATCACAAAGGCAAGATACACCTCATAACCTGTTCTTACATAACTCTAAGTCGTCATGTGAGAAATCACTACTGGCAACCTATCTTGTTCATCTGGTTCAACATGAAGGGTATCCCCATTTTCACATTTCAACTCAATATAGTTCTTTCCACAGTTTACTATCACATCATGAGTGGTTAACCAATCCATACCAAGAATAATATCAAATTCATCAAATGGCAACAGCATGGGGTTGGCCTTAAAGTAATGACCTCTAATCATCAATGGGCAATCTTTGCATATTTTATCAACTAACACACTTTTACCTAGTGGATTGGACACCTTTATCACAAACTCTGTGGAATCTATAGGCATACTCATACTAGATACTAATTTCATACAAATATATGAGTGGGTAGATTCGAGATCAATTAAAGCAATAACTTTAGTATCATGAAGAGAGAATGTACCCATAATTACATCGGGAGAAGATGCCTCTTCATGAGCGCGAATAGCATAAGTCCTCGCAGGCGCCCTACTATCGGGTCTCGCAACCTGCTCTCTAGGGTTATCCTTACTACTCACCCCACTTCCCGGGTTCCTCTGTGGTCTTCCTTTAACAATACTCCCCGAACTTGCACTCTGAGCTTTCTCTTCTTTTATCATCTCAGGACATTCTCTTATGAAGTGGTCTTGGGAACCACACTTGAAACAAGCATTCTCATGTGCTCAGCATTCACCGGGATGACGTTTGCCACATTGTGGGCATTCCGGTCTATTAGATCGAATGTTCCCAACACTAGCAACTAAAGTAGTCTGAGCCTTATTCCCCGAATATTGTTTACTCTTGCCTCTGCTCGAAAACCCGGCTGAAGTAGCCGATCGGGTGGAGAAATCTCTTGACTTCTTGGACGAGGACTGGAAGGACTTACTCCACTGTCTCTTTCTCGAGTCACGAGACTCCATCTCAGCTTTTCTTTTCTCTTTTACTAATTCTTCGGCTTTACAAGCCCGATCCACCAATACAACAAACTCTTTCAACTCTAGGACAGCAACAAACAACTTAATATCTTCTTTGAGTCTGTCCTCAAATCTCTTGCACATGATAGCTTCAGTGAATACACATTCTCGAGCGTATTTGCTGAGCCTTACAAACTCACGCTCATATTTCGTCACTGACATCTTACCTTGCTTCAACTCTAGGAATTATTTTCTCTTTTGATCTATAAACCTTTGACTGATGTACTTCTTCTTAAATTCTTCTTGGAAAAATTCGCATGTAATCCTTTCCTTTAGTACAACCGACATAAGGGTATTCCACCATTGGTAAGTGGAATCTCTCAGAAAGGAAACCACGCACTTCATGCACTCTTCAGGTGTGCACGATAATTCATCAAATACCCTGATGGTATTTTCAAGCCAAAACTCTGCCTTTTCAGGATCGTCATCTTTGCTAGCCCTGAATTCCTCTGCTCCTTGTTTCCAGATTCTATCAACCGGTGGTTTTTCTCTTCTTACCACATCTACCACTTGAGGAGCTACAGGGGTAGGCTGAGGAATAGGCGAGGGTGGAGGGGGTTGTGCATTTGGGTTCGTACGAACAAACTCCGTGTACCATGTATTCATCATGTGGAGAAAGGCTTCCCTAGCCTCTTCTCCTCCTCCCTGACTTACTGTCGTAGGTCTATCCTCATTCTCATTTGGCACCGTCCTTTCAGCGGGAGCCGGCGTGTTACTTTCTACATCATCCGCCACAACTCTTTCGGGATCTATTTACTATATGAAAACATAATTTAAGTCGTCAGGATTCGTCACACTATCATTATAAAAATACTCTTATGTATGGCATGTATAGCTAAACTCATACTTACGCTACGTTAGTCCTAGAATCGACTAAACCGTAGCTTTGATACCACTAAATGTAACACCCCTTACCCATGTCCGATGCTGGGACCGGATACGAGGCATTACTACCATTCACCTTACATAAACATGTATTAACGGGCTATAAAATTTCGTTCCAAATTAAAAACTTTCTTCTCGTGGTCATGACATTCATCTCATGGGCCTACGAGGCCATAAACATACATCCCGATGGTTTCGGATATCAACCAAAAACTTTTACTCTTTTTGAAAATTCTTGTCTAAACAAGGGTCACACGCCCATGCGACCTGGGACACGCCTGTGTAGGCAGGCCGTGTGGTCTCACACCCCATGTCCCAAGCCCGTGTACAATTTATTTTTATTACAACCTATAGAGGTTTTCACACGGCTTGACACACGCCCGTTCAATGGCCCGTGTCCTTCACACGGCCTGGACACGCCCGTGTCCTCACCCGTATGAAAAACTAGGGGTATTTTGTTTGTGACGTCATCAACCCCTTAAGGAGCACACGGCCTAGGCACACGCCCGTGTGGCTAGCCCGTGGTCGACACTAACTTAAAACACTAACATGCAAGGGACACACGGCCTATTAACACACCCATGTGGGTTGATTGTGTGTCACACACGGCCTAGACACACGCCCATGTGGACACTTAAAGGCTATTTTCCAAGTCAATTGCCACCCTGAAATCAAGATCATTCATATACGCAGTCCAACCACTCAAATACTTCATCAAAAACATGAATAACAATGCATAACTCATCATCAATTGATGTGTAAACTTAGTAAATATTGGCCAATCTCTTTAGCCATATAAAAAAAGAATAATAACCTTAATAGCCAACACTTTGGCCCCTCTTAAGACTTACATCAAAATGAAATAATTCCTATACATGCCATACTTAATATAAACAACTAAGCTATACCAAAATAATGATTGATAGTGTGGTCCGAGCTCCGACGTCTATGATCCCCGAACTAGTTTGGCAAATCTACAAGGAAGAAAGAAATGAAAGAAGTAAACATATAGCTTAGTAAGTTTGCATGAAACTCATATGGCAATATATTTGCTAAATATAATTTATCTATCATGAAATAATGACAACGTAAATCTCAAGTACTTGGCTTACTTACTCGTACTTATCATTACTCATCACATGTAATATAACAATTTCATACTTGTAATGTACTCATGATACCTGTATCACTTAATCACCTAAATTAGTGTATCTCGCTAATGCAAACATAAACTCAATCTTCATCTTCCTTAACTTGAATAATATTTTTTATCAACTTTGAATAACTTAACTTATTAATATCTTTACTTACTTAGCTTTCTTGTTACCTCTTTCATACTTGGGTCTTTTGCCCGATGAATTACCTAGAATAACTGAGGATACTCAATCTCATCAAACATGTACCTCGGTGCCAATGCCATATCCCAGATATGGTCTTACATGGAATAACCTTATGATACCGATGCCATATCCCAGATATGGTCTTATACGAGATTCCTTAACTTGATGTCGATGCCATGTCCCAAACATGGTCTTACACGAAATCTTCCTTTCACTACACCAAAACAGAATTTTAGCGGCGTTTTTAGTGGCGTTTTAATGAAAAACGCCACAAATATTATACGTTAGCGGCGTTTGAAAGAAAACGCTGCAAAAAGTTGAGCAATAGCGGCATAAACGCCGCTAAAAAGGAGAAATAGCGGCGTAAACGCCGCTAAAGATCTGAGCATTAGCGGCTCTTTTAGAAAAACGCCGCTAAAGATCTGAGCATTAGCGGCGCTTCTAAAAAAGCCACTAAAGATTTGAGCATTAGTGGCGCTTTTAAAAAAACGCCGCTAAAGATCTGAGCATTATTTAAAATAAATAATTTAAGGGTTATGATTTTAGGGGTTGGCTATTAGGCTTTAGGGGTTACGGTTATGAATAAAAAATTAATTTATTTTAGGGTCTATGTAAGCATTAACATTCTATTTTAATTACTTTTGTCCCTTATAAAATTTATATTTAGGGTTTAGCCACTATAAGAAAACAGACTTTATATATATATATATATATATATATATATATATACTTTAAATTATTTAATTTCTTATATATATATATATATATATATATATAAAAATATAATTATAGTTTAAATTATTTTAGAGATAATAGATAAGCTTTATATATATTAAAATTAAAAAAATTGGTAACCCATGCATCTGTAGAGAAACAAAATTAATTAGTAAATTGAAAATGTTATTTAAATTAATTTCCTAAAATATTGAAAGAATATATAATATTCAAATTTTATCTAAATAATTTAGGGTTTAAGGTTATAATTAATGGTTTAGTGGTTTGTATGGGCTAACTAGGGTTTCGAGTTCAGTATTTAAAGATTTAGTGTTTAGAGTTTATAGTTTACGGTTAGTCTTAGGATTAGGGTTATGGCTTGAGTTTATGAGTTTATGGGTTTGTGGGTGTATGGTTTAAGGGTCACGGGTTTAGGATTTAGGGTTTATCGAATGAAGACAGAATATCAAATTTGATTTAATCATTTAAAAATTATAAAAATATATGCTATAAAAATGGTGAGATTGCATTTTTTACTTACAAATTAATTTTATTTTGCTATTTGAAACTGACTTAATTATGAAAAGTTACAAATTGATAACTAAACTATTTAAAAGTTTTGCTTTATCGAAACCTCTAAACCCTAACTATTTATATTAATTAAAATACAATTATTTTTAATTGAATATTTATATTCTTCAAAAAAAAATAATGACACGTAGAAAAAAATTGAAAGTAAAAACATAGAAAAATATATGTTAAAAATTAAAAAATTAAAATACTATTATTTAAAATAAATTTAACTTTAAGGTTAAAATGCGATGTAAGTTTAACTTTAAGGTTTCGGTGTTAGATTTTATAGTTATGACAAGTGTTTAGGGTTTTAGGGTTTAATGATTTAAGGTTTAAGGTCTATAACTTTAGGGGTTACGGGTTGAGGTTTAGGGTTTGTGTTTAGGACTTAAGATTTTAGGGTATAAGGTTTTGATAAAAACATAATTTAAATTTTTTTGGGTATATGAGTGATTGTTTTTTAATTTATATATTAAATAATTTTAAATTTTAAAGATTTCAAAATTTATCTAATTCTTTTAAATATTACTTAAATTTTAAAATAAAGAAAAAAATTGGATTGAATCTTTAAAAAATTATTTTATTTTAATTAAAACGCGTTAGCTTTTTTAGTGGCGCTAGATAAAAAAAAGGCCACAAAAAGATTCACAAAATTACGTCGTTTTGCTCTCCTCAACTTTTCCCACCCTATATACCCCAAAAGCCTTAATTTTTCCCCCTAAAATTTCCCCCCAATCCCTAAATTTTTCCCCAAACTCGTCTCTCTGGTTTGTATTAGAAGCAGGTTTTAGATTTGATTGAGAGGAAAGGATGGCATCTGCGTGGGAACATTTTGGAGAAGTTGCAAATGTAGCCCAGCTCGCTGGGTTTGATGCAGTGCGTTTAATAGCTATGATAGGTAAAGCTGTAAGCACGGCTCGAATGCATAAGAAGAATTGCAGGCAATTCGCGCTGCATCTCAAGTTGATAGGTAACTTGCTGGAGCAGCTTAAGATCTCGGAGCTTAAGAGGTATCTGGAGACGCGTGAGCCATTGGAGCAACTTGAGGATGCATTAAGGAGGGCTTACATTTTGGTCAATAGCTGTCAGGATAGGAGCTATCTGTATCTCCTGGCCATGGGATGGAACATCGTGTATCAGTTTAGGAAGGCCCAGAATGAAATCGACCAGTATTTGAAGATTGTTCCTCTTATCACGCTGGTGGATAATTCTCGAGTCAGGGTATTGATTATTCTAGTTGCTGTTGGAATAATTTCTGACCTAGATTTTGTTTTTCCTTATTTGCATGACTCCCAAAATAATTTTGAAATGATATTCGGATTCAGATTTGGAACTGGTACTTGTCTTAGCCTTAGAAATGCTCGTCATATATTTTGGTTGTTAAAACTGGTATGGATCTCTCCATACCAGTTGCTTCTTCTTTCTTCCCTCAGTTATATTCCTTTCCTTGGCCATTATAGATGAAGGATTATCTTTCATTCCTTATTATGTTAACCAACCATTTAAGACCAGCTAAGTTACATTTATTCTCTAATTCTTTATATTTTGTTTTATTAGCTTTGGGAGGGTTGGGGTGGGTGGTGGAGAAGGGAAGGGCTATGGAGCACAATCTACAGAAGAGAAGCAGAGGCTATTCAAATTAATGAGGAACCTTAATATTAATGGGGAATCTGGGTTGGAGCCATACACACCAACTGCTCAAAATTCAGGAGGGCCTGCTGCATCTGATGTGTTTTATTCTCCAGAGTTTAGGGGGATTTTGGAGCTGGGCTCTTGGATCTTCATGCTATGGATGATACAGAGCTTCTGTCTGAAGTATGATTCTAGCATTCTAGGAAACTACCATGATGGTTAGCACTGTTTCTTTTTCCTCTGGAGATAAATATTGATTTGATTTAATTGCAGCATGTTACCTCAGAACCTTTTGAGCCATCACCATTCATACTTGGTGTGAACAAAGCATTTGAAAATGACTTTAATGCGATAACTAATTGGCAGCAAAAAGAGCAAAGTTAGGCGAATTTCTATATATTTTTTGTTTGAATTTTATGGGTTTTGTTAATTTTTCCTTACAAAAGCATGATTCGTTTTGGGTCTTTTTTTTTGCAGGATGATCACAGGGGCTCAGCTATGGAAGATGATTATTCTTTTTATCCTGATGAAGCCGATGATGAACCTTGTGATGGTACTCATTTGTTTGTTCTTTTTTTGTTTTTAATCTATTTAGATTGAATTTGAGTTGTTTTTGGTTTTTATTATTATTTTAATTTATGATTAATTTTGAAGGTGAGAATGAAGGAAAGAAAAGAGATTTTACCAATTTAGAACTAAAACTCGATCATGGTAATCGCCCATTATGGGCTTGTGCTCATGGGCGTATATTTTTGGAGACATTCTCCCCTTTATACAAGTAAGCTTATGATTTTCTCATTGCTATAGCTGAACCCGTTTGCAGGTACTGACCCCATTAATATAATGTGATTTAAATTTCTTTTTTTCTTTTTTTTTCTTTTGTTTTGTTTATTGGATGTACATTAATGTGTATGAATGTGAATTTTCCTGGAGTTCTTATTGTTTCTTTGAATTGTAGGTCAATCCTGACCTTAACATGGAACTGAAGCCTCATGCACAGCCACGACCATATCAGGAAAAAAGTCTTAGTAAAATGTTTGGAAATGGTGAGATCATCAATACTATAATTTGTTCAACTAATTTTTATTGTGCCTAATATTCTCACATTCCATTTTTATTGGATTGATGACACCTTAACTTCTTCAATGGAAGAATTATATGCCTTTTCTAACTTACAATAAATTATATGCTTCATTTCTCTATGCTTTCTCATCCTCTATGGAGATAAGGACATCTTTCTGTCCTTCCTAAGGTTAAAAAACCATACATTTGTCCAATTTTGTAACTGCATTTGTGCTTGATTATTTTTCTGGGTGGCTGCAGTTGATGCATTTACCTTGCTTTTTAGATTTCCTGGAAAGCTAATTTTTGTCTTACATGTGGGATAAGGTACATAAAAGACCATTAAACAAGAAGGAGATTAATGTCCTATAGTTATTGATGGCAGTAGGATTTTGCATATTTCACATGTTATTAAGGAACTCTAATTTCCATAGTTATTGTGTTCCTACAGTGGTTATATATCTATTAATTTTGTCGCTATATATAACTCACAGGCTGCCCTTGGTGAGGTGACCAGTGATAACAAAAAGGAAAAAGGAAATGGAACTGCTTGCATCTATCTCAAATTCAATAATGAAAGTTTGTAATCGGAACACTTTCCCATGATAAATTCCCCCAGATGCCATTGGATTTGGCATTGCATAGTAAATTTGAGTTGTTCCATACCTGGAAGAATGGCAGTGTTTATTTCACTGGGTATTATGTTGATACTCCTCAAGGTAGTGGTAAGTCATTCCGCTAGCGTTTTATATTTATTTGGTATCTGTTAGTAATATTTAAATATGTAAATCATGTTTCAATTTTTACTTTATAGGTTCTGAGTCTGAAGATGAGCTTCTTGAACCCATAGTTAATCCCGAAAAGCCTCATGCTACAACAACTGATCGTACCACGTCAAAACAGGTTATGATTGTGGAACCAAAAAAAGCAGAGGATAGTAGTGATGACGAGGATGAAGATGATACTTCTACCGAGGATGAAATGTCCAGTGAGGATTAGGTAGATGTCTAGCAATTATTATTATGACCAGCTGATATGCTCTTTACGATTTTATGGTGAATTATAATTATGAATAGTTGAATAGAGTGTTAAACGTTTTAATGATTTATGTACATTAGGGGCACAGCTATCCTTGAATCTAATTGTTTTTTCTTTTTCACATGAAAATTTGCTGAACAAAATGTTTACCGTTTCTAGCTTAGTCTTGGTAGGAGCCATTGTTTTGAATTTGATAAAGCCATTTTTATCGTTGTTTTTATAATCCAATTTTTGACGGAATACTATGTCTAATTATTGTTGATTCTGAGTTATCATTTTAGGAACCTGGCATGTTAGTAAATGGTAAGAATGAAAGTGAGAATGATACTGACAGTGATGAGGATGATAGTGAAGAAGAAAGTTCAGATGAGGATCCTGATACTCTTGAGATGGAAAAGGTAAAGACATATGCTTTAAGCTTATCCATTCATGACTTTCAGGGGCTTCAGCTGAGTTTGTACTTTCTCATTCTAATTACTGGTGAATGGTGATTGGTTTTCCTTAGGCCGGACCGAGCAAGAAGAGATCTGCAGAGTCAGCTACAAAAACCCCTGCACCAGAAAAGAAGGCAAAGCTAGTCACTCCCCAAAAGACAGGTACATTTCCCCTCATATATGTGCTCTTCTTGAGATGTTGATTGATAAATGATTAATGAATTACTGCTAGGAAAACAACAAGTGCTGGAAAAAGAGAAGGAGCACTCTGTTCTGGACTAAATCACATAAACCTAAGACATGATTGTTCATTTTCTCATTTTCCTTGTCCTTATTCTTGCTCCACATTTCTTGTCTTTCCAGTTCATGGTTTTCCTGCATTGTTGCTATTTTCTACACTAATAATTGATGGTATATGTTTGTGATTTTAGGTAGTGGAAAGATGTTCACGATGCAACCATTAGCTCTCAATGCACAAGATCTGATGCAGCTGGTGCAGCAATTAGGGTATAAAATTGTACCAATTATGGTTATGATGTAATAAAATGTAAAAAGATTTGTCTAACCATGTGTTTTCCTTATGTGATTAAGTTCTTTGATCATGCTATTGGTATCAACGTACCTCGATCGTGATTCCTTATATGTCTTGTTCATGAATTTCCATTTTAATACGTATTGTTCATGAATTTTCATTTTAATAAGTCTAAATTATACATTTCTAAATTGGATTTGTGGTGTTTCTATAATATTTTAATTTTTTTTATTTTTCATGACATTTAGCGGCGTTTTTGGAAAAAGCGCCACTAAAAGTATAATATTTTAATTTTTTTATTTTTCATGACTTTTAGCGGCGTTTTTGAGAAAAGCCCCGCTAAAAGTATAATATTTTAAATTTTTTTATTTTTCATGACTTTTAGCGGCATTTTTGGAAAAAGCGTCGCTAAAAGTGTAATATTTTAAATTTTTTTATTTTTATGACTTTTAGAGGCGTTTTTGGGAAAAGTGCCGCTAAAAGTCATGTTCTTTAGCGGTTTTTTTATGCAAAAGCACCGTTAAAGGTCATGTTCTTTAGCGGCGTTTTTTCAAATAAACGCCACAAAATTTAGCGGCGTTTGTAAAAGCGCCGCAAATAGTTTTAGCTGCGCTTATAAGCACAGCTAAAGGCCTAAAAAAACGCCGCTAAAAGTCTATTTTGCTGTAGTGTTTGGTGCCGAATCCATGTTCCAAACATGGTCTTACACGGGACTTTCCTCATATGGTGTCAATGTCATGTCCCAGACATGGTCTTACATAGGATCTACGTTTGGTGCCGATGCAATGTCCCAGACATGGTCTTACACGGGCTTTCCTTGTCTCATGTTGTGATATTAGTATTCCTCATTATTCCGAGTCTTCAACTGGGACTTCCTCTTACATACTCTCATTCACTTTCTTATCAATATATCATTAATCATAACTTCATGAAAATAATGTATATTATACAAAACAATAGGCAATTTATTAAAAATACATGTGAAACCTTAAATTCATACAAACTTACCTCGGTATTCAAAATGTATGTAAATATGTAAGTTAGTCCTCGACTTTATTCTTGCCTCGGTTTTGATCCGGGCTTCGCGTTTCTTGATCTATAGTAACAATTTCACTTGTTAAATTCCCAAATTGACTAAATCGACTTATAATTCATATTTTGGCAAAATTACGATTTTGCCCCTAGACTTTAGCAAAATGACCATTTTGCCCCTATGCTGAAAAATTAATTCTAATCACATTTCTACCTTCAAAAAGCCTAGGTGAACATTTAATACTCTTATAGCTATCATCAAAACTCAACATTTCACATACTTACTACAAATTTATAACCTTTTCATCAAGGTTCAATTAGGTGTTTTCAAGACAACACATTTCTTAAAAGTTGTTCATCTATCAACTAATACTCAATTTCTTCCATGAAAATGCAGCAAATAACAATGATGACTCTCATAGAAAAACTCTAAACTTTTCACCATATTGCACAATAGTCCCCTCATTTGAAAGCTTAAGTTTTAGGTGTCTAAAAAGTACAACTATTTTCAGGAAAAGATCACAAAAACACTTACTAGTGAAGAGATGAGTGTGCTGAAATTTTTGAAGCTTTCAACCCTTATTTTGCTTGCAAATTTCGGTGGAAGAAATGAACAAGAAAGATGGACATCATCTTTTCTTTATTTTAATATTAAACTATCAATTTAATCCACCAAACATCACCAACTTTGACCAACTTGGTCAATTCTTGTCCCCTATGGCCGGCCAAGCATATATTGGGGGTCTAATTTTCTTTTAAAGACCTCCAATTATCAATCTAAGGCTATTTGGTACCTTTAGCTTATAAAATGGAACTTCCGCACTTTATGCGATTTAGTCCTTTTTCGCGATTAAGCAAGAAATCGCTAAAATTAAAGTACCAAAATTTTCATGTACTTATACAATCATATACTAATTCATAAAATCACATGAAAATAAATTTATCAAATCTCAGATTAGTGATCCCGAGATCACTATTCCAACTAGCCCCTAAATCGGGCTGTTACAACTAGAGCTTGTCACATACTGAGTTAGCAGCTAAGCTGCGTTTCTGTAAAGTGTCAACGAACACTTTGAGGTGTGTAGGGTTGGTTGGGCATTGAATGTCCTTAATGGTGTGTTGGAATGGGCGGAGACGGTGTGTAGCGAGTGGGAATTGCATCTGAATTTGATCGGTATCGTATATGAACTGAAATTGCATATACGTACACATGTGATTGGTCTGCTCTGCATCTAAACTGAATTTACTCTCGTATCGAATTCAATCTCTAAATTTGGGACTACGCTATAACGACTGTTAATTGAATAATTTATTTCACGCACTGAGTTCACAACTCACTCTGTTATTACTTGGATTTCAGGTGGTTCGCAAACTTGAACGGGTCGGTGCCGCGGGAGCTCGGTCGAACTATTAACTTTCTATATACTATTTCAGTAGGAGCCTTGTTAAACTATAGTAAAATGACTGTAGCAGATTATATACTAAACTAGTATTTGGGTTAAACTTTATGTAAATCACGGTTTGGTTTTATGGTGTCTTGCGTAGTACTTGATTTTTGCATGTGACTCTCTAAGCTTGGGCTGGACGTCTAGGCCGTGTCTAAGGTGTTACAAAAAGTATATAGAAAGGACCAAACTAATATTTTAGTTATAATTAATGGGCTAAATTATATATCAATCCTATATAAAACATTGGACCTCATCATTCTGTCAAGGGGTTAATGGACAAATGGACAAATGAGCAAACGTTACAAATCGAAAAATTTAGTGATGATTTTTAAACATTTTACCGTCTAGTGATTGAAATGAAAACTTACAAATAAGGAGGTGACTCTTAGTGTAATTTACCTTTTAAAAAATAAAGGTTTTTTAGGCAGAGAAAGGCGTCCAAACCTAGCAGACTTATTTCGTTGAAGTGTGGGCAAGTGAGATCCCAAATGGTAGGGCCTATTGGACTTATATCATTGTTGTGCTCTAGGTTTGCAAATTACAGGATATGGGAACATCACATGTTTGCGTTGACTTCAAAGTTGAGACGCTTAAGAACTATTTCAGCTCCACTTATTATGACTTAACAGCTAAGATCAATTTCTGAATAATTCAATTGCCATTTGGGTATACTAAGAAACAGATAATTTTAAAGTTGGGTCATCTGCAGGTGGTCACGGCTCCATTAGTTTTTATCTCCTACTGCTATTATTACATACTGAAACAGCTACCTCTAGCCTCCCTATCATCTTATGCTTCCTATAGTGCTTGGATTTCTGCATCTATCCCACTATTCACCGCCACCATCACATGCCTTTTCTTGTTCTTTCCTTTTCATCTTTTCTTTAACATTCAGAAAGCGAAATTTCAAAAAAAAAAATAAAAAATTCAGTCTCCTTCAACTTGCCATCTGTACGGGTATACCTACCTGATGTTGAATATTGGAAGTTGGGGTCATTAGCTTTGAACGTTTACTCTTCAAGTGTAGAGAAAATCTACATTTTTTCTGGTCACTTGAGTTGTTGATTGACAATGACAACCCTTCGTCTATTTAAATTATTGGAAATGTGTTGGTTAGTTTGCCAAAATCCAGAAACTTGTACGGAGAAAACAAATAAAAAAATTAGTGGTGCATATAAACCTAAAATCAACACATGAGAAGAATCAAACCATGGCAGATAAAGGTCTAGGTTATCGGAATTTAAGGTAAAGTATTTTTAAGTGTATGTGTATGATAAAAGGGTATATTCATTCTCTTCAATTCGTAATCATATATTATACGCATATGGCCTTATGATTAGCATCCTTAAGAGAAAGGTGAATTGGGTAGAGAAGAAATACTAACTAAAATTATTGGCAGAATCAGAACAAGCTAGCCAGAAGGAATCAAAATAAATTCTCCATTATTTCATGCCATATTCTCATTAATAATTTAATCTCATAACTCAATCAATTTGCAGCATCTGGTGCCTGCAAGATTATGAGAAATGAAGAGCTGTTTCTGGTACACTGAAATTATTGTACCACCGCGTGGCACTTGGCACATCTTCCTCGGCTTTACATCAACAATTAAAAGCAGCATTCCTCTTGGCTTTGGCTTATTTGGAGCTTCATTTAAATATTAGATTTGTATAGTTAAAATATCACATCATACCACTACTTATCAACTATAAATTGAATTTCCTATCATCTAGCTGCTTTCATACTTATTTTTTTTTTTTGAATCAAAATGGAGCTGATATATATTAAGGCCTGACTAATGTCCAAAAAATACCAAATAAAACCAAACAAAGCCCAACATAAAAGTAACGAAACAGAAAGCCAAACAACAGTAAAAAAAATAGAAATGAAAAGACACAAGCAACAAACATCAGGCACTTACTTTCCCAAGAAACCATATCAGCCCTCCAAAAATCCGCCCCATCAGATACCCCAAAGCAAACTTCAGGCGAAACCTTGTTTTAACACTTGAAGAAGCGCCTGGAAGAATCAACGATTCATATTCCACTAAGAACAAGGCCAGCAAAGATCTTAAACCCCTAACCTTCCTTCCACTCGATCCTGCTCTGCAAGACGCTGAACCGAGGCCGGTAAATCACAGTTCCATTTCCCTGAGTGGTTTCTCCGTCTGCCCTCCAACGCCAGAGTGTGAGCCGCTCCATTCGCTGAACGCCGTACATGCTGGTAAGAAATTTCATCAAATCTCAACCTTAGATGTCTGATATTCTGTGTGATCGGTCTCAGTACCGATCTGTCCTTTTCCTTCTTCTCAATGCTTTTTATAATGGCCAGAGAATCACCCTCCACCTCTAGTCGTGTAAATCCCATGGATAAGGCGAAGAATAAAGCTCGTTCGCACGCCTTAGCTTCTGCTACAAAAGGATCTGCTACCTGCGTGAACAGATAAGTTTCTGCTCCTTGAATAATTCCAGAAGAATCTCTAGCGATTACTGCTGTAAAAGCCATATTTTCATCTGACTTGTAACTCGCATCAAAGTTAACCTTTATTTTACCTTCATCGGGTGGTCTCCATAACTCTTTAGAGTCTGGTCTGATAGATGGCTGAGCAGACATTTGGATTGTGTTGATCTCTTTTATGTATCCCCAGATAAAACCTAGAACCTCCTGAAGATTAAACCGGGCCCCTTCATGAATCATTTTGTTTCTCCTATACCATAAACTCCAGAAAGAGATTGCAACAATACTTCTGTGCTATTCATCTAGATTAACAAACATATGTACTAATCGTTTCTGATTACCCCAGGTCTCTTCAACTGCGGGAATCGGAACAAGCAGTTGAGTCCACACACTCTGCAGGATACCACAGGACCACATCAAGTGGCTCGAATTTTCCAACTCAGTCCGACACAGGGGACAAACAGACTCAGCGACTAACATCCTTCTCGCCAGATTACCAGAATGAGGGAGCAAATTATTAAAAAGTCTCCAAACATGTATTTTCATTTTTTCTGGTATATTTAGGGCCCATGATAATTTGTAAAAATATTTGTAATTCACCTCATTAGAACAAGTAGTCGTAGGGGAAACAGCTATGGTAGTCAGAGCATGGTATCCACTTTTAACAGAATAATCTCCTGACCCATCATACTTCCAGACCAAAGCATCCTCCGTTCGACTGCTAGCCAGCGGAATTAAAAGAATTCTATCCGCAGTATCCTTATCAACTAATCTATAAATCAACTCACTATTCCAGGTAGAAGAGTTCTCGTCTATAAGTTGACTAACCTTTGTCCAGTGCGGATTAATCTCTTGACCAGTGACTCTGTTGTTTTCCTTCCCAAGTAGGGTCATCCCAGATGTTAACACTGCTCCCCTTTCCAATCCGCCACAACATGCCATCCACAATCAAATCCCGAGAGTTGCAAATACTTCGCCAGGTAAATGAGGGGTAAGATCCGACCTTAGCTGATAGAATATCGGTATACGGAAAATAACGGGCTTTTAAAATTCTAGCTAATAAACAATTGGGCTGAACTAAAATGTGCCATACCTGCTTTACTAGTAGAGCCTTGTTAAAGAAAAAAAAAATTTTAAAACCCATCCCGCCATCAGACTTGGGCTTGCAGAGCATGTCCCAACAACTCCAATGTATACCTTTCGCCGTCTTATTATTCGCCCACCAGAATTTATTCATAATGTTTTCCAATTTATGACAAAGCATTTTTGGAAAAAGAAAACACTGCATAGCATACAGAGGTGTGGCTTGTAGAACAGACTTTATGAAAACCTCTTTACCTCCCATAGAAAGACAGCGATAGTTCCAGCCTTCAACACGCTTCCTAAATCTGTCAATAAACTCGGCAAAAGCCCATGTTTTTCGTCTCCCCACCATCATTGGAAGTCCAAGATATTTCTCATGATTAGATGCCACTCGAACTCCCAAAAAATTAGTGATTTCCTCCTTAACCTCTTCAGATATGTTAGCCCCAAAATAAACCAATGATTTGTCGTAGTTCACCTTCTGCCCTGCACACAGCTCATATTCCTGGATAATTTCTCTAACAGCTACTGCCCCCTCTCGTGTAGCATCCCCAAACAGAATGCAGTCATCTGCAAAAAACAAATGGTTAATGTAAAGTTTCTCCCTTCCAATAGGGGCACCTTTCATACTTCCCCTCCGCTTCGCATCCTCTAAAAGAATTGAAAATCCTTCAGCACAGGTTAAGAAAAGGTAAGGACTAAGTGGATCTCCTTGACGCAAACCTCTCGATGGCAAAAAAAGGTTCGCTTTCCTCTCCATTTAGGCAAACCGAATAAGTAACGGAACTAACACACCGCAAAATCAGCACAATCCAATCCTCATGAAACCCCAAAGCCTTCATCATACCGCCTAAGAATCCCACTCCACTCGGTCATAAGCCATACTCATATCCACTTTGAGTGCAAAATGCCCTTTCCTCCCACCCTTCTTCATCTTCAACGAATGTAAAACCTCGTAAGCAATCAGAACATTGTCGGAAATGCATCTTCCAGTTAAAAAAGCTCATTGAGCTTCATTAATACATTCTCCTAAAAGGTTACTCATCCGATTAACCAGCATCTTCGAGATAACTTTATAGATAACATTACAGAGGCTTATTGGTCTAAACTGAGACATCTTTTTCGGTTTATCAACTTTATGAATAAGGACAATTCTTGTTTTATTGATATCACCAAACTTCGCCCGTCCACTCAACACATCAAAACAATATTTTGACACCTCAGGACCCACAATATGCCAATAGCGTTGAAAAAAGATTACCGGGAAACCATCCTCTCCTGGGACTTTTAGAGGTGGCATTGAATTAACAGCGGACCAGACTTCCTCCTCCGTAAATTGCATTAATAGAGAATTATTTATAGTGTCAGTAATCTTTTTAACTACTAGATTAAAAAGATGCTCGTCAGGACCCATCTCAGACGCCGTAAATAACTCAACAAAGTAGTCCGACGCAACATTGAGCATAGCAGCCGGTTCTGCATGGCGATTGCCATTATCATCGATCAGCTCAGGAATTTTGCTACGGGAATGGCGTTGGCTGGCCATTTTATGGAAAAAACTCGTGTTACGATCCCCATTTTTCAACCAGTTAACACGGGCTCTTTGCTCCCAATACATTTCCTCCTTATCCGCCTCCAAGTTGAGTTCCAGTTGAACCTCCATAATCTCAGCAAGGACATCGTCTGAAATATCACTAGAGACAAGGCCCTCTAATTTCTTTTCAAGCTGAACCCGGGTTTGTCTCTCATCCTTGCTCTTAACTCTGTTCCATTGCAATAAATTGTGCCCCAGAATCTTTAATTTATTCGGAGTGCTTTCAGAAGATCCCTCCCACCAACCGTGAACCTGACCCTCAAAAGAGCTATCCAGTAACCAATTAGACTCGAAACGAAACTTCCTTACCTTCTGTCTTACATTCATACGTCCCTCTCCCGAAGTATCCAAAAGAAGAGGGCAATGATCTGAAAACGAATGAGTCAAATGTTCGACTTGATAATCAGGAAAAAGTTCCATCCATTGAGAATTCACAACCCCACGGTCCAGTCTCTCTCTGATATTGGAATCTTTAAATCGGCCTCTTTCCCAAGTGAACCAGCGCCCCACGAATCCAAGATTAAGAAGATTGCAGTCCTCCAAAATCATACGGAAATCCTGCATCTGTCTCTCCAGTCAGAATCGCCCTTCCTTCTTCTCAAAAGAGCTCATAATTTCATTAAAGTCCCCCATAACAATCCAAGCGACATTGCAATCACCATTCAGATGTCGAAGAAGATTCCAAGACTCTCTCATTTGCTGTTCAATTGGGTTCCCATAAAACCCGGTAAACCGCCATTTAGTATCACAATTACTATCCTGGATTTCGACATCAATATGCGATGAAGAAAAACTTTTAAGGCTAACCAGAGAGTTACCTTTCCACCCTAACGACAAACCGCCTCGAGATCCCATAGCACCAATGTCAATGCCATTTTCAAAGCCACATTTTAGGCGAACCATCTCCATTTTCTTCTCACTTAATTTTGTCTCCATAAGAAACAAAATTCGGGGATTGATGGCTCTTAATTTATTTCGGAGTCTGTTAATAGTCCGTGGTCTCCCCAAACTACGAACATTCCAACTGAGGATTTTCATTGCCCCCGGCTGTTCTGGTTACCAGAGCTAGCCGATACAATTAACGACCCTATTCCCTCCTTTGGGCCCAACGTAACAAGGGGATTTTCATACCTTTGCCGCTTCTTGCCGTCCATTATCTCCACCGGATCATTTTCCTCATCCAGACCCAATTCCATCGGCCCAATTTTCGCGCCCATATGACTCAAATCTCCTTTCCTCAATTTACTCCCATCAATCATCTCATTATTGGTAGCCTGATGGACAAACCCGATTGGTGATAAATTGGGATTCTGATTTCCACAACTACCTCCCAATTTTAGCCCAGAATCCTCCCCCATTATTATTACAGGATTTTGATTGATAGTTTCCAAATTTACCTCTACCCTCCTTTTTCCGTCAGCTTCCCTTAACCACCTACTCTCCACCGTGCGCCGCCTCCGGCCCTCTGCTCTCAAGGAAATATCCCAGCCGAACGTAATTTGTGAAGGATCAAATCTCAGTCGGTATGGACAGAAACTTTCCCCATGCCCCAATTTACCGCAAATGAAGCAGAACCGACTGAGCTTTTCATACTTAAACCGTGCATAGACCGTCATTGAAGACCCAATCTTAATCTTCTTGTTACGCTTCAAAGGGGCCAATATATCAATGCAGACACAAATACGCATAAAATTCCTGAAACCTAGATTGGAAGCATTATATTCAATAAAACTTCCGCAAAAATTACCGAATTGTTTCGCCATATTTTCCGTCATCAGCCCAGGGGGTAACTCATGGACTTGCACCCAAAATTCAGTATGATCTAAAGCCATCGATAAAGGATTCCCTCCAATGGGGATTCTTTGCAAGATAAGCAAATGGTTATTAAAGAACCTTGGCGTACCATTAATAACCCTACTCAAATCCACCTCATGAAAGAGTTGAAAAAGATACCTTTTCTCCCCCAAATCTGTGATACAAATACCACCAATGGGATGCCAAAGGTCTGCCATTGTATTTCGCAACGAAGGGAAGTGGACAACACTATCTGTTAGACATCTTCCCACTAAGCAACATTGATAAGACCCTACCACTACATCTGCTTCCTCCTGAAAGGCTTCCTCCTCCTCATCAATCAGACTCAAGTTTGCCAAATCTTTATCCATAAAGGCCGAAAAAAGAAACCACAGTACTCGACTATGGTCAAAGAATTAGTGTTATGATCCACTCAATAGAAACTAAAAAATGAATAAATTGAAAATGATTGTAGAAAAGGGATGGAAAAACATGCCAAACGGCAGACAGAAACCTTGTGCCAAACGGCAGACCTAGGAGCTTTACTTTTTTAAGTTGAGGGATTTAATTCCCACCAAAATGCTTTCATACTTATTATATGCTAATACTAGTACTAGTACTAGAATGTTTGTCACATCTACATTTTTGTCTTCAAATCTTCAACTACTTAGATTATATTTTGTCTTCTTTGCTAAAAAAATAATAAATTAATTATTATACACTAGATCGAAGAGTAAATTGATCCTCCTATTAAAAATTCCATCCATTTTTACTGTTAAAATTTGATCCATGGATGTTTGAATAAGGTATACATGGCACGTCATATGTAATTATCTGATTATTCTATTAGCAACGTCAAAAATAGATGAAATTTTTAACAAAAATGATCAGTTTTGCTCTTTGATCAAATTTACTGGGACTAATTTGCCCATTTTTTGAGTAAAAGGGCAAAATGAAAACTAACTCTTAATACAAAGGTTTCCATGATACTTTTACCCATCAATTGTTTTTTAGGTTAAATTCTGCTATTAGTCCCTATACTTTGCAAAACTTGTGGATTTATTCCTTGTAGGTAAATTCGTTTTAGTCCATGTACTTATCAATTTGGTCAATTTTAGTTCTACTTTTCAAATTTTAAAATTTTAGTCCTAGCCCAAAGAGTAGTAGGTAAATTCGTTTAGTTAATTCAAATACTAATCCTGCACTATTCATACAGGTGTAGATTTAGTCAATTTTATCCAATTGGATCATTCTAAGTCCCTATACTTTTCGAATTTTGAAATTGCAATCTTATCACAAATGGTTGTCATTAATCTATTAATTGAATTTTTAGTGAGTAATATGCGGAAATGGTAAGCGAATATGAAATTAAAAATATGATAATATGTTTGGCGCATCATATTTTGGAAATAACATAACTTTACTTAATTAATATAACAATTATTGTTTGGCGTGGATAGAAATTTTAAATTTTGAAATGTACATGGACTAAAAATAACTAAATAAAAGTATAGGAATTAAATCCAAAAATTTTTCTAAATACAGGAACTAATAGCAAAATCATCATCTAACATTTCCTTCTGGTTTTATTATTTAAAATTCATAAAGAAAAAGATCAGGGTAATTTTGGGCTGGGTCCAATTCATGGGAAATATAATAGAAACTGAGGGCAATAAAAGCCTAAACCCAGGATGAATTTCAGCAGGGCTGGCCCCTAAGTTATTGTAGCCATTAAACTTATAACGACGCCTCTGGGCCTACTAAAACTTGGAATTGAATTTTCAAATGGTTTTAATCTGCCAAAGGTCTCTATGTTGTTCTAAAATTTAAAATTTAGTCTCAGTATTTTAACTTTGAGATATTGAATCTCCATATTTTTTTATTTAAAAATTTTAGTACATCATCAGTTTTTCATTAGAATAGATGATGTAGCTGTTAAAAAAAAGTAAAATAACTCTTTTAGCTCTCATATTTTTACGAGTTTTTGTCAATTTGGTCCAAACTCTTTAAAAGTACATAAAAAATTTGCAAAAATTATTTAAAAAATATTTTTTTATTTTCAATAAAAATTTATGAAAAAATTAAAGCTCTTTAAAATGGAATTTTTTTTAAAAAATCTCTAAATTCATTTGAAATATTTTTAAAATACATGAAAAAAATTAAAAAAATTCCAAAAATTGTGTTACTTAATCCATGAATGGTAATAAGGTCTCTCCTAGATTTGAGCTATTTTATTTTTTTTTTAAATTTTAAATCAGATAAATTATATATCAAAAAATTTTTATGTCAATTTAATTAAAAGTATATAAATATTAGTGTAAAATATTTTAAAATAATGATACAAACTCTAAATCAATTCGAATTAAATTTAAATAATGATAAATATATTACATAGTAATGATAAATATTTATTCAAATTACACTATACTTTTTAATTAAATAAATTAAGTCTTAATTTATACTGAGTCAGTCGATTTATACAAAAATATTTTTGATATATAAATTATTTGAATTAAATAATTATAAAACTCTAAATGATTCCAACTAAATTTAAGAATTCGGAGTAAAATTTTTTGGTTCAAAGTATACCATATGAAAATTTCAGTACTTAATTTATTACCTTTGTATTTTGTCAAAATGGGTCCATTTTTATATGAAATTCTTTTAATATGGTGTATTTTGAACAAAAATTATATTAATTTTAATCTAAATTAATTCAAAGTTTGCATCATTATTTAAAAATTAATTTATACTAATTTCTATATATTATATAATTAAATTTACATAAAAATATTTTTGATTTATAATTAATTTTATTTAAAATATAAAAAAACTTATCAAATTTGATTTAATATAGACCAAAGGAATAGCTCAAAGCTTGGAGACCATATTACCATTCATGGAATAAATAATGCATTGTTTGAATTTTTTAAAATTTTATATTTTTCATATATTTAAATTATTTAAAATGGATTTTGAAAACTTATTTTATTTTTTAATTTTAAAGAGTTTTAAAATTTTCACGTTTTTATCAATTTTATTGAAAATGTGAAAATTATTTAATTTTTAAATTTGTTTTTGTAATTGTATATGTGCTTTTAGTTTGGATCAAATTGACAAAAAACTGTAAAACATGAGGCCTAAAAGAGTTATTTTACCTATTTTATAACAACTACATCATCAATTCTAATGGCAAAACTGATGGAGAAACCAAGATTTTAAGAAAAAAAAAATATAGGGACTCAATCTCTCAAAATTAAAATAAAAGGACTCGATTTTAAATTTCAAAAGGGTACGTGGGCCTTTGGCATATTTAAACATTTCAAATTCACATGCTTTACATTTTTATATTTTTACTAGCTCTCAAGTCAAGTCCGTTGTATGTGGTTTTACATGTTTAATTTTTAAATTTATTAAATAATATTATAATTTTTAAAATATATATTTTCTAATTAAATGATAACCAGTTGAATTTATAATAAAAGTCTATCAATTTTGAAAAATAATTAAAATAATAAAATAAAAATTAAAAAGTAATGAAAATAAAAAAGCGGGAAACAATCGATAATAAAATATTAAATAATTAGATAAATAATGTCATTCCAATATGAGTCAAAATTTCATCTAAAAGAATCATTACTTTAATACTTTATTGTCTTTGACATAATATTTCATGACACAATGGAAAGCAACATTTACAATTATGTAAATATTATTAAAGTCAAATAATAATAATTAAACATCTCAAATAATAATGAAAATCATAAAATAATAATGAAAATCATATCTTTTTTTGTGAGGAAAACAAAAAATATTAAATAATGCTAAAATATGATTTTTTTTCCTAATAACTCTTTAGATGTTATTTTGAATGAAAATGCATTGCTAATGCGTATATTTATAGTGCTAAATATTAGTTTTAATTTGTAAATAATTGTAACACTAATTAAGTGATAATTGATCTAAAATAATAAGTGTAATTTAATATGGATCTAAAGTATACTTAAGAGATAATAACTATTGCATTGATAATGAAAATGTAACACCTTTCGCCCGACTCGATCGCCAAGTCTGAGCTATAAAATGCTACATTCGTTGCCGGAGGAACTACCATCAAACGTATTGTAATTAAATCATTTTAATAAACATTCAAGTCTTAAACACATTCATAAGATGATGTACAATTAACTTCGAGCTTTAATCGAGCTTACGAAAGCTTTTTTATTGACTCAAGCACAAAATACGATCAAATTGTAAAGATTTAAAAATTCGGGGCCAGCATCATGACGTCACCTTCTCCACGTTGTGACATCGCCAAACAGTTTCTCATGTCACAACGTCAGGCCACTCGACGTCACGACGTCACATACTGTCGGTCAGCGTTGCGACGAGGAAATGTGTTCATCGGAATGAGGACTCTATTTTTTGTAAAATTAGACCATTTGGTACCTATTTCATGTTAACCCAACCATTTGCATCTTTGATGCATTTGTGCACATTCAAACCTACATAAGACTTGACCAAACTCATACCAAACATTATCAAATGAACCAATTCACATCATTTAACCCAATATGCCACAATTTGGCATTAAAACATACCCATTCAACCTATTCAAGCTCAACCTATACTATCATACCTTTAATCCTTTCAACATCAACATTATATCGTCTCTTTTCATGATCAATATGCCATTTGAATACTATTCAACATGTTGTAACACATATCAAATCAAACATATACAAAATTGGCATTAGTTTGCACAAAATCAAGCATTAACCAAAGTTTCAAACCAAAGTAACATTTTTAAGTTAACATAGCAACACCTATGTACATGCCACATAACCAAGTTCAAAAAACGACCAAAAGACTACCGATTCTATAATGGGATAGTGTGAGCTTCGAGGTGATCTAATCGACATGTTCACAAATCAACAATCTACAGGGAAGAGGGAAAATAACGGGTAAGCATAACGAATGCTTAGTAAGTTCATAGGTATTTAAACGATAAACTTACCTTGAGTTACAATCAAACATACCAAACTAACTAACTTGTCACAATATGCCTAACATAGCAAATCACAACAATAAGGTGAGTTCATCATATGATCAAATTGTATATTAATTCAACATTTAATTCAATTCAATGCCATTCATGTGAAATCAATAATTTAATACCATATGCAGAATCTGATAAACATTTAACCATTTATAAGCCAAACTCATATAATTCCATTATCATTTTTCATTTTCAATAATCATTTAACCCGAAGAACTTTAATAAATAGATTCAGATACACGGGTGACTATACCACACCAGATTGCTCATTCGAGCAGTAACTAAACTACACCAGGGCACCGAAGTGCAAAGCTTGTAGGCTACTGTATATAATTGTATAACAATACGTCCCTCCACCACATCAAGGTCTCTATAGAAATGGCCACATTAGCCATTACCTGTAACCTCCCAAACCCAGCCTAAAAATTATGGTCGAATCTTGAAGGTTACATTAGCCACCGAAATGGCCAAGTAAATCCGGGTCATCTTGAACAATTTTTCGAAAAACTTAGCACTGTTGCATTAAATTTGTTTAAAATACCAGTTTTTTAGGTCATCTATAATTTAAGTCGAATTTATTATAAAGTTGTATCGCTTGAAAAAACTCATTTTTCATCGTTGGTAGCAGAAAAAGTGAAACATTTAGTTTTGCTAAAAAAAAAAAACAAAAAAAAAACCGTGTTTTATGCCATATTATGCCCATCAATTAAATTGTTCTAACTTTTAACAAAATACCATGCATGCAAATCCCGATAAAAATAAACTAATGCCACAGTTCAAAATTAACATAATTTATAGTCACAAAAATAAAACCATAATATATAAAGTAAAATTTAGTTACGGTAATTTAAGTATTGAAACTTAATAATGACAATTTAATATTTTATAAAAGAATTTATTTTTTATTACATTTAAATTTTTTGTGATTTTGTTGCTACTTAATGTTTAAATATATTTTTGATATTTCTGATATTTATTATATTTTAATTATTTGTGATTAATTTTTACTCAATGTCCAAATAAATTCATTTATGTTTAATTATTTTAACAATTATATATTTTTTAGTTGTAAGTTATATATTTTGAAGGTCACAATTTGTACTATTAAATTGTTTGATGTTACAATACTATGGTGCTTATAAACAGCCACTCTTTTATTTGTTAGAGGCATGCTAAGTTATTGGTTTTTTCTTCTTCTCATCATTTAACCACTTTTTTTTTTATGTTTTCATAATATTTGGTCAAATAAAAGGTTTTTTATTTTCATTTTTAGTTTTTTCAATATCCTACATGGCAATGTTGAGATTTGTTTGGGGTTAAGAAAATATAAATTTGGAGTTTGAAACTTATTTAAACAAAGAAAAGAAGTAAAAGGAGGGATTTTAAAGTTTCTTTTCTAAGTAATGTAAATTTAGTTTCTTTTTCCTTGTCTTATTTATGTTTAAAGACTATTTTATAATATATTTTTAATTGTGATAGAGGGTATAAGTTTTTTTTAATTGTAATTGTGATAGAGGGTATAAGTTTTTTTTAATTGTGAGTTAAACTTTTTGGAGATTATAATTTGTATTATTAAATTGTTTGAGATGTTACAATATTATGGTGCCTTTAAATTCCCACTCTTTTATTTGTTCGATGAATGGTAAGTTACTTTATTTGTTTTTTTTTTCTTTTAATCATTTAAGCACATTTTATATTAATTATTTTAAATTTTCATTGGTATCAATGTAATAACTTGACAATATATTAAACATTTTATCAGTTTTGATTTACATTTTGTGTAATGCCCAGCTTAATTTATCTATGTTTCTATAAATATTTAATATAAGTGTGTATCTATTTCAGTGGTTAAGTGTTCGGGGTGTGTATGAGAAGTATTGGATTCAAGTCCCATTTATAGAAAATTTTGTTATTTTAGATTCAAGCCTTATCCTTGGTAGATTGAGTTATATTCTATCTTTGGTAAACTCATATTAGAATAAGCCTACTGGTTCGAGTGGTAAGGAGTTGGTGTGTTGGAGGTCCTGTCATTTGGGGAAACGGGTAAGCGTTGAACACTCGAAATTCGACTTTGTCAGTTTCGTTGGTTCGATTTAACTGTGAATGTAGACTGATTTTGAGAGTTTTGTTGTATCGATTTTAAGTGTTGTGAGGCTCGGGAGTGTTTTTGCATCGAAATCGTACTAGATGTGTTCCCAAAACGCAGAAAAATCGAGCTTCGGCGAAAGCCAAAAAAGCATACTGTTGACGCCACACAGGCGTGTGTCTGGCTGTGTGGTTGGTCGTGTACGAGACAAGGCCGTGTGTTTGACAAAGGCATGGTCGTGCGCTAGACACGGTTGTGTGGTGGTATGGGTGTGGCCGTGTGGGCCACATGGACTAGGCCAAGTTGGGCGTGTGGGCCCGCACAGGCATGCCACACGGGCGTGTGAGTTTTGGGCCAGGCCGTGTGGGCCACACGGGCAAGGCCAATCTGGGAGTATGGGCCTACACAGGCAAGCCAAAAATTATCCCTAGGGTCGCATGGTTTGTTCCGATTGACTGTGGGTCTACTGTAGGGTCGGTAAGGGCTAACCAAACCCTAAATTATGTGATATGATATTCTAATAGTCTACCTTATGTAGGATACTGATATGTACATCTGTTCTGTTAAGTATATAAATGCAATATGTATATGAGCATGTTATGCATGATGTTACTGTATCTGTTATTCTGTATCTGTGACTGGGGTGGGTTTTGTATATGTGTAGGAAGTAATATGTACAACGACCTTTCACCTATATTCTGGCTGCTTGACTCCATATTATCTGATATGTGTCGTAATGACACGATGTGGTGTGTAGGGATGGGTGGGTATTTTTAACCCCACATAGTGTGATGGGATGGTCAGAGTTGGTGTGTAAAGGATGGGGGTAGGATTCTGTATATCTATTCTGCATATCTGATTCTGTTATCTGTATCTAGAATGGACATAAGTCTGAATCTAAATATGACTGTATATGTGATTTATGTATGTACTGCATGTCTATTTTAGTTGGGTTACACACTGAGTTTACGAAAACTCACATCCTTTTTTTGTTCTGCCCAGGTAATCCACGGGCTTAGGCGGATCAGGGTGACGGAGCCTCACGATGACCACGAGTTCATAAACTGTTTATGATTATGGTTTTTATTTTGAGTTAAGGATTATTTCTAGGAGTTTTGTAATAATTGGACTCTCCGGGCTGCTTGGTTCAATATGGGGATTTGTATTTTCATTTTAACACTTTATTTGCGACGATTACCTAATAACATGGTTTTTACTAAAACAAAAGTTTTCCAAAAATACGAACGGGATTTACAAATGTAATGATTTTCATGATTCCCGCTAAAATTATGTTTTGGCAAGTAATTTGTAACATCCTAAATTATTGGGCCTATGCGTTTAGTGTGGTGATATGTTTAATGTGTTAATTTAAGTGTTAGGGGTCCAAATTGGGCTCAGGCTTAGGCAGAGGCCTTGGTTAAATTATCTGTTTGGGCACCATAAGGTTTAAAAGGTAGTATCTGTGTTTAAAATACCAAAGTGGGCTTGTGGCCTAGGGGTCAGTGGCGCAACTTAGGGAGCAAGGGGGTGACGCCACACAAGGGAATAAGGGGCCCAAATTTAAGTTTCATGGAGCCCAAATCTTTTAATTGAAGTTAGCTAATTTTTGGCATTAGGGTTAGGTGGAGTGGACGGCAACAAGGCTCAAAATTAGGAGGATTTATGTGAATAGGATAATGTAGATATTATAGTTGATAATATGGAAGATAAAAAGGAGAAAAGATAGGAGCTATCTGCAAGGCTAGGTGTTGGCCGAAATTCCATCACATAGAGGAGTGAAGAAATCGGCTTCTTCATGGCAAAGGGGTGCCAAATTTTCCCTTTTTATTTGCTAAATTTTTAGTTATCAGGAAGGGCATTTTCAGTTTTTGACAGGTAAGTGCCGAAATTTCTATAAATAGGGGGGATAGCTCATCAATTCCGGCATTTGAACCCTACTCTTTTCTTCATTCTTTGTGCCGAAATTCTCAGTCTTCCTCTGCAATTTCTTTTCTTTTGATTTCTTCAAAAGCCGAAACCTCCCAATCTTCTCAACATCTTTTCTTTCAAAAGCCGAAACCCTGAACTCTCTTCTCATCTCCATAGCCGAATACTCCCTATTCTTCTTGCCGATTTCTTCAACTAAAAGCCGAAACTACTTGGATTTCTTCTTATTATCTTCTCTTCTTGATCTTCTCAAAAAGCCGAAATCTTTAAGGGGTAGTCGAATTCTTTGTGTTAAGGTGAGTGTCGATTTCCCTATCTCTTCACTATCTCTTTCGGGTTTTGGAAGACAAAGCCGAAAAGCTAATGGTTTAATGGTTCTATGTATTTTCTTGTTGGGCGACATTTGGGATTTGAAGTAGATCTCTTAGATCTAAAAGCCGGAAACACTAGTCCCTTAATCTCATATCACTTTTCGGGATTTCAAGGTAAGGATTTCAATTCTCCTTAAGATGATCAACCGTTTTCTTTTTGTTAGTTATGCCTTAACCTAATGTTTCGTTATCGACTTCTGAACAACACCTCAGGCAGATAGCGGTGGTGTTGGCTACGGATAGCGTTGGCTTAGAAAGTCTTGTTCTAACGGTAATTAGGTGTGTAGATCTCTAACACACTCTTTAACTGTAATTTATGTGTTATGGGCTAAAAAGTCGGAAAGAGGCTGTGTAGACAGTCGAATGAAACCCTAAAAGGGTGAGGCAAGGATGCCAGGTATGTAATCATAGAAATTCTCTATGTGTATCGAAATATATGAAAGCCTGTATGATGTTTTCTTTATGTGTGTATGCATGGGGTGGGATTATGATATTGAAGGGGAAGTGCATGATAGGTCACTTGGTGATCGGTGGTTAAACCACAAATTCAAATGTTAGGTCACATAGTGATCAGTGGCTCTGCCACGTTTAATGATTCCTGAATAACAGGAATAGGTAGTACGGCTGTCATTATAGTGTGTAGCGGATGGAGGGTTGATTGTAGAAATCCCCAAGGTGTGATGGTTGGTACGGGTTGGTGTGTAGAGGATGGAAACCTAGGATGGATTGGGCTATTCATCACTTATTATTTAATATGTAATTATGATTGTTGCCTTTATGTATGGGCCAAGGCCCATAATGTGTTTGTGGGCTCAGATCGTTGTGTGTTTCGGGATTTATACACTGAGTCTTGGTGACTCACGCTATCCTTTTTCTCTACTCTTTCAGATGAGCAGTAGATCGTGGACATGAGAGCCGAGACGGACTCGAGGGGCCATCAAGTCTTTATATTTTTTTATATAAACTATTTCGGCTTTTACTTTAAGTTTTAATTTTTGGAATATTTATGTAATAAGGCCCCATAGTTTATATTCAACTAAGTAGTTTTTAATATTTGCAACTTATGAAATTATGTCATAGGTTTAATTATATGAAATAATAATAATACAAGGTTTTTTTTCAAATGTCACTTATTTATTCAATTATTGTCTAATTAACTTACGATTTCCAAAACCGATAAGGAACTATGTTTTCAACATCAAACCCGTAACATGCCAGATTTGGTCGAAACGTATGGGCCGAGTTTAGGGTGTTACATTTTGGTATCAGAGCCCAGTTTAAAACTCGGGCTGTGAAATGGGCCTAGTAATGTTTTGTAAACTGATATGAATTTGGAAAAAATGTCTTGGTTGAAGATATGGCCTTCGAGTCTACCGGCACCCGGTCCACACAGGTAAGTATTCTAAACTCTTGTTGTGATATATATGTGGGCTTAACGGGCTTGAGGGACGTAGACTAGTATGATAGTAGTAATGGACCTTAGGCTTAGATATACAACTCTTCAATTCCATAAGATTTAATCCAACTAAACAAACCCGTGAACGAGTTGATGGGTTAGGGTGTGGCAACAGGCATGCGCATGTCTAGGATTGGATTCAGGAAGAGCTTAGTACTTAAGCAGTCCTAGTGACTCACCTCCTCTTCGCTAGAATCCTACTTGGTGCGTAGTGACTGTTCACCTTAGCTACGAGGACTTGTTGATGGGCCAAACTTTATAATTAAAACCCGAAAGGGACCAGCCACCCTATTTCACAATGAAAAAAAAAACCCCAAGTTTTGTAAAATTTCCAAAGAAATACACTTGAGTTGTGAAAATTTCCAACCAACCGTGAATTTATAAAATACCTATGTTTTGCAAATTTACCCGAAAACCCTAGATTTATAAGAGTAAACCGGTTTGAAAAATTAAATTTTCTAAAGTACCCCTGCTTCAAAAGGAAAAAAAAACAAACAAAACAACAACATCAAAATACCCCTGATTCGTAAAATTACCAAATTACCCTTGATTTGCAAAATGACCAAAATATCCCTGATTGGTAAAAAATTACCGAAATACCCCGGAAAAAAAATTACCAAAATACCCTTATTTCACAAAATCACCAAGGAACCCTATTTTGGAAATTTACGAAAATACCCCTTTAGGATAAATTACGAAAATACCCCTGGGTAATGAAATGACGAAGATATCCCAACATGATGAATGTAAGCTCGTGGATGCTAATTGTATGTTGATGTTTGATGATTGAATTTATGTGCTTCCTAGAATTAGGGAATACGAACTGGAGACTGAATTGTAGATATAACTGCAAATTCGAAAGAACTACTCTTAAAACTACTATTCATAAGACTGTTCGGGGTTAATTAGTGGAAGAAAACTAATAATTCATAAAATTTCTAATCAGATAAACGTGAATCGGTAGCATGAGTACAAGGGGTAGAGGACGTCCGCCGCGTGGTCGTGGTAGGGGTAGGATGGCGGTGTCGGAACCAGTGGGTGGTCATGGATCTGGTAACGAGATGCCAGCTGCGGAGGAAGAATTTTAGGATTAGACTGTCGGAGATGACGCGGTATCTCAGGCAATGTTAAGGGTTTTAGAGAGGGTTGCTAGGGCAGGCATGGGCATAGGAGCCCGGAAATCTGTGTCGGAGCAACTTAGAGCTAATGGGCAGAAGTGTTTAGGGGAATTTCTGGTGTAGCCCCGAGTTCAGCTGAGTATTGGTTGGAGGCGGTGGAACGCATAATGGATGATTTGTATTTCACGGAGGAGGAAAAGTTGAAAGGGGTTGTATCTCTCCTACGGGATGAGGCATATCAATGGTGGCTTACGGTTAAGGATGGTACAGTGGCTGACCGTATCACTTGGGATCTCTTTAAAACGGCATTTCAGAATAAGTACATTGGATCGAGTTATGTAGATGCGCAGCGCAGAGCATTTCTGAATCTGGTTCAAGGGAGTAGGTCAGTGGCTGCGTATGAAGCTGAATTCTTACGCCTTAGCCGTTATGCTCGAAGGATGGTAGCCACGGAGCATGAACGTTGTGTTTGGTTCGAAGATGGTCTGAAGGACGACTTGCGCATTTTGATAGCCCCACAGCGGGAGAGGGAGTTTGCGGTCCTAGTGGAAAAGGCTAAGATAGTCGAAGAGGTAAAGCGGACCGAGAAACTGAATCGGGATAGAGATAGGAGTGGGAATAAGAGGAATGCTGGACCGTTAGGGTCAGCTGGGCGTAACCAGAAGAGACCTAGGTCAGATGGACCGAAACGGGATGAGAGACCTGCTGCTGCTAGTCAGACACAGAAGTGTGCTCGATGTGGCAAATTTCATGCCGGTGAGTGTTGGGCAGGCACTGGGAAGTGCTTTAGGTGTGGATCTACGGACCACCAGGTTAAAAACTATCCACAGCAACGGGACAGTGAAGGGCCCATGGGTCGAGGAAATGCTCAGCCTGGCAGAGGAGGTCAGCAGCCACAGAAAGGTCGTGGTGCAGCCAGAGGAGGTAATGGTGTCGGTCGGGGTCGTGGAGCACCAGGCCAAGGGGCAAGAAACACTGAGGCGAGACAGCTAGGATTGGTCTATGCTGTCAGACGTCGAGAGGAGGTTGACGCACCGGATGTCATAACCGGTACATTTCTAATTTTTGGTTTACTTTACACTGCATTGATTGACATTGGGTCGACGCATTCGTATGTAGCTAGTAGTGTATCTGGAACTTTAAGGTTAGAATCGGAAATTACCCCTAGGGCAATGACTGTAGTTAGTCCGTTAGGACAATCTGTAGTAGTGGATAAACTCTATCGGGAAGTACCTCTAGAAGTTCAGGGGATAGTCTTCCGAACGGATCTAATGAAATTACCGTTCGGGGAGTTTGATTTAATTTTAGGCATGGACTGGCTTGTGAAGTATCAAGCTAATCTAGATTGTGCAGCCAAGCGTATGGTGGTAAAAACCCCCGAGGGTGATGAAGTGTTGGTGATAGGAGAAAGGGGGAACTGTCTGTCGAATGTAGTGACTGCCCTAAGAGCGGAAAGGATGGTGAGGAAAGGATGTGAGGTAGTATTAATGTTTGTTCGAGCTCTGGAAGCTAAGGAATTAATGGTTGCAGACGTTAGGACGGTGAAGAAATTTCCTGATGTTTTCCCTGAAGAGCTTCCGGGATTACCCCCGGATCGTGAAGTGGAGTTTGGTATCGATCTTCTTCCAGGAACAGCGCCAGTATCGATTGCTCCATAGAGAATGGCTCCGAAGAGTTGGTGGAATTGAAAGCGCAGATTCAAGAGTTGCTGGATAGAGAGTTTATTCGACTGAGCGTGTCACCTTGGGGAGCGTCGGTATTATTCGTTAAGAAGAAGGATGGATCAATGCGTATGTGCATTGATTATCGTCAGCTGAATAAGTTGACCATAAAAAATAAATACCCGTTGCCGAGGATCGACGATCTGTTCGATCAGTTGAAAGGGCCCTCAGTCTTTTCGAAGATAGATCTGAGGTCAGGGTACCATCAGCTTAAGGTCAAGGAGGCGGATATTCATAAGACGGCTTTTAGGACTCGCTATGGTCATTATGAATTTATGGTGATGCCATTTGGGTTGACCAACGTGCCAGCAGCGTTCATGGACATGATGAATCGAGTGTTTCAACCCTACCTAGATCGGTGTGTCATGGTGTTTATAGATGATATCTTGGTTTATTCAAAGTCGGAGGAGGAGCATGATGCTCATCTGCGAATAATTTTGCAGATTCTGCGGGAGAAGCAGTTGTATGCCAAATTCAGTAAGTGTGAATTTTGGCTAAGGAAAGTTACGTTTCTAGGGCACGTTGTGTCGGCAGTAGGGATTAGGGTTGACCCTCGAAAGATTGAAGCGGTGTTGGATTGGAAGCCACCTAGGTCTGTGGCTGAGATTAGGAGTTTTCTTGGTTTGGCTGGGTACTACCGAAGGTTTGTTGAAGGATTTTCTTCGGTTGCGGTACTGTTGACTAAGTTGCTACGGAAAGGAGTCCCGTTTGATTGGTCTGATAAGCAACAGGAGAGTTTCGAGAAGTTAAAGGGGATTCTGACGGAGGCTCCGATGTTGATTCAGCCGGAGGCGGGGAAGGAGTTCGTAATTTACTATGATGCGTCACACACAGGATTAGGATGCGTGTTGATGCAAGATGGAAATGTGGTTGCATATGCATCTCGGCAGTTAAGACCGCATGAATCGAATTATCCCACCCATGACTTGGAGTTGGCGGCAGTGGTGTTTGCCTTAAAAATTTGGAGGCATTATTTGTACGGGGAGAAATCTGTTATTTACACAGATCATAAGAGATTAAAGTACCTGTTGACTCAGAAGGAGTTGAATCTAAGGCAGAGGAGGTGGATCGAGTTGTTAAAGGATTATGATTGCTCGATCGAATATCACCCGGCTAAGGCTAATGTAATGGCGGATGCTCTAAGCCGTAAAGTAGTCTCTGACTTAAGAGCAATGTTTGCTCACCTTAGTCTATATGAGGATGGGAGCTTATTAGCTGAACTTCAAGTGAAACATTCTTGGATCAGTCAGGTTAAGGAGAGGCAACAAACCGATGAGTTGCTAAAGGGGAAGTTGTAGCTAATCGCAGGATGGGTCAACGAAATTCAGTATGAATGATGAAGGACTGTTATGTTTTCAAGGGAGAGTTTGCATGCCAAAGGATCCGAAGTTAAGGTGTAGGATTTTGCATGAAGCGCACGGTGGAGCATACGCTATGTACCCTGGAGGAAGTAAGATGTTTTGGGATTTGCGAGATCAGTTCTGGTGGCCGGGTTTGAAGCAAGAGGTAACTGAATTGGTGGGTAAGTGCTTGACCTGTCAGCAAGTAAAGGCGGAGCATCAGTTACCATCAGGGTTATTGCAGCAGGTGAAGATTCCACAATGGAAGTGGGAAAGAATCACCATGGACTTTGTTAGTGGGTTACCCCTCACGCCTACTAAGAAAGATTCAGTCTAGGTAATTGTAGATTGCCTGATGAAGTCTGGTCACTTCATACCCGTACGTATCGATTACTCTCTGCAGAAGTTAGCTAAGTTATACATAGCGGAGGTGGTGAGGTTGCATGGAGAACCAATTTCGATCATATCAGATAGGGACCCTAGGTTCACCTCACGATTTTGGAAGGCGTTGCATCAAGCGTTGGGCACAAAGTTGGATTTCAGTACAGCATTTCATCCTCAGACCGATGGACAGTCTGAGCGGGTGATCCAGATCTTGGAGGACATGTTGAGAGGATGTGTCATTGATTTCAGAGGTAGTTGGGAAGAGTTCCTACCGTTAGCAGAGTTTGCTTACAACAACAGCTACCAGTCTAGTATTCAGATGGCGCCCTATGAAACTTTGTACGGGCGGAAGTGTCGTACTCCTACCTGTTGGACGGAATTAAGGGAACGTCAGGTTTTGGGTCCGGAGCTGGTGACCGAGACAGAAGAGAAGGTTGAGTTAATTCGGGCTCGACTAAAGGAAGCGTCGGACAAACAGAAGTCTTATGCTGATTTAAAGCGTAAGGACATAGAGTTTGCAATGGGTGACAAAGTATTTTTGAAGGTGTCGCCATGGAAGAAAGTACTGAGGTTTGGACGGAAGGGTAAATTAAGTCCAAGATTTATCGGACCTTATCAGGTGGTGAAACGAGTAGGACCAGTAGCCTATCAGCTTGAACTACCCTCTGAGCTAAGCCAGATTCAAAACGTGTTTCTTGTCTCTATGTTGAGACGATATCATTCAGACCCATCTCATGTCGTGCCTATGGAGGAAATCGAGATAAGACCTGATCTACCCTTCGAAGAGGAACCGGTGGAAATTCTGGATCGAGATGTCAAGGTGTTGCAGAGGAAAACGGTTCCATTGGTTAAGGTGCTGTGGCGGAATCATGGTTCTGAAGAGGCTATTTGGGAACCAGAGGAAGCGATGCGGCAGCAATACCCTCATCTTTTCTGACCAGGTAATTTCGAGGACGAAATTTCTTTAAAGGGGTAGAACTGTAACATCCTAAATTATTGGGCCTATGCGTTTAGTGTGGTGATATGTTTAATGTGTTAATTTAAGTGTTAGGGGTCCAAATTGGGCTCAGGCTTAGGCAGAGGCCTTGGTTAAATTATCTGTTTGGGCACCATAAGGTTTAAAAGGTAGTATCTGTGTTTAAAATACCAAAGTGGGCTTGTGGCCTAGTGGTCAGTGGCGCCACTTAGGGAGCAAGGGGGTAACGCCACACAAGGGAATAAGGGGCCCAAATTTAAGTTTCATGGAGCCCAAATCTTTTAATTGAAGTTATCTAATTTTCGGCATTAGGGTTAGGTGGAGTGGACGACAACAAGGCTCAAAAATAAGAGGATTTATGTTAATAGGATAATGTAGAGATTATAGTTGATAATATGGAAGATAAAAAGGAGAAAAGATAGGAGCTATCTGCAAGGCTAGGTGTTGGCCGAAATTCCATCACCTAGAGGAGTGAAGAAATCGGCTTCTTCATGGAAAAAGGGTGCCAAGTTTTCCCTTTTTATTTGCTAACTTTTTAGTTATCAGGAAGGGCACTTTCGGTTTTTGACAGGTAAGTGCCGAAATCTCTATAAATAGGGGGGATAGCTCATCAATTCCGGCATTTGAACCCTACTCTTTTCTTCATTCTTTGTGCCGAAATTCTCAATCTTCCTCTGCAATTTCTTTTCTTTTGATTTCTTCAAAAGCTGAAACTCCCAATCTTCTCAACATCTTTTCTTTCAAAAGCCGAAACCCTGAACTCTCTTCTCATCTCCATAGCCGAATACTCCCATTCTTTATGCCGATTTCTTCAACTAAAAGTCGAAACTATTTGGATTTCTTCATATTATCTTCTCTTCTTGATCTTCTCAAAAAGCCGGAATCTTTAAGGGGTAGTCGAATCCTTTGTGTTAAGGTGAGTGCCGATTTCCCTATCTCTTCACTATCTCTTTCGGGTTTTGGAAGATAAAGCCGAAAAGCTAATGGTTTAATGGTTCTATAATTTTCTTGTTGGGCGACATTCGGGAATTGAAGTAGATGTCTTAGATCTAAAAGCCAGAAACAGTAGTCCCTGAATCTCATATCACTTTTCAGGACTTCAAGGTAAGGATTTCAATTCTCCTTAAGATGATCAACTGTTTTCTTTTCGTTAGTTGTGCCTTAACCTAATGTTTCGTTATCGGCTTCTGAACAACACCTTAGGCAGATAGCGGTGGTGTTGGCTACGGATAGCGTTGGCTTAGAAAGTCTCGTTCTAACGGTAATTAGGTGTGTAGATCTCTAACACACTCTTTAACTGTAATTTATGTGTTATGGGCTAAAAAGTCGGATGGAGGCTGTGTAGACAGTCGAATGAAACCCTAAAAGGGTGAGGCAAGGATGCCAGGTATGCAACTTATGAAATTATGTCATAGGTTTAATTATATGAAATAATAATAATACAAGGTTTTTTTTTCAAATGTCACTTATTTATTCAATTATTGTCTAATTAACTTACTATTTCCAAAACCGATAAGGAACTATGTTTTCAACATCAAACCCGTAACATGCTAGATCTGGTCGAAACGTATGGGCCGGGTTTGGGGTGTTACATAATTTAATAGCGGTTTTGATAATAGATTTAAAACTTGAATGATTTATCGTAACAGCTCAGTTTTCAAAATGCTTCTATGTGACATCTCTGGATTCGTGTAACACCCCTAACCCGTATCAATCGTCAAAATATGGTTCTAAAGCATTACCGAAGTTTACAAAGTAATTTCATATAATTCATGTCATTTACTTTTCATATCCGAAATCAATCATATTATCCCTTGAATGGACCTTTGAAACCCAATTTAAACATTAGAATTAAGTCAGGACTAAATCAAAACTCAGAAAATTTTTCTTATATACAGGGGTCACACGCCCATGTGGGTAGACCGTGTGGCTCACATGGCCATGTGATATGTCCATATCTTAGGCCGTGTGGGTATTCGATGTGAGGCACATGGCCGTGTCCTAGCTCGTGTCCTTACCCATGTAACACCCTGACTTGTGCCACACGGCCTGCCACGCACCCATGTTCTAGGCCGTGTGGACAATTTAATTTTCACAAATTAGGTTAGGTGCAGGATTCACATGGCCAAGACACACGCCCATGTTCTGGGTCGTGCAGCATACATGCTTAGACACACACCCGTGTCTCCGACCGTGTCCCCAATTTCGAGCATTCTGTTTCTTAAATTTTAGGATGCAGGGGACCGACGGCCAAACCACATGCCCATGTGCCAGGCCGAGTGTCACACACGGTCAAGACACATGCCCGTGTAAACAAAATAAGGTCATTTCCTAGCTCTATTTCTCACCCAAATTTAACCTTCAACCTACAACAACATTTGCATATATTTGCCAACCAATTCAAGTAATATAAATCAAGCAAACATCATTAACATGTATGGAATAGTTTCACATATTTATATGATCAAACTTACCTTCTTGTGAAAATTTATATTTTACTCTAATTCAATTTAACCAAACCACATACATATAAGCTAAACATGATATGTAACACCTCTAACCCGTATCCGTAGCCAGAACAGGGTTACAGAGCATTACCAAAATTTACAGAATAATTACAAATATTTCACATCATTTACTATTCATCTCAAAATAATAATCATATTATCCCTTGAATGGGCCCTCGAGGCCCAATATAAACATTAGAATCAAATCGGGACTTAATTGGGATCTCAAAAATTTTTTCATGAAATTTCAAATTTTTTCCTAAATGCAGGGCTCACACGCCTGTGTGGCCAAGGGACACGCCTGTACATCAAGCCATGTCCTGCCTCGTGTAACTCTCTAACTTGCATCACATGGCCAAGTCATACGCCCGTGTGCTAGGGCGTGTTACCCACACGACTGAGACACACGCCCATGTCTCTGCCCGTGTGCTCAATTCTGAGCATTTTGTTTTTAAAATTTAAGATGCAAGGGACACACGGCCAGACCACATGCCCATGTGCTAAGCCGTGTGTCTCACATGATCAAGACACATGTCTGTGTGTTTACCCGTGAGGGACAAAATAAAGCCATTTCCTAGCTTTATTTTTCACCCCTTTTAGCCTTGCACCTACACCAACCACATTTTCATACCAAAATTTAAGTCTTATACATGTCAATTTATACTCATATTTTTATCTAGATACCATGTTCACATTTGTGTATATTCTATCAAATATGCTAATTTAATTCATTCATACATATCTCATTGTGATTTCTATTAATCAATCATTTTCAAACATATACCATTATATAGTCTTTTATACATAAACACCAAAACATGTTCATAACTAGCCATTCCAATAGCTAGTCATTAACAAATATTTACATGCCATTCCTTGTCCAATTTAACCTATACATGCCATTATTTTTTTACCTTATATATCAAACTGAGTTGATGGATAGTGTGAGTGATCTCCATCGAGCTCCCAATCCAACGAGCTTCCGATTTACTATAGAACAGGGAAAAATAAAACAAAGTAAGCATATAATGCTTAGTAAGTCCGTATAACTTGGTAATTAACTTACCAACTATTCATATTAAAGAAAAACATGTAAATCACAATCAACCATTCGATTCCAAGCCCTAACACATATTCTCATCCCCCTTGTTAGTAACTTATTTCATATAAACATTAAGAAACACATATATGAGCTCAACAATATTCGGATTCTCATACACATATGTATTCCACATCATGTATTCATAAACATATATACAAATTATTTCCATATTTTTTGGGTACATTCTATAATAATTCATCTCGAGTTTTAGTATATTTGATGTCAGAACTTTGCTCATTATTCAATTGAAATATTGATAATCACTTAGAGAATACACTCGAGATGTACAAATCTAATCTCATAGATGAATGTATTCATCAAACAAATTTGCATGTTCATATATCATAATTTCATACTTCCATATTTCATATAGCATCATTTTAATGTACTTCAGGCAGATACATGTAAAAACCCATTTCTTTTCATGTCAGGATTTTACCCGTTGAATTATTGAAAATATCGATGGATACTCAGGTAGTACACACAAAGTGTACAAATTAGTAAATTCGTCAATTCATATTCAGGAGTACCCATTAGGGCACTTAATTAGGAAACACACTCTTGAGTCACATATCATATAACAAGATTACCAGTCCAGGCTAAATCCTATCTCCAACATATGCTCACAAGAGCTTAATTAGGATTACCAGTCCAGGCTAAATCCTTTCTGTAACATATGCTCAGAAGAGCTCAATTAGGATTACCAGTCCAGGCTAAATCCAAATTGTAACATATGCTTGAGAGGGACTATATCAGGATTACCCGTCCGGGCTAAATCCTATCTGTAATGAGGTCAGTAGGATTACTCGTCCGAGCTAAATCCCGTCAGCAAAAAAAATGCAGGACCTCATTCATTTCAGGAAATCACATAACCATCGATTTTTTATTTATTCAAATAGAATTTGACATTTATCAGTAAATTTTCAGGTATGTGATCAATATCATATATTTATGCATTTATGCAATTCAAATGTTCACATTCAACTCAAGCATAAAAATAACATTTTTATCATTTATCACTTATCGGGTATTAACATTAACATTTATTTCAGGCACTTTCATTTATCGGGCTTTAAGGAATATGTAATCATTTCACATATTTATGGCATTTATACAATTTACATACACAACATCCAATTCAAGGATATAAACGTATTCAATTTAGTTATACGAACTTACCTCAATAAGTGTTCGTGTACATAAAGTCTACTAATCCAACATTTTCTCCTTTCCTCATTCTAACTCCATATTCGGTTTATCCGGATCTATATGAGTAAATTTAACACCAATTTAATGTAATTCATACTCAATTTAGTCCAATTTACACTTTAGAAAAATTACCATTTTGCCCCTAAACTTTTAATAAATGACGGTTTCATCCCTAGACTCGGAAAATAAAATTCATGCAATTTAATCCTCATTCTGAGCCTAACCAAATTTTTCATGTAATATTTATAGCCCATATATTTCATAAAAATCAGAATTTTTCTATGGATTTCTCATTTTTACAATTTAGTCCCTAAATCAAGTTTTCATCAAAATTCACTTTGTAAAAGTTGTTTATCTATCAACAACCTTTCATTTTCTACCGTAAATTTCATAATTTCAGCATATTCATCCATGGTAAAAATTCTATACTTTGATATCTTTTCAAATTAACCCCCAAAATAAATAGATTAAGTTACCCCGATCTCAAAAAAATAAAAATTACTAAAAAAGGGGCTTGAATACTTACCTAATTTGACCAAGAAAGCTTGCTTTCTCTTTCCTAGGGTTTCCATGCAAAATATTTGGGGAAGATGACGATAAATGATGATATTTTCATCTTTTATTATTTATCACCTTTATTTTTTTTATTCTTCCAATTTTTTCCTTTTCTTTAATTTTATTTTCCATTGATGAATCATCATCCTTAATGACTAAGCATTTTTAATGGTCTAATTACCAAATAAAGACCTCCAATTTAAAGTCCTATAGCTATTTAATCCCTTTAGCTATTAGAACTCAACTTTTACACCTTGTGCAATTTGGTCCTTTATCAATTTAAGCATGTAATCGATAAAATTTCTTTACGAAAATTTCACACAACATTATTATCGTATTATAGACCATAAAATAATATTAAAATAAATTTTCTTTCCGAAATCGAATTTGTGGTCCCAAAACCACTGTTCCGATTTCTCTAAAAATGGGTTGTTACATGATATATAACCTTATAATACATACCAAAATAATCCATTTTTAGCCATTCCAATGGCTAAGTTACAAACAACTATTTACATGCCAACATAGGCCATGTTAACCGATACATGCCATTATATCAAAATAAGATTACTTTTTATACCAAAACAAGTTAGAGGATAGTGTGATGATACTCCGATCGATCTCCAACCTTTACGAGCTCCCGAGCACTATAAAACAGAGAAAAGAAAACCTAGTAAGCATTTAATGTTTAGTAAGTTTGTATAACAGGAATTTAACTTGCCATATATTTACATTTAAGATAAGCATACAATAATGCATCCAAACAATTTGGCTTATAGCTTAAAACACAACTTCACCAAATCATGTTAGTCAAGTAATTCACATAATACCAAGAACATAGATGAGCTCATGATTTAATGTATTTCATATTCATATGCTTTCCATAATATTATTCCATATTACATGTACACTTTGATGACAAATCATTTCAAATTCAGTTTAGTCATGTTAGAACTTTACCTGTTGAATTTATTAGAAATATCGATGGATACGCTCATATAGTACACGGTAGTGTACACTACTATAATTCGTCAATTCATTTTCAGGGGTACCTAATTAGGGCACATAATTGGGAAGCACACTCTCGAGCCTGTAACGGGAAGCTCATAAAGAGCCCATCAGGAAGCTTATCCGGGCTATATAACGGGAAGTTTACAAAGAAACTTATCGGGAAGTTCACAAAGAACCATATCGGGAAGCTCCGGATAGCCAATACCGAGAAGTTCAAGCGAGCACTATTGGGAAGCTCACAAAGAGCCAATTTAAAGGGAAGTTCACAAAGAACATTTAATTGGGATGCTTAAAAGAGCTAAGGTGTGTCCACAACAAATGTAGGATCACAACCTATTGGGATGCTCCTAAGAGCTATAACGGGAAGCTCGCTGAACCATATAACAGGGAGCTCGAGAGGGCTAACAACGGGATGCTCTTTCGAGCTATGGTGTGTCCGTAACATTTGCTAGACCACAACCAATTCGGGAAAAACTTGTATCCATCGAATTTCACCTATTCAAACGGGACTTAACAATTCTCGGGTATATTCGATATATAATTATTTTCATTTATATAACAAATTCATAATTCACATATAAAACATTCAATTCAAACATAAGAATGTACACAATTAGTTACACGAACTTGCCTCAATACTTGTTCGTATACAAAATCTACTAATCTAAAACTTTTTGTTTTCCTTGATCCAACTCGGTATTAGGTTTTTTAGGATCTATATAAATAAATTTAACATCAATTTAATCCACTTCATACTTAATTTAATTTATATCACATTCTAGGCAAAATTACTATTTTGCCCCTATACTTTTCACAAATCACGATTTCGTCATTAGGCTCGAAAATTGAAATTCATGAAATTTTATCCTTATTCCAAGCCTAACCAAAATTTTCATATAAATTTTACAGCACATGTATTTCACAAAAACTTAGAATTTTTCCATAACTTTTACATCTTTACAATTTAATCCCTAAATCATATTTTCATCAAAATTCACTTTGTAAAAGTTGTTTATCTATCAACAACCTTTCATTTTCTACCATAAATTTTAAAATTTCAGCATATTCATCCATGGCAGAACTTCTATACTTTTATAACTTTTCAAATTAATCCCCAAAATAGATAGATTTAACTATCCTGATCTCAAAAATATAAAAATTACTAAAAACGTGACAAGAAAACATACCTAATTATGCTTGATTAGTTTCCTTTCTCTCTCCTAAGGTTTCCATGGAGTTTTTTGGGATGAAAGTGATATAAAATGATATTATTTCTATTTAATTATTTATCATCAATTAATTTTTTCCACTTTCCAATTTAGTCTTTGCCTTTTTCTAATTTTCTATGGATGATGCATCAAAAATATCTACTAACTTTTCTTTAATGGTCTAATTACCATATAAGAACCTCAAGTTTTGAATTCCATAGCTATTTGATACTTATAGCTACTAGAATTCAACTTTTTCATTTTATGCAATTTGGTCCTTTCCCTAATTAAACACATAATCAGTAAAATTTTCTTATCAGAATTTTTCTATGACATTCCTATCACAAAGCAAACCATGCAATAATATTAAAATAAAATTTCTTTTCGGCTCGGATTTGTGATCCCGAAACCACTGCTCCGATTTCACTGAAAATGGGCTATTACAACTCTCCCCTTTAAGAATTTTCGTCCTCGAAAATCTTACCAGTAAAGAGATTCAGATATTGCTTTTTCATGGTATCCTTCGGTTTTCAAGTAGCTTCTACAATACCATGTCGTTGCTAGAGAACTTTTACCAATGCTACTTTTTTATTTCTTAACTCTTTTGTTTCGCGTGCTAAGATTTTGATCGGTTCCTCACTATAAGTCATATCAGGCTGAATCTTAACTTCTGTCGGAGAAATAACATGTGAAGGATCTGACCGATACCGTCGCAACATAGACACATGAAAAACATTATGAATTCGATCAAGTTCTGGTGGTAATGCTAATCGAAATGCAACAGGTCCGATTCTTTCAGTAATCTTATATGGCCCGATGAATCGTGGACTCAATTTTTCCTTTACGGCCAAACCAGAGAACTTTCTTCCAAGGTGATACTTTCAAAAATACCTTATCACTGACCTAAAATTCTATCTCTTTTTGTTTAAGATCGGCATAAGACTTTTGACGATCAAAGGCTGCTTTCAAATTATCTCGAATTCCTTTCACATTTTTTTTTCAGTTTCACAGACTAAGTCAACTCCGTGTATCTTTTTCTCATTAAGCTCTGTCCAATACAATGGAGTTCTACATTTACGACTATACAAAACCTCATACGGTTCCATTTTAATATTGGACTGATAGCTGTTATTATAAGCAAATTCAACTAAAGGCAGATACTTTCCCTGTTACCTTCAAATTCAAGCACACAACACCAAAGCATATCTTCCAAAATCTGTATAACACGTTCAAATTGTCCATCAGTTTGGTGATGCAATGCAGTATTGAAATGTAATTGAGTACCAAGTGCTTCTCACAACTTATTCCAGAACCAGGATGTAAATCGAGGATCTCTTTCTGAAATAATGGAGACCAGCACTCTACGTAATCCAACAATCTCAGAAACATATAATTCAGCCAACCTATCCAAGGAAAAATTCATACGTACCGGAATAAAGTGTGCAGACTTTGTTAATAGGTTGACAATTACCCAAATAACATCTTTTTTCTTCGGAGACAGGGGTAATCCCAATACAAAATCCATGGTAATTTTTTCCCATTTCCATTCTGGTATTGTAACTGGCTGTAATAATCCCGAAGGCACCTGGTGTTCAGCTTTTACTTGTTGACATATTAAACATTTAGATACAAATTCAGAGATATCCCATTTCATTCCTGGCCACTAGTACATCCTTTTCAGATCATTGTACATTTTATTACTACTAGGATGAATAGAAATATTACCATTATGAGCTTCAAGTAGAATCTTCTGTATCAGTTCTGAATTCTTCGGTACGCATATTCTACTTCAGAATAATAAACAATCGTCAGACCCAATCTGAAATTCTGAATCAGTAGTCGATTCACACTGTATCCGTTTTGCTTGTAACTCACTATCATCTTTCTGAGCTTCACAAATCTGTTGCAGAAATGTCGGTTTCGCTTTTAACTCAGCTATAATTGAACCATCATCTGAAAATGACAACTGAGTATTCATTGCTCTTAAAGTAAATAATGATTTCCTGCACAAAGCATCTGTAACCACATTAGCTTTTCCCGGATGATAATCAATAACAAGATCATAATCTTTCAATAATTCAAGCCACCTGCCCTGTCTCAAGTTCAAGTTTTTTTGTGACATCAGATACTTCAAACTTTTATGATCAGTAAAGATGTGACATTTTTCACCAAACAGATAATGCTGCCAAATTTTCAGTGCAAAAACAATGCATGCCAACTCCAAATCATGTATTACGTAATTTTTTTCATGTGGTTTTAGCTGTTTTGAAGCATAGGCTATTACTTTACCTTCTTGCATCAATACACAGCCTAAACCATTTAACAATGCATCACTGTAAATTATAAATTCCTTACCCGATTCAGGCTGAACCAACTCGGGTGCTTTAGTCAACAAAGCTTTCAATTTGTCAAAACTCTGCTAACATTTATTAGACCACTCGAATTTTACATCTTTTTGCAACAGACGGGTCATCGAAGAAGCTATCATTGAGAATCCTTTAACAAATCTCCGATAATATCTAGCCAATCCCAGAAAACTTCTAACTTCAGACACATTCTTTGCTGGTTTCCAATTAACAATAGTTGAAATTTTAGTCAGATCCACCCGAATACCTTCTACAGATACTATATGTCCAAGGAAACCGACTTCCCGTAGCCAAAATTTAGTTTTACTGAATTTGGCATACAATTGCTTCTCACACAGAGTTTGCAACACTATTATCAAATGTTCGGCATGCTCATTTTCATCTCGGGAATATACCAAAATATCATCAATAAATACCACCACAAACCTATCTAGATACGGTCTAAAAATCATGTTCATTAGATCCATAAATACTGCAGGTGTATTTTTTAAACCAAACGGCATCACAAGAAACTCACAATGCCTGTACCTGGTTTTAAAAGTTGTCTTTGGAACATCTGATTCTTTCACCCGTAGCTGATAATAACCAGAACGGAGATCAATCTTTGAAAATACAGTGGCACCTCTCAACTGGTCAAATATGTCATCTATACGAGGCAATGGATACTTGTTCTCTATTGTGACTTTGTTTAATTGTTTGTAATCAATACACAATCTTAATGATCCATCTTTCTTCTTTACAAATAGAACTGGTGCACCCCAAGGTGAAAAACCGGATCGAGCAAAGCCTCTGTCAATCAATTCTTGCAACTGTGCTTTCAACTCTTTCAATTAGGTAGGAGCCATTCTGTAGGGTGCTATAGATATCGGTGTTGTTCCCGGAACAAGATCTATAGAGAACTCCACTTCTCTAACCGGTGGTAAACCAGGTAATTCCTCCGGAAATACATCAGGAAATTCACAAACAACTGACACTGACAGAATTTTTGACTCTGATACTTTAGTGTCTAACGCATATGCAAGATAAGTATCATACCCCTTTCTAATATATTTCTGTGCTGATATTGCTGAAATCACATTAAATAACCCATCCAATTTATCAAGTTCAACATGGAGTAACTCACCATTCTAACATTTCAACACAATGTACTTTTGTTTATAATTTACCACCGCATCATGTTGAGTTAACCAGTCCATTCCCAAAATCACATCAAATTCATCAAAAGGCAACAATATCAGATTAGCCGAGAAACAATATCCCTTTACCATCAACGGGCAATTTTTATAAATTTTATCCACCATAACATACTGGCCAGGGGGTTCGAAACTTTAACCACAAATTCAGTGAATTAAATAGGTAAAATTTTAATAGACACTAAATTTGTGCATATGTATGAATGTGTGGAACCAAGATCAATCAAAGCAATAATTTCAGTGTCAAGAAGAGAAAACGTACTAGTAATGACATCAAGTGCAGAAGCATCCTCTCTTGCACGTATAGCATATGTCCTTGCCGGTGCTCTGGCTTCAGATTTGTCTGTTGAATCTTTTGTCACACCTCGGCTACCACTAAAATTGTCGGGGTGTCGAGGTGGTCTACTTCTCGAGACAGGATTGCTCGAACTAGAGGTTTGAATAGTATCTTTTACCGGCTCTTCTGGGCAGTCTCTAAGATAGTGGTCCAAAGAACCACATCTAAAACAAGCTCCACTTCTTATACGACATTCACCGAAATGCAATTTATTGCAATGATTACATCTTGGTTTAGGACTTCCAACACTCCCTACACTTGTAACGAATGGAGACAAGGATCTCAGATTAGAGCGTTGAGAGCCTCGTTCTTTTCCAAAATACCTTATAGATGCAGTAAAAAGATCATGGTACTTTTTGATTTCTTTGAGATAGATAATTGAGACTTGCTCACAAATCTTTTACCAGAAATCCAGGCTTCCCTCTTTGCTTGTTTCTTTTATTTACTTAATTCCTCAGCTTTGTTGCTCGATCGGCCAACACCACAAATTCTCTTATTTCTATAATTTTAATAAAAAACTTGATATCTTCATTTAAACCCTCTTCGAAACGTTTACACATATCAGCCTCAGTCGGAACCCATTCTCTAGCATATTTGCTCAACCCAACAAATTCTCGCTCGTATACAGATACAGTCATGTTTCCTTGTTTGCGCTCTGAAAATTCTTTCTTTTTTTGATCTAGAAATATCTAACTAATGTACTTTTTTCTGAATTCTGTCTAAAAGAATTCCCAAGTAACATTTTCTCTCGGTACAATAGAAATTATTATTCCATGAATAGGAGGCTGTGTCTTTTAGTAAAGATACTGCATATTTCAAACATTCAGCCAGTGTGCATGATAATTCATCTAAAACCCTGATGGTATTTTCCAACCAAAACTTAGCCCTATCCGAATCATCTTCAGTGGTAGCTCTAAATTCTTCTTCCCCATATTTACGGATTTTATCTACCGGAGGCTTACCAGTTCTAACAGGTTCAGCACCCTGTGGCATCTCTGAAATCGGTTGAGGAGTAGGAGGGGGAGGTTGTTGCACAGCAGGATTTGTTCTTATGAATTCTATAAACCACTCATTCATCATTTGGAAGAAGGCTTCTTTTGCCTCCACACCTCGGCCCTCAGATTTGGGCCTTCTACTACTAGATGGAACTCTTTGAACTGAAGCTGGAGTATTGCTCTCAGCTTACTCGGATTCAACTCTAGCTTGGTTGGATGACATTACTATATGAAAAACACATTTAAAATGGTCAAAAGATATCACACTATCACAAATTATATAATGGCATGCATAACTAAATTCATACTTGCTACGTTAGTCCGAGAATCAACTAAATCGTAGCTCTGATACCAATAAATGTAACACCCTTAACCCATATCCGTTGCCAGAATAGGGTTACAGAGCGTTACCGAAGTTTACAGAGTAATTTCATATAATTCATGTCATTTACTTTTCTTATCCAAAATTAATCATATTGTCCCTTGAATGGACCTTCGAATCCCAATTTAAACATTAGAATAAAGTCAAGACTAAATCGGGAACTTAGAAAATTTTTCGTAAAATTTCAATATTTTTCTTATATTCAAGGGTCACACGCCCGTGTGGGTAGGTCGTGTGGCTCACACGGCCATGTGACATGCCCATGTCTCAGGCTGTGAGGGGATTCGATGTGAGACACACGGCCTAGTCCTAGCCCGTGTCCTTACCCGTGTAACTCCCTGACTTGTGCCACACGGCTTGCCATACGCCCGTGTGCTAGGCCATGTGGACAATTTAATTTTCAAAAATTAGGTGCAGGTTTCATACAGCCAAGACACACGACTGTGTTCTAGGTTGTGTAGCACACACGGCTGAGACACACACCCGTGTCTCTACCAGTGTGCCCAATTTTGAGCATTCTGTTTTTAAAATTTTAGGATGCAAGGGACACACGGCTAAACCACATGCCCATGTGCCAGGCCGTGTGTCACACACGGTCAAGACACACGCCCGTATGTCTACTCGTGTGGACAAAATAAGGCCATTTCTTAGCCCTATTTCTCACACAAATTTAACCTTCAACCTATAGCAACATTTGCATATATTTTCCAACCAATTCAAGTCATATAAATCAAGCAAACATCACTAACATGCATGAAATAGTTTCCCATATTCATATGATCAAACTTACCTTCTTATGATAATTTATATTTTACTCAAATTCAATTTAACCAAACCACATACATATAAGCTAAACATGATATATAACCTTATAATACATACCAAAACAATCCATTTTTAGCCATTCCAATGTCTAAGTTACAAACAATTATTTACATGCCAACATAGGCCAAGTTAACCTATACATGTCATTATACCAAATAAGATTACTTTTTATACCAAAACAAGCTAGAGGATAGTGTGATGATACTCCGACCGATCTCCAACCTTTAGGAGCTTTCGAGCACTATAAAATAGAGAAAAGAAAACCTAGTAAGCATTTATTGCTTAGTAAGTTCGTATAACAGGAATTTAACTTACCATATATTTACATTTAAGATAAGCATACAATAATGCATCCAAACAATTTGGCTTATAGCCTAAAACACAACTTCACCAAATCATGTTAGTCAAGTAATTCACATAATACCAAGAACATAGATGAGCTCATCATTTAATGTCTTTCATATTCATATGCTTTCCATAATATTATTCCATATTACATGTACACTTTGATGACAAATCATTTCAAATTCAGTTTAGCCATGTCAGAACTTTATTTGTTGAATTTATTAGAAATATCGATGGATATGCTCATATAGTACACTTTAGTGTACACTACTATAATTCGTCAATTCATTTTCAGGGGTACCCAATTAGGGCACATAATCAAGAAGCTCACACAGAACTATTTCGGGAAGCTCATAAGGAGCCTAACGGGAAGCTTATCCAGGCTATATAACGAGAAGTTCACAAAGAACAATATCAAGAAACTTCGGATAGCTAATATCGGGAAGTTCAAGCAGCACTATTGGGAAGCTCACAAAGAGCCAAGTTAACGGGAAGTTTACAAAACACCTTTAATCGGGATGCTCATAAGAGCAAAGGTGTGTCCACAACAAATGTAGGATCACATCATATCGGGACGCTCAGAAGAGCTATAACGGGAAGCTCGAGAGGGCTAATAACGGGATGCTCTTTTGAGCCATGGTGTGTCTGCAGCATATGCTGGACCACAGCCAATTAGGGAAAAACTTGTATCCATCAAATTTCACCTATTCAAACGAGACTTAACAATTCTCGGGTATATCCGATATATAATTATTTTCATTTATATAACAAATTCATAATTCACATATACAACATTCAATTCAAACATAAGAATGTACACATTTTAGTTACACGAACTTACCTCGATACTTGTTCGTATACAAAATCTACTAACCCGAAACTTTTTTATTTTCCTCGATCCAACTCGTTATTAGGTCTTTCAGGGTCTATATAAATAAATTTAACATCAAATTAATCCATTTCATACTCAATTTAATTCAATTCACATTCTAGGAAAAATTACTATTTTGCCCTTAATTTTTCACAAATGACGATTTCGTCCCTAGAGTCGGAAATTGAAATTCTTGAAATTTAATCCTTATTCCAAGCTTAATCAAAATTTTCATATAACTTTTACAACACATGTATTTCATAAAAATTTAGAATTTTCCATAACTTTTACATCTTTACAATTTAATCCCTAAATTATATTTTCATCAAAATTCACTTTGTAAAAGTTGTCTATCTATCAACAACCTTTCATTTTCTATCATAAATTTTAAAATTTAAGCATATTCATCCATGGCAAAACTTTTATACTACGATAACTTTTTAAATTAATCCCCAAAATAGATAGATTAAACTATCTCGATCTCAAAAATATAAAAATTACTAAAAATGGGACAAGAAGACATACCTAATTAAGCTTGATTAGTTTTATTTCTCTCTCCTAGGGTTTCCATGCAGTTTTTGGGGAAGAAGATGATATAAAATGATATTATTTCTATTTAATTATTTATCATCCATTAATTTTTTCCATTTTTCAATTTAATTGTTGCCTTTTTCTAATTTTCCATGGATGATTAATCAAAAATATCTAATAACTTTTCTTTAATGGTCTAATTCCCATATAAGGACTTCAAGTTTTGAATTCCATAGCTATTTGATACTTATAGCTACTAGAATTCAACTTTTGCATTATATGCAATTTGGTCTGTTCCTTAATTAAACACATAATCAGTAAAATTTTCTTATCATAATTTTCATATGACATTCCTATCACAAAACAGAGCATGCAATAATATTAAAATAAATTTTCTTTCCGACTCGGATTTGTGGTCTCGAAACCACTGTTCCGATTTTACTAAAAATGGGCTGTTACAATTCAGCCATAACGTCTAAGTCGAGTTTGGGTGTTACATTTAGTGGTATCAGAGCTAGGTTGCAAAACTCGGGCTGTGAATTTTGGGTTCCAAAATTGTGTTTCAAAAAGAATTGGTTTTCAAATGAGTTAGATCACTGTGAGTAAGTATATGGTACACCGAGTCTCCGGCACCGATCCTGTAAGTATTTCTGAACTTAGATAGAATGCTCTAGAAACACTATAGTTAGCACTTTCTGAAAATTATACTGAGCTAGTTAGAGACTAAAATATTTGAAACACTTCTGAACTTCTGATAAGTTACGCATAATATATCTGCTAATAAAAATTGGAACTAATACATAAAATTTTATAATGTAGATAAAAATTTGAATTTACGATGAGCGCTTATAGAACTCGGGGTCGTGGTATTCGTGGGTGTAGTAGAGGCCGAAGGGGGGCTCAAGCTGAGTCTTCCTCTTTTGACAGTATGCCAAATTTAGACACGAGTATGACTCCGGTTTCACCTACTACCGAGACTAGGTCTCAAAGCCACTTGGCTAGGGACAACGCATTGTCTCAAGCCATGTTGAGGGTGTTGGTAACTGAACGACTCCGATCTAATGAAGTTGAGCTGTTTAGGGGTGTGGAACGGTGGAAATGTGCAAGTGTACACAATCGTAACAAGTAATAAAGTGACAAATAAATGTCGAGTTATCGTACCTACAGGGACTGTAAAAGAATTATTTATGAAAATGATTTTAAACACTTTGATGACGGAAAAATATTTGGATTTAAGAGATATTTAAAAACTAAAGGAAAAACTAAGAAAAATAAAATAAAACAAAGTTCTAATGCACGATTTCAAAAGCTGATTTTAATCAAGATGATATAATTGTTGTGGATCAATCGCATTTCTTACCTTAGAATTATTAAGCTCGTATTTATACTTGTTAAAACATGGCAACTCGATAATTTGCTAACTTATGAACATACTTACAAATAAAAATCCATTCATCTCTTGTACATATTTCTATGCAAATTCGATCGATTAAACAGACTTCTAAAAGTAAACATGTTATTGCACATACATACTTATAAAATTAAACAATCTCTCGCATATACCTATGTGATTCAACTGATTATTTCAACCTAATAAGCATATAAAAGACCATGCAAGATAACAAAGTATTTTTACCTTGAAACAACTTAATCACAAAAATCCTGCAAGTTATGCAACGCATATGTATCGCCAAATACACTGCTAATTTAATCTTCAGCTATCTTAGAAGAATTAAACATGCACAGATTAAGTATTGTGTCCATTAATTACAATTCCAATGCGTTTAAATAATTAATTCATTAGCTATCTAAACAATTATAATGTCAGATAACTTAAACATGATTTTACTTAATCAAGCGTTTTACCGAGGCCTTTTAACAGTATAAACACAATTTTAATAATTCAAGAGGATGAAATGCAATCAACCCAACACGAATTAAATTCAAGCTAAATTGATTAAATTAAACATTCCAATAGCATAAATATTCATAAACATGTTTGCCAAAACAACAACGAAATTAAAAAGAGATAGGGAACGAGAAGCAAATCCGGTGTTTCTCCGTGGCTTGACTGATTGCTCCATTCTTCGTTCTTCGTTGTCCTCGGCTATCAAGGTGGCTTATGAACACTCCACTTGCTGCTCCAAATGGCTGGGAAAACACCTCTTTTCCAAGAGGAGAAATCTACACAAGAACACAAAAAGGGAAATGGGAAAATGGAAATTGAGAGAAAGTGAGAGAGGAGAATGTTGGAGGCTTGAAGTGTGTTTTGAATGAGCAGCAAGGGGGTGTATTTATAGCTGATCAAGGCTGCTAAAAATAGAAAATAGCAGCAAAAAAAGAGGCCTCCCTTGGCCGGCCATCCATGTGGCAAAGTTGAAGGATTCAACTTTGCTAAATGTAGCATGGGGCAAATCTACAAAGCCATAATATTTGGAAGGGTTTGAATGAAATTTTGAAAGGTCTTCAAGGGCTTCTTTGCAAGATTAATTAATCAGCTAATAAGTTGATTTGGGCCATCATTATGGACAGTTTCGGCTGCCCAATTGGTGGCTGCTTCGGTTCAATCGGTTCGGTTCAACCAATGAGGTTTAACTGGACCCTTCTTCCATAATTAATTAATAATAATTTATTTAGCCCAAATTAAATTGGGAATAAATTAAAATTAATTATATTATGATTAAATCTTCATAATTGGGCCGTCTTGGTCTGGAAATAAATTCGTCTCGATACTTCAAATTGCTTCTCAGGTTTATTCTTCGAGCAGTGTCTGCGGAGCCGATTTTCGCCCTTTGTGCGAATCTGTTGAAAATAGTCAAAATTAAACAAAATTAACTATAAAATTAATTAAATTTTGTCATGTTCATATTTTTAGTATAATTTAATTATTTTATAATATTTAATTATTTTCCGACAAGGATTTATTCGAAACTGCATAAATTTGGGTCAAAAAGGGCATGAAAAAGTATATAAATTTCTGTGTTTCCACACCCCCAAACTTAATTCATTGCTCGTCCCGAGTAATGCACTAATTTGAAAAGAATTTACTCGGAAACACCCTTGAAAAACTCCTTCAGAACAACTTTCTTCTCAAAATTATGAATTGAATATACTTAGGCTCAAAAATAAGAAATTTGATAATTATGCTACTTAAGTATACATATCGTTCAAATTACCTCCAACAATTATTATACTAGCAAAATTAGACTAAATGTTTCTTAATAAAGACGTGTTACTCACTTCCAGTTTGATTTTAATTCCTTATTCAAAATTAAACTGCAATCATTAAGCTTAACTGATGTCTTCATATGTTGAACAGAGCAATTTCTCTCCACTAATGTAGGTAACATTGGAACTTTGAATCAATAGGTCTTTAACAAGGTTGTAACATGGCTGGGCTTAGGGGTAGGTAAAAGATAGACAAATTTTTGGCTTAAAAACCCTAGACTCAGCTTACAATCGAACCTTCAGATTTCTTACCCTTGATACACCAACTTTTGCTCTTTCGATCATTTATTTCATTTTGAGTACATTTTTTTTATAGCTCAAGCTTAAATTCGAGCACTTGCTTCATGAACTACAATTTTTTGAGCAATTGATACTTCTTTTCAACTCCCCCAAACTTATTTTCAAACGATATTCTGAATAGTACTGAGTCTAGTGTTTGGGACAATTTTAAAAGTAATGAGGAGAAAATTGATGGCTCAATATTGCATAGGTCCAAATAAAATTAGGCCATATAATCTCGAAGTTGGGTTTCAAAGGATAATTTTATCAGGGTCGGCTTGAAAGGCTCAAACGGTCCAAACAATAGTTGCCTAAATCATTTTCACGTTCCATGCTACCTAGGATTTCGCCTCAAGAAATTACTAAGTCAATTCTAAAGACTTAAACTTTCATGCATGCCTAATTTTTCATAGGGAATTAAAAATTTTATGGTACGAATTTCGCATGTTTTATTAAAAATACATTCATATCATTATTAAGCTAACATAATAACTTATTGAAATAATAGAACTTTATTAATATTGAAGTTCAACATACTTAACAAAGTTTCAAATTATTGAACAAAATATATCCTAATCATAACTAAAAGAAAATTTTATTCTAAATTCAAATTTCCGGTCCCCCCACATAAAGTGAACAATGTCCTCATTGTTTAAAGTGAATAGATACTATACACCAGGTACGATAATTAGACAAAAGGAGGTGAGTCAAATTGACTTCTTAAATACCAGGCTCTTTCTAAAATCCAATCCTAGACATGTATATATCTATTACCACACTTTAGCCTTTGTGACTTGTTCAGATTTTATTCATGATTCCTATCTCTTGTTTTATTGTGCAAAAATAAGAATTCCTAATTAACCTAATCCTAAAGTAAACATAAAAATAAAAATAAACTAAAGTTGAAGTCCTCCCCTTTTTTATTTGTTCGCCGATCCTTCTGAATTTGACTCATCTTTTGCTCTATTAGTATTGCCTCTGCATGAATCGCCTTGCTCCTTCTTTGATGATGAAATCCATGGCTCAAATATGAAATCTGGAAACTCAGGCACAAAAATAAATGGGTCGTTCTAAATTTTCTTGAGGGCACTCCTTATCGAGTCATCTCTTATTTTTGAGTATCGCCAGTAGGCTTGTTGCTGCCATTGCATGTGTTGCATTAAGTCCATCAGCTTCAACAGCTCATCAAGATGATCTGGGCTAGGCGGTGGAGCTCTAAACATTAAGGGTTCGATATCAGGCTCCGCTTCTGGTTCCATTGGTTTTGCCTCACTAGGGACTTCGGTTGATTGCTCTGGCGGGATTTCTGTGGGTTCATCTTCTGCTTCATCGGGATCCTCGCTTTCTTCAATTCGTTGCTGAAGAACAGAATCTCCGACCACTCGGTAAAGGTCCCAATCGGTGATTGTGCCTTGACTATACTCTTGTCTTCTTTACGTCCGCAAGGAGTTTTGCTTTTAAGCACAGAATTGTGATCGTAAAGGGGAAATAGGCAGGGCCAAACCGTCTAATGGCACAATTTCGCATTTCTTTTAGAATAACTTTGCCCACATCAATGGTCTTTCTAGATAGAATCGAGTATAATAGGACCATTTGCTCTAATGAAATTGTAATCCCATGCGAACTGGGCATAAGGCTGAAACGAATGAAATAGAACCATACCTTCGCAAGTGGTGTCAAATACTCTCTTCGGCACTTGTGGATTCCTTGCTTTGACACAGTCCACTTAGATCTTGGAACTGTGAGTTCTTCGAGGATTTCTTGCAGATTTTCAGGCTTAATATTGCTCAACAGAGAGGAATATTCATCGTTGTCGAAATCAGGTAATTCAAAGAACTCATTAATAGCATTAGAATTTATTGGTACCTTGATTCTGCGGACTGGAACTTCAGTCAATTCGCTTGAAGTTAAGTTCGCGTAGAATTCTCGAACTAATACCTCATCCACACTTGGCCTCTTTTCACAAAACAATTCCCAATTGAGGGCTTCAGCAACTTGTCGAATACGTGCCATAAAGTCTTTGTAGTTGCTTTCCTTCAATGTGAAGCCTTTCTCTGGATGCATCTCTTGATTTTTGAAGATACTTTCGTATCTTACTTTAGCTTCTTCACAGTGAAATTTGCTTTGTGTTTTGTCAATTTGAGCAGAAGCACGAGTTCTTTTGCAAGTCATAATTAACCTGAACATAAGATGGAAAGAAAAATAAAAAATTAGTTTCTTAAAAATTTAATTAATACAAATTATTAATATTTCAATAAATTGAAAAATTAAATAATTGAGTAGAAATTAAACTTTAAGAAGAAAAATTTTCTTACCACCTTCCTCGTAAAATTTAAGAACTCTTAAAATAAAATAACTAATGAACAAAAGATGGAAAATTTAAAAAAGGCTTTTGGCTTAGGTTGGGTGAAGGAGGAGTGTGCGCATAGGAGCACAAGGCAGCAAGGTGCGAGGGCTGTGAGCAAGTGGTGCGCAAGGCCTTGCGGCAGGTAGGCCACAGGCTGGTCGGCGTGGGGCGGTGTGCAGCAAGCAGACAGCTGAAGGCAGCAGGCTTGAAGGCCACGACCTGGGCAGCTGCTGGCGCTGGCGTGCGACGTGTGCTGGAGTAGGCTGCTGGCCGAATGGTGGCTATGGCTAGGGGCTGGCGGCACTTTGGGGGGTTGGTGATAGAGGATTTGAGTGATGAGAGAATGGGCAAAACAAGGGTGCAATTTATAGTAGGAGTAGTATGAATTAGAGTAGAACTCTTAGAACAATTAAAGAATTAAAAATAATAGTTCCATTCTAATTTTACTCATGATAAAAAAAATTAATAATTAAATAAACACATATAAAATTATCAATTGCTATTTCATTGCCAAGATAAATATAAAATAAAATTAATTCTAATCCTAAGCTAAGTTGATAAAAGTTAATATATAAATTATAAAGAATATAATTATATATAAAGTTTATCAATAATTTATAAGTATAGAATTAAATAAAAATATTTATTCTAGATGCCTTTTAAAAATATTTACAAAAAGAGGCACCTAGTTTTTATAATTTACAAAATAGCAACCAAATTTTGAAATAATTCAATTAAGTCCTTATACTTAATGAAAATTTGAAATTGAGTTGCAATTTAAGATTTGGGTCAAAATTGACCTTTTTATTTGAAGAACTAAAAATTTATTTTGTCATTTAGGGGCTAATTTCTTGGAAAATTATGCAAAAATCAATTCCCTGGAAAGATTGGAGGGGTCACAAGCGGTCCCGCTTAAGTTCCAATCTCCTAGACATAATTTATTTAAACATAATGAACCCGAAAATATACCCTAAATAATTTATTGAAAGCAAGAAAATCTAAGGATCAGATAAACTGAACAAGAATTGTTCCCGTTCAGGTTTTTCTCCGTAATAATATTTCAAACGCTGAGCATTGACTTGAAAATTACCTCTCTTACCTTGGAGTTCAACAACTCCGTATGGATAGACGCGATGAATTGTAAATGGACCGGACCAACGTGACTTTAACTTACCTGGAACGAACTTCAATCTGGAATTAAATAACAAGACTTGCTGACCTGCTTCAAACTCTCGAACTCGAATATGCTTGTCATGCCATTTCTTGAGTCTTTCTTTGAGTAAGTTGGCATTTTCGTATGAGAACATTCAAAATTCCTCTAGCTCATTGAGTTGGAGCATTCGTTTCTCTTTAGCCAGCTTGAGATCCAAATTAAGTTGTCGAAGAGCCCAATAAGCTCTATGCTCTAACTCCAGAGGTGGATGACAGGCTTTCCCAAAGACCAACCTATTGGATGACATTCCTAAGGGTGTCTTGTATGCTGTTCTGTAAGCCCATAAAACATTATCTAGTCTCTTGGACCAATCTCGTCGGTTCGGGCAAACTACCTTCTCAAGTATGCCTTTGATCTCCTTATTTGCTAGCTCAGCTTGCCCATTTGTCTGCAGATGGTAAGCTGTAGCAACCTTATGTTTCACTCCATGTTTATCTAGCAACCATTTTAACCATTTGTTCACAAAATGGGTCCCTTCATCACTGATAATAGCTCTTGGGTTCCGAACCTTGTGAACACATGTTTCTGCAAGAACTTCATCACAACTTTAGCATTGTTCATCGGATAAGCTTCAGCCTCGACCCACTTGGACACATAATCTACTGCTACCAATATGTACTTGTGACCAAAAGACGGAGGGAAAGGACCAAGAAAGTCAATACCCCAAACATCAAATAATTCTACCTCAATGATATTTGTTCGAGGCATATCATTTCTGTTGGTGACATTTCCAACCCTCTGACATCGATCGCAATTCTTTACGTAAGCATGTGCATCCTAGAATAGTGTTGGCCAAAAGAATCCAGCTTGCAATACTTTGGCCACTGTACGAGTACCTCCGAAGTGTCCCCTACTCGGAGCTGAATGACAGTGGTATAAAATCTTCGGTATTTCATCTTCTACCACACATCTCCTAATCATCTGATCTGCATACTTTTTAAACAAATATGGCTCTTCCCAAAAATAGTACTTCACATCGTGAAGAAACTTTTTCCTTTGCTGATAAGTTTTATCAATCGGCATCAAACCACAAGCTAAATAGTTAGCAAAATCAACAAACCAAGGAATATTATGGACATGATTTACCTTTAGTATATGTTCATCTGGAAATGTCTCCTGGATCGGTATAAGTGGAGAATTTCCCTCTTGCGGCTCCAATCTGGATAAGTGATCTGCTACTTGGTTTTCTACTCCCATTCGATCTTGAATTTCTAGATCTAACTCTTGAAGTAGAAGCACCCACCGGATCAATCTTGGCTTAGCATCTTTCTTGGCTAATAAGTACTTAATTGCGGAGTGGTCTGTATAGACAATCACTTTGGTACCTACAAGATAAGATCGAAACTTGTCGAAAGCAAACACAATAGCAAGTAACTCTTTTTCTGTTACCGTACAGTTCAGTTGAGCTCCGGTTAGAGTTCTACTTGCGTAGTAGATGGGATAAAAAACTTTGTTCCTTCGCTGTCCTAAGACAGCTCCAATGGCGAAGTCACTTGTGTCACACATCAACACGAATGGAGAATCCCAGTCTGGTGTGACGATTATGGGTGCCGTGACTAATCGACTCTTCAGATCATTAAAGGCTTTTAAGCATTCCTCATCAAACTTGAATATCGAGTCTTTCTCCAATAGCTTGCATAAGGGTTTAGCCACTTTGGAGAAGTCCTTGATAAATCTTCGATAGAAACCGGCGTGGCCCAAAAAGCTCCTAACACCTTTTACAGATGTTGGAGGTGAGAGTTTCTCAATAACGTCTACTTTTGCTTTGTCCACCTCAATCCCATGTCTCGTTATCTGATGCCCCAGAACAATTCCTTCTCGTACCATAAAATGGCACTTTTCCCAGTTGAGTACGAGATTCATTTCTTCGCATCGCCTCAGTACCTTAGCTAGATTGGATAAGCAATCATCGTAAGTATCTCCAAATACTGAGAAATCATCCATGAAAACTTCCAAATACTTCTCAACCATGTCAGTAAAAATAGACATCATACATCTTTGAAATGTAGCTGGTGCATTACATAAACCAAATGACATGCGTCTAAATGCGAATGTACCATACGGGCAGGTGAATGTCGTTTTTTGTTGATCTTCCGGTGCTACTGTAATCTGATTATACCCTGAGTATCCATCGAGAAAACAGTAATAGTCTCGTCCTACGAGTCTATCCAACATCTGGTCCAAAAACGACAAAGGGAAGTGATCTTTCCTAGTCGCCTTGTTCAGCTTCCAATAATTGATGCAGATTCTCCATCCCATAACTGTTCTAGTTGGTATCAACCCGTCATTCTCGTTCTCCACGACCGTGATACCTCCTTTCTTCGGCACGCACTGGACTGGACTCACCCATGAACTGTCTGAGATGGGGTAAATTATACCCGCATCCAACCACTTGATAATTTCCTTTTTTACTATATCTTTCATGATGGGGTTCAGTCTCCATTGTCCATCAATCGTTCCTCTCTCGCCATCTTCTAATATGATCTTGTGCATGCATACAGATGGGCTAAGACCACGAATATTGGCTATGGCCCATCCGATAGCCTTCTTGAATTGTTTCAACACTATAATAAGTTTCTCTTCTTGTTCAGTAGTTAATTCTGCTGAAACAATCACAGGCAGAGTAGAGGCGTTACCTAAATAAACATATTTTAAGTGTGAAGGTAATACCTTGAGTTCTAACTTAGGTGGCTCCTCGATTGATGCTTTTGGCTGCATGTAATCTCTTTTCTCTAATTCCAAAGATTTAAAATGGGGTTACGGATTAAATCCCTTTTGATTAGCTTCTAGCAAAGCTAAGTATTCATCCTCCTCTTCATCATTTGGGGGATCCGATGTCAAAATTCTTTCCAGTGGGTTCTCAACACAGTTAAGTTCCTTCTCTACTATTAACTCCTCTAAATTGGATACTGCAGAACAATCATCCATTGTGTCAGGAAATCGCATTGACTTAAAAATATTAAACGTTACCTGATCATCTTGAACACGCATAGTTAGCTCGCCCTTTTGCACATCAATAAGGGTCCCTTCAGTTGCTAAGAATGGTCTTCCTAGGATAATTGGCACTTTTTTGTCTGCTTCAAAGTCTAGAATTACAAAGTCAGCAGGAAAGATAAATTTATCTACACGTACCAATACATCCTCGATTTTTCCTTCTGGATGCGCTAAGGATCGATCTGCTAGTTGAAGTTTAACCGTAATTAATCTAACTTCTCCTATTCCCAACTTCCTAAATATTGACATAGGCATCAAGTTGATACTTGTGCCTAAGTCACATAATGCTTTACCACAGTATGTTGATCCAATATTGCATGGTATGGTGAAACATCCAGGATCCTTCAATTTTGGGTGTAGTTTGTTTTGAATATATGCACTGCATTCCTTCGTCAGAGCTACCGTTTCAAATTCTCCAAGCCTTTGTTTCTTAGACAAGATATCTTTCATGAACTTGATGTAGTTTGGCATTTGCTCAAGTGCTTCGACCAAAGGGATGTTGATGTGAAGTTGCTTGAGTACGTCAAGGAACTTCTTGAATTGAATCTCCTGCTTCGGCTTTTAAAGTCTTTGAGGATAAGGTGGTGGTGGTTTCATCACTAGAACTGATTCTGGTTTATTCACCTTTGGTAGTAATTCTACATCTAATGAAGTTGTTGGTTGATCAAAATTGACTGGTCCTGAGGTTACTTTGCATGGTTTTGCAGATTTTAGTTCTGGTGAAACTGGGGTTTCAACACTTGGTTGAACTTCTTCTTGAGCATCAGCTTGCTCCTTTTCAACTTCGACAGTGTTGGGCTCTACTATCTTTCCGCTCCTCAATTGCAACACCTTGCAGTGTTCTTTCCCTGGATTTCTCAGATTTTCCGTGTCACTAGGTAAAGCACCTTGTGGTCGGTTCCTGAGTTCAGTTGCAAGCTGGCGCACTTGGTTCTCTAAATTCTTCAATGTTGCTGCTTGGCTCTGGATTAAGGCATCATTCTTTGCCATGTATGTCTTTAGCAAACTCTCCAGGCTATTGGATGCTTCAGCTTGAACTGGTTTCTGAACTTGTTGCGGAAAATTAGGCGGCTGGGTTAGTCTGGGTTGGGTGTAAGTGGTACTGGTTCCAGCCCTTTGGTTACTCTAGGAAAAATTCGGGTGGTTTCTCCATGATGGGTTATAAAAGTTGGATTGCAACCCTTGACTTCCTCGGTTTTGGTTCTGATTACCCATGTAGTACACAGATTCTGGGTTCAACGGACATTCTTCGAACAAATGCCCTTTCCCACAATAAACACAGGCTAATTTTCGAATTGATTAGGCGGCTGTGCTGCAAAACTATTAAACCCATTAGTAGTAAGGTTTTTAAGCATTGAGGATATCGACGATACCTGAGATGTGAGTGAAGTAAGAGCGTCCAGTTCATGTATTCCAGTGACTCGTCTTCCTGACGCTGCTCGACTGGTTGGCCATTGATAGTTGTTACTGGCAATCCTCTCGATAATTTCATAAGCCTCGTTATAAGACTTAGAAGGGAGAGCACCATTAGCAGAGAAGTCCACTACCATCCTTGTGTGAGCGTTGAGACCATTATAGAATGCCTCAAGTTGAATACAATGAGGGATTCCATGATGAGGGCATTTTCGTAATAACTCTTTAAATCTTTCCCATGCCTCATACAAGGACTCGTCATCCATTTGGTGGAAGGCAGTGATCTCGTTCCTCAGCTTAGCATTCTTGCTTGGCAGAAAATACTTCATGAGGAATCTCTCGGCTAACTCTTGCCATGTAGAAATGGAGTTCGGTGGCAATGAATTCAACTAGGCACGAGCTCTGTCCCTTAACAAATATGGGAACAACTTCAATCGTAAGGCATCTTCAGAAACTCCAGCTAACTTGAAAGAATCGCTCACTTCCATAAATAGTCTTAAGTGAAGATGAGGATCTTCAGTAGGCATTCCACTGAATTGGCCCACAGTCTGAAGTATCTGGAACATGACTGGCTTCAGCTCGAATTGTTGTGCCTCAATTTTGGGTCTCCTAATACCTGGATTAAGATCATTAAATACTGGCACGGCATATTGTCTTAAGGCTCTATCCCTATCACCAGCAATAAGGATAGGATTCTGAGCAGGGTTTGCTCCGTTTCCTTGGTTCATATTCTCGAAATTCATTCCTTCGGTTCTTCTCTGGTTCACTTGTCTTCTTCGTTGTCGAAAGGTTCGTTCTATTTCAGGGTCCACAGGGAGTAAGTCAATAATCTGGTCAATACTCATAAACACCTGAAATATTCACAGAAAAAGATTAATTAAGTGAAATTTCAATACGAAAAATAAATAAACCAAAATGTAAAACAGATTCACAAATAATGGCTTTAAAAAAAAGTCCCCGGCAACGAAGCCAAAAATTTAGAATGGTGGAAATGTGTAAGTGTACACAATCGTAACAAGTAATAAAGTGACAAGTAAATGTCAAGTTATCGTACCCACAGGGACTGTAAAAGAATTATTTATGAAAATGATTTTAAACACTTTGGTGACGGAAAAATATTTGGATTTAAGAGATATTTAAAAACTAAAGGAAAAACTAAGAAAAATAAAATAAAACAAAGTTCTAATGCACGATTTCAAAAGCTGATTTTAATCAAGATGATATAATTGTGGTGGATCAATCGTATTTCTTACCTTAGAATTATTAAGCTCGTGTTTCTACTTGTTAAAACATGGCAAATCGGTAATTTGCTAACTTATGAACATACTTACAAGTAAAAATCCATTCATCTCTTGTACATATTTCTATGCAAATTCGATCGATTAAACAAACTTCTAAAAGTAAACATGTTATTGCACATACATACTTATTAAATTAAACAATCTCTCGCATATTCCTATGTGATTCAACTGATTATTTCAACCTAATAAGCATATAAAAGATCATGCAAGATAACAAAGTATTTTTACCTTGAAACAACTTAATCACAAAAATCCTGCAAGTTATGCAACGCATATGTATCGCCAAATACACTGCTAATTTAATCTTCAGCTACCTTAGAAGAATTAAACATGCACAGATTAAGTATTGTGTCCATTAATTACAATTCCAATGCGTTTAAATAATTAATTCATTAGCTATCTAAACAATTATAATGCCAGATAACTTAAACATGATTTTACTTAATCAAGCGTTTTACCGAGGCCTTTTAACAGTATAAACACAATTTTAATAATTCAAGAGGATGAAATGCAATCAACCCAACACGAATTAAATTCAAGCTAAACTGATTAAATTAAACATTCCTATAGCATAAATATTCATAAACATGTTTGTCAAAACAACAACGAAATTAAAAAGAGATAGGAACAAGAAGCAAATCCGGTGTTTCTCCGTGGCTTGACTGATTGCTCCGTTCTTCGTTCTTTGTTGTCCTCGGCTATCAAGGTGGCTTATGAACACTCCACTTGCTGCTCCAAATGGTTGGGAAAACACCTCTTTTCCAAGAGAAGAAATAGGCACAAGAACACAAAAAGGGAAATGGGAAAATGGAAATTGAGAGAAAGTGAGAGAGGAGAATGTTGGAGGCTTGAGGTGTGTTTTGAATGAGCAGCAACGGGGTGTATTTATAGCTGATCAAGGCTGCTAAAAATAGCAAATAGCAGCAGCAAAAAAGGCCTCCCTTGGCCGGCCATCCATGTGGCAAAGTTGAAGGATTCAACTTTGCTAAATATAGCATGGAGCAAATCTACAAAGCCATAATATTTGGAGGGGTTTGAATGAAATTTTGAAAGGTCTTCAAGGGCTTCTTTGCAAGCTTAATTAATAAGCTAATAAGTTGATTTGGGCCATCATTATGGACGGTTTGGGCTGCCCAATTGGTGGCTGGTTCGGTTCAATTGGTTCGATTCAACTAGTGCGGTTTAACTGGACCCTTCTTCCATAATTAATTAATAATAATTTATTTAGCCCAAATTAAATTGGAAATAAATTAAAATTAATTATATTATGATTAAATCTTCATAATTAGACCGTCTTGGTCTGGAAATAAATTTGCCTCGATACTTTAAATTGCTTCTCGGGTTTATTCTTCGAACAGTGTCTGCGGAGCCGATTTTCGCCCTTTGTGCGACTCTGTCGAAAATAGTCAAAATTAAATAAAAATTAACTATAAAATTAATTAAAATTTGTCATGTTCATATTTTTAGCATAATTTAATTATTTTATAATATTTAATTATTTTCCGACAAGGATTTATTCGAAACTGCATAAATTTGGGTCAAAAAGGGCATGAAAAAGTATATAAATTTCTGTGTTTCCATGGTGTCACTAGAGTCACCCTACTGTGGCTGAGTATTGGTTAGAGGCTACTGAGCAGATCATGAACGATATAGACTATACTCCGGAGTAGAAACTAAATGGTTCAGTCTATTTGATTCGCGACGAGGCGTTTTAGTGGTGGTTTACAGTTGAAGAGGGTACTCAACCGGATCGTCTGAGCTGGGATTATTTTAAGACTGCTTTCCAGGGGAAGTATGCGAGTGCGAGCTATATTGATGCTCGTAGGTGTAAGAGCATGAATCTCACACAAGGTGATGGATCTGTGGCCGAGTGTGAGGCTGAGTTTCTAAGGTTGTACCGTTACGCTCAAGGTATGGTGGCGTCTGAGTATGAGAAATGCGTCTGCTTTGAGGATGGTTTGAGAGGCAATTTGAGGGTTCTGATTACTCCACAGAGGGAGCGTGAGTTCGCAATTTTGGTGGATAATGCGAAGATCGTCGAGGAGGTTAAGCGTGCCAGAATAGAGATCTTGAAAGCGGCAGGAATAAGAGGGATTCGGAGCCCTCTAGTTCTGTTTAGAGGCCTAAGAAACGGGCCAGACCTGATGGGCCTGTTAGAGTAGGGGTTCCTGTTGCTCCTACTAGGATTCAACCATGTGGTAGTTGTGGTAGGCGTCATCTGGGCAAGTGTTGGAGGAGGTTAGGGGCTTGTCTGAGGTGTGGGTGGTAGGCGTCATCTGGGCAAGTGTTGGAGGAGGTTAGGGGATTGTCTGAGGTGTGGGTCTTTGGATCATCGTATTAGAGAGTGTCCACAGCGAGCTGATTAGATGCAAGCTTTAGAACCGAGTTTTGTACAGCCTCAGATGGCCTTTCAATATCCACATAGGGGCTGTGGATCGGCTAGGGGTGGTAATGGTATGGGCCGATGGCAGAGAGCCCCAGGCAGAGGTGCTAGTTAGACTGAGACGAGACAACCTGTACTTGTTTATGCTGCTCAATGTCGAGAGGATAGAGATGCTCCTGATGTCATCACCGGTACGTTCTTTATTTTTAATGTTCCATATACTGCTCTAATAGACATAGGTTCTATACATTCCTATGTAGCTAGTACTGTTTCCGAAAATCTGGGTATTTCTGTTGAGAGTACTTCTAGTGAGATTACTGTACTGAGTCTGTTGGAGCTATCGTTTAAGAATGTTCGACTTGGGTTATTAGACTTTATAGGAATGTTCTGTTAGAAGTGCAAGGGGTTTTATTTTTGGAAAATATGATGGAGCTCCCGTTTAGGGGGTTCGACTTGATTCTAGGTATGGACTGGATAGTTGAGCATCGAGTTAGCTTGGATTGCGCATCTAAGAGGGTTTTTTTAAGGACTATGGAAAATAATGAGGTGGTTGTGATCGGTGAGCGTCGAGATTACTTATCTAATGTGATCTCCGCACTTGTGGCTGAGAAATTGGTTCAGAAATTGTGTGAGACGTTTTTGGCCTACATTAGTGTTTCAATTTCTGGGGACTCTTTTTTCGGGGATATTAGAATAGTGAGAATTTTCGGATGTCTTTCTTGAGGAGTTACCGAGTTTACCTCTAAGCCAGGAAGTTGAGTTCGACATTGAGCTTTTACTGGGTACAGCTCTGGTGTCCATTGCTCCATACCGCATGGCACCGAAGAAGCTTATAGAGCTTAAGGCTTAACTTCAAGAGCTCCTGGATCGTGGTTTCATCCGCCTAGTGTGTCTCCGTGGGAGGCACCGGTTTTGTTTGTAAAGAAAAAGATGACACCATGAGAATGTGCATCAACTACCAACAGTTGAATAAACTGACTGTGAAGAATAAGTATCTACTTCTGAGGATCGACGATTTGTTTGATCAGTTCCAAGAGGCTTCGGTGTTCTCGAAAATAGATCTATGTTTTGGGTATCATTAGCTTGGAGTTAAGGAAGTTGATGTTTATAAGGCTGCATTTATTACTCGTTATGGGCACTACGAGTTTCTAGTTATGCCCTTTGGTCTGACGAATGCTCTGGTTGCATTCATGGATTTGATGAACCGAGTGTTTCACTCGTATCTGGATAGGTCCTTCATGGTCTTAATCGACGATATTTTGGTTTAATCTAAGACTGAGGATGACCATGATGAGCATGTTAGGATAGTGCTTTAGATACTTCGAGAGAAATAGCTCTACGCTAAGTTAAGCAAGTGTGAGTTCTGGTTGCGTGAGGTAACTTTCTAGGTCACGTGGTTTCTGTTGAGGGGATTCAAATTGATCCTAGGAAGATTGAGGTTGTGCTTGATTGGAAACAGCCTAAGAATGTATCTTAGATTTGTAATTTCCTGCGTTTTGCGGATTATTATTGGTAATTTGTCGAGGGTTTCTTTCTGATTGTAGCTCCTTTGACTAAGCTTCTGCGCAAGGTTGTTCCCTTCGTCTGGTCTAATGGGCAACAATTGAGCTTTGAAAAGCTCAAGTCTATTCTGAATCAGGCTCCTATTTTAATACAGCCTGAATCTGGAAAGGAGTTTGTGGTGTACAGTGATGCGTCGTACGTCAGATTAGGGTGTGTATTGATGCAAGATGGTAATGTTGTGGCTTATGCGTCCCATCAGCTTAAGTCTCACAAGGGGAATTATCTGACGCATGATCTCAAGTTTGCTACTGTGGTATTTGTGTTAAAGATCTAGAGGCATCATCTGTATGGTGAGAGGTATATCATCTACACCGATCACAAGAGCCTCATGTACCTCCTTACTTAGAAGGAGTTCAATCTTAGGCAGTGCCATTGGATCGAGTTGCTCAAAGATTATGACTGCATGATAAAGTATTATCCGGGTAAGGCCAATGTGGTGGCTGATGCTCTTAGTCGTAGAGCGATGACTGATTTGAGAGTGATGTTCACTCGTCTTAGTCTATTTGATGATAGGGGTCTATTAGCCGAGTTACAAGTTAAGCCGACTTGGATTGGGCATATTCGAGAGAAGTAATTAGAGGATGAGTCTTTAGTTCAGTGGTTTCATCAGGTTGAGAGTGGCAGTACTTCGAATTTTGGGCTGAACAAAAATAGGGTTCTGTGTTTTCGAGGTCGAGTTTGTGTACTGAACGATTCTAATCTGAGACAGTCGATTCTGAGGGAGGCGCATAGTAGCCCTTATGCTATGTATCCCGATGGTAATAAGATATATTGGGATCTACATGAACTGTATTGGTGCCCGGGTTTAAAACATAAGGTTACGAATTTTGTTGCTCGTTGTTTGACGTGCTAGCAAGTTAAGTCTGAGCACCAGTTGCCTTCTGGTTTGCTACAACCTGTTAAGATTCCTTTATGGAAATGGGAACGAGTGAGGATGGACTTTGTTAGTGGGTTGCCCTTGACACCCACTAAGAAGGATTCCATTTGGGTTATCATGGATCGATTAACCAAGTCCGCTCATTTTATTCTGGTTTGGACGGACTATTCTCTGCAAAAGTTAGTGAAGTTTTATATCTCCGAGATTGTAAGACTGCATGGGGTTCCAGTTTCGATAATTTTTGATAGAGATCCTCACTTCACTTTTCAATTCTAGAAGAAACTGCATAAGGCTCTGGGTTCGAGATTAGACTTCAGTATTGTGTTCCATCCTCAGACCGATGGTCATTCTGAGAGGGTGATTCAGATACTGGAGGATATGCTTCAGAGTTGTGTGATTGATTTTTGAGGTAGTTGGGAGGATTTTCTGCCGCTAGCTTAGTTCGCCTCAGTTTTTAGACTAGCATCCAAATGACACCTTACAAGGCTTTGTATCGTGGTAAGTGAGTACTCCTCTATGTTGGACTGAGTTGGGTGAGCGACGAATTTTGGGTCCGGAGTTGGTATCTAAGACTGAAGATAAGGTTAGACTGATTCGAGATCATCTGAAGGCGACTTCTGATAGACAGAAGTCTTATACAGATCTGAAAAGGAGAGATATCAAGTACTCTATTGGTGACTTCATTTTTCTTAAGGTTTCTCCGTGGAAGAAGGTCCTAAGATTCGGTCGTAAGGGCAAGTTAAGCCCTAGGTTTATTGGGCCTTATCGAATTCTAAAGCCTATGAGACCGGTTTCTTATCAGTTGGAGCTACCTCTAGAGTTGGACTGTATCCACGATGTGTTTTACGTCTCGATGTTTAGATGATACCGATCTAATCCATCTTATGTTGTTTCTGTTGAGGAGATCGAGGTTAGATCGGATTTGACTTTTGAAGAGTAGCCTGTTCAGATTTTGGATCATGATATTAAGGTTCTAAGGAGGAAGTCCATTCCATTGGTTAAGGTTATGTGGCAGAATCATGGCATTGAGGAAGCCACGTGGGAATCTGAGGACTCGACGCATCAGCGTTATCCTCATCTGTTCAGATCAGGTAAATTTCGAGGTCAAAATTTCTTTTAGGGGGTAGAGTTGTATCACCCCACTTAATTTATTTCTGCTTCTGTAATACCTGACATAAGTGTGTATCTACTTCAGTGATTAAGTGTTCTAGATGTGTGTAAGAGGCCTTGAGTTCAAGTCCCGTTTATGGAAAATTTTGTTATTTTAGATTCAAGCCTTATCCATGGTAGATTGAGTTATATTATATCTTTGGTAAACTCATATTAGAATGAGCCTGCTAGTTCGAGTGGTAAGGAGTTGGTATGTTGGAGGTCCTGTGTTCGAATCCCTGCGTGAGCGTGGGTGATAATTTCTGCTCCGGTTGTCTGTTAGAGGTTCGATGGAGTTGGGAGTCTGTAGTAGTTGGATGTGATTGTTGTGGGGAGTTGGGATATTTTTCTCTCTCATTTTCCCAAAAATTTCTGACGTTATACTATTCTTTCCTCACCAAAAACTTTTTCTTTTTTTCCTTGTTTCTATTAAAATTTCCCTTTTGAAATTTTGATAATACGAACCTCTGATTGCGTTGCGCGTTAAGGTAAGTGAAAGTGGTGAATTTTTCTTAGATTGGGGCATTGATTAAAGTTTATTTTAGTCAGTTTTGCTTTTCGTTAATTGATTTTTGGATTTGGCAGCAATGAATCGCAAGGAACATGGTTCTCCTCTTGCGGAATCGTAGTTGGAGTTGTTCAGGGAAACGGGTAAGCACTGAACACTCGAAATTTGACTTTGTTAGTTTTATTGGTTCGATTTAACTATGAATGTAGACTAATTTTAAGAGTTTTGTTGTATAGATTTGAGGTGTTGTGAGGCTTGGGAGTGTTTTGAGTTGAAATCGTACCAGGTGTGTTCCCAAAATGCAAAAAAAATTGAGCTTTGACGAAAGCCGAGAAAGCATATTGTCGACGCCATATGGGCGTGTGCTTGGCCGTATGGTTGGCCGTGTGTGAGACATGGCTGTATGGTTGACGAATGCATGGTTGTGCGCTAGACACTGTCATGTGGAGGTGTGGACCACATGAGCTAGGCCAAGTTGGGCGTGTGGGCCCACATGCCATAATTCTAAAATTATCCCTAGGGTTGCATGGTTTGTTCTGATCGACTGTGGGTCTACCGTAGGGTCGGTAAGGGCTAACCAAACCCTAAATTATGTGATATGATATTCTGATAGTCTGTCTTATGTAGGATACTGATATGTATATTTGTTCTGTTAATTATATAAATGTGATCTGTATATGAGCATGTTATGCATGATGTTACTGTGCCTGTTATTTTGTATCTGTGACTGGGGTGAGTTTTGTATATGTGGAGGAAGTAATCTGTACAGCAGCCTTTCACCTATATTCTGCAGCTTGACTTCATATTATCTGATATGTGTCATAATGACACGATGTGGTGTGTAGGTATGGGTGTGTTTTTAACCCGACACGGCGTGATGTGATGGTCGGAGTTGGTGTGTAAAGGATGGGGGTAGGATTCTGTATATCTATTCTACATATCTGATTCTGTTATCTGTATCTGAAATAGACATCAGTCTGAATTTGAATCTAACTATATATGTGATTTCTGTATGTATTGCATGTCTATTTTCATTGGGATACACATTGAGTTTACGAAAACTCACATTTGTTGTCTGTTCACGGACTTTTTACCAGCCTGATTTTGGGTCTAGTCGGAACAGTGGTTTCGGGACCACAAATCCAATGTAGTAAAATTTATTTTTATTACATTTCTATGGTCTACAGTTTTACGAAATGATTTTGTGAAAATTTCGTTCAAAATTTTTGACATTTGGGCACACAATTTAGTGAAAAGGACTAAATTGTAAAAAGTGCAAAACTTGAGTTCTATATGTTAGAAGTGCCCAATTGCTATGAGATTTTAAATTAGAAGTCCTTAGATGGTAATTAGACCATTATACTTTAAGTTGGACAAAAATGGACATGGTAGGGTGAAATTTCAAAGTTTGGCATTAAGGGCATTTTGGTCATTTGGGTAATAAAGACAAAATTAAACACATAAAAGATGCCATCTTCTCAATTTCATCCTCCCATGGCCAAAAATCACAAGGGGTCTCCATAGCTAGGGTTAGTTCATCTTCCAAGCTTTATTGTAAGTCCGTTCTTATCCCGTTTTTAATGATTTTTACATTTTTGAGATCGGTGTAACCTAATCTAGCTATTTCAAGGAGTAATTTGAAAGAAAATTAAAGTCTAAAATTTTACCCATGTTGGATATTTGTGTGTTTTGATGTTTAATGGTAGATTTTACAAGTTTGGTGTTAAATAAACAACTTTACTAAGTGATTTTTTATGAAAATGCTTAAAAGGACCTAATTGTAAAAGTTATAAAACATGTAGTAAAAATCTGATTTAATGGAAAAGGTTCACTGCTATCAGCATGAAAATGGTTCGACTAGGCTTGGGTTACCAAGAAATTGAACCTATTTCATTTTACGAGCCTAGGGACTAAAATGAATAATGTCAAAAAGTTAGTAGGATGCAAATTAATGTAAATGTATATGTAAAATGATGAATTGATAGTCAAATTTGATTATATAGACCCGAAGCAACCAATTACGGAATTAGATCTAGAAAAATGAAAAGTCTCGGATTAGTTGAGCTTCAAATACAAACCATTCTCAAGGTAAGTTCGTGTGATTTAATTTGGTATGTTATTATGTTTTAAATGAATTGTGCAATTGAGATAATATATATGTGATGATATACCCTATGAAATAATCACAACATGATAAACACGAATAAAATGTCATTATCCCAGTCGAACATTGTATTTCGATGGATTATAATAATTTTCTTGTAATGAACAAAATGATATAAAAAGGATTTAGCTCGGACGGGTAACTTGAGCTACACTCTCTTGACTAAATGTTATGAAATGGATTTAGCCCGGACAAGTAATCCATAGTAGGGTCATTAGAGCTAACGTTATAGGAAGGATTTAGCCTGGACTGGTAATCCTAAATAAGCTCTTGGTAGTGAATGTTGAAGACGGGATTTAGCCTGGACTGGTAATCCTATTATATAAATATGGCTTGAGAGTGTGCTCTATGAATATGTGCTTAAGGAGCACTTTGGATGTGAATTGACAAACGATTAACATGTATTCCTCAAGTATACTACCCGAGTATCCATCGAAATTACAATAGTTCAATGAAAAGAAATCCTGAACAATGGAATAGTGAAATGATATGAAAGTTTATACTATAGTGAGCTCATCTATGTTGGTTTGATAACTTTATGATGTGTATGACTAACTTGTTTAATGAGTGAATGTATTTAGGTAACTTGTCAAAATATTGATGGAATGAATGCATATATATATATATATATATATATGCTTATTTTAATAATTATAACGCGAACTTGTTTTATAGTGCTCGTAAGGCTTGCGAAGGTTGGACAATTTGGTCGGAGCAAGATCACACTATCCACAAATCTCCTTTTGGTATAGCTAAATGATTCATTTCAGTATAATGGCATATATTAGCTACTTGGCTTAGATGAAGACTTCTAAGTAATATTTTGTGACTTAGCCATTGGAATGGCTAAGGATGTTCAATTGGTGCATGTATGATGTTAATGTATGTCCAAATTCTTAAGTGTTAAGTATGGTGGATAATTCATTTTGTAAGTGGCCATTGGAATTGGCTAATATTGGTTTAGTTATATGCATATGATGATGTCTTTCATGGATGTGAGAATTTGGCTGATTTGGTTGAGTGTATGTGTTTGGATTGGTGCTATGTTTTGTTGTGTAGGTATGTGCATGGAAGGGTGACAAAATGGCTTGGTAAATAGCCTTGGTTTTTTTGTCCACACGGGTAGACACAAGAGCGTGTGTCTAGGCCATGTGTGACACACGGCTTGCCCCAAGGGAGTGTGTTCTGGCCGTGTGTCCCCTGTACCTTAATTTTTGCAAAACAGAATGCTTAGTAATGATCACACGTGCGTGTGTCTCTGCCATGTGGACAGCACGGCCTCGAACGTGGGCATGTACCCTGGCCGTGTGATTATGCACCTTAATTGATCACACGGCCTATGCACAAAGGCGTGTGACTTGGCCGTGTGACCTTAATTGGATGAGGACATCATAAACAGAATGCTCATATTTTGAACACGGCCTGAGGCACGGGCGTGTCTTAGGGTCACACAGGCATTTCTCGAACCCATACGGGCGTGTGACCCCTTTTACATGAAAAATTTTCTAAGTTTTCCAAAAATTCTAAAGTTCTTGGTTTAGTCCCAAACCACTTCCGATGTATGTTTCGGGCCTTATAGGCTCGTTTTAGGGACGATATGAATGTTTTTGAAAAGTTTTGAATTTGAGTGAAAGTTTATGTCTCGGTTTTGAATGTTTGCTTGTGAATAAGTCCGGTAATGCCTCGTACTCTATTCCGATGCCGATAAGGGTAAAGAGTGTTACAGACTTAGGCGGATTGGTGTGACCAAGCCTCACAGTGACCACGAGTTCATAAACTATTTATGATTATATTTTTATTTTGAGTTAAGGATTATTTCTGGGAGTTTTATAATAATTGGACTCTCTGGACTGTTTGGTTTAATTTTGGGATTGTATTTTCGTTTTAACACTTTATTTGCGATGATTACCTAAAAACATGGTTTTTACTAAAATAAAGGTTTTCTGAAAATATGAACGGGATTTACAAATGTAACATTTTTCATGACTTCCGTTGAAAATCACGTCTTGTCAAGTGATTTAATAACACTTTTGATAATAGATTTAAAACTTGAATGATTTATCGTAACGACTTAGTTTTCAAAACCCTTCTATGTGACATCTCTAGATTCGGCCATAACGTCTAGGCCGGGTTTGGGGTGTTACTTTTTGTAAGTACTCAATTTCTCTATTATAAATTATTTCTTCATTCTCATTTCAAAAAATTTCTAAACTCCTGAAATTATTTGTTCTTTTCACATCCACATAGTTTGGGGTTTTTTTTTTGTGTAGTGCTTCAATTCCTTCGTAAGTGTAACACCCCATACCCGGCCCACGAACCATGACCGGATCTGGTATGTCACGGAATAAGAAGTTTGGAAGGTTTGGGTTAATAGTGGAAATTTTGAAAATTTGTTAGGGGTATAAAACGGTACTCGTTAAAACTAAAGTGGGTTGATTTGGTAAATCCGATAGAGTTGAAAATCCTTCATTCCTTTAAACCATTTGATTATTTAGATTTTTAAAGCATTAGAGTGATCAATAGCTTAGAAAATTTCGTTACCCGATGGTAACATTTTTTTTTTTTTTGAAAATGTTACTTTTAACCGATTTGCATAACCGTTTGTAAGTTCATCAGTTATATAATAAAGTAAAGCAACTACTTAAACATCCAAAATAATAAGCGGCCATATTACAACCCAATCGAATTTTAGTGAATGGTAACTTAAAACGGGGCAAAATAAAATTTCATGTTCACAAAACCTACATGGCTGCCTCGAGCTCTTCTCGGCTCCGCATCCGTGCTCTACTCACCTACAAGATGATATGGAAAGGGGTGAGTCACCAAGACTCAGTGTATAAATCCCCATCCCGGAAATAACACTCATACACAAGATATTAGTATGACATGCAATCATGCACCCCAACCTAGCCATCCATGCTCCTTTTCTACCCCGTGTGGTACCAAACCACTGGTGGTGCCAAACCACTGGTGACCCGAAGTCACAATATCCGTCAATACGTGTGGTGCCAAACCACTGGTGGTGCCAAACCACTGGTGACCCGAAGTCACAATCAAATGATGGGGCCAACCCATCGTGTGATACCAAATCACTGGCGTCGATCCCGTATCTCAAATGTGGGGCCAACCCACGGTGGTACTAAGCCACAGGGACAAGACGCTATGAGGTGCCAAACCTCTGGAGGTACCAAACCTCTGGTGACCGTAGTCACAATGTGTTACCAAAACACTGGTGTCCGTCGACACGAATATTACTCCCTCTCATCAATCCCACCATCATCATGCTCATATCACAAGTATCATGATCCCATATATCATGCAATCGTATATAGCATAGCATTTTTCTGCATATGATGGCATATACAACATACATCGTAAATTGAGTAATAGGGGAACTTACCCGAAAACCAAGTTTATGCCCGCTAGGCAAAGTTACCACATGAGAGGTTATAATATTATCATAATAACAATTATTACCAATAAAGTGTGTAAGAGCTTACACACCTAATTTATCGAAGGTCTACAAGAAATCCCGGATCTACGTGATATTTAAAAAGTCCCGAACTTGTCCTCGTATAGCTCCTATTATTCGGCCATCACGGGTTAGTATTTAGGGGTCTGATAAGTCCAAAGTTATTGGTCATATCACAATCAAAATGGGGCTCTAGGCTGAACCTTTATCAACGCAAAGCAAAGTGATCAAAACTCGAACTTTTAGGTTCCTGGCCGATTTGCTTCCTAAAATTATAGTACAAAATTCGGTTATCACTCAAGAAAGCCAAGAATGGCCTTTGGCCGAAATTCTTAATTATTTCTAAGCTTACCGAAATCCCGAGTTTTTGTTTGACTCGTTGAGGCCCTCAGGAGAAACAAAATCCAATGTACTTCTTGGTGTCGGCTGCACATGCAAACATTTACAATTAATACGGCCTACACTTCTTCGGCCGATTCTATCAAGGACCTCAACTCATATTTTCGATATGCACTAGGGAAGATGAAACAAAACCGAAGTTGAGGGAAAGCTCATTTACCAATAGGTTCGGCTAGGCCTTTCGGTTACGCACCTGACTCGAAGAGTAGCTTTCTGAGAAGCTCTCTCTCTCCCCCCCTAGCTCCTTGGTGTCGACTAAACTCAAAGGTTACCTACCATGATACTCACAGATAATCGGTCAATCATTACCAACGCTTTAACTTAAGCTTTCGGCACCCAAATAGGAAGAGAAGAAATCTCATGATGAAGAAGTATACTTACCACCCTTCGAATAGGGGTTGTTGAAATCCCTTGCTGATTGCTTCCCTTAATGCACACCAAGTTTCGGCACCCTTCCCTCCTAGAAGCCTTAGAGCCGAACATGCACATAGACAAGAGTCTCACAATCGGCCACCATTTCCTACTTAGCAACACCTCATTAACTCTTCTAATTTTTTTCTCCTATTTTGCCTATTCAAGACCCAAATAGAATGTCAGCCTTTAGTCCCCTAGTTGACCGAAATTTACCCCTCCAAAAGACCCTTGGCCGGCCATCAATGCTCCATCAAGATAACTCCCATCATCTTACTACAACATTGTTTAATCTCTCCCATTACCATAGAAATAATAAAAGGGTTTAATAATCATGCCCATCAACATAGGAACTAACAAATTCCTCCCATGCTTTAATAAAATAAAATTTGGAACCTTTGCCCAAAACATTCGGCCGGCCAAGCTTCTCTTGTTTGTTCTTCTTTTGGATAGAATTTCCATCCCTCAAAATAAACATCATTCCCATAATGTTCTTTCTATTTCCAACAAATAAAATAAAGAGAGAAAGCTAACCCCATGCTTCCATTATCATCTAAAATAATAAGTAACATAGATAAAATAATAATAATAAAAGAACATGAGGCAGCCATCAAACTTGGTTCCCCACGCGTGCATGTGCATGCTGGCGCCCAAAATTCGTCGGCCAAGGCAAAAAGAGAAAAAGAATGCTTCCAGGCGCTGCTGGGTCTCGAACCCCGGACCCGAAGCGACTCTCCCCAAGCCCCAGCCATCGGGCCAGCTTGTCTTTCATGACATAATGCGTTGGAAATTCCTTTTAAACACTCGGTTGCTGGGCTCCTGCACGCATTAATGCCAGAGACGAAAAACAAAAACATCCAACTGCTACCTAGGGGTTTCGAACCCGAGACCTGGAGCAATATCACGCCCCAGCCACTCGGCCAATTGAAATTTTGTGACAAAAATGCGTTGCCAAATTCTTTTAACCTATGCTCGCTGATCCTTATTGCTTTAGCGCTAAAACAAAAGAAATTAGAAGCACCCGAGCGCTTAATGAGATTCGAACGCCCGACCTCCAGAGCTCCCTTAGCGCCCTAGCCACCTCTCCCACCTGGACTTTCATGTCCAATACTGCGTCACGAATCTTTTAAGCCTTCCTTCCTAAGTTCTCCTTATCCTAATGCCAAGCAAAAATAAAAGTGCTCAAGCGTCCCCAACGGTGCTCGAACATGCGACCGCGAGCTGCTACATCCCGCTACGCCCCACGCCACTCGGCTAGAGCATTCAATATGCCACAAGCCTGCCACAATTATTATTTAAACCCTCCTTCGCCTATCACTCCTTCAGCGCCAAAAAATAAAACTTTCTCCACGCGACTCGAACCCTCGCCTAGCCGCATTTCCTAGCCTTCTATCAGTACCCTAACCACTCTGCCAGTTGTTTCTTTGTGACAAACTCGCCCTAGCGTAATGATAAGGCTTAATGATAAGACCCCTAATGCAGGATGTTACAGTTCTACCCCCCTTAAAATAAATTTCGTCCCCGAAATTACCTGGGTCAGAAGAGTTGGGGGTATTGCTGCCGCATCACATCCTCGGGCTCCCACGTAGCTTCCTCCACGCCATGGTTCCGCCATAGGACCTTCACTAAAGGAACTAACTTCCTACGCAAAACTTTCGCATCTCGATCTAGGATCTGCACAGGTTCCTCTTCCACCGACAAATCTGGACTCACCTCAACTTCCTCAACTGCCAAGACGTGTGATGGATCAGAACGATAGCGTCTAAGCATGGAGACATGGAACACATCGTGAATTTGACTCAGTTCTGCAGGTAACTCGAGCTGATAAGCGACTGGTCCCACTCGTCTCAGCACCTTAAACGGTCCAATGAACCTTGGGCTTAATTTGCCCTTCTTCCCAAATCTTAGCACCTTCTTCCATGGCGAGACCTTCAGAAAAACTTCGTCTCCTACGGCAAATTCTATGTCCCTCCGCTTGAGATCAGCATAAGACTTTTGCCTATCTGAGGCTTCTTTCAACCTAGCTTGGATCTTCTTCACCTTATCCTCAGTTTCTGCAACCAATTCCGGTCCTAACATCTGTCGCTCACCCAACTCCGTCCAACAAGTAGGTGTCCGACACCTCCTACTATATAACGCTTCATATGGTGCCATCTTAATGCTTGCCTGATAACTGTTGTTGTATGCGAACTCCGCTAATGGCAAAAATTCCTCCCAACTACCTCTGAAGTCCAAAACGCAGCCTCTTAACATGTCCTCTAAAATCTGAATAACCCTTTCCGACTGCCCGTCAGATTGTGGATGGAATGCTGTACTGAAATCCAACCGTGTACCCAAAGCCTGATGTAGTGCTTTCCAAAACCTCGACGTAAATCTGGGGTCTCTGTCTGAGATGATCGACACTGGCACACCATGCAACCTCACTATCTCTGCCACATACAACTTAGCTAACTTCTGGAGCGAGTAATCCACCCTTACCGGTATGAAGTGAGCCGACTTGGTCAGACGGTCCACAATCACCCAAACTGCGTCCTTCTTGCTGGGCGTGAGGGGTAGCCCACTGACGAAGTCCATAGTGATCCTCTCCCATTTCCACTGAGGAATCTTCACGGGTTGAAGTAACCCAGATGGCAATTGATGTTCAGCCTTTACTCGCTGACACGTGAGACACCTTCCCACGAATTCTGTTACCTCACGCTTCAATCCTGGCCACCAGAACTGCTTCCGTAGATCTCCATACATCTTGCTACCTCCAGGATGCATAGCGTATGGGCTGCTATGTGCATCCTGAAGAATTCTTTGTCTCAAACCCACATCATTCGGCATACAAGGCCGTCCTTGAAAACACAGCACCCCATCACCAGTCAAACTATACCCTTCCAACCCGCCATCTTGAACTTGCAGCCTCCGTGCGTTTAAGCTGTCATCCCCTAATTGCTTTTCCTTAATCTCCTCGATCCAAGTTGGCTTAACTTGCAGCTCTGCCAAAAGACTTTCGTCGTCGTATAGACTAAGACGAGCAAACATCTCCCTTAAGTCTGTCACGACCTTTCGGCTCAACGCATCAGCCACCACGTTAGCCTTGCCTGGGTGGTACTCAATTGAACAGTCGTAGTCCTTCAACAGTTCAATCCATCGGCGCTGCCTCAGATTCAAGTCCTTTTGAGTCAAGAGGTACCTCAAACTTTTATGATCCGTATAGACTATCGACTTTTCTCCATACAAGTAATGCCTCCATATTTTTAAAGCGAAGACCACTGCTGCTAACTCCAAATCGTGAGTCGGATAGTTAACCTCATGCGGTCTTAGCTGACGGGATGCATAGGCCACTACCTTCCCTTCCTGCATCAACACACATCCCAACCCATTATGGGACGCATCACAATAAACCGTGAACAATTTCCCCGCCTCAGGCTGCACCAAAACTGGAGCCTCCGTCAGAATCTTTCTTAGCTTATCAAAACTTTCTTGCTGTTTCTCTGACCAAACAAATGGGACTCCTTTCCTTAATAGCTTAGTCAACGGTGCTGCGACTAAGGAGAATCCTTCCACAAATCTTCGATAATACCCGGCCAGTCCCAGAAAACTTCGAATTTCTGCCACTGTCCTAGGTGGTTTCTAGTCCAACACCGCTTCAACCTTGCGAGGGTCCACTCTAATCCCTTCCGCTGACACCACATGACCCAAGAAGGTCACCTCCCTAAGCCAAAATTCGCACTTACTGAATTTGGCATACAACTACTCCTCTCTCAGCACTTGTAGAACTATACGCAAATGCCTATCATGCTCCTCCTCTGTTCTTGAGTAAACCAATATGTCGTCTATAAACACCACGACGAATTGATCCAAGTACTGCTGAAACACCCTATTCATCAAGTCCATGAACGCTGCTGGCGCGTTGGTCAACCCAAACGGCATCACCAAGAACTCGTAATGCCCATACCGGGTACGAAATGCCGTCTTGTGCACATCAGCCTCTTTTACCTTAAGTTGATGATAGCCCGACCTAAGATCTATCTTTGAGAACACCGACGCACCCTTCAGTTGATCAAACAGGTTATCAATCCGAGGCAACGGATACCTGTTTTTGATCGTTAGCTTGTTTAGCTGACGGTAGTCGATACACATCCGCATTGACCCGTCTTTCTTCTTAACAAACAACACAGGTGCTCCCCACGGAGATATACTAGGTCGAATGAACCCTCTATCCAAGAGTTCCTGAATTTGAGCCTTCAGCTCCACCAACTCTTTTGGTGCCATTCGATAGGGTGCTATAGACACAGGTGCCGCTCCGGGCAACAAGTCTATACCGAACTCCACTTCTCGATCTGGAGGCAGACCCGGAAGTTCTTCAGGAAACACATCAGTGAATTCCCCTACAGTTCAGACCTTCTCAACTGTTGACTCCTTAGCCTCCAAGGCATAAATTTGAACCAACAATGCTTCACACCCTTTTCTGATCATTTTCTCGGCCTTCAAGGCAGACACTACATTGGATAGATAGTCTCTTCTGTCACCTATCATGACCACTTCATCACCCTCGGCCGTCTTCAGAATCATGCGCTTAGCAGCGCAATCCAACCTTGCCTGATACTTAACCAGCCAGTCCATTCCAAGAATTAGGTCGAACTCCCCAAACGGCAGTTCCATCAGATCAGCCACAAACACTACCCCTTGGAGTTCTAGGGGTATATCTCTATATAGCTTGTTCACCATCACAGAGTGTCCTAGAGGGCTAATTACAGTCATCTCGCTAGAAGTAGTCTCAAAATCCAAGTTCATAGTCTCTACTACACTATTGGCAATGTATGAATGCGTCGAACCCACATCAATTAATGCAACATAGGGGAGACCAAAAATTAGGAACGTACCGGTGATGACGTCCGGTGCGTCACCCTCCTCGCGACGCCTCGCTGCGTAGACTAAGCCAGGTTGCCTAGCTTCGGTGTTGCTTGCTCCTCTGCCCTGAACTCCGCGACCTCGATTAGGACCATTGCCTCCTCTACCGTTACCACGACCCCTTTGCGGTGGTCCCACATTCCTTGCTGGAGTACGGTTCTGACCCTCTGGCTGATTCCTTGCCAACTTCCGAGGACAATCCCTTACACGGTGATCCAGAGATCCACATTCAAAGCAACCTCTCTCACCGGTGTAACAACCTCCCCAATGCGACTTTCCACAGCGATTACACTGAATCAGTCTCTGATTAGTAGTCATGGTCCTTCCAGTCTGATTCGGCCCACTCTGTCTGACCCTCTTTTGAGCATTATTTCCCGATCCAGATGACCCAACACCTCTTTTCTGCTTGCTCCTATCATAGCTCTGCCTCACAGACTCCCGGACCCTTTCAGCTACCTTGGCCTTTTCTACCAGAACAGCAAACTCACGTACCTGTTGTGGAGCAATCAACAGTCTTAAGTCATCCCTAAGTCCGTCTTCAAAGCGGACACAACGATCGTGCTCAGTTGACACGACTCCCCGGGCATAGCGGCTCAATCTCAGAAATTCTGCCTCATACTCAGATACCGACTTATTTCCTTGTACCAGTCCCAGAAAGGTTTTCCTCTGAGTATCAGTGTAGCTGGTGCCCACATACTTCTTCTGATAAGTAGCTTTGAAGTATTCCCAAGTAAGGTCGTCTGCTGTGGCGCCGTCTCGAACCGTGAGCCACCACTGGTATGACTCATCTTTTAGAAGTGACACCGCTCCTTTCAGCTTTTCCTCATTTGTCAAGTCGAGATCGTCCATGATCCTTTCGGTTGATTCTAACCAATATTCGGCTGTACTGGGTGCGACACCTGACACACCCCGAAATACTTCAGCTCCATTGGATCGGAGCCGCTCAGATACAGACTTCCGAGCTCCCGCACCTCTGCTGGTCTCGGCCATTATTTCTAGAACACGCAGCATAGCCTGCGATACCGACTCACCCCCCGTCTGATCCTGAGGTCCATCACCAAAAGTTGGGGGTGGTGGTGGAGGTGGTATTTCATTATCCGATCCTTGGCCCGACCTAACTGGTTCTGTCATGGCCATCCGGCCTCTACCGCATCCCCGTCGGCCGCGACCTCTAGAACTCATTTCTTATAGCGCAATCTATTTAAAAGTTTTATGAGTTAGTCAATGTTCCACTGATCATTAGCAAAGAATCTTATGGGCGAAATTAAGAAGTTGTTCTTTCGATCAAACAAGTTTCAAGTCTTCTATCGTAATTCGAAGATATACATTCACTTATTCCATCACTCTCTATGTCAAATTCTTAACCCGGGGTATTTTCGTCCTTTACCCTACAGGGGTATTTTGGTAATAAAACAATGTAAGTTTGACAAATCAAAGGAAATTTAAAAATTTAAAAATTTGCCAAACTTGGGGGTTCCTTTTGAAAAAATTGTCTTCCCAAATTGGTAGTGTTGCGAAAACTTTGAAAATCAAGGTCATTTTGGTAATTTGCAATTTAGGGGCAATTTTGTAATTTTCCAAAAACACAACATTTTTGACATTTTGTAAATTAGGGATTTTAGGTATGCTTGTAAAATAAGGAAAATTTTGTTTAAAAAGAAATTTTTTTTTTTGGGTAGTTTGGTAGAATTCTTAAAACTAGGGGCATTTTTGTAATTTTCCCCTAAGGGTATTTTAAAATGTCCATAAATCAAAGGAATTTTGTAGTATAAATCTCATAAGTTTGAGGGAAGTCTTTAAAAATTAGAGTCTTTATAAAAATGCGGCTAATTCCCTTTCGGGTTTTAATAATAGAGGTTTAGCCCATGAACAAGTCCTCACGGTTAGGGTGAACTGAAGCTACGCACCAGGTAGGATTCCCGCGAAGAGGAGGTGAGTCGCTAAGACCACTTAAATACCAAGCTCTTTCGGATCCAATCCTAGACATGCGTACAAGGGTTACCACACCTTAACTCGGCGACTTAGTCATGGGTTTGTTTAATTAGGCAATTAAAATCTTATGCGATTGTTTGGGGTAAACTAGTCCTAGAGTTCATATACCTTTCATCCTATCTACGTCCCATTTTCTACCCACTTACAAATAATCATTCATACATAGATTAAAGATACTTACAAGAGCGGATCGGTGCCGGAGACTCGACGCCATGTTGTTCAACCAAAATCATTTTCAACGGGGTTTTTAAAAGCCTATCTAGCAAAACATTTTTTTTTTGGTCTTAGGCCCTCACAGCCGAGTTTTTGAACCTGGCTCTGATACCAACTTGTAACACCCCATACCCGGCCCACGAACCATGACCGTATCTGGTATGTCACGGAATAAGAAGTTTGGAAGGTTTGGGTTAATAGTGGAAATTTTGAAAATTTGTTAGGGGTATAAAACGGTACTCGTTAAAACTAAAGTGGGTTGATTTGGTAAATCCGATAGAGTTGAAAATCCTTCATTCCTTTAAACCATTTGATTATTTAGATTTTTAAAGCATTAGAGTGATCAATAGCTTAGAAAATTTCGTTACCCGATGGTAACATTTTTTTTTTTTTGAAAATGTTACTTTTAACCGATTTGCATAACCGTTTGTAAGTTCATCAGTTATATAATAAAGTAAAGCAACTACTTAAACATCCAAAATAATAAGCGGCCATATTACAACCCAATCGAATTTTAGTGAATGGTAACTTAAAACGGGGCAAAATAAAATTTCATGTTCACAAAACCAACATGGCCGCCTCGAGCCCTTCTCGGCTCCGCATCCGTGCTCTACTCACCTGCAAGATGATATGGAAAGGGGTGAGTCACCAAGACTCAGTGTATAAATCCCCATCCCGGAAATAACACTCATACACAAGATATTAGTATGACATGCAATCATGCACCCCAACCTAGCCATCCATGCTCCTTTTCTACCTCGTGTGGTACCAAACCACTGGTGGTGCCAAACCACTGGTGACCCGAAGTCACAATATCCGTCAATACGTGTGGTGCCAAACCACTGGTGGTGCCAAACCACTGGTGACCCGAAGTCACAATCAAATGATGGGGCCAACCCATCGTGTGATACCAAATCACTGGCGTCGATCCCGTATCTCAAATGTGGGGCCAACCCACGGTGGTACTAAGCCACAGGGACAAGACGCTATGAGGTGCCAAACCTCTGGAGGTACCAAACCTCTGGTGACCGTAGTCACAATGTGTTACCAAAACACTGGTGTCCGTCGACACGAATATTACTCCCTCTCATCAATCCCACCATCATCATGCTCATATCACAAGTATCATGATCCCATATATCATGCAATCATATATAGCATAGCATTTTTCCGCATATCATGGCATATACAACATACATCGTAAATTGAGTAATAGGGGAACTTACCCGAAAACCAAGTTTATGCCCGCTAGGCAAAGTTACCACATGAGAGGTTATAATATTATCATAATAACAATTATTACCAATAAAGTGTGTAAGAGCTTACACACCTAATTTATCGAAGGTCTACAAGAAATCCCGGATCTACGTGATATTTAAAAAGTCCCGAACTTGTCCTCGTATAGCTCCTATTATTCGGCCATCACGGTTTAGTATTTAGGGGTCTGATAAGTTCAAAGTTATTGGTCATATCACAATCAAAATGGGGCTCTAGGCTGAACCTTTATCAACGCAAAGCAAAGTGATCAAAACTCGAACTTTTAGGTTCCTGGCCGATTTGCTTCCTAAAATTATAGTACAAAATTCGGTTATCACTCAAGAAAGCCAAGAATGGCCTTTGGCCGAAATTCTTAATTATTTCTAAGCTTACCGAAATCCCGAGTTTTTGTTTGACTCGTTGAGGCCCTCAGGAGAAACAAAATCCAATGTACTTCTTGGTGTCGGCTGCACATGCAAACATTTACAATTAATACGGCCTACACTTCTTCGGCCGATTCTATCAAGGACCTCAACTCATATTTTCGATATGCACTAGGGAAGATGAAACAAAACCGAAGTTGAGGGAAAGCTCATTTACCAATAGGTTCGGCTAGGCCTTTCGGTTACGCACCTGACTCGAAGAGTAGCTTTCTGAGAAGCTCTCTCTCTCCCCCCTAGCTCCTTGGTGTCGACTAAACTCAAAGGTTACCTACCATGATACTCACAGATAATCGGTCAATCATTACCAACGCTTTAACTTAAGCTTTCGGCACCCAAATAGGAAGAGAAGAAATCTCATGATGAAGAAGTATACTTACCACCCTTCGAATAGGGGTTGTTGAAATCCCTTGCCGATTGCTTCCCTTAATGCACACCAAGTTTCGGCACCCTTCCCTCCTAGAAGCCTTAGAGCCGAACATGCACATAGACAAGAGTCTCACAATCGGCCACCATTTCCTACTTAGCAACACCTCATTAACTCTTCTAATTTTTTTCTCCTATTTTGCCTATTCAAGACCCAAATAGAATGTCAGCCTTTAGTCCCCTAGTTGACCGAAATTTACCCCTCCAAAAGACCCTTGGCCGGCCATCAATGCTCCATCAAGATAACTCCCATCATCTTACTACAACATTGTTTAATCTCTCCCATTACCATAGAAATAATAAAAGGGTTTAATAATCATGCCCATCAACATAGGAACTAACAAATTCCTCCCATGCTTTAATAAAATAAAATTTGGAACCTTTGCCCAAAACATTCGGCCGGCCAAGCTTCTCTTGTTTGTTCTTCTTTTGGATAAAATTTCCATCCCCCAAAATAAACATCATTCCCATAATGTTCTTTCTATTTCCAACAAATAAAATAAAGAGAGAAAGCTAACCCCATGCTTCCATTATCATCTAAAATAATAAGTAACATAGATAAAATAATAATAATAAAAGAACATGAGGCAGCCATCAAACTTGGTTCCCCACGCGTGCATGTGCATGCTGGCGCCCAAAATTCGTCGGCCAAGGCAAAAAGAGAAAAAGAATGCTTCCAGGTGCTGCTGGGTCTCGAACCCCGGACCCGAAGCGACTCTCCCCAAGCCCCAGCCATCGGGCCAGCTTGTCTTTCATGACATAATGCGTTGGAAATTCCTTTTAAACACTCGGTTGCTGGGCTCCTGCACGCATTAATGCCAGAGACGAAAAACAAAAACATCCAACTGCTACCTAGGGGTTTCGAACCCGAGACCTGGAGCAATATCACGCCCCAGCCACTCGGCCAATTGAAATTTTGTGACAAAAATGCGTTGCCAAATTCTTTTAACCTATGCTCGCTGATCCTTATTGCTTTAGCGCTAAAACAAAAGAAATTAGAAGCACCCGAGCGCTTAATGAGATTCGAACGCCCGACCTCCAGAGCTCCCTTAGCGCCCTAGCCACCTCTCCCACCTGGACTTTCATGTCCAATACTGCGTCACGAATCTTTTAAGCCTTCCTTCCTAAGTTCTCCTTATCCTAATGCCAAGCAAAAATAAAAGTGCTCAAGCGTCCCCAACGGTGCTCGAACATGCGACCGCGAGCTGCTACATCCCGCTACGCCCCACGCCACTCGGCTAGAGCATTCAATATGCCACAAGCCTGCCACAATTATTATTTAAACCCTCCTTCGCCTATCACTCCTTCAGCGCCAAAAAATAAAACTTTCTCCACGCGACTCGAACCCTCGCCTAGCCGCATTTCCTAGCCTTCTATCAGTACCCTAACCACTCTGCCAGTTGTTTCTTTGTGACAAACTCGCCCTAGCGTAATGATAAGGCTTAATGATAAGACCCCTAATGCAGGATGTTACAGTAAGGCTACTTTTTTTCACTTTTTCATTTTTTGAATTATAAAAAAAATCAGTTGAAGGTAATTTGAACATGTCAAATATTTATTCATGTTAATTTCGTTAATGGTGTATTTGTATACTATTTAGTTTTATTATTTTGTATCTATTATCTTACAATGTTGATTTTAAAAAAACAAAATTGTTGTTTTTATTATGAAAGGAAAGTATTGTTTCTTGGGACTTAGTATTGTAACACCCCATACCCAACCCAGTCACCGAGTTCGAGCTACAGGATGTCATATCCGTTGCCAGAGCAACTATGATCAATTATATACAAAATGTAACCATTTATACATGCAAGTAAGTATAACACATGTTCATAAATGTTACACAATCATTTTTGGGTTTTATATGAGCTTACAAAAGCTCCGGCAATCATTTTTGCCAACTCGAGGTTGAATTAGGACCAAACTATGAAGTTTGCAAATCATCGGGTTGACGTCACGACTTTAAGGGTTCATTGTCATGACACAATTCACTGACGATTTCTCGTCACGTCATGACCACCTGTTTCCAAAAGGTCCAATTGGTATAATTACATTACTTAAACAAACAATTACCTTTCCTCATTTGCCAACATTTCAACAATAATACCATTCCAATATGTTCATTTCTAACCTTAGACATCCTATATGCATTTACATGACACAATTATCACAAGATTAACCATTCAATTCATCATTCACTACCATGCCATTTTTCATATATAAACCTTAATCAAGTTATATATATATATATATATATATATATGACTTAAATCGTATTGCAAATCTAAAATTCACATAACATTACAAATTTGGGACTCAAAATAACCCTTTGATACAAAACCGACTCAAACATAGGTACAACCTTATATTAAACAAAAAGAGACTATACAAACATTGTTGAGTCAAGGGTCATAGATTGGATGTTGAAATCACCTTTTGAAACTTTGAGATCCACACAAACCTGTGTATAAAATAAACAAACTGTACACTGAGTGATAAAAATCAATAGTACTTTCATGATTCAAATCAATAGAACACAAACATTAATCAAATGCTTACTATCAATTCAAGATCAATTTTTATCCATTTCACATAAACTTTCATACCAAAAGCTTCCATTAACATATGAAATATGCATATAACCATTTTTCACATCATTTCATTTGATAATAACGTTTGAACTTATCATATCTTCTACTTAATATTAATGCACTCAATTCCAATTCAATTTCAAACATATATATACCACCATTCCATATCTGAATCGAATTCATTGATTCACTATGTTTCCATATTGGCCCTATGGGCTCGTAAAATCCAATTCACATGGTCTTTCAATTATAATAGCTAATAATAGAAATTAAGTAAAAATATAACAAAAATACCTAAATTGCTTAGAAACAAGCTCGTTAAGTGTAATGGGGAGCCTGATTTGACATATCAAATTACGACATATCACTAAGCATATACCATTACTCAACCTCTTTTCAGCCAATCATACATTTCTAGTAGATTCATACTAATCATCATCCATACATATAGACATTCCTTTCTTTTCATCATTCTCTTTCAATCATCAAAATAAGCTTATTAATAACTATCAACTTCATAACATGATGAATACATACACATATTCATATATTACTTCTCAACCATAATACCATTACTTACTTCATACCTTAATTAGAATTATAACAATTCTAAGTTGCATTTATACCAAACATATATTATCTTCAATATTCTAAATCCAACATCTAGAGTTTATAAACATCAAACTATACCAAAATGACTCTACTAGGTACATGCCATATAACTTAACAAAATAGATTCACAAACATTGTTGAATCTGAGATCTTGACTAGATGCTGAAGACGATGCTCGGAATCACAAATTGAACCTCCGCTACACCGATTCGTCTAACTCTGTGGATTACCTGTATGAATCAGACAGAAAAAGGGGTGAGTTTACGTAAACTCAGTGTGTAACCCCATAGAATTAAGCATGCAGACAACCAGAAAATCAGAATCAGTCAGATACAGACTCGAGCCTAAGCCCATCCCAGAGTACAAATACAGATATGCAAATCAGAATTAGAAATCAGATATCCTACCCCCATCCTCTACACACAATCTTCGACCATCCCTACACACCATGTAGGGTTTAAAACACCCACCCAGCCCTACACACCATGTTGCACGGATGCGGCACAAAATAGATATAACGCAGCCATGCTGCCAGATAATAGGCAAAATTGCCTTTCAGAACACTTCCTCCAATATATATCATATCCCAACCTAATATAATAAACAAAAATCAGATGCAGATATACCAGACATAACATGTTTACATGCATAATAACATACAGATATTACATACAGAACTATCAGGCAATCATTTAGCATCCTACGCAGATCATTCCATTAGATTATCATATCATACAGTATAAGGTTTATTTAGCCCTTATCGACCCTACAGTAGGCCCATAGTCGTTTAGGGCGACCTATGCAACCCTAAGGAAAATATCTGATAAATGGGCCCACATGCCTAGATTGGCATTGTCCGTGTAGATCACACAACTTGGCCCGAAGTTCACATGTAACATCCCTTACCCGTAACCGACGCTGGTACAGGGTACGAGGCGTTACCTTACTAAAACACATACTAGCATACATTTCCAAGTCATAAAAGTTCGTTCAAATTTAAAACTTTTCAAACTTTGTCTTAAAATACTTAATATGAGCCTGTGAGGCCCAAAACACATTTTAGAAACGGTTCGGGATCAAACCAAGTTCTTTAGAAAACTTTGGAAATTGTCACTGAAAATAGGGGCACACGCCCGTGTGGAAGGGCGAGACACCCATGTGATCTAATAACATGGCCATGATGAAGGACCGTGTAACTCACACGGCCTAAGCATATAGGAATACACCCGTGTCCCATGTCCATGTGGATTAATTTCTCCATTCGAACCTACAGAGGTTTTCACACGACCTGGCACACGCCCGTGTCCCTCACACAACCATGACACGCCCGTGTCTTGGCCCATGTGCAAAAACCTTGACATTTTGTTTCTAACGTCAACAACATCATATGGTCACATGGCCAAGGCACACACCCGTGTCCTTAGATCGTGTGGCGAATTAAATTCCTAAATTCAAGTGCAGACTTTGCATGGCCTAGGCACATGCCCATGCCCTATGGCTGTGTCTTTCACACGGTTGAGACACATGGTCGTGCCTCAGCCCGTGTGGTTACTACTGAGCATTCTATTTTGCCAACTTTGGGTGCAGGGGGACACACGACCAAACTACAAACCCTTAGGGCAAACCGTGTGTCACACACAGCCCCGTGTGGACAGAAACAAGGTTATTTTCCAAGCCCTTTTTGCCACCCTTACTTGCACCAACATAAGCCATATCAAATAACCTACTCATTCATGCATGAATATACCAAATACTCAACCATGCAATTTGCACATTCATGAATAACATCATCATCTTCATATATCAATAACAAGTATTAGCCATCGACTATGGCCTTATACAAAATGAATTCATCTACAAAACAAGCCAACACATTTGGCCAAAACATTATGACACTTGACAAAGACCAAGTCCCTATACATGCCATACTCAAGATGATAAATCTAACTATACCAATGTTCTGATTGATAGTGTGATCGAGCCTCTGACTTCTGTTGATCCCCGAGCTAACTTGGTGGCACTATAAAAAAATGGAAAGGAGAAGGAGTAAGCATACAGCTTAGTAAGTCGTATATAAATAATTAGCAACAATTAACATGCATTATCATACTCATATCATCTTATAGACTTGCACAAAATTCTCGAATGATTAAAAGCATAACTTACTCATTTTCACCGTTACTAATCAAACAATACAATTCGAGTTCATTTCTCATGAATTTTCATATAGGTACCTGTATCACTTACAACAGAGTCATAACCTTTCTCACTTTGACACAAGCTCTAAATTTCACGTTGAACCAGTTGGAATACCAAAGGATACCCGACAAGCCTCACACAAGAGGGTAAAATGCCGATGCCATGTCCTAGACATGGTCTTACACTGGCTCACACATCGAGGCCGATGCCATGTCCCAGACATGGTTTTACACTAGCTCTTATATTGAGGCCGATGCCATGTCTCAGACATGGTCTTACACTAGCTCTCATCTCAATGCTGATGCCATGTCCCAGACATGGTCTTACACTGGCTCTCATCTCAATGCCGATGCCATGTCCTAGACATGGTCTTACATTAGCACACATATCAGTGCCGATGCCATGTCCTAGACATGGTCTTACACTAGCGCACATATCAACGCCGATGCCATGTTCCAGACATGGTCTTACACTAGCGCACATATCAACACTGATGCCATGTCCCAGACATGGTCTTACACTAGTGCTCATATCACACAAATGTCATGGCTTGGATATCCAATCTATTCCTGAGGTTCAACCGGGAGTATACCATATCAACTTTCATCATGCGTTTCATAGCAATAATTAAACATTTTATGCAATATCAATTTTTTAATGCATAATAACAATAAAGTTGTATTATTTACATGCAACTTACCTTGGTATATAAAAAGTGGGCGACTAGTTCGATTTAGTCCACTATCTTGGTTTTCCCCTGATCTAGGTCCGGACTCCGTTTTTCTTGATCTATAATAACAAAATTTACTAATTTAATCACCACATTAATCAAGATATTCCAAAATTCCTACTTTGGCAAAATTAAAATTATCATTTTGCCCCTAGACTTTTACATAATTACGAATTTGCCCCTAGGCTCGTACAACGATTTTAATCAAATTTCTTCATTAACCAAGCCTAGCCGAACTTTTATTACTCTTATAACAACTTACAATTTTCAGTTATTTGATACATTTACAACCTATTTTATAAGCTTCACAAAATGGTCCCTTTAGGTGTTTTCATGAAAACCCCTTTCACCAAAGTTGTTTATTTAACAACTAAGATTCATTTTCATCCATAAAATTTCAAAAAACAACAAGAGTACTCACAAGGTAAAACCCTAGACTCTCAATCATTTTGTAAAATAGTCCCCTCATTAGCTAGATTAAGCTATAGGGGTTCCAAAAGTACAAAAATTATCAAGAACAACCACTAAAATCACTTACTTGCAAGAGAAAAGCTTGGCTGAATTTTGAGCTCTCAAAACCCCCCCTTTTTGCTAAAAATTTCGGTGGTGAAGAGAAGATGAAGAGATGATATCTTTTTCTCTTTATTTTATTTTTATTATATCAATTTAAGTCACCTAATTCCACCAACTTTGACCAATTTGTATATTCTTGTCCCCTATGGCTGGCCAACACTCTCTTAACGGCCTAATTACACATTAAGGACCTCCAATTTAAGGTTCTATAGCTATTTGACACCTTTAGCTTGTAGAACAAAACTTTAGCACTTTATGCGATTTAGTCATTTTTCAAAATTAAGCATGCAATCACTAAAATTATTTCACCAAAATTTTCATGCACTCATATAATCATGCTATAACAAATAAACTAATATTAAAAATAATTTCTCTGGCCTTGGTTTATTGGTTCCGAAACCACTCTTTCGACTAGCCCCAAAATTGGGCTGTTACATCACACGCCCAGGCTGGTTTAACATGCGTGGCCCACACGGCCACACTCCGGCCATCACACGGCCATATGGCATCGACAGTGAGGTTGGTTTTCGTCGATTCCTGTTTTTCTGCATTTCGGGTACACACCTGGTATCGATTTGACGCGAAACCCGCTCCCAAGCCTCCAGAAACCTAAAATTGAGTATCCTACACCCTTTTAGCAATCCAATTACAAGTCTAATACGTTTGACCACTTATCCAAAAATTGACTTACTGCCTATTAGAAACGACCCAACTTCAATCAACCGTTGAAGTGAAAATCGACACTCCACCACTTTCACCTAAGAAACAGAATTCATCAATTACTCACCGACATCGATTATCAACACAATACCCAAAACTTAGAATCTAATATTAACGAAAGTCAAGTCTATACTTACCAACCTGATTGAAGAATCCAAACGTAGAAACAAAAATTGATCAAGATAACGACAGAGACCAGAAGAAGGAAACGAAAAATTGGAAGTGACAACAAAAGCATGAGGGAGAAGAAAACGTCAGGAAGAAAATTGACGTCAGAAATTTGAGGATTTTGGAAGAGAGAGAAAATAGAATAAATTTAAAACAAAAAATATATATCCCACAAATCCCCTAATTATCTCCACTAACCCACTACTCAGAATTCTAACTATACTGAAACACTTGCGCAGAATCGAGCAAAAATAAATACCCATGCTTGCGCAAGGATTCGAACACATGACCTCCAACACACCAACTCCCTTACACCTCGAACCAGCAGGCTTATTCTAATATGGTTTTGCAAATAATTAAATATAAGCCCACTGAGCAAGGATAGGGCTTAAGTAAAAAAAATACCAAAATTTACCAAAGGTAAGGCTTGAACCAAAGACCTCTCAAACACTCCCAAAACACTTAACCACTGAAGAAGATACCCGGTTGTGTCAAGATTTTACAGAAACAGACATAAGAAATTTAGGGCGTTACAACTCTATCCACTAAAAGAAATTTTGACCTCGAAATTTACCTGATCAGAACAAATGAGATACTGCTGACGCATCGAGTCCTCAAGTTCCTACATGCCCTCCTTAGTGCTATGATTCCCCCACAGCACCTTCTGTAACACCCCTTACCCGTATTCAACGCCGGAACCGGGTACGAGGCATTACTGGACTTAACTTGCTTGAACATACAACCTTGGGCTATAAAATTTCATTTCCAACTTAAGACTTCTCATACATATGCATAACATCATTATCATGGGCCTACGAAGCCTCATACATTCGGAAGGTCTCGGAATTAAACCGGAAACTTTTACGCACTTAGAAAAATTTTGCCTAAACAAGGGCTACACGCCCGTGTGAAATGGAACACGCCAGTGTGGACAGGCCGTGTGGTCACACACGCCCATGTTCCTAGCCCATGTAGAATTTATTTTTCAATTCGACCCTACAGAGGTTTTCACACGGCCGAACACACGCCCGTGTCCTTGGCTCGTGTCCTCCACACGGCCTAGACACGCCCATGTCCTCACCCGTGTGTGAAAACCTGTGTATTATGTTTGTGATGTTAGCAACCAAATAAGGGGGCACACGGCCTAGGCACACCCCCGTGTGTCTAGCCCGTGGTCGACACTAACTTGAAACATTAACATGTAGGGGACACACGACCCAGTCACACACCCATGGGATTGACCGTGTGTCACACAGGGCCTAGACAAACGCCCGTGTGTCTACCCGTGTGGACCAATTCAAGGCTATTTTCCAAGCTATTAGCCACCCTCACTTGCACACATTCACACAACATCACATATCATTCTCAAATCATCACTTGTAATACTTAAATTCTCACATTTAAACCGTGGAAACCAAACTATCTTTCCATATACGAGAGAGTACTATCACTAGCACAAATACAATCAACATAAGCCATCATCTATGGCTATACACCATCGAACCATAAACTATTTTAGGCCAACTCACTTGGCTACATTAACTATGACTTAATTAAACAAAAGATAAGATCCCTATACATGTCATATCTCAAGAAGACTTGAAAACTTATACCCAAGTGACTGCTCGATAGTGTGAAAGCATCTCTGGCGGTCTCCAACCTGAGCTAGTTACGTTAACCTATAAGGGATAGGAAAGGAAGAGGAGTAAGCAATAACGCTTAGTAAGTTCATATGCAAATATAAATCAACTATTGACATTCATTTATTTTACTCCACCACAAAGGTATTATAATGAGATTTACATTTAAGCTCATGGTTACCCAATCAATCATTCATAATGCTTACTCATTTCATGTGTTACCATATTCCTACCATATAACAAAAACAGTACTCACATTTACTTAGTCAAGTTTCTCGATAACACCTCGAAATAATAATAATTACTCGGTGGTTTCGCACACAGCCCACCATTCGTACCGATCACAATGGTATCGTACACAGCCCATCGATAACAAATAATAAGGTGGTATCATGCACAGCCCACCATTGATAATAAATACGATGGTATCGCACATAGCCCATCGATAACAACGATAAGGTGGTATCGCACATAGCCCACCATTGATAATAAATACGATGGTATCGCACACAGCTCATCGTAAATAAATATTAAGGTGGTATCACATATAGCCCACCATTTAATTACACATTCACGAATATTTATCCACATTCATTTTCCTATTTTGAAGGCTCATCTACAATAATCATTCGCATTCACACAATGCGTTAATAAGTATAACATATGCAATCAAGAGGCATTGTTTACACAAGAACTTACCATGGGTTCATCACATACCGAATTCACTTCAAATGAATTCTGGGCACATACTTGTACCTCTCATGACATGTCCACATACTTTCTCATTTTCAACATAACTGTTGAATCATTCAAAATGCTAAAGGATACTCTTGAGTCTCATACATTTAGTATTATATCGGCATCATATACTCGATATGGTCTTACATGAAATATCATATCGATGCCATGTCCCTGACATGGTCTTATATGAAATCTCACACCGAGGTCATATTCCAAATATGGTCTTACACGGGACCTTAATTATCGTAGTATTATGATATTTGCTTTCCATTCTATACTTAGGTTCAATTAGAGATTTTCATTCCTTGACATCTTGTAAAAATCATAAATAATATATTTCATAAAGAAAATTTACAATTCATACAATGTCGAAATATCAAATACCTCACGTAAGGTTGCATTTTTTGCACACGAACTTACCTCGATACCAAAAGGGTAAAAAGGGACCTATTTGTCCACGTTTCTCTTTTCTCTCATTCTAGGTCTGAATCTCGTTTGTTTTGATCTATAACAATAAAATTTTACTCATTTAATCACCACACTAATCAATACATTTCAAAATTTCTACTTTGGCAAAATTACCATTTTGCCCTTAGACTTTGGTAAAATTATGATTTTGCCCCTAGGCTCGTATATCAATTTTCATCCAATTTCTTTGTTAATCAAGCCTAGCTGATTCATATTTCCTCCTATAGCAACTCAAGATTTCAACTATTACACACATTTACCATCTATTTCACAAATTTTACAAAAAAGTCCTTTTAGGTGTTTTCATGGTAACACCTTTCACAAATGTTCATCTAACAACTAAGGCTCATTTTCTTCCATAAAAATACAGCAAACAACTTAATTACTCTCATGGAAAAACCCTAGACTCTTAACCATTTTGCAAAATAGACCCCTATTTAGCTAGCTTAAGCTTTAAGGGTTCCAAAAGTACAAAAAATTTCAAGAAAGGCCACCAAAATCACTTACTTGCAAGGAGGAAGGCTTGGCTGAAATTTTTGAGTTCTCAACCCCCATTTTGCTGCTCATTTTCAATGGAGAAGATGGATAGAAAAGACAATATTTTCTTTTCTTTATTTTATGATAAAAATAAATTTTTATCACCAAATTTCACCTAACCAAATGACAAAGTCTATTCTTTGTCCCCTATGGCCGGCCATCACTCTTCCATGTTCTATTTGTACTCTCAGGACCTCCAATTAATATTCTATGGCTATATGGCACCTCTAGAAATTAAAATAGAACTTTCACAGTTTATGCAATTTAGTCTTTTTCCGTGATTAAGCATAAAATCTCTAAAATTAAAGCACCGAAATTTTCATGCACCCTTGTAATCATGCTATAACCCATAAAATAAAATTTAAAAAAAATTCTCCAACCCTGGATTAGTAGTCCCAAGACCACTGTTCCAACTAGCCCCTAAATCAGGCTGTTACACCTTCACTAATGGAATAGATATTTTCCGTAGAACCTTAACATCGTGATCCAGAATCTAAACCGGCTCCTCCTCAAAAGTCAAGTCTGCCTAACTTCGATCTCCTCAACTGAGACAACATGGGATGGATCAGAGTGGTACTGCCTCAACATCGAGATGTGAAACACGTCATGAAAACGGCCTAGTTCAGGAGGTAGTTCCAACTGATAAGCAACTGGTCCCACACGTTTCAGAATCTGATACGGCCCAATAAACTTAAGGCTCAACTTGCCCCTCCAGCCGAACCTCAGAACCTTCTTCCACGGAGAAACCTTAAGAAAGATGAAGTCCCCCACCGAGTACTCAATCTCTCGCCTCTTCAGATCCACATAAGACTTCTGTCTATCAGAAGTCGCTTTCAGACGATCCCAAATCAGTCGAACTTTATCCCCCGTCTCAGAAACCAACTCAAAACCCAAAACTCAACGTTCTCCCGACTCAGTCCAACAAAAAGGAGTACGACACTTACGACCATACAGAGCCTCGTAAGGTGCCATATCAATACTAGCTTGGAAATTATTGTTGTAGGCGAACTCAGCTAGTGGTAGACAATCCTTCCAACTACCTCGAAAATCTATCACACAACTCTGAAGTATATCCTCCAGTATCTGAATCACCCTTTCAGATTGACCATCAGTCTGAGGATTGAACACAGTACTGAAGTCCAATCTCGACCCCACAGGTTCATGTATCTTTTTCCAGAACTGAGATATGAAACAAAGATCTCTGTCGAAAATAATCGACACTGGAACCCCATGCAGTCTAACTATCTCGAAGATATACAGCTTTGCCAATTTCTGAAGAAAAAAGTTCATCCGAACTGGAATGAAATGAGTCGACTTGGTCAATCGATCCATGACGACCCAAACAGAATCCTTCTTAGTGGGTGTTAAAGGTAACCCACTAATGAAGTCCATCGCCACTCGCTCACATTTCCACAAAGAAATCTTAACTGGCTGCAACAAACTCGAAGGCAACTGATGCTCAGTCTTAACCTGCTGACAAGTCAAACAACAAGCAATGAAATCGGTAACCTCACGCTTCAACCCCGACCATCAGTACAATTCACGAAGGTCACGATACATCTTTTTACCGCCGAGATGCATAGTATAAGGGCTACTGTGCGCCTTCCTCAGAATAGACTGCCTCAGATCAAAATCGTTCGGCACACAGATTCATCCTTGAAAACATAACACACCATCACTGTTTAACCTAAAATTAGAAGTAGTACCACTCTCAACCTGACAAAACCACACACCCAGAGTCTCATCAACTAACTGTTTATCTCGAATCTGATCAATCCAAGTTGGCTTAACCTGCAACTCGGCTAACAGACTCCTATCATCAAATAGACTAAGGCGAGCAAACATCGCCCTCAAATCAAATCACTCTTCGGCTTAGAACATCAGCTACCACATTAGCCTTACCAGGATGATACTTAATGGTGCAGTCATAGTCCTTAACCAGCTCAATCCAACGATGCTACCTAAGATTTAACTCCTTCTGAGTGAAGAGATAATTGAGACTCTTGCGATCGGTGTAAATGATACACATCTCACCATAAAGATAGTGTCTCAAGATTTTCAATGCAAAACTATTGCAGCCAATTCGAGATCATGCGCCGGATTATTTCCTTCGCGCGTCTTAAGCTGATGGGATGCATAAGCCACAACCTTACCATCCTGCATCAGAACACAACCCAACCCAACGTGCGAAGCATCACTGTAAATCACAAACTCCTTACCAGATTCAAGCTGTATCAGAACAGGAGCCTGAGTCAGAACAAACTTAAGCTTCTTAAATCTCTCTTGCTATGCATCAGTCCAGGCAAAAGGGACACCCTTACATAGAAGCTTAGTAAGAGGAGCTGCAATCAAAGAAAATCCCTCAACAAAGCGTCGATAGTATCCTGCCAAACCCAAAAAGCTACGGATCTCAAACACAATCTTAGGCTGTTTCCAATCAAGCACAGTCTCGATCTTTTGAGGATCTACTTGAATCCCCTCAGCAGAAACCATGTGACCCAGAAAAGTCACTTCACGCAACCAGAACTCACACTTGATTAACTTAGCGTAAAGTTGCTTCTCACGCAGAATCTGAAGCACTACTCTAAGATGCTCACCATGCTCATCTTCAGTCTTAAAGTAAACCAAAATGTCATCGATGAAGACCACGATGAACTGATCCAGATAGGGTTGAAATACTCGATTCGTCAGATCCATGAATACAGGTGGTGCATTCGTCAACACAAAAGGCATAATTAAAAACTCGTAATGTCCATAAAGAGTCCTAAATTTCATCTTATGTACATCAGCCTCCTTAACCCTCAACTGATGATACCTTGAATGAATATCAATCTTTGAAAACACAGAAGCCCCTCTGAACTGAACAAACAAGTCATCGATCCTTGAAAGCGGATACTTATTCTTTATAGTCAGCTTGTTTAACTGTCGATAGTCAATACACATCCTCATGGTCTCATCCTTTTTCTTAACAAATAGAACTGGTGCTCCCTACGGAGGCACACTGGGACGAATGAAACCACGGTCCAATAACTCTTACAGTTGAGCCTTAAGCTCAGTAAGCTCTTTTGGTGCCATACGATAGGAGGCAATAGACACTGAAGTCGTACCCGGAAGAAGTTCAATCCCAAACTCCACTTCCCGACTAGGAGGTAATCCTGGTAACTCCTCAAGAAAGACGTCCAAAAAATCCTTTACTATTCTGATATTCCCAACAGAAGAGTCCCTAGAATCAGAAACACTTACATAAGCCAAGTACGCTTCACACCCTTTTCGAACCAGTTTCTCAGCCACGAAAGTGGAGATCACATTGGACAGATAATCTCGACGCTCACTGATTATTACCATCTCCTCATCATCCATAGTCTTCAGAATGACCCTCTTAGTCGCACAATCCAGATTGACTCGGTGCTCCACCAACCAGTCCATACCCAAGATTAAATCGAACTCCCCAAATGGAAGCTCTATCAAATTAGCCAGGAAAACAGTCCCTTTCACATCTAACAAAACATCTCTATATAGTTTACTAACTCGAACAGATTGGCCCAACGGACTCAGTACAGTAACCTCACTGGTAGTGCTCTCCACAGAAATCCCCAACGTTTTAGATACAGTACTAGCTATGTATGAGTGAGTAGACCCTATGTCTATCAAAGCCAAGTAAGATACATCAAATATAAAGAACGTGCCGGTGGTGACGTCAGGAGCATCTCTGTCCACTCGGTGATGTTCAGTATAAACCAAAGTAGGCTGCCTCGCCTCAGTCTGACTAGCACCTCTGCCCGGTGCTCTCTGTCCATGACCCAAACCGTTACCACCCCCAGCTTGACCACGGCCCCTAAGTGGCTGATTAATTGCCTGCGACTGCACAAAACCCTGAGCTTGTGTCTGATATGCCCGCTGTGGACACTCTCTAATACGGTGCTCAAGACACTCACACCTCAAACAAGCCCCAATGCTCCTCCAGCACTTGCTCGGATGGCGCCTACCACAATCACCACAAGGCTGCAACCCAGTTGGAGTAGCAGGAGCCCCCAATCTAACTGGCCCATCAAATCTGACCTTTTTCTTAGGCCTCTGCCTAGAACTCGAGGGCTCCGAATCCCTTTTGTTCTTACCTCTCTCCATATCTCTATTCTGGAGCTCCATACGTTTAACATCTTCGGTGATCTTCGCCTTCTCGACCAGAATAGAGAACTCGCGCTCCCTCTGCGGAGCAATCAAAACCCTTAGATTATCCCTTAGGTCGTCCTCAAAATGAACACACCTCTCATATTTTGATGCCACCATACCTCGAGCATAGCGACTCGGCCTCAGAAATTTGACCTCATATTCAGCCACAGATCGGTCACCTTGCGTGAGGTTCAAGAACTTACGCCTACGAGCATCAACGTAGCTAGCCCCCACATACTTGCTCTACAATGTGGTCTTAAATAATTCCAAAGTCAGACGATGTAATAGCCCAAATTTTAGTGATGTCAGAAATAGTAGTTCGAGACTACCAAATCTGACAAATGAACTTGTAGATTATATTATTTAATATTTACGAGCCAAATGTAGCTTTTAAAAGATTTTTTTAAATAGTAAATTGTGTTTTATAAAGAAATATTTGGTCAAGAAATTGAGAAAAAGAGGTATTGAGATCTCGGTGTTATAAACCGAGTCATAAAAATTTTTATGAATATTTACGAAATGTAAATAAGGTAGTATTGAAATTTCGTTAGAAAATTTTGATGTTTGGGTGGTTAATTAAATAAAAAGGACTAAATTAAAAAAGGTGTAAAAGTTGCTAGAAGGATTAAATAGCTCAATTGTCAAATGAGGAAGGACATAAAATGCAAATAAGCCCAAAGGAGATATTTTGGGTGGCAATAGCTGAGAAAAATCAGGAAATGGGTGAAATAAGGGCAAAATTGGAAAATTACCAAAATTAGCTAAATAAAAATGAGACCAAATTGGAATATCTAGAATTCTCTTCATTTCTCTTCTTTTTCATCAGCTGAAAAACAACCATGGAAGAGGGTTCAAGCTGGTTATCATACTCTAGCTTCATGTAAGTTTAATTCTTGCTTTCTCCTTGAAATTTCTATGTTTTTGGACTTTTACAATTGGGTCCAACTTACTATGTTATTAGTTTTTGATTCTATAGCTAATTTTCAAAGTTGTTATGGATGAGTTCTGGAAAAATATGATGAATAAACATAGAATTGAAGCTTTAATTTTGATATATAATAATTTTATCAAGTAAAATTGGTGGAAATTAGTTTTAGAACCTAATTGGGAAAGAGTTTGGAATTAAGGTCTAATGCTAAAGTTCTGATCTCAAGGGTTATGAAGTAGTTTAAAATGATAGAATAAAGTATTAATTGAGAAAAATTATCCCAATTGAGAGGTTAATTGGACAAGGACTGAATTGTATGAACTGTGAAATTTGGGGCAAATTGGAAATCAACACTTTGCACTAAAATAGTTTTGGATAGCAGCAGTAGTCTAACTTTGAAAAATAACCAAAAATTTTATAAATTGAATTAGAGGATGAATAAAATATGAAATTAAAGCTTATTGAGTATAGTTTCTTATAAAAGAAACAGTGTAAGCAATGGAATTATAAATCATGAGATATAATAGGTTTTGTGGGACAAGGTCAGAATGATTTCGGGTTCCCCTATTCTGACTTTGGAAAATCACAAAAAAATTGGATAAAAATAATTACAGGCTTAAATTTATATTTTTAAAATTCTAAATGAGTCTATTTTCAAGAGAAATAAACAGAAACATCCTCCGAATCTCGTACAATGAGACAATTAATTTTTAATGAAGAAGGGTCGAAACTGTCAGACAGTAGAATAGGGGTGAATTTAAAGAATAAATTGTACTTATTGGCTACACCAGAAATTCTAAATATTTTATGGTAAGAAGATATGTGGGTCTAGTTTCAGGCAAAATTATCGGATCTTAATTTGGAGTTCTGTAGCTCAAGATAAAAATAATTTAGTAATTATGATATAGATGGATAGTTTGAATATTCACATAAATAAATAGTGAAAAATTATAGATAATGTTACTTACAAGTGTGTTATTTATACTAAGGATGTGGATGGAGAGGAAGAGAAGGAAGAATATAAGAACGACTCATGTATAAATTGATCACATGCCCAATTATAATTGATAAATGTTGAATTAGAAATGATATAATGTTTTATTTGGAATATTTATTATGAAATTATGATTATCGTTATAATACAAAAAAGAAAATTGAATTTATGAGTTTATATGGCTAAATTTTAGTGATCATTTGTTCATTTTATGAACTTCATGATGTATTATTTCATATGTATTGATGATAAAATCGTGAATAATGTAAAAGCATGAAAATTGAATAAATGATCAAATTGAGCACTTCAGTTCAGTGACAAGATGAATTGACGGATAAATTCATGGTATGATTTCACCATGGCATAATGATAGTGAAGATGTAAGACCATAGCTGAACTATAGCATTCTAGTGAAAAGACCATAGCTATGCTATGACATTAGAGATTATCAGTGAAATTCAATGCATACCGGTGCAGACCAATTCTGTAAGACGTTCAATAATTTGACAAAGTTTGGTAAGTGTTACATGGAATTATGTGATATAAGGAAATACGAGTTGATGGTAAATGAAATATTGATATAATGAATTAACTGATTTAAGTTTAGGAAGAAACGGCAAGAGAATGATATTTATCATGACATGTAAATATGTGATTATCTTTGATACGTTGGTACAAGGAAATTAAGTATGTTGAGATGAGTAATAAATTCAAGTAAGACATGTCAAGAAAAATAAGTATGTTTAAGGGACAATATGTTTGATTTTGATTGGTTTCAAATATGAATGCTAGATGAAATAAAATGTCTGATAAATAAATTTGTAACTCTGGTACCTCCGTAACTCTATTCCTGTGACAGATTCGGGCTAGAAGCGTTACAGACGATCAAGCTGAGTGCCCTCCTTAACCATCAACCACCACTGGTAAGCCTCATCGCAAAGCAAGGAGACTACACCCTTCAATTTCTGCTCAGGGGTACAGTCCAAATCATCCATAATTCTCTCAATGCCCTCCAACTAATACTCAGCCACATTAGGGGCGACTCCTGTGACACCCCTAAACAACTCAGCTCCATTAGACCTGAGTAGTTCAGTTACCGACCCTCGGCCCCCAGATCCAAAATTGGGTCTAGCAACCCTCTCCAATATCCTCAGCATGGCTTGGGACAATGCGTCGTCCCCAGCTGAACGGCTTTGAGAACCAGTCTCAATAGCAGGTGACACAGGTGTCTCACTAGTGTCCAAATTTGGCATGCTGCCCGAATATGAAGACTCAACTCGAGCCCCTCTACGACCTCTACCTCGGCCTCGAGTACCACGTCTATGGATACCTCGTGCGCTCGTTGTCTAATTCCGGTTTATCTACATTAAAATTTTTATGTATTATTTCAATATTAGAGGTTCAGTAATGTTTCCGAAAATTTCAGTCTCTATTTGTTTCACTACAGTTTCAGATAGTACTAACTATAGTGTTTTCAGAGTATGTTATTTACAGTATTTCAAATTAATTATCTAAAGTTCAGAATACTTACAGGATCGGCGCTGGATACTCGGTGTACCACATACTTAATCGGAATATTTTAAACCATTTAAAAACCAATTCTTAAAACACATTTTGGAACCCAAAATTCATAACCGAGTTTTACAACCTGGCTCTAACCACTAAATGAAACACCCCAAACCCGGCCTAAACGTTATGGCTGAATCTGGCAATGTCACACGGAATGGGTTTTGTAAACTAAGACGTCACAATAAAAACCATTTCAGCTTATTAGGTCTCATTTGTTTTAAACAAATTCAAAAAAATGTTTACTCAACTCTTAAGTTTTTGTATTCATTATCGAAACATTAATCAATTTTCCAAAATATCATTTAGGGCGGAAGCTTACCAAAAATCACGATGTTTTAGCAATACAGATCATGATTTAGAAAAACATTGTTTTAGGTAACCGACATTTTAAAAGAATACTTTTTGTTAGAGCATGCATAAATCGAGTAACAAAACCAAAACCAATAGTTAAAATCTCATATAGTCCTAGAAAATTCAAACTCTCAAATCTTAATGCCAAACTATAAAGCAAAATAAAACAGTTTTTGGCGAGTGGTCACCGTTGAGTCCTCTACTGCACCGATTTGCCCAACTCTATGGATTACCTGTACGAATCAGACAGAAAAAGGGGTGAGTTTACGTAGACTCAGTGTGTAACCCCATAGAATTAAGCATGTAGACAACCAGAAAATCAGAATCAGTCAGATACAAACTCGGGCTTAAGCCCATCCCAGAATACAGATACAGATATGCAAATCAGAATAAAAAATCAGATATCCTACCCCCATCCTCTACACACCATCTTCGACCATCCCTACACACAATGTGGGGTTCAAAACACCCACCCAGCCCTACACACCATTTTGTACCAATGCGACACATAACAGATATAACGCAGCCATGCCGCCAAATAATAGGCAAAACTGCCTTTCAGAACACTTCCTCCAATATACATCATATCCCACCCCAATATCAGAAACAGAAATCAGGTGCAGATATACCAAACATAACATGCTCACATGCATAATAACATACGTATATTACATACAGAACTATCAGGCAATCATTTAGCATACTCAGATCAGTCCATCAGATTATCATATCATACAGAATAGGGGTTTTTTAGCCCTTACCAACCTTACAGTAGGCCCTCAATCGTTTAGGGCAACCTGTGTAACCCTAGGGAAAATATTCGATAAATGGGCCCACAAGCCCGTATGGGCCCACACGTGTGGATCACACAGCCTGGCCCAAAGTTCACACGCCCGTGTGGCCCATATGACCACACTTCAGCCATCACACAGCCGTGTCGTCGCACACGACCTACCACATGGCCGTGTGGCATCGACAATGAGGTTTTTCAGCTTTCGCTGATTTCAGTTTTTCTGCGTTTTGGGTACACACCTGGTATTGATTTGACGCGAAACCCGCTCCCGAGCCTTCAGAAACCTAAAAGTGAGTATCCCACACCCTTTTAACAATTCAATTACAAGTCTAATATGTTTGACCACTTATCCAAAAATCGACTTACCGCAGGAACGACCCAACTTCAATCAACCGTTGAAGTGAAAATCGATGCTCCACCACCTTCACCTAAGCAACAAAATTCATCAATTACTCACCGACATCGGTTATCAACACAATACCCAAAACTTAGAATTTAATATTAACAAAAGTCAAGTCTATACTTACCAACCCGATTGAAGAATCCAAACGTAGAAACAACAATTGATCAAGATAATGACAGAGACTAGAAGAAGGAAACAAAAAATTGGAAGTGACAACAAAAGAATAAGAGAGAAGAAAACGTCAGGAAGAAAATTGACGTCAGAAATTTGGGGATTTTAGAAGAGATAGAAAATATAATAAATTAAAAACAAATATATATATCCCACAAATGCCCTAATTATCGCCACTAACCCACTACTCAGAATTCCAACTGTACTAAAACACTTGCGCAGAATCGAAAAAAATAACTACCCATGCTTGCGTAGGGATTCTGTAACACCCCTAACCCGTATCCGTCACCGGAATGGAGTTACGAGGCATTACCAAACACAGCATAATTTAGCTCAATCATTAAATGCTCTTTATGCACTAATGAATAACGATACCTTTATAACATTATCAAAAACTTAACTATCCACAAATCAATTATTTAAAATTTATAAACATACACTATAATTCCAAATTCAAATCAATCATATCTTACTAATCATAACTTACAAATCAGCACTTTTCGAAATTTCCAATTAATTCAATTCGAACTTACATCAAAACAAATGAACATGTTCCTTAATTGTCAAACTCGAACTAATATGTATTCAACTTAAAAATTTAATCACATATGCAACATTATAATATGGTCATATATACCTCTGATATTATTATTATAACATGCGCATAACACTATAGTCATATTAAACCTTTATGATCACGTAGTACAAAATAGTATACCAAATTTGTATGCTTTATAATCAAACCAAATTACATATACTGCACCATTCACGCAAAATAAAGTTGCATATTTTTCCATTACAAACGAATTCAAATAACCTAGGCATATACGAACATATATTCATCTCATTTCAAACATATATTAAAACATTCTTTAGTTCCAATTTCACTTATGTAACAAATACCAAACTTACTTTTTCCTAGTCATAAAACCATTCGAAAATAACTATATACACTTAAATCAAACATACATCTTTTCTTATTACGAATTTCATGTATAAATGACCATATCATTTAAGCCATTTTCAAACATCCATATTTCATTGTCACTACAAAGCTAAGTAATGCATATTAGGTCATTGTATAACTCTCAAACCATGGCATATTTATGTTTCCATGATATTCACCAAAAACACATATATATCATTATGAGTTCCAAGCTTTAACCGAATATACCATTATATTTATTGAGACACAATACATGCTCATCAATATAATATATATATACTAAAACTGAATCTTATAGTCACTTACATCTTCAAATCAAACATGTTTTAAGTACACTCCACACACACACACACACACACACATATATATATTACAAACTTACCAATATGAATTTTATGCCAAAGCCAAATATGCTCATACACATATGTTCTCCGTTTCTAAATCAAAAACTTATGAATCTTACCATTTCCAACCAACACAATTAACCATTTTACAATCAATATATGTATCCATTCATTTATTTCATTTCTAAGTCGAATCATATAACCAATTACATAAACAAATCCAAACATGATTCAAGCTTATTAAAAGAGCTATTTATAAGTCATACATATCTTTACACAACCAAGATATATAACCCAAAACACCGTTCATACATATCATGAGACTTACTTACCAAATCATACAAATACCATGATCAAAATTACACAACTATCAACTAACTCAATTATCAATCATACCATATAACCAAACACCAAGCATAAACACACCATAAAATATACTTCCATAATAAGCTAATGCCATGACCAAATTCACATAAGCCCTAAATATCAAGATTAAGCCATTTTCGCATGGCTATATTTATATATATATATATATATGCCAAAAATCAAACTTAAACATTCCATCTATGCTATACATGCCATAAGCTCAAATTCAACTTAGTAAAATAACGAAAGAAACAGTCGATAGTGTGATAAGCTTTGCTGACGATCCCCGAGCTCGTAACGTGACTCCAAAATAAATAAAACAGAGGTAAATAAGAATACACACACAATAAGCTATTTAAGCTTAGTAAGCCATAAGCAAAAGCATATATATAAACACTTTCATAATAACATTAGATTAACAGGGACAATTACCCAAAATATTAAGCACAATTATCATTTAGTACCAAGATCACATTTTACTTTCACACATAAATATTATATAACCGAATACACAAATTAACTTCACAAGGCCGAATAAGTAATGCTCACATAATCTATCCCATAATTCATTTAACATTTTATCATTTCAATTAACCAACTTACCTTATTTCCATATAAACAAATAATTAACACATACCTGAACCTGTAATTCAATTACACATTCGGTCTTTACTTCACATTGCCCGTTGAACTGTTCGGAATTAAAAAGGATACACGGATAGTCGGAAGCTCGTACAATGCCAATGTCCTAGACGTGGTCTTACATGTAATCATATATCGATGCCACTGTCCCAACCAGGGTCTTACACGAATCAAATACGATGCCAATGTCCCATACATGGTCTTACACGTAAACATAAGTCAATGCCAACGTCCCAGACGTGGTCTTACACGATAACACATATTAGAAATCCTATGTCATGACATATGTATCCTATCTATTCCAAGGGTTCGTACGGGACTTTCGGACGTTGAATATCGATTGAATCGAACTCAAAACATAGCTCCTTTGCTCAATACATATTCGGCCATACACAAATAAATTCACAAAAATTCCATTCATCATGTAAATTATATATATTATCAAATTTAGCGACATCTATATGCTTATTGACTTACCTCAGATATCGACGGACGTAACTACTCGACTACTTTTGCCTTCCCCCGATCTACTTCCATTCTTGATCTAAATAAATTCAAATTTAACTAATTTAACCACATATTCATTCAATTTAATCCAAAAACACATAAATGGAAAAATTACCATCTTGCCCTGATATTTTAAACTTTTTGCAATTTAGTCCCTATTGCATAAAACGCAAAATACACAAAATTTACACATACTATAGTTAGGCCGAATGTTCAGAAGCATTATACAAGTCCATATATTTCATTTTTTTTCACATTTTAGTCCCTTAAAAATTTATTTTCACAATTTAGTCCAAATTACTCAAAATTATCAAAAATCCAAAGACAAAACATGTTAATTCAAAACATATATTCCATATTCTATCATCAAACAACAAAAATCACAAACTACCATCAATGGCATAACACAAAATCATCATCAATTTCAAAAATTCAAGCATGGGTCTTGTAGCATTCGAAGTAATGATTACAAAAACGTAGAAATTATCAAAAACCGAGCTAGTTACATACCTTAATCAAGCTTGGTTATGGTCGAATACCCTAGCCTTAGTTTCTTTCTTTTATTTTCTTTGTTTCGGTCAAAAATGGAAGATAATGGCTTTCATTTTATGTTTTGTTTATTATATTATAACATTATATTATATTAATATAAATTTTAACTTATAAAATTAACATATAAAAACATATAATATAAGCATGTTGCCGTCCACTACTTAATAAAATGGCCTAATTGCAACATAAATCCTCCATATTAAAAAGACAACAACAATTAGGCACTTTCACAACTAACCATCATAATTTTCATTTTACGCGATTAAGCCATTTTATTTAATCGGGCACTCAAACAACGAAATTAAAACACGAAAATTTAACACAAGCAAATTCACACATAATAAACACTGAAAATAATTTTTAAAATATTTTTCAGACTCGGATTTGTGGTCCCAAAACCACTATTCCGATTAGGGTCAAAATCGGGCTGTTACAGATTCAAACACATGACCTCCAACACTCGAACCAGCAGGCTCATTCTGATATGGTTTTGCAAATAATTAAATATAAGCCTAGTGAGCAAGGATAAGGCTTAAGTTAGAAAAATACCAAAATTTACCAAAGGTAAGGCTTGAACCCAAGACCTCTCAGACGCTCCCAGAACACTTAACCACTGAAGCAGATACCCAGTTGTGTCAAGATTTTACAGAAACAGATATAAGAAATTTAGGGTGTTACAGAACCTAACTTGTGCACAGAGAACAAAATTGTACACTGAGCGATAAAGCTCAGTGGTATTTCTACAATTCAAATCAAAGTAACACATGAAATAGTCAATTGCATACAATATCTATATTAATAATATTAGTCAATACAATGCTTTATATGATTAGTTCATTCAATTCATCTTATATGTATATTCTATACCAATATTGCATTGCTTAATGAATTGCATAAATACCTAACTTATAACAAATAATCATGCAACATTTCATTACCAAGTCAAATGATGCATTCTAAATTTTACCGAATTGGCTTTCTGGCTTATTAATCATTTTGCGTAATCTTTTACATACCTTGACATTTAATGTTGTATATAAGTTCCTGTAATCCAACTTAGTAGCATATAATCAATTCCAATCATCATTCAACCAATTTGCAATGTATATGCATATAATTATTCTTTTATTAACCTGACTCAGACTTGAACGGATACACGGATCCAACCAACAGACCAATTCGACACCCAGTGCCTCATCGAAAAATTCAAAGTAAATAAATTGTACCCAACACTCATTGGTATAACTAGAGTAAATTTTTTCCCAGAACTCATTAACACATAGTCGAAGCAATCCGTACTCAATCTATCTTATGGCATGCCAACTATATATGACTCCGCCCAAACTGTTAATAAGGTAACTAATTATCTAATTCATAATATAGCTCAATTTATAACTCATTCGTTTCAATTCATCAACCAATTCATCAATTCATATATATCATAACATGAGTCAACCCAATTCAAAGCCAATTTCACATTTTCATCAAGTTACATTATTTTCAATTCTATTCAATTTAGTTCTTTATCTTGATAATCAACCAACATTGTATCAATTTAATTCTATTAGTCATTTTTAAATCACCTCATTATCATAACATGAAAAACAAGGTAAATATGCAACAGTTGACATGATTCGAATCATAAAATTACAAATCGAACACTCGAGTTACTCGTCGTCGGCTCTCGTCTTTCCTTTCCCTCTGGTGTTCCTGTATCGTATTTAGCTATGAATAATAATCCAACAATACCAAAATATTAAATTCTAGCTCAAATCACAATCAATTACAAAGTTACACACATTTTTACAATTTATTCAATTTAGTCCCTAAAATTGGGACTAACCTAACTTTCAATTTAAAGCTCCAAATTAAAATACGATTTCACTATTACCCATTAGGGACCTCCTATTTCTTATTTCAACAATTAATTTTATATTTTATTCAATTTAGTCCCTAATATACAAAACTATCAATTAAGCTTTACAATTTAGTCTTTTTTCACATCTAAGCTTAAAATCTATTCATTTAACACCTAAAACTTTCAATTCTCAACAATAGAAACTTTCAAAACTTCAATGGTTTTACAATTGGTATATGGGCTAACTAAATTAAGCTCTCATGACCTCAAATCTATAAAAATTACAAGAATATAACTAAGGACTTAGTTGAATTTTGAAGCTAAAAGCTTAAATTTCATGAAAATGGCGTCAAGCCCTTCTTTTCCTCTTGTGGACGGTTTGTAAATGAAACAAGATGATGAATTTTCTTTTAATTTGTCTTGTATACTAAAATTAAATAGTTAATTAACATAATTAAACTTAATTTAATTAATAAACCTTATTATTAATTTATTCATCCCAAAGTTCTACTATCGACTAACTTAAGATCTAACATGGTTTATTTTCTATTTTGAACCTTGGATTAATTGAGATTTAAGTCCTCTAGCAATTTTATAATTAAAAATCTATAGCGATTGGACTTTACAATTTAGTCCTTGGGCCTTAATTAAACACAATTTTAGCTAAATTACTTATCCAACATTCAATTCATTATATAATAACTCCATAAATTTTAAGTAAAAATATTTATGGACTCGATTTACGGGAATAGGGTCTCGAAACCACATATTTTTATACCACTAGAAATTAAGTTGTGACATATAATTTGTGTATATTTTCTTATTCTATAATAAAATTAATAAGAGGATATGATTTTCATAATAATTATTTTAAAATTTTCACTTAAATGCATTTAAATCAAGAACTAAAGTTGAAAATTTTGAAAAGGATTAAATGATGCTTGCTATATTGGAAAATTTTTAAAATTTTGTATTCATTTAAAGTAATAGGAATAGTGTTTTGATCCATTTTTTTGTGCCTAATATTTTTAGTAGTATCTTATTTTTTTGGTGAAATACAATAGTAGGGCAAAGCCTAAACAAACCAACGCGACGAAAACAACTCGAATCCAGGCTACAATTGAAATGGTGAATGCCTTTATTCATCAAACCATCATATGGGGTTCATCTTAGTAGTATCTTTAAATATATACAACATAAACAAATATATATCTTGTCATTATAATACACAATTAATGCTTTATTATTAATAATTACTCAAGTTTTATAATTAGAATTAAAATTTTAATGATCATTTAATTTAATCACCGGTAATAGTTTAACGTAAACTAATTTAGAACAAAGAAATAACATACTAATAGTATATTGTCTATAGATATCACAATGTAACATGATTATTTTTTGTAATTAAATAACTTTATGAGTTTTTTTTTTTATCATAGGATATCCTTAGTGCAAAATGTTAACTAGGAACAGTAGAAGAATGCAAGTAAAATGAAAAGACATGTTTATTGCTTAATCAAAACTAGTATTTATAACAAAACAAATATAACTCAACTCCATAATTTTAGCAGATATTGTTACTAACTAATACTCAACTACCTACTAAAGAATAGAACTCCACTAATTTTTACGTGACTAATTTAAATGCTAGAAATCAACAACTAATTGAAAAATATCTCAACATTTATTTAACAACAATTAAGGAGATTTCTTCCAGCTAGTGTTGTAGTTCAACATTCCCTCTCAATACCAGCTTATGATCTTCTCATCATGCTAAGCATATAACGAAAGTTCTCAACCTTATTAGCACTTAGCCCTTTAGTGAACACATCTGCAATTTGGTCTTCTGTCTTAACCTTCTTCAACTCAATCTCTTCTAGCAAAACCTTCTCTCTAATGAAGTGATAACGGATTGCCACATGCTTGGTTCTAGCATGTAAAACTGGATTCTCCACCAAACATATTGCTGATCGGTTGTCGCAAAATAATGGAACAGCATAATTAACTGAACATTTAAGATCCTTTAGCAATTGTATGAGCCATGTACTTTCCTGAAATACCATTTTCGCTGCTCGATATTCCGCCTCTGCTATAGAGAGTGAAACACTTTGCTATCTATTGTTGCACCATGAAATTGGTCCTTTCACATATCGTAAAATCCGTCGAACTCTTTCCATATGTGATTTCTTTAGACTTCGCATATAATAACTCATCACTCCCACCGCATAAGAGATATCAGGCCTTTTTAATAAATCTCTAAAATACTTTGCTGATGGAGAAGAATTCCTTCTGATGTGTGATCAATCTCCAGACAGATAAAATGCTTGAGCTGCCCAAATTCCTTCATTTGAAACCGAATCGACAAATTCTCTTTTTTTTGGAGAATTTCTTCTTCACAATCTCCTGTTACTATTAAATCATCCACATACACTAGGACAATAATTATCTGCCCTCATTTGCTTTTAACAAACAAGCTAGAATCTGCAACTGCCACAGATAACCCATCATGACTAAGAAATTCTGAAATCTTACCAAACCAAACCCTTGGTGCTTGCTTCAATCCGTAGAGTGCTTTTCGAAGCTTGCACACATAATCTGGATGAGCTACACTCTGAAACCCAATTAGCTGGTTCATGTAAATTTCACGATCCAACTCTCCGTGCAGAAATGCATTCTTCACGTCCATTTGCCACAAACACCAATTCTTGCTAGCTGCTATTGCAATTAATACTCGAACCGTAGTGATCTTAGCAACAGGACTAAACGTTTCATCATAGTCTAGTCCATATTGCTGAGAAAATCCACGAGCTACTAATCGAGCCTTGTGTCTTTCAATCGACCCACCAGTGCGACGCTTTAATTTGTAATCCACTTGCAAGAAACTGGTTCTACATCTTTTGGCTTTGGCACAAGCTCCCATGTCTGGTTGTGTCTGAGTGCAGTGATTTCTTCTTCCATGGCTTTCTTCCACTTTGCATTTCTGGATGCTTCTTCAAACGTCTCTGGTTCCACTAGATCTATCTCTACTGTGGCAACATTAGCATATCTAGGATTTGCCTTCTTTATTCTTGTTGATCTTCTTAATTGAATTGGTGTTCTTGCTTCACTATGTTCAACTGCTTCATGTGGCTGTTGATAAACACCAGTTTGCCATGGATTTTGAACTATTCCACCTTCACTATCACACGCATTGTCTTCATTCTTAGACTCATCAAAACTCAACTGAACTTGAGAATGTTGTGCATCATCAAAAATTTATGGATTCAGCAGTTCATCCTTTTCTAAGGTCCACCAAGAAGAAGCTTCATCTAACACTACATTTTGAGATGTGTAGCATTTACCACATATAGGATCACAACACCTCCAACCTTTTCTTTCGCTATCATGTCTTATAAAGATGCATTTTATAGCTTTCTTGTCCATTTTACTATGCAAATGGTCAGGTATAAACACATAACATACACATCCAAAAACACGAAAATAACTAACTGAAGGTTTTCTATTCCATAATTTTTCAAAAGGTGATAGAAAACCTGACATTTTTTGTGGGAGATGATTGATGACAAATGCAGCAGTCCTCATTACTTCTGCCCAAAATCTACCTTGTACATTCTTCGCGTGAAGCATACTCCGACAAACTTCAGCCAAGTGCCTATTCTTTCTCTCAGCTACGCTGTTTTGCTATGGCGTATTGGTACATGTAAACTGATGATGTATTCGATTCTCCCTAAGATATTGATAAAATTCATTCAATCTGTATTCTCCACCATTATCCGTCCGTAAGCAACGAATTCTTTCCTCAACCTCTACTTCAGCTGTCCCCTTGAATTCTTTAAATTTCGAGAATGTGTCAGATTTTTATTTTACAAAATAAACCTACACATACCTTGAAAAATCATCAATGAAGGTCACCATGTACTTCATTCCACCATTTGACGCTTGTTTGATAGGTCCAAACATATCAGAATGCACCAGCTTTAATGGTTCTTTTGCTTGAAACTTAGAGTCTGCATATGGCAATTGATGGGCTTTTCCGTATTGGCAGCTAGCACAAATCGCATCAGTTCTTACTTCAAGTTCTGGAAGACCCCTCAGTATTGATTTCTTCATCATCACATCAAGCTTAGAATAGCTTACATGACCCAATCGCATGTGCCACAAGTCTGTTGTCTCGTTCTTTCTAGTCCTGTCTACATATGCAGCCTCTGCTGACATCACATACACTAATTCTGATATCTGTCCCTCCATTATAGGTGATTCTGAAATTTTAAGATCTCGATATACCTTCACATCTTTTGGACCAAACAGGACAAAATGACCCATAGATGTTAATTGCGCTACCGAAAGCAAATTCTTCTTTATACCTGGAACATGGTAGACATTTTGAAGAGATACATCATCATCATTATGCTTCGGAGAGATAATTGTGTCACCAGTGTGAGCTATTAGTAGCTTTGAGTCACTTGCTATCACCACTACACGATTTCCCTTGTACTTCGATAAATTTTGCAGCTTCTCTTTATCACCAATCATATGATTTGAGCAGCCTGAGTCAACGATCCAGTCTTCCTTGTAATTGATCAGTTTTGTTATCGTAGTTAGAGCTGACTCCTCTTCTTCTATCGCAACAAGAGCTTCGACATCTTATTCTTCTTTGCTTTTGGACATAGCAGCATTACTCTCAACGGTCTTTTTCTTTGACCAGCAGTCCTTAGCCATGTGACCCCTCTTTTCGTAACTGTAACACTTCCCTTCAAACTTCTTGGTGCTACTAGAGTGCTTTGATGATGCCCCTTCACGATTACCCTTTTTCTCCTGATTTCTTTTTGATCCCCAGACAGCATTTTGCTTGAAACTCTGTTCACTCCTTCCAGCATAAAGAGCTTCTTCTTCACTTTTCGATGTATTTCCTGCCATTTGCTTAGCCAATGTTTCTTGACCAGCCAATAAATTATCGAACTCAACAAGTGATGGTTGATTCTGCCATCCTTGTACTACTGTGATGAAGCCTCGATATTCTAGTCTTAAACCATGAATGATTACCCTCTTCATTTTGGTTTCACCAATTGGAGCTTCTGGATCCAATTTTGAGATCTCTCAACATAAGGATTTAAGCTTGTAAAAATACTGAGCAATTGTCATATTACACTGCATTATTGACAGTAATTCACTCTCTAGAAGTTGGAGCCTGGTCTCATTTTTCTTTAAGAACAGAACAACAAATGTATCCCAAGCTTCTTTTGGAGTCTTAGCATTCCGAATGTGTTCCAACACATCCTCTTCTACCGTTGTCTTCAAGGCAAACATGGCTTTACCTGCCTTAATCTTCCATTTCCGCAGATTACCATTTCCGTCATCGTCTAGTTGTGTACTTTCATTCCCGTTAACTACTTCCCATAGATCTTGGCCTTGCAGATATGACATCATGCATGTAGACCATGAACTATAATTTTGATTGTTCAGCTTTTTTATTCCACCAATGACCTGTAAATCAGCCATCTCACCAGCAACACTAACAACTCTCAAAAAAATAATATGCAGGCTTTTTAATCTAACCTGGCTCTGATACCAGATTGTTAACTAAGAACGGTGGAAGAATGCAAGTAAAATGAAAGGACATGTTTATTGCTTAATCAAAAATAGTATTTATAACAGAACAAATATAACTCGACTCCATAATTTTAGCAGATATTATTACTGACTAATACTCAACTACCTGCTAAAGAATAGGACTCCACTAATTTTTACGTGACTAATTCAAATGCTAGAAATCAATAACTAATTGAAAAATATCTCAGCATTTATTTAACAGCAATTAAGGATATTTCTTCCAGCTGGTGTTGTAGTTCAGCACAAAACTCTTATACAAAAAATTATGTACAAATTTTTTATATTAATCTATTAAAATATTGATCCCACGTCAAGAGATTATATTCCTAGTCAGGGGCAAAGTTAGAAAATTTTTTTAGGGGGCGGATGAAATTTTAATTTTTTATAGTCTATATCTTTATAATTTGTAAAAGATTAAATCGAATTATTATAATTTTATGGGGCTAAAGTGTAATTTTACCTTTACTAATTTAAAATTTTTAAAAAATTTTAAGGGCGTAAATAGTAATTTTACATTTTAGGAGGGCTGGGGCCCCTGTCAGCCCCCTAGCTTCGCCCATGTTCCTAGTATATATTAGATAAAAAGTTCCCATGAATCACCTATAAACAGGGAATAGCTTATTCAATTATAGCTAACTTAACCAACTCATTCAGTTAAAGTCCATTTCGAAGTTTGTTTTTTTAAATAATTTTATTATAGATTTTGATTATATATGTTCATTTTGACAAAATATTTAAAATTATTCATAGCTCCTCCCCAACCCATAAATAAGAGGATAATGTGTTTCAACGCACTCGAACCCGTATTCTCTTATATTTACTAATCGAGTTAAGACTCAATTGATAAATTTATTTCGAAGTTAAGAAGTAAATAAATGATTACAATGGTTAAATTTTTATTATTGAATCTCATAAATGGATGGAATTAATTGAGTTAATATTAACATTTACAAATATTTATATTTTATAAATTATATTAAATTAAGCCCAATACCTCAAACCAGCCCTAATAAAATGAAATGGGTTTTATAACAATAAATAATAACCCAAACCCAATTGAAAACAAAAACTCTCGTACCCTCATCTTAGTATTTCACTGACTCTTTCAATTTTAGCTCCAGTATTCTACAAATTTCTTAACCTTTCAGCCGACAGCCGCCGCTCATCTTTCTGCCTTTCACTCTCAGACTCACCGATGGTTGCATAGGCCACTTCCATTCTCATCATTTATCCAACACAGTTTCACGATAAGTCCTTCTCTTCCAGCAAAAAGTGACGACATTGATACGAGTAGAATGTTTATCTTATCCTACACTCCCACGAACCCTGTAGATTCTAATACCCGCTTATTCATATTCTGATGCCATTTTTGTTTTGTTTTAATTTAGGTAGGTGAAATGAAATGATGATATTTACTCTCTTTTTTTCTCTGAAATCTTATATATATATATTTAAAATTATATTTTTATATGAAAAAAATGTCATATCCCAAAATATATATATATATATATAAATAATCGATTGACTTACTCTTAATTATAAATATTTTTAACTAACTTAAATTTATTATAAATTTATCTATATTTAGGTGAAGATATTCTATATTTATTACCTCAATATTATATTCTATAACTAATTTATAGTCTATAAATAATTTTAAGAAGACCCATTTTCTTTAATTTTCTATATTCAGGTGAAGATATTTTATATTCATTACCTCCCGTTTTTTTTTAAAACAATGTTTAAAAAATTATTCATAACTTATTCCTAACTCATAAATAGGAGGATAATATATTTTAGGGTACTCAAACCCTAATCCTTCTACATTAGTAATAATACCCATACCTTTCAAATTAAGACTCAATCGACAACAGAATTACAAGTTAATTTTATTTAATCTGTTTGAAACAAATGAAAGAGTAAAGTATGAGTTTAAAGAACTATATCCTTATAACATCTTTTAACAATATTTGAAGAATGTCAAAAACTGGAAAATGAAAGCTTTTATGAGATAATGTCAAAAACTGGAAAATGAAAACTTTTATGAGATAATTACTCAAAATAATTCATTAGAAATTCAGTTTTTAAATTTTTTTTAAATAATTTTATTATAAATTTTGATAATAATTATTATTTTTAACACAATACTTAAAACTACCAATAGACTTTCTCAAGTTTTAAACTCATCAAAATAGTGTGAAAAACCTATAAATAGGCCTGATTAATGTCTTCGGTGCAACGGTTGTTCTTTGGAGTGTCTTTGTATAAGTTCATATGCTTTATTTTTGCTATATAGTGTGACATTTATTTTAGGCTTTATTGGAAAAAATTCTGTTAATTGTCAATGAAATTGTTTTTGGGAGAATGATTTTAATAATTTGGTTTAATATTGGGATTATAATTATCTGTTGTTATAATGGTAGATTGAGCTTAAGCTCATAAGTGATTGATTCAATTATTGAATATACTCATCTTCCTAATATTCCCAAAATAAAATTATTGAATTCGAACTGCGTTAGCAAATATTGTATACTAATTTCTTTTTATTTTGCTTATTTCTCTTTGCCTTAAAATTGTTCTGTTCCATACTTATGTTGCACTATCTTATTAGAACAATTACGAAACAAAAGGCTTTTTCAAATTTTACCAGTTTTAGATTAGATTACTATTACAACACAAATGATTTTTATAATGAAATTCATTTTATTTAGTACCTAAAAGCATAATAGGGCCCATTTTACTGACAGGATTATCACCACTTTAGCGACTTTGGCGGCTTGGCCAGTTACTCGAGATTCGCAATTATTTCATTTTCTGATGCTTGCAATGTACAGTGGTCAAATAGGATTATTTTCTTCTCGAGACCTTTTACTTTTTTTCATCATGTGGGAGTTCGAATTAATTCTCATTTATCTACTTCTATCCATGTTGGGGGGAGGGGGGGAAGAAACGTCTGTACTCGGCTACAAAATTTATTTTGTACACTGCAAGGGGTTCCGTTTTTCTATTAATAGGAGTTTTAGGTCTCGATTTATACGGTTCTAATGAACCAACATTAAATTTTGAAACATTAGTTAATCAATAATATCCTGTAAAAGATATTAAGATGTATTTTATCATCTTTAAATGGTTGAATTATAACAAAAATATTGATTTTTATAATTTTTTTATTAGCAATATTTTATTTTCTATTTCTAATTTCATCTTTAACAAATCCAATGTATCTTTCTCTCTCTCTTTTTTTATGACATTTCTTTCATTTTTTTTTCACTTATATTTTATATGATTTAACTTTTTTTTAGAATAATATAATCTAACTTTAATAACATATTAGTATGATTCTTACCTGACGCTTCACTTTCATTTAGTTATTTGTTTGTTTTAGTAAAAATTTGAAGCTTAAAAATGCTCTAAGTTTCTATACACTTTATACATTTAGAATTTAATTATCTTATTTTTTATTTTTAAAAATTTAGTCTCTTCACTTTTTGGATTTTAAAATTTAGGTGTAGTTGTTACCGTCATTAAAACTCTTGTATTAAATTCTTAGGTGTAACATTTTAAAATTAAAAAAAAAAACAATCACTTGGTAGTTATGTAAAATAATGTTGAAAATGCTTATTAGGATTTTTTTTAAAAACACCTATTCTAACTCGTCATGATAAAATAATCTTTTTGTTGGAATAGTATTCTCAAGGAAAATTGACATCAACATTTTGATTGAAATAGCAAATAATATTAACTATTTAGACTTACTAATGACATTATAAAAGTATAGAGACCAATTTATACCAAAAATTAAATTATATAGATTAAATATCAAGTTTCATCATAACCCAAAGGCTAAATTGAAATTTGACCATATCTTATAATGTAAAAAAAAAAAAACCACAAACTTGAATCAAATGGGAAGTCACGTGACGATCTTTAAGACTTTTAGAGCATTCAAATTATATAAAACCACATAATATATTTTAATTGAAAAGTTAATGGTATTAACTATTTTGATTGATTAATAACATTATAAAAATATAAAGACCAAATTGTGTTAGAAAATAAAGTATAGAAATTAATGTAAGAATAGTAAAACTCATATATAAAACTTAATAAATTAGGATCTGCCATGCAGATCATCAAGAAGAAAATTAGATGCGGAAGCATATTTGAATCCATCAATATCTTGAAATCTTTAAGTCTTATGGTTTTTATCTTCCAAATTAACACACAAGTATTTTAGAGAAATTAAATCTCTCTTTTCAGAAGAATAGATGTAAAAAAAGTTACGTATGTATAATTTGAAGACCATAACACGAATATATAACTTTTGTACATAACCTTAATTTCTAATTAGCCCATCATCAATTAGAAATTAGTTATTAGAGTATTTACACATATTTGGTCATACTTTATTTAATAACTAAAACCTAATTAGAGTTGTCCATAGGTTGGGCTGAAGTCTGATTCTAAAAAGATTTTCATGCCCAGACCAGTTTTCTGGCCGGGCCAGCTTACTTAAAAAACCCATTTTATTGTCCAAAAATTAATAAAATATTAAAAAAGGTATTTTTGATTGATATTTTATAATTAAATTTAAACTTAAATATTTTTTTATTATTTAAATTAAGTTTGGGCCAGCTCGAGACACAATAATCCTTGTCCTAGCTCGACCTAAGTTGGGTAAAGTTTATCAAGTCAACCGAACTATCTGATATTTGGATAGGTCTAAGCCCAATAAAACCTAATACAATAAGAGCACTTTTAATTTGGGTTAACTTTTTTATGATAGTAAATAAATAACATGTTGTTTTCTTTTGTGTGTGTGTGTGTGTGTGATCCACCAATCTCCCACTTGGGCCAGAAATATATGTTAATTATCTTATAACTGCATGTCTTTATAGAACCTTATGAGTTCAAAACTTTACTATCATAACCAAAAGGCATCCTGAACAATCTCATCCATTAATTATGTTAACATAGAACCAAGACAACTTTCGCTACATATATCATAACTAAATATTCCATCCCTGATCTGTAACATCCCAAACTTGATCGAGACGTTATGGCTGAATCTGGAGAAATTACATTAGTTTGTTTAAAAACCCATAAGTTAAATCCTAGCTTTAGAAACCGAGAATTATGAAAATAATATTTTTAGCAAAAAAACTTGTTATTTCAGAAATTACACACAGAGCTTATTTATTTTACAGAATAGCTCTTAACTTGATCTCGTTTGAAAACTTCTGATTTCAGTGAGTATTTGGAAAATATAAATATGGAAAACATTCGTTAAAAGCTATTTATTTGTTTACAAAAAAACACTTAAGAAATTACTTAATTTGCTGCGAAAAATTTTTTGAGTTTTAGTTTTGAAAACCAAAATCCATTTGTTAACTCGTATGATTTTGCAGGTTCACATTGGAAAATATCAATTACCGACGAATTAAACAAAAACCAAAACAAAGCCCAAAAATAAACTACAGTCCCAAAAGTCCAAAATAGATAATTACTAAAATCACCACATTTTAATTAACTAAGAAAATAATCCGAGCTCTCGTACGTCGTTTGGTCCTAAGTCAGAAGATTACCTGAAAAGTCAAATATTAAACAAATGGGTGAGCTATAAAGCTCATTGTGTAACAAACTCAAACCGAGAAGTCAAATAACACAACCAACAATTCACAGAATTGCAGAGAATTACATAACGATCATTTGAGCAAATCTGAGAATGTTTGCTTATGACAATGCAATATTTTTTAGAAACGTAATACAAGTTTTTATGCAGAAAACATCCTACCCAACTCCACTACACACCAAATAGAATTCCCCAGAACTCGTCCATCCAATCACACCAACAAAATAATTGTGGTCAATGCCACCAGAGATTGCAATTAAAATTGCCATATTGGGTATATGTGGAAAAGCCACTATATTGCAGCCAAGCTTCCAGAACAACATATGTGTGTGGTTGAGCCACCATAAATGTAGACAAGCTGCAAGACAGAAATGTAGATAAACCACTTGATAATGCAGATAATTAAATTGCCAGCACTTTCTCGGTACCATAATATCTCAACCCCATGCAATGTGACATGGCATGCGTAAACTGAAACAGAATGATAAGCATGTTGAACATGCATTCATGTTCTTAATAGAAACCAGTAAACATGTGATTTCATGCTTTGTAGATAGGTATATCAGAATTACAAATCACCTTAACTAGAAAAGCCACAATGTTATATGCATGGTAATAAAGTCGATTCAAAAATATGAATTAACATAGTCATACATCATACACACATATACAGACATAGCGAATCAGGACATACCATCAAAACTATCAGTTTTAGATCATACAAATATATATATTTCACATACCTTAAACACATCAACACAGAAACGAATCTAGGGCCTACAAAAACCAATTACGAATTCTAGAGTTCAATGGGTGTAGGCGAAATTTTTTAGAACATGGGCCTACACGACCGTGTGGCCCACACGGCCTGATACACAGCCTCACACACGCCCGTGTGGCCTACACGGCCCAATTGACCCAGATTCTGTGGTTCACACGGTTGTGTGGCATCGACAGACCAATTTTTGACTTTCTGTTATTTGCTGTTTTTCGAGTTTTTCGATACACACCTCGTCAGTTTTCAATGCAAATCCACAGAAGCAATTTCCAGTACCTAAACATAATTAAAAACCAACCATTTAGCAAAGATTCACTTCATTTTAAACCACCAATTTAGCCATAACCACTAACAAAATATCTCAATGAAAAGGAGACAGCCCACAAAACGAAGCATCATTCACTTACCCTTGAACAAACAACAGCCTACAACCCTTAATTTGTTACCACATCCTCACCTAAACGAGATATCTCATGGCTAAAACTTTAGTCACACAACAGAAAAATCATAACCCAAAACATGCCAATCCCAAAAAACCAAATACGAAACTTAAATTCACAAACTTACCACATAAGATCGACAATAATGCAAAAGGAAAATATTGGTACAGGAAATCCCAAAATCCAAAAAGAGTGTAATTAAAGAAGATGAACGACATGAGGAAATCTTATGGCATCAGTTAAAAAGAAAATAAAGGAAACAAAATTGAAACTTATAGTAAGGAACAAAAGAAACGTAAAAGTGAAGGGGAAAGAGGGAGAATGAATGGTCGGTAGGTAGTGTGAGAGATTTTAGGAGTATTTTTGGGAAAATTTTAAAAATAAAGAATTTCAAAAAACTTGTAACTGCCCGATTTAAGGGCTAGTTAGAATAGCGATTTCGAAACCACTAATCCGAGGTCAGAGAAAATTTATTTTAATGTTAGTTTATGTGTTATAACATGACTATATGAGTGCATGAAAATTTTGGTGCATTAATTTTAGTGACTTCATGCTTAATTTTGAAAAAGGACTAAATCGCACAAAGTGCGAAAGTTTTGTTCGACAAGCTAAAGGTGTCAAATAGCTATAGAATATTAAATTAGAGGTCCTTAATGTGCAATTAAGCCCTTAGGAATGTGTTGGTCGGCCATAGGGGACAAAGAAATGAAAATTTGGTCAAAGTGGGTGGTATTAGGTGGCTTAATAGATGAAATAAAATAAAATAAAGAGAGAAAATATCATCTTTTCATCTTCTTCATACTACCACCAAAATTTTCAGCAAAGAGGGACTTTGGAAAGCTTGAAAATTTTCAGCAACTTAATCCTTTACAAGTAAGTGTTTTTTATGGTCATTTTTTATAATTTTTGTACTTTTGGGACCCTTGTAACTTAAGCTAGCTAATGGGGAGACTATTTTGTAAAATGGTTGAAAGTCTAGGGTTTTTCCATGAGAAAATTAGTGTTGTTTGCTTAATTTTTATGGAAGAAAATGAAACTTGGTTGTTAAATAAACAACTTTTGTGAAAGGAGTTTCTATGAAAACACCTAAAATGGACCTTTTTGTAAAGGTTGCAAAATAGGTAGTGAATGTGTGAAATAATTGGAATTATGAGTTTTTATAAGCTTAAAATAGATTCGTCTTGGCTTGGTTAATGAGGATATTTGATGAAAATCGTTTTACGAGCCTAGGGGCAAAATCGTAATTTTGTGAAAGTATAAGGGCAAAATAGTAATTTTTCCAAAGTAGGAATTTTGAAATGTTTTGATTAATGTGGTGATTAAAAGAGTGGAATTTTATCATTATAGATCAAGAAAAACGGAGTCCAGACTTATACCGGGGGAAAACCAAGTTATTGGACTAAATCGAGCAAGTTGCCCATATTTTGTATATCGAGGCAAGTTGTATGTGAATAATACAACTCTATTGTTATTATGTTTTTAACAATTGACATTGCATAAAATGATTGATTATTGTTATGATTATGCATGATGAAAGTTGATGTGATATACTCCCGGTTGGGCCTTAGGAATAGCTTGGATATCCAAGCTGTGACATTTGGGTTGATGTGTGTGTGCTAGTGTAAGACCATGTCTGGGACATGGCATCGGCCACATTAAGAGAGCTAGTGTAAGACTATGTCTGGGAAATGGGATCGCCTCGACATGTGAGCCAGTGTAAGACCGTGTTTGGGACATGGCATCGGCATTTTACCCTCTTGTGTGAGGCTTGTCGGGTATCCTTTGGTATTCCAACTGGTTCAAACGAGAAATTTAGAGCTTATGCTAAAAGTGAGAAAAATTACGACTATGTTGCAAGTGATACAGGTACCTACATGAAATTCATGAGAAATGAGCTCGAATTATGTTGTATGATTAGTAAGGGTGAAAATGAGTAAGTTGTATTTTCAATCATTCGAGAATCTTGTGCAAGTTTATAAGATGATATGAGTATGATAATGCATGGTAATTGTTGTTAGTTATTTACATGCGACTTGCTAAGCTTTATGCTTACTCCCTCTCTTTTCCATTTTCTTATAGTGCCGCCAAGGTAACTCGGGGATCAAAGAAAGTCGGAGGCTCGATCACACTATCAAACTGAACACTTGGTGTAGTTAGATTTATCATTTTGGGTATGGCATGTATAGGGTCTCGGTCGTTTGTTAAGTGTCATAATGTTTTTGCCAAATGTATTGGCTTCTTTTAAAGATGGATTCATTTTGTAAAAGGCCATCAACTAATACTTGCTATTAATATATGAAAATGGTGATATTTTTCATGAATGTACAAACTGCATGGTTGAGTATTTGGTATACTAATGCATGAATGAGTAGGTTATTTGATGTGGCTTATGTTGGTGAAAGTAAGGGTGGCAGAAAGGACTTGGTAAATAGCCTTGTTACTATCCACACGGGTAGACACACGGGCGTGTGTCTAGGCCGTGTGTGACGCACGGCCTACCCTATGGGAGTGTAGTTAAGCCGTGTGTCCCCCTGCACCCTAAATTGGCAAAACAAAATGCCTAGTAGTAACCACACGGGCTGAGGCACGCCCGTGTGTCTCAACCGTATGGAAGACACGGCCATAGAACGTGGGCATGTGCCCAGGCCGTGTGAAGTCTACACTTGAATTTAGGACTTTAATTCGCCACACGGCCTAAGGACACGGGCGTGTGCCTTGACCATGTGACCTTATTGGGTTGATGACGTCAAAAACAGAATGTCAAGGTTTTTACACACGGGCGTGTCATAGTTGTGTGAGGGACACGGGCCATGGACACGGACACGGACATGTTCCAGGCCGTGTGAAAATCCCTATAGGTTCGAATTGATAAATAAATTCACACGGCTAGGGACATGGGCGTGTATGTGACCAAACGATCTGCCCACACAGGCGTGTCCCTTGCCACACAGGCGTGTGCCCCTGTTTCCAATGACATTTTCCAAAGTTTTCTAAAGAACTCGGTTTAGTCCTAAACCGTTTCTAAAGTGTGTTGTAGGCCTCGTAGGCCCATATTAAGGACTTTGAGTTGAAGATTGAGAAGTTTTAAATTTGAACGAACTTTTATGGCCCGGAAATGTATGTTAGTATGTGTTTGAGTTAGGTAACGTCTCGTACCCTGTTCCGGTGTTACAAAACTACCCGCTACATGCACACATGGGGACTCAAACACAAGACCAGAAGGTAAGCCGACACCTTACCATTAAACCAGCAAGCTCATTCTACCATTAATTGCGCGAAAATAAAAATTTAAGCCAAAAGGGTAGGGATTGAGTACAAATTAACAAAATTACAAAAGAAGAATTTGAACCTAAAACCTCACACACACAAGCAACACATTTAACCACTAAACTATATCAAATCACTTCATATACTTTTCAAAATTGTAATTCAAAATCAGGACATGATCACTCTTGGTTTCACTAACCCAATTTATTCACTCTTGGTTTTTACTCTTGATTTCACATTTCAAACGTTTAAAATTGCTTGTAGAATAAAAAAAAAAGAGAGAATACATTGTTACTATACAAAATACTCACCCTTAAATAAATTGTAATATATGAAAGCTTTAAAAAATGGAATAAAAAAAAAGAACCAAATAAATTGGAAATATGTTATCATGAAATTTTATTTTTATCATGACCTAAAAAATAATTAGACCATTAAAACTTTTGCTAATATGATAAAAATAAAGGAATAATTAAACCATTAAAATTTTGATTACATGTTAAAATTCATAATTTATATGTGAAAATTTTGATTACTTGCAATACATATTTATTTAACTCAAATTTTTTTTATAATTATTTAAATCATATTTAATATACATTAATATATACTTTGATGTATTAAATTTATACGTGTCAATAAGTAAGTATGAGTCTTAATTTGTATGCGTTTATATATTAATATAAACTAAATATATTATTTAAGGTTTTACGAGTTAATATTTTATGTATTAAATAAAAATGCAATATTTAATTATGTAAACACTTATGAGGTTTAAAATAAAAAATTATGAATATTTTCATAATAAAATTAAGGTATGATGACTTTTTTGGCCATCAACTTTATAAAAAAATTCATTTTAACCATCCATTTAATCTTTTGTCTATTTTAACTCTTGAACTTCTATTTTTTGTCAAATTATCCTAAAATGAATGGAAAAGTTAACATTTGTTAACTTTGCTGACGTGACATACACGTGGATAACATGTCATCATTTAATTAATTTTTAAAATATAAAAAACACTTTTAATAATTTTAATGATTTTTAATTTTAAATATAAATTATATATATTTGAATTTTTAAAATTAATTAAATGTTGATATGTCATTTACGTGACAATCCACTTGTATGCTATGTCAATAAAGTTAAAAAGCGTTCAACTTTTTCATCTATTTTGAGGTGATTTGAAAAAAAAAAAAACACAAGTTGTTTAAGGGCTAAAAATAATAAAAAAAATTAAATGGAAGGCTAATATATATATATATATATATATATTTATTTATAAAATTGGAGGGTCAAATAAGTCATTATGTCTAAAATTAACCGATACATTTTATGGGTAACAAATTAGATAACTTGGTATCTATATCCTGAGTAAGAAAGAAAGGATGGGCTAATTACATTTTAAGTCCCTCAACAGTTTTATGCTATTTTCTTAAACTTTTATTATAATAAAAGTAATTATTATTTATTTTCAAATTGATGATATTTTGCAACATTATACATATATTTGAATAATTACTTTATTTTTAAAGATAATGTAATTAGAGTTAGTTACTACTATTATTTTATAATGTTGAATTATTTGGTTTGTTTACTATTATATCTACTATCTTTTATATTTTTTAATTTATCATTATGGAAAATCTTCGAATTGAGAAAAATAAAATTCAAGAATTGATTGTTCAGTAGTGCTTGATTACTAAATGATACATATACAACATGCTCATGAATTTATGGATCATATCAACAAATGGATGAGGAAATTAATATATATATATATATATATATATATATATATATATATAGCTTTGAAAAATTTTATATCATTTTTATAACAAAATATAATCATACGAGATTATGTTTTATATACTTTACTTCAAGAATTGATTGTTCAGTAATGCTTGATTACAAAATGATACATATACAACATGCTCATGAATTTATGGATCATATCAACAATGGACGAGGAAATTAATATATATATATATATATATATATATATATATAGCTTTGAAAAAATTTTGTATCATTTTTATAACAAAATATAATCATACGAGATTATGTTTTATATACTTTACTTCCTTCTATCTATGAATAGAAAATAAAATCATATCTTTTTATATTATATTCAAATATTTGTTTTACATTTCGTCCAATAATATGAAATTTTAATTTTAATTTTTTTATTTGTAAAATAATATACTTAAATTTATTTCTTATATTATTCATAAAATTTATAAAAATTACTAATCTAGCTTTTTTATATATAGCAAATATGATGACTAAATTGAATTGTACAACCAAAAGACCGAAAAAAAAAACGAAATATTCATTTGGTAATGATTTCATTGATGTTTAAATTTTACTAATTACAATCCAAACTTTTCACACGTTACATTTGCATAAAATTTTTAAGTTATAAATTTATAAATATTTTTTACTAAATTGATGTCACAACTTAATTAAATATTAATTAAATTTGAAAGTATTTAAAAAGGACAAATATTATTAATAGAATTTTTTATCTTTTATATTTTTATATAATATTTATAAAAAACATATAAAATAAATTTACAAATGATAAAACTTTAACCTAAAACACTAAAATCATCAAATCCTTAATTTTATCACGTCAACCAAAATTTTATTTATTTTTATGTAAATATTTTAAAAATATACTTTTACAAAAAAAAATCACCAAAAGCACCGTAATCTTAGTTTTGATTTATTACTTTAGTTTGAGTGGATAGCTTTTAATTGAATAAACTTTTTTTGGAATGGTAATTCACATATGATATTGATAGGCATTAAGTAGGGGTGAGTAAAATTTGATTTTACTCGAAAAATAAAAAAAATTCGAATTTTGAGTTAATTGAATCGAGTTCATCGGTTTTTCTTTCAAGTTAAATCAAATAAATAATTATATTTTCGAGTTTGAGCCAAGTTGAATTTTACAATTCGAATAACATATTAGTGTAAATACCCATTCGGTCCCTATCAATTTTGAAAATGAGCAAATTAAATCTCTCACCACAAAAAAAAAATTCAAAATAATATTTTAAATTCAAAATATTTATAAAAAAATTCTAAAATTTATATTTTTTTAAAAAATATAAAAATTAAAAAAATCTAAAAAATTTAAAGAGCATATAAAAATTTTATTTTTTTCCTAAAATAGTAATTTTAGGGACCTAAATAAGTAAATTAATAAATCGAGTTTATCATACTAGAATATTTTATTTTTTTCCCGTTATTTTGCTTTGAAAAAGTGTTCAGACTTATGTGTTCTAATATGGAAGTAGTTATTCTCTAGCAAAATTTTAATTTGATATGTTTATTTTTTTTAATTTCACTCGATTTGGTTCAACACGAGTTTCATTCCAGTTAACTCGATCCAGAAAATTTTCAAATCAAGTTAGGACAATAAAATAAGATCTACTAACTCAATTAATTTAAAATAATTTAAATTAATTTGATTTGATTCGATTTGATTAAATGCTCTTCTCTACCCGAAATTGAAAATTGACTAAAACTTGAGCAGGTTGTTTTATATTTCAGTGAATGAATTAAATCCATATTGACTACAATTCCATTTAACCACCATTAAATACTCCTATTTAATTTACAAATATTTACAAACATCCGATGGGAAATCACAAAATATAAATTCCCGATTCGCTTTCATGCATGATTTGAGAGCTTCCCCTTGCATAAATATATTCTAAGGAATAATTATGGTTGAAGTGACCCAATCTCAATTTTGATTATATTGCCTTTTGACTTTGCGGTTTGGAATTGTTGACCTTTTTAATTGGCAATACTGTTAATTTGTCTTTCTTTAGCCTCCCCATTGGTAGTGCAAGCAGACTTTGTTGTTGCCTTGAAAATTTTCCAAAATTAGTGCAAGTTTAATCATCACTAACACCACAAAAGATCAGTTGCTTGGTATTCCTGAATCTGCAGATTATTCAAATATGCCCTCCTTTCAGCCATATAAAGTTGGATAGCTTACAATTTTGTCACTATCTAAAGATTTGCAAACTTTTTCTCCCTTTTCACAAAATTTGTCTCTTAACATTTCTCGTATTTTCTTTAAAAAAGCCTACATACGTCTACCGCAAGCGAAATTTGTGTTAAAATAATATTTAAATTAATAAATCTGAGTTAGAGTTTGAGTGAATCAAATTTAAATATTTAAATACTCGAATCTTAAATAATTTGTGAATTTAATTATTTTAATATAATTTATTATTATTTTTAGTTAGTATTGAAAAAAAAATCAATTATAATGAGATCGCATAAAATTTACATGGGATTTACTACAAAAACAAGCTCGATTGAGCAAACTTAAAAAATTTAAGGTTTGTCTCACGTTGAGTTGAAATTGAGCTCTAACTTTTTAATATTTGAGTTTCGCTTTAAAATTATTCATCTAAAGCTTTTTATGTCATTGATTTAGTGATAAATTTGCGTCATATATTTCTAAATTTGTTATATATTCACATTATAATTACTAAAAGAACCATTATGAATTAGTATAAATTTACAATATTAAAGTAAAAATAATTAGTGAAAAATGAGGTGAGTGGCAGGAAACATCCATGAGATTTAAGACTTTTGTACACAAATACAAGAGTGGGATAAGGATAAATAAGAAAAATGGGAGCCCCACCTACTCCTAATCTACACCGACAGAAGGAAGTCATCATGTGTTTTGTTTTATTTTATCAGTAGAATTGTGATCCCACCACCCTTTCTTTTCTGTGGGTTTCCACTTTGGCTGTTTCCTGTTGCTCTTTATCTGAAATTTCAATCTCCTATTTCTTCCTTAATTTCATGTTTGTTCTTCTTCATTGCATTTGCATTTCATTTTCTGAGATTTTTTAAAAGCAAGGATTGAAAATTTTGATGCATCTTCTTCAGTGAACATTGCTGTATCCTTGGGGGGTTCACTAATTAATATTTTATTAGAAAAGAAAGTTGGGGGGTTAATTTTAATTATTAAAATCAATTAGTGGAAGAGGAAATCAAGCTACCGGCTGGTGAATTCTGTAGGTAATCATTGACTGTTTTCTGTTTATTACTATTTTTTTAAAACAAAATAATTGCTTGGGAATATTCTTGTGTTGTTATCATTAAAAGTCACTCTTCTTTTTACTGTCATCAATTTGTGACATTTAATCAAATCAATCATGTCCTCATCATATACCAATAGTGAAACTGTTGAAATGATGAAGGGATAGATATATAATAAGTTTTTCGCCTTATAATTTATTAAAAATCATTTTCTTTTATAATATAACGAGAGTATATTTATCATATTTTAATAAAATATTTTAATTTTTAAAATTTAAACTTAATCATTTATAAAATAAAATTTTTATTTAATTTTTTATCCACAAATGTACTATGATTTAGTGTGTATATATAATATGATAAAACACGAGTGAAATCTTTAAACTCTATATCTCATTTGAATATAAATATTAAAAAAATAAGACATGCAAATAATATATTTCTTTTTGAACAATCCCATTATAATTTTTGATCATATCTGTTTTTTTTACACAATACCTAAAACTATATATAACTTCTCCTAACTCATAAATAGGAGGATAATGCGCTTCAATGCACTTAAACTCATATATTTCTATATTGACAATAATACCATACTAATTGAATTAAGACTCAATCGACAACATGTAAATAAGAGCTCAACTTAGTTTAAAAGGTAAATGTAAATGTATAGTTTTATATCATTTGAAGATATAATCATATTGATATTAAATAATTTAGTAACAACAAATTTAATAAAAATCTATGGTTGATGCTTCGAAGAATAATAAATAAAATGTTGCAGATTGGATCTTGTATATCTGCAAATCCAGGGGGTCCTGCCCATCTCAAAATTCAACCACAATCTCAAAAAGTACGTGACTCCAATGATTTATCAACAAGCATCCAACTAGACACCCTTTAAATTTTTTGTGTTCCCTTTGGTTGGAGGTACATGCAATAATCTCAGTTTTTATTGATGTGGGTCAAAAAATACCAAAAATAATTAAATTACATTTAACGCTTAGTAGACTTTACAATTATCATACACACAACATGAATAGTATAATTAAAATAAACGATACAAAAAAACAAGAATATTGCGAAATCTTAAAATCTATACTTTATGAGTTATTTGTTAACATGTCCAAATTAATTTAAATATAACATTATCATACATGAATATAAATTATCAGACTCTTAATTTTTTCATTTCTTACAACTAATTTCTAATGTCACATGCATTGTATATGATAATGTTTAATTAGTTTCTTTTAGTATTGTACTTTTAATTGCAATAATTAGCGTAAAGTGATATTTTTATTTAAATTATTGAATATAATTAAACTCTATTAACTTATCCTTTCAGATATTATAATAATTAAATCATTTTTAACATATTCAACATACACTTTAGTTTTACTTTATGTAATTATTACAAAGTAATATTAATTAAAATAATAACTAATTCTAATATTAATTAACTGATAATTAATGTGCTTAGAATTCTATTCAAATAATAACTCTATTCTACACAAATAAAAATAACACAATTTTTGTTTGTCAAAATTTTTTTAACTAATAATCATAAATTATAATTATCACAACCTTTTTCCCCTTATCTTTTATGCTTAGAATTTTATTATAATAAAAATTCTGTTTTAAAATTAGCACAACTTTTTTTAATTAATAATTACACTTTAAATTTTAATTATCACAAAATCTATTAAATTTTAATCATTTTTAAATGTATAATTATGACAACTTCTATTCTATTTTATTTTTAACTAATAATTCTAAATAAAAGATTATAATTATTTTAAATATAAATTTAATAATATAATAAATAATAAATAATACTTTCATCCATTTAAATTTTTTTTAAACTCATGATTGTATATATATATATAATTTATTCTTTCTTATCTCTACTGCACGAAAAGACAAGCAGTTGGCCGCCAAAATTTAGGTCACACGGATAAAAATGTAATATCTGTCATAATTTTGAAATTTGAATACAAAATAATCATATGGTCAAAAAATCAATTACATATATTACACGGTATTAAAATTTGATAAAAAAATACTAATAAATGGTTAAAATGAGTGGTGGTGAATTTTTTTTAACCATTTGAATAAAGTTTGAATTTTAAATTTATCATTATTGATAGAGTTTTATCTAAACACTATTTCAGATCAAATAAAATAGATTTAAATTATAAAATAAATAAAGACATTTGTGTATATATATAATATAATATAATTTTCGATGTGTCCAACTTTATATAAATATTATTGATAAATGAAAAGACACCAACCGCATGATCCTTGGAATGTTACAGAACGATAGATTTTCATGTACAAAATTAGGTGCATGGTGTCAAGCTTTTGAATTGTCGTGTCATTTGTTAGATCACAATAATATTTATTTTTTCAGAAATGTGTAAAGTAGTATTTGGCATTTTTAAAGGAAATAAAGAAAATAAAGTATTATTTGGCTCTTTTTTTTTTTAAAAAAAAAAAAAGAGAGCAAAGCTGTTGGAACCATTGAATCATGGTATTAGGTCTTTCCTTTTATTATTTATTTGTGTTCATTATTTTCTTTAGGCTCTTGTAATAAATAAATAAATAAGAATAATTGAAACTCTGGGTGTTGGTTGCGAAACAGTCCTTTTCAGTATCTCAATCAAAGTGCATAAATACAACTCTTCAAATTTTGGATCTTTCTTTTTTCTGGTATTTCTCTACTTTATTTTCTTATTTGTAGTTAATAGTGTTTCATGTCGACGAATACCATTTTTCTACTTTCAGATCGTCTTATTCCTTTTTGGGTTAGCAATTGAAAAACAAAGAAGCTTTAAACTAATGAAGATTAGACTTTGCATCAATTATCTGACAATTAAATTCAATTAAACTAATGAAGATTAGATCATCGAGTTAATAGTGGTCATTTCGTCCAAGCACATAATTTGTTTTATTTGTTGACATCTTTAACCAAAATATTTTAAAGATTTGCTTTCATTTTTTTATAAGATTTTGTGCAATCGATCTCATGTTTATTATTGGAGAAGAGGTTGTGTTAGTAATTGGCTTGTTCACATATAAATGTGTTAGTGCCCTTGATTGTAATAATCTCAACCATTTGTGTTCTCCCACTTTTTCTTCGATATATTTTAGGTATATTTTTGAAAATCCTTTTCATTAAGGGTTCCATTAATTAGTAGGCTTTTGTGGTATTAGTGAAGTTATCATTCGGTGTTGGTGCCTGAGAATGTAGGCAATTTGCTAAACCTCATATATTTGGTGTGTTCTCTCCTTTATTATTTATTTGAACTTATTAGTTTTTTTATTGCATTTGATATTTAATAATAATTTGTCAGGTTAATACACTGTGCTTGGATAATTTCAATTTTCTTTTGGAGTTCCCAATTTATTTTGGTGTTTAATATTAAAGCTACATTCGTGTGGGTTTTACCCGGTGTCCCCAATAATTGGTATCGGAGTCTCTGTGAAGAAGTGTTAATTTTTTTTATTATACTTTGTGGTTGCAATATTGTCTAATCTTCCACATCAGAAAAAAAAAAATCGCATTTGGAGATTGTTCGTGATTCCTCAATTACTGGATATAAGTGTAGTTGCGTGAAAGTGTATGTCTTGGAAAAGTTCTGGCTAGGAAAGACTTGGTATTTAAGAGTGTCTTTATGACCCACCTTTCTTTCCCGGGAACTTACCTGGTGCACTGTTCCTGAACTACACTTACTATCCTGGTAGCAAGTGCTTATTATTGAATTGTTAGTTGGTGTTGAAATGGTGTTGATGCCATCTTCAAGCTCATCACCCATGAGGACAGTAATGCCAAATGCAAAGTTTTTAATGGAGTTGTTTGATGAAATTGGTCATTTTAGCATGTGGCAAGGCGAGGTGTTAGACACTTTGTTTCAACAAGGTCTAGACATCTCTGTTGAAGAAGAAAAACCCGAACATGCGGAGAAGAAAGAATGGAATACTATCAATCGCTTGACATGTGGTACGATTCAGTCTTGTCTTTCTAGAGAGCAGAAGTATAACTTCAAGAATGAAACTTCTGCACATACGTTGTGGAAAGGGTTGGAGTAGAAATTCCAAAAGAAAAGTAGTTAGAATCGTCTCTACATAAAGAAAAGATTTTTAGGTTTGATTATCAACCAAACACCACTTTGAATGAACATACCACGACTTTTAATCAGTTAGTATCAAACTTATGAGCTTAGATGAAACATTCAAAGACGAAGATTGACTTTAATATTGCTATCCTCTCTTCCTGAAGAATTTGAATATCTTGAAACAACCTTACTTTATGGAAATGATAACGTAACCTTTAATGAAGTAACTTGTGCTTTGTATAGTTATGAGCTTAGGAAGAAAACTAAGAAAGGAAGCAAGAACAATGAAGTAGATGCATTAGTTGCACGGGGTCGTTCAAAAAGCCAAAAGCCAAAAAAAAAGAGAGGGAGATCAAAGTTAAAGGCCAGACTTGGAAAAGATGAATGTACCTTTTCTCGTGAGAAAGACTATTGGAAGAAAGACTGTCCAAAGCTGAAGAAGAAAGACAAGAGCGCACCAGATTCATGTGTTGCAGAGTGTGATGCTAGCGACTCTGAAATGTCTTTAGTTGCTTTACCATTATCATCCCATTCAGATTAATGGATATTGGATTCAGGTTGCACCTATCATATGTCCCCTAACCGAGAATGATTATTTGATTTAGTAGAATTAAGTGGAGTTGTTTACATGGGAAATAACAATTTCTGTAAAACAGTTGGGATAAGTTCATTACGTCTGAAAAATTAAGATGGATCAGCCGGGGTTCTAAGCGATGTTCGGTATGTACCCAGTCTGAAGAATAATCTCATTTCTTTGGGAGCCTTGGAATCCAAAGGTTCAGTGGTTACAATGATAGATGGAATTTTGAAATTTACATTTAGAGCACTTATTGAAATGGAAGGAATTAGGATAAAATAACTCGTATTACTTCCAAGGCAGTACAGTTACTGGGGTAGCAACTGTAGTATCCGATGATGACAAACTAGATTTAACCAAGTTGTGGCATATGTGGTTGGGCCATACTGGTGAGAAATCCTTGCAAATACTAGCAAAGCGAGGATTGTTTGTAACAGCCCGATTTTGACCCTAATCAGAATACTGGTTTCGGGACCACAAATCTGAGTCAGTAAAATATTTAATATTATTTTCTGTGTCCACGATGTGTAATTAAGCATGTGTGAAATTTCTGTAAATTAATTTGTCTGTTAGTATGCTTAATTTGAGCAAAGGACTAAATCGCGTAAATCATAAAAGTGGCTTTCTATTTTATTAATGGCTAAAGTGAGATGGCTTCTTAATGGGAAGACCTTATGTGGCAATTTAGCCACTATTTAAGATAGTGGACGGCATTAGGTAATGAATATGTATATATATGCTTTTTATATATATTTTATAAGTTAAAAAGTTTATATTATATTATAAGTTATTAATTTTAGTAAAAAGAAACATGGTTTTCATCATTTTAACTCATCCATCACCGAAACAAAGAAAAGAAAAAAAGAAAGAAAGCCAAGCTAGGTTTCGGCATTTATTCAAGCTCAATTAAGGTTCGTTTTTGTTCTGTTTTTGATAATTTCTACGTTTTTGAGATCGTTGCTTAAAAATCTTCAAGACCCATGTTTTAATTTTTGATTTTAATGAATATTTTGAGTTGAGACATTGATGATAGCTTGTTTTTTATGTTGTTTGATGATGAAATATGATATATATGTGTTAGATTAACACGTTTTGTCTTTGAATTTTTGATGAAATTGAGTATGTTGGACTAAATTGCAAAAATAAATTTTTGATGGACTAAAATGTGAAATAAATGAAATGTATGGGCTTGTATGATGACTAGGAATATTTGGCCCTTAAGGTGTATAATCAAATTTTGTGTATTTTGTGTTTTGTGCAAATAGGACTAAATTGTAAAAAGTGTGAAATGTTAGGGGCAAAATGGTAATTTTCCCATTTATGTGTTTTTGGACTAAATTGAATGAAAATATGTTTGAATGAGCTTAATTTGAATATGTTTAGATCAAGAATCAAAGAAATCGAACTTGGATCGGGGAAAAGCGAAATAGTTGAATAGCCGATTTTTGTCGTTCGACGATATTCGAGGTAAGTCTTTAAGCAATTAAACTTTGTAAATTGAGCATAAAATTTAATAATATGCTGATTTGGAAATTGTGGAGATTGTATTGGGATAGCCGAAGATGAATAAATCTAGAATTAAAATGTTAAGTTTAGTTCGTTAAGTTATAATATCTGATAGTTCATACGAAGATTATGAGTACAAGAAAGTTTCGTTACATGATATGTGTGTGAGACAGCTATTAAGTACTGTATTCGGGCTTTGGGCCTAGCAAGCTTTGAGCTGGTGAATTTAATCAGGCTTCGTGCCTAGTAGGCTTATTGCCGGTGAATAAATATCAGACCTTGGGTCTAGCAGGCCAAGTGCCGGTGTGTGACTCAGGCTTACGCCTAGCAGGTTTAATACCGGTGATTTATTTTCAAGTCTATGTCTATAAGACTTCATATTGATGTGGAAATTGACCAAGTAAGTTGATCTAATTGATCTTATATGTTCGGCCACAAAGGTATGTGCATATGTGATGATAAATTGAATTTGTATACATGTGGTCATACGTAATGTTATATTAAATTCGAATATTGAGTACTTGTGATGATTTAATTAACTTTGTATGTTTGGTCATATATGATAATGTATTAAACTAGTATATTCGGCCATATATGATGGTATAATGAACCATGTGTATTTTATCATATAAGTAAGTATTTATGATATGATATATAGGAATTTGGTTATTCGGTCAACTAGGTATGATTGTGAATTAAATTGAGATAGTGATATTTTGGGAATGAAAAGTTGAATAATATTATGCTTAATGAAGAATATAAACATTCGGCCAAGGTGATTTATTGAGTTCTATTATAATATTAATGATATAATATAACTTGATAGAAATGTTTCGATTGTTCATTTGATTTGTTTAATTTGCTTAAAGCTTACTAAGTTAAGTTAGCTTACTTTATATGTTCTTTTTGTTACTCTGTTTTATAGATTTTGGAAGTTAGCTATGAGCTCAGGGATCGTCTTGAAACATCGTCACACTATCAATCGCTAATTCGGTATCTTAAAAGTTTGAAACTATGAATATATATGGCATGTATAGATTAGTAATATTATGTTTGGTTTTGAAATTTGTATATATATAGCCATGCGAAAATGGCTTGATCTTAATGCTAATGTTCAGATGTTTAAGAAATTTTTGGTCATGGTATATGTGTGTGGTAAACTTGATATATGAATGATGGATGTGTTTTGGTTGTGGATTGTTTATGATGTTAATGATAGTGTTTATCAGTCATGTATTAGCTTAATTTGTAAATATAGATAATGGCTTAAATCTAATTTGTGGTTTGGCAATGGTAATTTAATCATGTAGCTAAATGTTTTGATGTATGTTGATATTGGAATTGGTTGTATTCGAAATGTGTGGACTATGCTATATTAAGGATATGGACAATTAGAAATGGTATGTTTGCATTGGTAAAATGGTTTAGAAATGGGAAATATGTGTATATGTATATTCGAATACAATATTAGACTCATATTAATGAATAGGTGATATGGTATATGTTATGTATTGAAGTTATCTTGGATGATCAAATATGTAGTTAAGTGGTTGGATATGTGTATGTATTTTTAGGAATGCGAATTGGGTGTACTTTTAGTGTTAATTGTGCTCAAATTGTTTCAAATCAATATGGTCATATGCGTATAAACTTGTGTTAAGAGAAGAAATATATTTGTTTTGAAATGATACTTATTTAAATGAGTATACATGTATTTATGGCTAGTATGCGGTGTGGTTATTTCAACTTAGATTAATGTGCATAACATGTGAATTGGTGTAGTCATGAATCAATTAATGGATTAAATTAATATTGACTCGGTAACTATGTTTGGATATGGCTTTTACGTTAGGAAATATGTGCATGGTATAATGGTAACTAAAGCATGTTTGGTTATGTTTTTATATCATCAATGTCGTATAAATGAATGAAAAAATTAGTAGTAAAGTATGATTCGTTTGATGTTTAAATTTGTACCTGTACATAAGCTATTTAATATTATGGTTTGATAGATGCTGAATTATGTTTTAATTATGAAATGTAATGAATATCTGTGTGAACTGTGTTATGACCGGTAATGCCTCGTAACCCTAATCTGGCGACAGATACGGGTTAGGGGTGTTACATTGCTGAAAGGTGTAGAAGCTTACAATTTAGAATTTTGTAAGCATTGTGTTCTGGGAAAGCAAAAGAGAGTGAAGTTTGGCACCACTTTTGTAACACCCCTAACCCGTCTCCGTTGCCGGATTTGGGTTATGGAGCATTACAATACAATTCAGAAAATTTAAATTCAAATATAAACAATTATACAAATTATCTCATAACATTCAATAACTCATACAAATTAAGGTAGAAATACATTTATAGACCTTAAATCAAGCTTACAGGGCATTAAAAATAATTTGAAAACCATCAAGGGCCATTTTAAATAAAATAGAAAATCTGGGAAAAATTGAAAAGTAGGGGTCTTACGGTCGTGACATAGCCCAGATCGTGTGAGTACTCGAAGTATGGACACACGGTCATGTTTCAACCCGTGTGTCTGCCCGTGTGAATATTCAAAATAGGGCCACACGACTGTGTGTTAAACCGTGTGTATATTCGATATAGGGCCACACGGCCTTGTGCGAAACTGTGTGTATATTCGAATTATGGACACACGATTATGTGTCAAACTATGTGTATATTCGAATTATGGACACTACAGTGTCGCAGGTCTTATGCCAACCCGTGTGTGCTTTTGATGTTGGGTTATACGGCCGTGTTGTAGGCCGCGTGCCAGACCGTGTGAAACTTGTACCTAAAATAAAAATGACACACGACTGTGTAGGGTTGCCGTGTATGGCACACGGCCATGTGACAGCTTGTAACACCCCTAACCTGTATCCGTCGCCGGATTAGGGTTACGAGACATTACTTGACCAAACACAAGTCAGTATACCTTTAATAAAAACTAATACAATAATTGATGCATAATCAGTTACTACTATCATGATTAAACATGTATTTCCATTTTAATATCAAATATGATAACAAACATATCACAAACAATATCATTAATATCTTATACGAATAGATTTTCATACAAATAGTAGAAGTACTATTCATTTGGTCATTTTAGAAGCAAGAGCCGAAATGATCATGACTAAGCTCATATTACAATTTGGGTTCTATCAAATACGCACCTTAACAAATATTTACATATATCCAAATTTCTCATAGCATAATATGAAATAATTCCTAAGCTAAACTTATAAGTCATTCAATAAACATTCATTTGTACTATAAGGATAATATGCCATTTATAATCTCATGAAACATACCTACCCAAATCAAGCTATATTCAAAACCGAAATTTCACAAACAAATATACCAACTCAAACATACTCATTCAACCCAAGGATAGAAGTGAAGCCATTTTCGCATGGCATTATATACATCAAATTCAAAATATAATCTCAAAGAGTAGTATAGCCTATACATGCCATAGTTCTCATAATTTAACTCTTCAAAATAGTACCAAAGATAGTCGATCGTGTGATTGACTTTGACGATGAATCCCCGAGCTTGAGCTTCGACTTTAAGATCTATAAAATAGTAAAATAAACACATAAAGTAAGCTTATATAGCTTAGTAAGTTTTAAGCAATAGTAAAAATATGCAACTAATCAATATACAGTTTATTTAATCCAATATGATCAATAACGAATTCATAAGTATAAATATGCATATCTTGTCACCATTCAACAACCACCATATCTAATAGGTCTCAAAACTGAATACTCAAGTGCTATTTATCCATTTCGAACAAGCTCAAAATTTAACAATCACATCATATTTATATTATTTTTTTGTAACAAAAATAACTTACCTCACTTGAAACACCCCAAACCCGGCCCACGAGCCTTGACCGGATCTGGTATGTTCCTCAAAAGAAACTGATTCAAAACTCTTTTATTACTTAGGAAAAACTTGTGTGTTTAGAAAGAAAGTTTGTTTGGGTTGGGCTTGAGTTGAAAATGTATTAATAATATATTAAATCTCTTTTTCTTTTTTTTTTTTAAAATAAATTTGTTTGATCCATAAATAATAATTTGTAAACATAATAAATAAAAGTAAAAAGAAATAAAGAAATTCAACTATGGCCTTATGGCCTTATTACATCAAATAATTCCCAAAATAAACTTAAAATACTTAAAATAAAATAAACGTCCAAATCGTAAATTTCTTGCTGTGCATGGCCATCCCTAAGTTCTGCCGAGCCTGGTCCATTACTGTTTGTCACCTGAAAATAGTCCCACAACGGGGTGAGTCAACAGACTCAATGTGTACACAACACTAAGTCCAAATAAATTTAGGCATAACATACATATCCTATTCACATAATAATTTACGATAATGATGCAACCCAAAACCCAAACCTAGTTAACCATCCGCTACACTTCCCCCGTACCAACCTGCACACCGTGGGGACTAATAAGTCAACCCTCCATCCGCTACACTCCATCGAAGGCAGTCGCTGCAGTCGACGTGCTCATCGCCCTTATAAAATTCGTGGTCTTAGGTCACCACATTCAGATATCGTGGTCTTAGGTCACCACATTCAAATATCGTGGTCTTAGGTCACCACATTCAGATATCGTGGTCTTAGGTCACCACATTCACTTCCCCTTTCATATAACCCGAATGCCCCATATCACACATATCATGCACATCATGCCTTAATTCACATTCTTATCACTTTTCACATGTTAAAAATAACATATATTCATAATCCTAGTAGGAGTAGGAAACGTACCTGAGTACTTTTGTACCATAGCATGGTACCTTAGCCATATTCATATTCTTATAAACATGCATATATTAATTATTGCCATAAATGTATCAAGAAATAGTGTGAGGTACACACCTGATTTGCTTAGGGTTTCCAATCCAAATCCCGAAAAGCTTGATCTAATGCCTTAGATCTTAGATCTCTACATTTAATCAATTATTTAATACTTAGTGAAGAGCCATTCGGCCATAAATCCAAATCCTAGTAGGATTACGGGAACTCAAAACTTACCTTGTGGATTTTAAATCCCGAAACTCACCGAATAACTAGGGAACACGCGGCCTATGGTGTACCGTCGGGAAAAGAACTTCTCCTTCCCTGTAGTCGACACTTAGTAAATCCCGAAAGATCTCTTCAAGGTTTCGACAACAAGATATTAATGGGGTTAGTCCTAGATTTCGGCAAATCTTAAAGGAAAAGAGGATGAAGCTGAATGAGATCTTACCCTTACTTTAGAGATCGGTAATCCTTGCTTGAACCTTTAGCAATATTCGGCTTTTAGGAGATTGAGAGAACAAGAATAAGAGAATAAGGTGTAGAAGGATTCGGCCAAAGAGAATCAAAAAGAAAAAGAGGATGATGAGCAGAGAGAATTCGGCAGAGAGAAGAAAGAGTGGAGAAATTTGCTAGAGAATTTCGGCAGAGTCTTCAAGGAAAAAGAAAATAATGCTGAATGGCCTCTCTTTTCCTTTTATAGCCGAATTTACTAGCTTAGAATCCCTTACTTGGCCACCACTCTTCTATTTTGATAGCTTTATCACTTTAATTATCACCTAAAACTTAATCCAATAATTATCTCTTATCTCTTAATAAAAATATCAATAAAAATCCATCATTTATCCATCTATTTGTCGAATTTTAACAACAATAAAACACCTCCCTATAGAGCCTTAATGCCGTCCACTTCTCTTGTTCCTGGCACCAAAATAAAATTCTTTTATTTGCTCCCCAAGTGACTCCAACCCAGGCCCAATTGCACCTGCTTGTGGCGTCAACTCCAGAGGCCCTAAGTGGCACCTCCAAGCCACTTAGACAAGCCCAATTGTATGTCATATTTCACCCATAAATTTTCTTAAGGCCACCCTGCTTTACTTCCCTCTCTTAACCTCAGAACTTAACTTTTCCTAAAACGTTTCCTTATGTTTCCTTACATTTCCTTACATTTCCAAGTTTCCAAAAATATTCGTTTGCCTCCTTTAAACTTAACATTTCTTACATTTCCAAGTTTCCAGAAATGTTCACTTTCCTCTTTTGAAACTTAACATTTCTAAATCATTTCCTTACATTTCCAGGACATTTCCCTACATTTCCAGGACAAGACATTTCCTTACATTTCCAGGACATTTCCTTACATTTCCAAGGTTCTAAAAATGCACACAACACATCCATATCACAATAAACATGCTATTTCATAAAATTAAGCAAAAATGCATAGGCCCATTTTCAGGATGTTACATCACTAGTACCTGGTTATTAAGCTATCATGCAACACTTACCCATGTATCATTTCTCGTTTATCTCCCTTCATCAGTTTATGTCTTCGAAGTCTCTGTAAACCTGCACACATAGTGTAAATTACGTAACGTATCACACACTTAGTGCCGTTACTTGAGGAAGAGCACACATAGTTCCATTTACTAGTAATGTATCGCACACTTAGTGCCATTACTTAGTTTTTCGCACACATAGTGCCATTCAATCGATTTCGCACACACAGTGCTCGATTTTTCAAACTTGCACACATAGTTCCTCTTGACAGATCCTTCCTTTATTCATAAGAACGATTATAATTCCATTTTCATTCATTCATACACGTATATTTAATAATCACCACTACTCAATTTTTCTATCACATACCTTAATATTCGACACACCCATTATACATGAAATCTTATGTCCACCAATTTAAAACAATCATCTTTATCATTTCATTCCCTCATTTATCTATCTCCTAGTCCATACATACATATTCAAACAACTCAATTAATCACATATACTAAATCTTACATTCGGCCAACACATACAATTCCATTAACCTATTCGGCTTTATGAAATTTAACATACCTATCATCATCTAACATATGCATATATTATAGAGTAAAATTCAATTTAACCCAATTACTTAAAAACTTACCTCGGAAATCGACGGATTAGAGTTTCTCGGCTATTCGTTCAACTTCGTCTTTCCCCGATCCAATCCCGTTTCTTTTTGTTCTTGATCTAAATAATCCCAAATTAAGCTCATTCAAATATATTTTCATTCAATTTAATCCAAAAACACATAATTATGCAAATTACCATATTACCCCTGACATTTACAATTTTTACAATTTAGTCCCTATTGCACAAAACATAAAATATCTAAATTTAACCGCACCTATTGAGGGCCGAATACTTATAGTCCCTATAGAAACTCACTCCTTTCATTTATTTGCCATTTAGTCCTTACAAAAATTTATTTTTTTATAATTCAATCCATATTACTAAATTTCATCAATAGTTTTAAAGATAAACTTGTTAATCTAGCATACATATATCATATTCTATCATTAAATAACACCAACATCAAGTTTCCATCAATGGTAAAACACGAATTACACAACCAAATCAAAAATTCGAGTATGGGCTAACTAAATCACATAGCAACGATCTCAAAAACGTAAAAATTATTAAAAACCGAGCTAGTTTCATACCTCAATTTAAGCATGCAAGGGCTGAATGTTTTATGAGCTTGAGTTCTTTTCTCTTTTTATCTTCGGTGATGAAGAAAAGAAAGAAAAAAAGATGAACATGCATCTTTTTTTCTTTTTATGCTTTTTTATATTAAGTTTATAATATAAAACATATATTAATATAACCTTAATTTATAAAATAAAAAACAAATACAAAATACATCATATCAACATAATCCGTCCACTAACATGAGATTTGGTTAATTTACAACTTAAGTCCTCCCTTATAGAAAGACACACCAATTTAACCACTCATTCAAGAAGAAAGCTACTTTTACCACTTATACAATTTAGTCCTTTTTCATAAATTAAACACACAAACGGGCAAATTAACTCACGAAATTTTAGCATAGGCTCAATCATATATAATTAACATGAAAAATAATATTAAAATATTTTTCTAACTCAGATTCGTGGTCCCAAAACCACCGTTCTGATTAGGGTCAAAATCAAGCTGTTACACAGCTCGTGTCCTAGGCTGTGTGGGGTGGCTGTGTATGGCACACGGCTGTGTATGGCACACGGCTGTGTGATAGCTCGTATCCCAGGTTGTGTGCTCCTAAATGTGCTTTCAAATTGTAGTTTACCAAAATTCACTTACTTGGACAACAAGCCATCCAATTTCCATCAATTAGACCTACTCAAAACATGATTAAACAAGCTCAAAACATGTCAAAACATCCATCTTAAGTGCCCAACCAATGTATACTCATCGACACCACAATTCAATTTATCAACCAAGTTATATACAAAACCGATAATTCCTTACCATGAACACATATCAAATTTTCCCAATCACACAAACCATTCAAGTTTCTTCTAGCATAATATAACCTTTAATAGTAGCATATAACCAAAAAACTAAAACACTTATTTATGAGCCAAAACAAGCTAAAAATTAAAGGCATTTTTATACACATACCAAAATATATCCTCAGAAAAAATCATTCAAGTATGGCAACTACCCCAAGTAACTAGAAATCAAAGCATTTACAAAACACCTATTACATGCCATATAATCGAAGGTAAATGTTCAAAACTACCAAAATATATCCGAATTGTGTGATTTCTTCAGCTTGATCTGATCACCCGATTCCCACGAAATGTTATCTACAAAGAAATAAACAAATAACACGAGTAAGCATTTATATATCTTATAAAGTTCGATGATTAAAATAATAAAGCTTACCGAAATAACATGAAAATTTAAATAGCGAGATTATTAATCAGAATTTCATGTCATCCACAATCCATACCAGTTGAGTTACACATAATCAAGTACGAGAGACAATTGAACATAACCATGTGAGACAATTCAAAATCAAGTCAAAATTACATAAATAATTCATGAATAACTCTCTGACAAATTGTTAACAAATCATTTAACATTGGAAATATTGCCCGATGAACGTTATATGAATATGAGTACACAATTATCCACCCAAAACACGCCAAACGCTCAAATGAGCTAACCAAACCAAAAACACGCCTTGGCTCCAAGTCCTTAGCTCGTAGGCTAACATCCCTCCGAAACATGCCTAGGCACTGAGTGCTAAGCCCGAAGGCTTTACTTCTGCCCCTGGTAACACGACAAAAACACTGTAGTATAACCCGATAGTTCACAACAAATGCTGAACCTCGGTATACTCAGTGAATAAACACAAATCAGGTATTATCTCTCCATCACACAACAATCTCGTACCATGTACACTACCAATCATACTCTATTCTACATTCATGCAGCTCAAGAGATATCATAACTAAATAACGTTTCAGCAATTTACTTCTTCAATTCACTCTAATTTAACATTGAACACTCAATTAAGTTTTCAGCAACCAAATTCTCATTCAATTACATTTCAATATAAATTTAACTAAACCAAACGAACTTACCAGGGCTAAATTGTAGTAATGGCAAAAGTCCAAAGACTATTTCACAACCTTCTTTTTTCCTCGGTTATCAACTTGTTCTTGATCTATAATATAATCTATTTCAATTATGAAATTCAATTTCATATATCATTCAATTTAATACATATTATTTTCTATTTATAAGTTTTTCATGTCTGACTCAAAACTTTTACATTTAATTCAATTTAATCCTCAATATTAAAATGAGCCTATTTTCACAATTGGTCAGTAAACCCATGTGCCTAATTCATTTACATCATTGAACAACCCACACACCGAAAATTTTCAAGAAAAACATGCCCATTTTAACTTATTCTCAATTTAACCATTTAACTTAAAAACTACTCAAATTTTACTTTACCAACTAAATCAAAAAACCATCATCAAGCTTCCAAACTCAAGAATAACATCAAGAAATTTTAAAAACATCAATGGTGAACTTTAGAACATTTGATAATTTCACGAAATAACCCCTAATCTAACTAGAAAACAAAACAACAATCACAAAAATACCAATTTAATGAGAAACTAATTAGAGAAACACTTACATGCATAAGCTTGAATATGGCCAGATTTTTAAGCTCTTCTAATGGAGTTTCTCCTTTCATAAACAGTGAAGAACAAAAGAATAAAGATGACCTTCCACTTTGTCTTTTGTTTTATTAATTAATCATTTTATTTTATTTTGAATAAACATTTGAATAACAAACTAAATGTCAAGCGAGAATTAACAAAAATTATGGCTAAATTGCTTTATGAATCCATCATTTCATGCTTTATACTCAATTAACTTAATTAACTGTTAACATTTAACTTTAGCAAACTTTACGATTTAATCATTTTTCTATAATTAACTACCCAAATATTAAAATTTCTTAACCAAATTTTAATATGATATTAATGACTTCGTAATTACTAAATAACTAATTTTTACTGAGTAACACTTCTAAATTATGGTTCCGAAACCACTATTTCTAGCACAACTGGAAAACAGGTTGTTACAGTTTTCCATGATATAGAAGGTATTTTGTATTATGTTCATTTAGATGTGTAGGGGCCTTACAAGACACCGTCGTTAGGAGAAAAACATTATTTTGTAACTTTTGTTGATGAGTTTTCCAGAAGAGTTTGGGTGTATACGATGAAAACTAAGGATGAAAAGTTTGGAATTTTCCTTAAATGGAAAACTATGATCGAAAACCAAACTAGTAGGAAGATCAAACAACTTAGGTCGAATAATGGAGGAGAATATAAAAGTGATACGTTTTTCAACATGCGCTAGAAGTATGTCATTATTCAACGCTTCATAGTTAGGGATACACCACAATAGAATGGGGTGGTAGAGCGTATGAATCGAACATTATTGGAGAAAATTTGATGTATGTTATCCAATATTAGGTTGGGAAAGCAATTTTGGGCTGAGGCTATGACATATGTTGGTGATCTCATTAATCGTTTGTCATAATCTACATTTGAAAGAAAAACACCTATGGAGGTATGGTTTGGAAAATTTGCTATAGATTATGATTCATTACATGTGTTTGGAATCACTACTTATTACCATGTGAAGGACTCAAAATTAGATCCGAGAGTAAATAAAGCTCTCTTTATGGGAATCATCTCTAGAGTAAAGAAATTTCGACTTTGGTGTTTAGACACAAATAAAATTATCTAGAGCAGAGATGTTACCTTTGATGAATCTACCATGTTGAAAAAAGTAACAGATGAAGATGTTCAAACAAGTGGAACTCTATAGTAGGTGAGACATAGTCCAAAATAGGTGGAGTTTGAGTAGATGGTGATTAGCTTAGTTAATAAGTCTGGTTCTACAACCGTAATGGAGGAATTAGAAAATGAAGAGGTTTTTACCTAAGAATTGTTGAATACACCAGAACCACTTGTAGTTAGAAGGCCAATGAGAGATTCATAAACTTGCTTATTTTATTGATGACCTATGCACTCCCAGTTGTAGAGGATGATATTTCTGTCACTTATAGATAAGCATTGCAAAGCTCAAATAGTAACAAGTGGAAAAGCACCATAGATAAAGAAATGCAATCTCTCTCTAAGAATAATACTTGGGGGTTGGCAAAATTACCAAAGGGTAAGAAAATAATTAGATGCAAATGAGTGTAAGTAAAGAAAAAAGGATTTTCCAAAAAGAAAGATGCTCACTGTAAAGCAAGATTGATAGCTAAAGGCAATGCTCATAAGGAGGGAATTGGCTAAAATAAACTATCTTTCCCTATTATGAAGCATTCCTCTATAAGAATTTTGTTGAATTTAGTAGCACATTTGAATTTGGAGCTAGTTCAACTTGATGTGAAGATGACTTTCTTGCATAGTGATTTAGAAAAGGAAATCTATATGACTCAACCAGAAGGATATAAGGTTAGCGGTGGAGAAAATTGGGTTTATAAGCTAAAGAAATAACAGTATGGATTGTAGTAATCCTCAAATAAGTGGTACAAGAGAGAAGTACACCAAAAACAAATATGACCATTATGTATATTTGCGAAAGCTACAAGAAGAATCTTTCATTTATCTTCTCTTGTATGTTGATGGTATGTTGATCACTTCAAAAAGTCAAAGAGAAATAGATGAATTGAAGGCTCGATTGAATCAAGAGTTCGAGATTAAGGATCTAGGCGAGGCCAAGAAAATTCTCAGCATGGAGATACATGAAGATAGAAAGAGAGGCAAGCTTTGATTGACTCAGTAGTAATATCTATGAAAAGTATTACGATGATTTGGTATGAATGATAATAAAAAACTTGTAAGTAATCCACTTGTTTCTCATTTGAAACTTAGTACTCAACTATCTCCTCAGAGTGATGAAGAGAGATAATATATGGCAAAGGTTCTCTAGATGTATGCAACAATGAGTACTCAACTAGGCATTTCAAAAGCAACTGGAGTTGTGAGTAGATATATGCATAATTCTAGTAAAGGACATTGGCAAGCTATGAAATGGATTCTACGGTGCTTATTAAAAATTGTATATGTTGGTTTGATTTTTGAGCAGGATAAGATGCTTGGTCAGTGATTAGTAGAATATGTTGATTTCGGTTATGCTGGTGATTTGGATAAATTTTGATCTACTACTGGGTATCTATTTACTCTTTCTAGAGCCACAGTAAGTTAGAAGTCTACCTTACAGTCTACAGTAGCTTTCTCAACGACAGAAGTAAAGTATATGACAATTTCAAAAGCTGTTAAAGAGGTTGTTTGGCTTAATGGGTTGTTGGAAGAATTGGGAGTTATTTAGAGTCGCTTTAGTCTTTATTGTGACAGTCAGAGTACTATTCATTTAGTGAGAAACCAAGTTTACCATTCAAGAACTAAGCACATCGAAGCAAGGTATCACTTTATTCGTGAAATCTTTAAAGAAAGAAATATTCTACTTCAGAAGGTTTTAATAGCTAGAAATCTTACAAAAATTATGACCAATTTGGTAACATCAATCAAGTTCAATCATTGTTTGAACTTGATTAACATCTTGCAAGCTCAAACACCTTCGAGTGTATGGCGCTCAAGAGCGCATATGAAAATGACTTCACGAAGTTTGAGTGGAAGACACTAGAAGTTGAGTGGGATTGGTAAACTCGCCAAAGGTGGAGATTTGTTAGCAATTGGCTTGTTTTTATCCCACATAAAAATGGGAAAAAGATATGTCACCTCACCTGTAACACTTTTAACCCATATCCATTGCCGGAACAGAGTTTCGAAGCATTACCAGAACATTCAGAACATTTATCGATTAATTCAGGCAAGTTACTATTCATTCACTGAGGTCATTCATAATGTCCCTTAAATGGACCCTTGAGGCCCAATACGAGCATTAGAATCAAGTCGGGACTAAATTGGGAACTCAGGGAATTTTTCGCAAAATTCCAAAATTTTCCAAAGTACAGGGCTTACACATCCGTGTGGTCCAAGGGACACGCCCGTGCTGCAGGCCATGTTCAAAACTAGGTAGTGCCACACGGTCGTGTGCTAGGCCGTGCGGCTAATTAATTCAATTCGAATTAGGTGCAGGTTTCACACGCCCAAGACACACGCCCGTGTTCAAGGCCGTGTCACCCACACGACTGAGACACACGCCTGTGTCTTTGCTCATGTGCTCAATTCTGAGCATTCTGTTTCTTGAATTTAAGGTGCAGGGGACACATGGCCTAATCACATGCCCATGTTACCAGGCCGTGTGTCACACATGGTCTAGGTACACGCCCATGAGTCTCTTGTATGGAAAAAATAAAGCCATTTCTAGCTTTATTTCTCACCCAAAATTTCGCCCATGACATGCACATGAATCACACATACAAATACCGACCATTTCAAGCATTCAAGATGAGCAAACTCTATCATTCAACATGATATATCATCACAAGCATTCATGTTTATATATCTTACTATTGAATAAGCATACTTGTTTCCCCTTTCTTAATCAAACAATATATAGTACCTATGTTATCACCATAACATGAACTTAAATACATATATGCATGTACCAAAACATAATCATCACTAGCCATTCTAATGGCTAGATTACAAGCATCATTTATATTTACATGCCAATATGGCCAACATATCCTATACATGCCATTACAATCGTAATTGAATTACCATACTATATCGACATGGGTCGATGGATAGTGTGAGTGATCTCCGCCAAGCTTCCAATCCAACGAGCTTCCGATTTACTCTAAAATAGGGGAAAATAAAACGAGGTAAGCTTAAAATGCTTAGTAAGTTCGTATAACATGATACTTAACTTACCATACATCCTATTTGAGGTAACTAAGTAAGGCATATTCAACCACTTTGATCTCAAGCCCTACACACATCCTCATAGCCCTTGTTAGTCATATATTCCATAGTAATATCAAGACATGTATGGACTCAACAATAATCAAGTTTTCAAGCACATATGCTTTCCATATCATGTATTGATTCAACATACATGATTCATCTCATTATTTCGAGTATAATTTCATAATAGTTCATTTCAAATTCAGATAATTTCGCATCAGAACTTTACACATATTACTCGAAATATCAAAGTCACGATTAGTACACTCTAGGTGTACAAGTCCATAATCAAGAATGAACATTCTCATCAAATAGTTTCCATGTACAAATATCATCATCTCATATTTCATATATCACTCGTCATGTATCATCATTTTCTTACATTTCATGTAATATTCTTTGATGTCATATTCCCATATCATATATATCATTCCATGTCAATTTGTTTTCAATTCATCTTTGCTCTTGTTAGAATTTTACCCGTTGAATTTATTCAAAATATTGATGGATACACAGGTAGTACACCCAAGGTGTACAAATCAGAATCTGTCAATTCACGTCTAATAATACCCTTAATGTACAATTTTCAGATAGTACACTCTAGAGCTACACATGTATACAACAGGATTACCAGTCTAGGCTAAATCCTTTTCATATCATATGCTCTAAAGAGCTTGATCTGGATTACCCGTCAGGGCTAAATCTAATCCATAACATATGCTCGAGAGGACTTATATCAGGATTACCCGTCTGGGCTAAATCCTATCAGAATTGAGGTTGAGGGATTACTCATCCGAGCTAAATCCTACCCGCAACAAATGTAGGACCTCTTTCGTTTCGGGAAATCACATATCTATCGATTTTCCATTTATTCAACCGGGATTTAAACACTTTTCATACCTTATTGGCATTTGATTATTTAATACATCCGTAACATTTATGTAATTCGAGTAAAATACATTCTACATTCATGTCAAGCATACAAGTAACATTTTATTCATTTACCATTTTATCTAGCATTATCATTTACTGGGCTATATCGAGTAGATGATCATTTCACATATTTATGACATCGATAAAATTCACAAACACGACATTTAAATCAAGCATAAAAACATATACAATTTAGTTACATGAACTTACCTCGACAAATGTTTGTGTACATAAATCCACTAATCTGATATTTTCCTCGTTCTAACTCCGAATTTGATCTATCCGGATCTATACGAGTAAATTTAATGTCAATTTATCATATTTTACACTTATTTGGACTCAATTTTTATCCTAGGCAAAATTACCATTTTGCCTCTAACTTTTCCATAAATTACCATTTTGTCCCTAGGCTCGGAAAATGAAATTCATGAAATCTGATCCTCTACCCAAGCCTAGCCGAAATATACATACAACTTTTACAGCACATACATTTCACAAATTTCAGCATTTTACATTGATTTTCACCAATTTTCATTTTAATCCTTAAATCAAGTTTTCATGAAAAATCACTTTGTAAAAGTTGTTTATCTATCATCAATCTTTCATTTTCTACCATCAATTTCAAATTTTCAGCATATACATCCTTTACCCAATTTTTATACTTTGATAAATTTTCAAATTAATCCCCCAAATAGAGAGATAAAGCTATCCCGATTCCAAAAAGATCAAAATTACTAAAAACGGGACAAAGAAACTTACCTAATTTGGCCATGAAAGTCTCTTCTCTCTCTCCTAGGGTTTCCATGTTTATTTTTAGGGAAGAAGATGACATAAAATAAGATGATATCTTTTATCATCTTTTTAATTAATAAGTATTTTGCTATTTCCAATTTAGTCCTTGTCCTTTTTCTATATTTCCATAGATGAGTCACCAAGAAAAATCTACATACTTTTCTTAATGGTCTAATTACCATATAAGGACCTCTAGTTTTGAATTCCATAGCTATTTGATCCTTCTAGCTACTAGAATCCAACTTTTGCATTTTATGCGATTTGGTTCCTTCTCGTAATGAAGCACATAATCGGTAAAATTTTCTTTTCAAAATTTTCACATGACATTTCTAGTATAATATGGATCATATAATAAAATAAAAATAAATTTGATTTTTCGGCTCAGATTTGTGGTCCCGAGACCACTGTTTCGATTTCATTGAAATTGGGCTGTTACATCACCCACTGTATATTAGTTGGCACTTAACCTTAAATTGTAACCATCTCAACCATTTGTGTTCTCCCACTTTTTCTTTGATATGCTTTAGTTATATTTTGGGAAATCTTTTTAATCAAGGGTTCCATTAGTTGGTAAACTTTTCGGTATTAGTGAAGTTATCATCCAGAATTAAATTGGGAACAGAAAGCGAATTCAAACTACCCAAGCATAGAAGATTAACTTGAAAAATTGCTATTAAATGTCAAATACGATAGAAAAACCAATAACTGCAAATAAAATAATAAAGGAGAGAACACACCAAATTTTTGAGGTTTGACAAATTGCTTATGTCCTTAGGCACCAACATATTGAATCAATCAAGGTTACATTTAAGGATTCTTACGTGATCTACTTACTTTGTATATTGAGATATGCAATCCAAGAAGATATAGCCTAACTTTATGCTCTTTTGTATCCTTATATAAAGAAAGGTTGATTTGATTAGATTTAGACAGATTAAGATGGATTAAAAGTTACTTTGTGAAGATGTATTTGTTCTCTAAATAAGGAAGCCTTGATAGATGTTTTATTATCGAGGTAAGTTTTTTTTAAGTGGTTGTCGAAATGGCAACGAAAGTGACCACTACGATTGGTACTTCGATAGGCAACATAACTTGCCTTATTTGGAGTTGGAAACCTTTTCAACCAAATCACTCAGATAATGACTTAAATAATTTGTGGATGTGTGTTAACCCATATTTGAAGATTAATCTTGTGGAACAACAAATCTTTGAATATTGGATCGGACCAAGCAATCAAATCCCTTAGATTGTGGAGAATGAATCGAGATATAATTGAATATAACATCGAAGAATAAATCCCCAACATTTCAATTTATATTGGTCTTTATTAATATATTGTATTTTGACATTTATTAGTTGTTGTTTAATAGGAGTGAATTGTAATTGATCTCTAGTATGTTAGTATGTCTCGAACTTCTATATATTCAAAAGACTTTATAGGTTTTGTATGAGAATTAATAACATTTATTTGTTCATAGAGGAACATTTTTTTGTGAGAGTGCATTCAGAGTGTAAAACAAATTTGTTACTTGGTTTTACAGCTCAAGTTCTCAAGGGGAAACTTAAAGGTGAGTGATTTAAGTTTTTAGGTACAAAAGTGAGGTTACTTTACTGAAGTGTTATAGGACTTAAATCACTCATTGTATTGGGATTTAAGATAGTAGATTTACGCACTAAACTAGGCTTTGCAGACGTTAGGAAATTGAACTACACAAACAAATTTTTGTCCTTGTTTTTATTTTGTTTTATGCAATGCCATTAAAAGTGAAGACTTCTGGTGCCACTTTGGTCACCATTTATGCATTATGTTTTTCTTAAGCAATTACTGACCGGTTCGGGTCAATAATTTTGGTAAGAAGAGGGGTAGTGAATTGAGCCTTAAGGTTCCTTCGATTCAGCGTTTGCCTTTAGTGAAATACGTTTGAGCCAATTTTCCATTTCAATCTTATGTAGTATTGTTTGAAGGGCATAAGTTAGTGCCGTGGAATACTTTAAATCGCATTGAAGAAACTTTGGATTGGCTGGAGCCAAACCCCCTAGTTTACTACAGTGAACCATGAAACTTTTTTATTTGACAAAAATTCTCATACTTTTAATTATAATTTTCCCAAAGAAAAGTTATATCCTAATTTAATTTTCAATATTAATGAAACATCAATATTAATGAAACATGTTATGTCTTATAATAAAATATTTTTTTATATTAAAAAATTATCCAAATAGATACTTTAAAATTTTTTTCTTAGTATAGTGTTATTATTTGTGAAAATAATACTTTGTATTTTATAAAGAAATGAATTAACTATAAAAATAACTTAAAAATTTAATTTAATATAATAAATAATTTAAAACAATTATATAATTAATTAAATATTTATAAAATTATTATGATTCATATTATTATTTTATTAAATAAAATTACAAACTCACATATTTTTATAACTTCATAAAAATAAAATAATCTAAAATTTTCTATTATATATAATTTTTAATTTAATGTTTTTAATAGTCATTTTCTAATTTCACCTCATTATCATTACTACATTTGAATCTAAACATACACCTCATTATTGATTTTAATCTCACTACTACAATAAATAAACTTATCATCACTATTATTTTAAACCTAACGAAAGACAATTTTACTAGGAATTCAAAGAAACCTCAATATTAACCAAGATTTTATTTCAACTGAAGTCCTTCATTAAGTCAAAGATTATTAGTCAATACATATACATATATTCATATACTAGTTTTGGTGTCTCATGTGTCATCATAATTAAATTTTAATATAAAAATTAATTTAATAATTAATTAATGATGATTTTTAAAAAATGAAGCATATTTATAAATTTTGCTATTTTTTTTATCTAATATCAAATAAAAAATTAAATAATTACCTTGGAACGTATTTCCTTATACATTTAACATTGCAACAATTGATCTTTCTTTTCTCATGTCTTCGAGTAATTAACCTTCAATTTTATTTTTTTCTAAACTTCCCCCCAAATAATACTACTATGGTTTCATTCTATAATCAGATAAAAAATCATGTTAGATTATTATAAATTAACTTCTTATCTAGAAAAATTATTAGTATAGTATCCATTCTTGTAATTTGGTGCCTAACATGGTACCCTTTAATATCAATAACAAAATCTAATGTATCTATAAATAAATTAATTTAATTTAACATAATTCATATTATATAATGTAAGTATACCAATGATTTGTTCTTCTGTAATTTTCATTACATTTTGCACTAAATGCTACTAAAGCAATTTGTTTCCCAAATGGATTTTTTTTTTTGCCTCTTTTATATTGGTGTAGAATGTAATCGTTAATCCAATCTCTTTTTTAACGTTAAAAAAAAAAAATCCTTTTTTAATAAGCTTAAAAAAGAATCCAATAAAATGTCCTTCTTGTCTTTTGTCAAGAAGGTAAGGATTATTGTTATTCTTTCATCAAATAACATTGTTGAAAATTTTGTTTCCTACAATTTATAAATAAATTTAGTTTTGAATATATAACAAAACATTCAAATATTATATCGAAGTTGAAGTAAAGTTTATTGTAGGGCAAAACATGTTAGCGAACAAATATAAATATAAATATTTATATTTAATGCAAGATTTGAACAAATAATATAAACAAATATTTATTCTTGATGATTTAACATAATAGGGCTCTAACACCACTTGTAAGAACCGTAAACTCAAAATATAATATAAAACTTAAAACAAACCATAAATCAAGACATATCATGTCAAATCATTAAGAATAAATAAAGAACAAAACTAGATGCGGAAGCGTACCTGGATTAATTGATTTCTTGAAATCTACGAATCATGGGGTTCTGTTCTTCCAAATTAGCACACAATAAATTCAGAGAATATTTGCTCTCTCTTTCTTAAGGATGGAATATTAGAAATGTTAGCTTGTTGTGTAATTTGGGAACCATAATCCTAATATATAACTTTGGCACATTAGCCTTAATTTCTAATTAGCCTCATCAATTAAAAATTAGTTACTAGAGTATCTACACATATTCGACCCATACTTTATTTAATAATTAAAACCCAATAAACTTTAATCAGATTAGATCACTTTTAATTTGGGCTAACCTATTATAATAGTAAATAATAACATGTAATTATCCTTATTATATATATGATGTCCATATTTTCCAACAATCTCTCACTTGGACCACATATATATACTAACTACTCTATAATTACATGTCATTATATAACCTTATGAGCTCAAAACTTTACTATCATATCCAAAAGGTATTCCGAACAATCTCGTCCATTAATTATGTCAACATAGAACCAATGCGACTTTCGTTACATATATCGTAACTAAATCCATCCCTGATCACATATATTAACACAACCAAATGACATGGATCAAATATGGATGTGTAGCATGGAAATTACATGCAATCATAAATTTAGTCTTGACCTTTGACTATTGGGTAAATTTTAAGTTTGAATATTGATATACTTATATATAATTTAAAATAACTTAATTGAAGCAATACGTCACCAAAGTGATCTTTTTTGTATAAATTGTTTTGTTTTAAAATATAAAAGGTTGTGTGCATGTAACTTAAGTTATGTTAATATTGATCGACCCAAATGAAGGTTAATAAAATTACAGGTGCAACTGTGGCAATAAACATGCGACAATTATTTGGTTTTACATGTGACTAATAAATTGGCCCAAAGAAAGATTTGTGGTTCAACATGTTCTTATTGTCAATGCTTGATTATTACAACAATTTATCATTTACAAGTTAATATTTTGTCCAAAGACGAAATATTAATGGAGTGCCCGATATCTTTATACGAGGTTTACATTTATTCAAATTATTTTGGTTTAAATTTGAAGTCTTATGTAAGGTTGTTTATGATTTATTCAACTATTATTATATTTGCCAACATCATTTTATATTGTTTTGGGATAAATATACATATGCATATACATATACATATACATATACATATACATATACATATACATATATATATATATATATACTATTATACTATTACCTTTTAATTTGATTGAAAGATGAAATTAAGAGAAATATTTTAAAACAAATAAATTCAGATTTTGGCTTCAGGTTTTAATTAAGGATGTATAATATTTTAAATAGATTAGTTGAAACAAAATGTTACCAAAGTGACCTCTTTTGTATAGATTAATTTATTTAAAATATCAAGATGATCATATGTTTTTGTGATTCATGCGCTTATTAATTGACCTAAAGGTAAGTTAATATTTGGCAGAATTTCAATGACATCTGTGGTAATAATGTGTGACAATTATAAGGTACTTTATGTGAGCAATATATTAGTCTAAAGATTAATTCATTGTTTGACATAATTTATTGTCAATGTTTGATATTAATGTTGTGTTTGGAATCTTGAGATGAGATTAGCCATTATCCTGAACTTATTGTTTACTTATGAATATTGATGCGAGCTTGTTTTTATTTATTTTTTATTCTATATTCAGCTAGTTCAGCTTCTGTTACCACAATATTTGCTAATATAAATTCTATACCCATGTTTAATGAGACTAATTTTTAGGAATGGAAATGACATTTATAATGCTTGGTTGTATGTACATGGACCTTGCACTAAGGGAAGAACAACCTACAACTTTCACTGCGAAAAGCATTTTGAGAGGTGGGATCGTTCAAATCGCGTGAGTCTAATTATCATGAAGCACAACATTCCAAAACCTTTAGGGGCACAAGATATGAAGAGATTACTCAGGCCAAGGTTCCCTTTATGAAATTAAGAAACGTTTTGCTAAAAATGATAAGGTTTAGATGACATCACTTCTAACTTCTTTGATGTCTATAAAGTATAAGGATCAAGGAAATTCTGAGTAATCTAGGGGCTATGAGTTTTATGATCCCAGAATTAAGAATATTTTTGAGACGAGAATTACAACATTTTGAGGATGTTGAGTTTCGAGGGAGAAATAATATTAGAGACATTGCTTTTGAGGAGGAATTAGATTCTAACTTAGTTCCTGCCATCACTTTTGACGATGTTCAGGTTCTCATACCTATCATTGATCAAGAAGTGAATCTAGAACCTCAACAAGACAATGTTGAACAACTCCCTATTCAAGATGAGGTAACTGTACCAGAAAAAAACAAACACAACAACCTCAAGAATGAATGTCATTAAAAAGGTCCATTAGAGAAAAAATTATATGGCTTTAGTAGAATATTTTGACCTTAAGCTTCATCAGATGAATATTAAGTTAATGGTTTCTCAATGGTAACATTGATCATACATTTATATGGTACAACTAGAAAACTTTGTGTCTGATGACGCAAAGTTAATGATTTCCAAATTAAAGAACTTCATCTATGGGCTTAAGTAGACTTCTCGTCAATAGTATTACAAATTTTACCAAATTGTTATCTCATTTGGTTTAAAGATAAATTTTTTTGATAACTGTATATACCATAAGTTTAGTGGGAGTAAGGTTTTATATTTGGTTTGATATGTTAATGACATATTGTTTGTCAATAACAAGTATAGTCCCAATCAATGCCCTAAGAATGATTTTGAGATTACAAAAATGCATAAGAGTTTTTACATTTTAGTAGTGGGAAGTCTAATGTTTGTTTAGGTTTGTATACATTGGAATATTGTGTACATTGTTGGGATGTTAGGCAGATATTTTAAGCAACCCTGGTTTGGACCATTGGATAGCATCCAAGAGGTTTATAAGGTATTTTTAGAGAGCAAAAGACTACATGCTCATATATCGGAGGTCTAATCAGTTAGAGATTATCAGGTATACAGAATCCGATTTTGATGGAATATGGATATGAGATTTTGTCACTAAGGCGTAAATTGTGAAAATAAATTGCAGTATTTTGTTCTAATAGCAACATGAGCACATCAAGTTCCTAGTTGTTAAAGTAAAAGTTCAGAATGGAAGTTAAAGTTTAGAACACATAGACTTTAAGTTCCTGGTTGTTAAAGTAAAATTTCAAAATGGTTAGGTGCCTATAAAGCATATTAGGACAAACTCCATGATTGCGGATCTGCTTACTAAGGGACTACACCTAAGGTTTTATAAGAGCACACTACTCATATAGGTGTAATGTCATTTAAGGATATTTGGTTTTAGTGGGAGTTATTACTTTTAAATGTTTTTATGTTATAGACACATTTTCAGTTATTTCAGTTTACAGATATTAAGTTTATTTTCTGCAGAAATAAAGTTTATTTGGTTTATTCACGCTTTGATTTTGGTAAAGTTTGATCTCACTAAAGTTAAAGAGGACCATTTGGAAATAGACATATTTAGATCATATTACATGTAATTGCCATGCTACATATCCATATTTGATCTATGTTATTTGGTTGTGTTAATATATGTGATCAGGGATGGATTTAGTTACAATATATGTAACGAAAGTCGCCCTGGTTCTATGTTAACATAATTAATGGACGAGATTGTTCGGAATACCTTTTGGATATGATAGTAAAGTTTTGAGCTCATAAGGTTATATAATGGCATGTAATTATAGAGTAGTTAGTATATATATGGTCCAAGTGGGAGATTGTTGGAAAATATGGACATCATATATATAATAAGGATAATTACATGTTATTATTTACTATCATAATAAGTTAGCCCAAATAAAAAGTAATCTAATTTGGTTAAAGTTTATTGGGCTTTAATTATTAAATAAAGTATGGGTCGAATATGTGTACATACTCTAGTAACTAATTTCTAATTGATGATGGGCTGATTAGAAATTACGGCTAATGTGCCAAAGTTATATATATTAGGGTTATAGTCCCCCAAATTACACAGCAAGCTAACTTTTCTAGTATCCCATCCTTAGGAAAGAGAGAGCAAATATTCTCTGAATTTATTGTGTTCTAATTTGGATGATCAAAACCCCATGATCCGTAGATTTTAAGAAATCAATTAATTCATGTACGCTTTTGCATCTAGTTTTATTCTTGATTTATTCTTGATGATTTGACATGATGGGGTTCTGATTTATGGTTTGTTTTAAATTTTATATTAGATTTTGATTTTACGATTCCAACAATAGGCAATAAAATGGTTTAAGAGAAACCTCAGATAAAACCTATTATCTTTTTTTTGAATTTGCACCATTTATGCGACTAATCATACTTCTATTTTATCTTTTAGGCCATTCTGACTTGTAAAGGTATTTGATTGCCTTCACTCTTGAACAAATCTCAATATTTATATGGTGAAAATCATATATTGTCAATAATTTTGTTCTTTTATCTTCATCGATAAACCATTTGCTCTTCTCATATATATTAGGTATCTACATTCGCTTGCAATGTTTGTGAATATAAAGCTTTAAGATAGTGAAATTTGCATTTAACATCAACTATGCATGATTTAGTACTTTCTTGTATTCCAAAAATGTAACACCCCAAACCCGGCCTAGAAGTTAGACCCGAATTTGGCGTGTCACATGGAAGTGTTTTTCAAAACCATATTTCTTGTTGTTAAAACTTGTTTGAGAGTTAAAACCTCTTTGTTAAAAAAAACTTAAGCAATTGTTGTCCACTTGAAAATGTAACTACTTTTAAAACCTTATATGTTGCGGAAGCATATTTAAAATAAATAATTTACGAAAAGGTGATGTTTAAAAACTGAGTTGTAGAAGCATTTTGAAAACGTTGCAGAAACGTAGTGTTTTGAAGACAATTATCGTTTTGGAAATCGTATTCCACTTTTAGCAGTTAGAAAACATCATAAATAAATATCACAAATAATAAGTTAAAAATAGAGAGGCCTTATTAAAACCCAAATCAAAATATTTAAAAGTAAATAATCAAAACGGAAAGCATAAGCAATGTGTGGTCTTCTCCGAGTCCCTCGCAGCTCCGAACTGTCTAAGGCTGAGGATTACCTGCACAGTTAAAAACGGGGTGAGTTTACGAAAACTCAGTGTGTAATCCCCTATTACGGTCACAGTTTGGGCCCGAGCCCATACGGTATCAGTCTGGGCCTAAGCCCTACTCGGTAACAATCTGGGCCTAAGCCCTATTCGGTAACAGTTTGGGCCTAAGCCCTATTCGGTAAGAGTTTGGGCCTAAGCCCTATTCGGTAACAGTTTGGGCCCGAGCCCTATATGATATCAATGCAAACAAACATGTAACCCAACCCTGTCCAGCCAACTCTCCACCCGTACCAACCATCTATCCATGTGGGGACCAAGTCGACCCACCCAACCCACTATCCAATAATGCAGTCTAGCTGCTAATAACGATATACGTGGCTGAGCCACTAGAATCAGAATACGTGGCGATGCCACTGTAACGATACTTCCTCCAAATCAAAATAACCCACCCCAATGCAGTATGTCATGTCCAATCATTACACGTGTATGCAAAATGGCCATGCTCGGTAACAGCCATTTACATACATATTAAAAACATATTAGTCATACAACCACAGTCAAATTAGTTAAAACACAGTCATACGATCACAGTCAAATCAGTCAAATCATAACACAAGTCAGTCATTTACCCACAAGGGCAAAATAGTCATTTACCCTATAAGGGTATTTCGGTAATCCTACCTTTCAGGGGTATTTCGGTAATTTTATCCTACAGGGAATTTTGGTAATTTTGCAATTTGAGGGTATTTTAGTAATTTTGCAAACCGGGGGTATTTCAGTAATTTTGCAAACCAATGGTATTTCAATAATTTCACAAATCAGGGGTATTTCGGTAATTTTGTAATATGAGGGTATTTCGATAATTTCACAAATTAGAGGTATTTCGGTAATTTTGTAATCTGAGGGTATTTCGGTAATTTCACAAATCAGGGGTGTTTCAGTAATTTCCCAAATCGGGGGTATTTCCGTAATTTTACAAATTGAGGGTAATTTTACAAACCAAGGGTATTTCAGTAATTTTGTAAACCAAGGGTATTTTAGTAATTTTGTAAATCGAGGGTATTTCAGTAATTTTTCCAACCCCTCAGAAGGTTTACAGTCGCCTTGAGCGACTCAAGTATTCTAAACAGAGATAATGATGCGAATAGCCTAAGGCCCATTCTCAGCCCAAGTGGGCCCACACGCTCGTGTGGCCCATTTAGCCCAAATCTAGCCACAGATATGAGATTCACATAGTTCAGTCCAATATTTACTACACAATCATACAACTTATCCGATTGGGCCCACGGGCCCATTGGCCCCACATGGCCCCTTTCGGCCCAAACAGCCTAAACCCACAAGAACACTCATGATGGCCTCAACTATCTCGTCGAAGCTCCCACACGTGCACTTGCACGCTCGTGTGGCTACCATCGCCGTGTGACCGGCATTTCGGCATTTGCCGCTCTACAGCTAGAGTAGTGCGAAATACACACCTGATAGGAATCTGGAGTTAATCCGCGCTCCAAACACTCCTATGCCCAAACGCCAACCAAGATATGCTAACACTCTTTATAGATCGCTCTATTTAAAGCCAGCTTCTCGCCTACTCTCATGCTAGCTTCCCGATGTGGGATCCTTCCTTCAGCAGAGTTTAATTCCATCACAACCACCTCTCACCCCAACTTAGCAAAATAAATATCCCTTTTTGCTTGCAATGGGATTCGAACCCTTGCCCTCTCCTACGTTCCAGACGCTACATGCCACCACAACACAAGCTCCTTTTGTGACTTAAAGCACGCGCAACTAAATATAAGCATATGGGCCAAAGTCTAAGTTCATTTAAAAAGAAATCAAAATGAATTGCTAGCGCCAAGACTTGAACCTTGGACCCCTTGCTTCCTCTATGGCGTCACTTCCTTGTCTCCCATGTGGGGCCATTTGCCACTAGACCACAACTTCTTTTATGTCATTTTTCTCCACATTTTATTCTTAAAGCCTACCTACTAACTCCTAAAGTTTTATTCACCTAAAACCAAAATTTTTCCTAAAGCCCAGGTTTGATCCCGGGAATTCATGGAAGCCCCCTAATCTTCCAAAATCACTCACCTAATAGGTCCAACTTGCATTAGTGCCGTTCTCTTGTTCTCAAAAATTTTAAACGCTCCCATGGCCAAGGCCGAATAGGCCTAATTCTTCTAGGCCCAAATTCAGGATGTTACAAAAAAGGTCATGTATATCTATCAAATTAAGTTCTCTATCACATGCATTTACCAATTCACATAGCTCTAGATTAAGATCTCTGTCACATAAATATATCTATCAAATTAATCTTTAAATAAAATATTGTATCCATCTTGTAGTATGATTAATATATGGGCATATAGAAGTACTTAATAACATGAACATGTGCAACAATTTTTTTAAATTCTTTTAAAGAGCTACTCTTTTAGATCATGTACTGTAGCAAAAAATATTCTAGAAGTTAGATTTTATTTATATTTAACAAGTTTATCATTTTAAAGTTCATTTATAATTTTCATCCATTATGGATTACATGTCATAATTATAAAAAGCAGGGATGGATACCCCCTTGGAATTTTCAGAATTTTGAATTTTATATGTAAATTATCATGCATTTTAGATTTGGTGTCCACGTTGTATAATATTAGCCCCCTTGGCCAAATAATAATAATCAAATATTAATGTATGATGGGGCCTTGAAAGACTAAACTTAGATGTCCAATGTGAACTTTAAAATCAAATTCCAAAATTAATTGATTTGCCCCATATCTATACATATTAGGTTAGTGACTTTATTGTATTTTGATTTGTATGTCTTGCTAATTAATTATATTCCTCTGGTAAAGTGCCGACACTGCTGAGAGAAAAAGAAAGGAGTTTGATATTGAGACTGAGAGCACAGACTAAAAAAAATACAAATTATCTTCCTCCCAGTTCCTTATGTAAAATACATCTCAATAAATATTTTTGCATAAATTAGGTTCTTTATTTATTTGAATTATTATTTTTTTCATAGTATGTTGTTGTTTATAGTCTTCAAGTTTTTCAATTAAATTATGGTCAACAAAAAGATCGAATCTTTTTTCATGAAAAGGGTGACAAAACATTAATGAGCAGTTGGTTCCTTAACCTTTTATTATTAGTGGAGAAAAATCAAATATTGAATCTCCACCAAGATTTTGAACAAGATATCAAGTCTTCTTAATCCTAAGCTTCTGCCCAAGATATTGGGCCTTCTCAAGTTTCTGAACATCGTCGTAAGGTGTCGAGATTCGAAATAAAGGAGTTTGATGCTTATTCTTTAGAGCGTGATCTGGGACTTCGAAAATCTATTTGGGATTACCCTCCAAATCAATAGGACGAAGTTTGTTGAACTTACATTAAGTTTGGGTCATATCAATCAATTCCTAACAAGTGAGGCTCTGACATCTCCTTAGTATGTTAACAAGAATAAACGCCGTTTTCTTCCATCTTGGTACAAGTTATTCCCAGATTGGCTTGAGTTTTCACCAAGTAAGAATGTCGCATATTGCCTGGTTTTCTCTTCAACAAGTCATTTGGGCATCCTAAAAATACTTTTACAAGCTAAGGATTTTGATCATGGAAGAAGGTCAATGGATGATCTAAATGTCCTTTTGTTACTCACGTGGGTAAGGATGCAAATTCTTTACATAAGAATGCAATGAAAAATTATCTCAATCTTTAGAATTCCTTGCAAAATATTGAGAGGATTATTAAGAAACAAAATTCTGAACAAGTTGCAAGAAACCGACTACAGCTCAAGGTGTCAAGAGACACTACCAAGTGGCTTGTATTTCAAGGTTGTGCCTTTAGAGGACACGATAAAGCACAAGATTCAAGAAATTGAGGTAACTTTCTTGAACTAATAAAACTCATGGCTTCTTATAATGAAGGTGTGGGGGCAATTGTCTTAGAAAATGCCCTTTAAAATGCACAATATGCCAGTTTGACTGTTCAGGAGAACATTCTTTATATTTTGACGATTAAATCCAGGGATTCATTCGGGAAAAGACTGAAGATTCGAAGTTTTGCAAAATAGTGTGTAACGTCTCAAATTTGGGCCTAGAAGGAATGGGCCTTGAGTGTGGGATCAGCTAGGAGACTGCACATAAAATATTTATGTATGCAAGAAAATGTCATAAATTGTTTGTTGACTGTAATGGCTAAGTGATTTGGGTGTGTATGGGAGTGTGTGAAAAGCCTGGGTTCAAGTCTTGGCTTTTGTAAAAAAAAAAAGTTCTCTTAAATGAACCTGGACACTGGCACTTAGGCCTTATTAGTAATAATGCTTGTTTTATGACACAAGAGTAGCTTGTGGCTTAGTGGCAATTGGCAAGTGGCGTGTGGTGTAACTGAGAGGTCTGAGGTTCAAGTCCTGGGATACGCAGTAGAGTGTTTATTTTGCTGCTTGAGCTGGCTAGGTAGAAGAGTTGGATTGAAACACTGCTGAAGAGGAGTTTGAATTGGTCTGGGAGTTGTTATGGAAGATATCAAGGAGGGAAGAGATATTCAAGGAATTTGAATTGTGAGGGGAGTTGTGGCCGAATGGGACTCTAAGGCCTTAGGAAATTCGGCTGAGGGGTTTTCTCTTAGTTTTAGCCAGTTTGTCATCGGTTTCTGAAACGGTGAAGGCTCTTTTCTTTCTCTGCTCTCTTGTGCCGAATTTGCAAGTGGCCATTTGTGCATTTTGGGTATTCGACTCCTACCATTCTGGTAAATTAAACTATTTTGTTTTCAAGTCCATTCCTCTCTCCTCTTTTGCACCAATATCTGTCGAAACCTCCCCTTCTTCTCTAATCTTTTCAAGTTCAGCCAACTGCTTATTTCATCCCTTCATGCCTATTGATTTGTTTCGGCCAAATCTATCACCCTAGCCCTTGTAACTCTTCTCTTCTCTAGGTGATTCTTACTCTAGCCGAAACTCAACATTGTCCCCTTTCTGTTTCGGTTCCGCTAGTATTTTTGACAAGGCGGTATGTGGTTGTACTCCCTCTTTCCATTCAAATCTGGTTTCTTTAAACTTTTTCTAAAAGCCGAATATTCATTTGTTTGAGAAGCTTGTATTCGTGGATTTAAGCCACATTTAAAATTGACCCTATCTAACAAGATCTGTTTATAATTCAGATCCTCGACAGGGCGTGTGATCAATTTTGAGTTAACGATCTTAGAGGATTAAGCCACCCTCATTCAATCAAGGTAAGGTGGTGTATTTTTGGGCTAAAAGTTAAGAAGTGGTTAACTTGAATTGTCAGTTAGTTAATTGAAGATCTTGTTTGAATGTAGGTTGGTGCTTAAGAGTTTTTGCAAGTGTTCGCAAACAGGTGTGTACACACCCTGACCTGACTGTAGCACGACAAAAGTCGAAAAGTAGGAAATACGGCGATTGAGGCCACATGGGCGTGCGGACGCTCTTGTGGTGAACCAAGCCCACGGAACATAGGTGTTTGACTGAAGAGGCCACCATGAGCGATGTCATGGGCTTAGGCCGTTTTGGGCCACGTTGGGCCAAAATGGGCTGTGTGGGCCCAATGGGCTCATGGGCCTTACACGGACAAATCTTAAGGACATGTGAAAATTATTGGACTCGACTGTGTTGTTCACATGGCTAAGGTCGTTTTTGGGCTTACCGGGTAACACGGGCATGTGGGGTAAGATTACCGAAATACCCTGGTAGGGTAGAATTACCGAAATACCCCTATAAGATAAAATGATCGAAATACCCCCATAGGGTAAATGACCGAAATATCCCCATAGGTTAAAATGACCGTAATGCCCCTATAGGGTAAAATGACCGTTATACCCCTAAAGGGCAAAATGTCTAGAATACCCTTATATGATACATGACTGATCTTGTATGCCATTTGATGATATGTTTGCATTCATATGTGATAATTTGTTGCATGGGGATGGGATCTTGTATTGGAGGAAGTGATTGATATGTGAGGGTCGCATAGGTCACGCGAGACGACTGTGGACCCACCGATGGCTTTAAGCTGATTATGTGATTGACAGCTCTGCTGTAAAATTGGTTAGTGCCACAACCGGTGCTACATAAGGAGTGTAGGGATGGGTGGGTTGATTTAATCCCCACAGGACTGTAGGGTTAGACAGGAGATGAAGTGCAGGGTTGGTTTGGGTATTTATGCATTGTATGCACTGATTCTGATATTGAGATGGGCTCAGGCCCAGATATATGTGATATGTGTCTTTTGATATGGGCTCAGGCCCAACTAAGGCTGATGGGGGCTAAGGCCCAATTGCCACCGTTACTGTAATGGGCTTAGGCCCAGATAGATGTGATGTGTGTTATTTGATTGTTGGGGTTGTACACACCGAGTTTTCACAAACTTACCCCTCTTTTTAATTTTTCAAGTAATCCCTAGTGAGACGGTTCGACGTACTTGGGGACTCGGAGGTGGCCACACTACGAATAGTTGAATTTCCGTGTTTTTAGTTTACTTTATTTTTAATTATGTTTCCTTTAGTTTGGGTTTTTGTTGTAATAAGGCCTATCTATGGTTTTGTTTTAAATTTTGGATTTAATTGTGTTGATTGCATAACTTCTAGTTTTAGGTCACGGGTTTAAAAAAAAGAAACAACGTTTTACAAACCAATCGTAAGTACACAAACCTTTTCAAAGAAAAGCTTCCACTGTATTTTGAAAGTTAAGTAACAAGTTTAAAGATTCCTACATAAAGTTTTTAATCAAACCCTAATATACCAAAAGAATTTGAACATAACATTGAGTTATCACTGGCAAAGGTTTTAAACTAAGAACTCCTCAAATGACTTCAAGGTTTTACATCAACTACGAAATTTACGATTCACCCTTCAATGTGACGTCGCCAGATTCGGCCATGACGTCTGGGCCGGGTTTGGGGTGTTACATAGTGGATAAAGCTCGTGTTGAGTCAAATAAAAAACAAATGACAATTGTATTGTAGTTTGTTGATAAATAAGGTTTTATACGTGAATAATTCTTTGGTTTGGTTCATGTGAAGGACACCACATCGTTAGTTTTAGAGAAGGAAATTTGTGAAGTTTTTTATGTTATTGCCTTATTGTGGATGATATTTTTGGTCAAGAATATGATAGTTCAAGTAATATGTGTGGTGTATGGAACGACTTGAAAGTGTTATTTACTAAAAAGTGTCCATTTGCATACTATGTTCATAGCCTCGCTCATCGTCTCTAATTTACTCTAGTAGTTGCATCCAAGGAGGTTATTCCTATTTGTCAATTTTTTCATAATTGACTGGTATAATCAGTTTGGTTGCTTCTTCAAGCAAGCAGCACGATCAATTAAGAGACATTGATGCAAAGGGAAAAATCAAGCCGGTACTCTCCAACGTCCAAGCGATTAGCTTCTCTCAATAGCTTGACGAGGATGTTCGATTCTGTCTTTGTTGTATTACAAGATATCATCAAGTCGGGCAACCTTACTCAAAAGAGTGAACCTAATGGAATATATATTGCAATGACATCCGTTAAATTTATTTTGATATATCATTTCATGATTGAGATGCTTGGAATCACTGATGATCTTTGTCAAGCACTGCAGTATAAATCGCAGGATATACTAAACGCGATGCAGCTGGTGTTATCAACTAAAACGCTTCTCCAGAAATTCAAAGAACATGGGTGGGATCCTTTAATTGAGAAAGTGAAGTTACTTTGTAAAGATTATGAGATAGAAATCCCCAATTTAAGTGCTCCATACAAAGTTGGTTGAGGTCGGTCTCGCATCCAGAGAGATAGTCTCACAATTGAGCATCACTATCGATCTGATATATTTATTGCTGGTATCGATTCATTGCTAACATAAATGAATTCTTGCTTTAATAATGAGGTAGTGGAGTTACTTGTTTTAGCTCCGCTTTGGATCCACGTGGTAATTACAAAGCTTTTCTGTTGGAAGACATCTGCAAGCTTATAAATGATTTTTATCTAGACGATTTTACGGAGCAAGAAACGTTACACATGAAGATTCAATTTGAGCATTTTCAACTTGATGCTCATCAAACCACGAAGTTGCAAAAACCTTCTACAGTTGTCAAGTTATGTCAAGTGCTAGCTAAGACAAATAAGTCAAGTATTTATCCTCTTCTTGATAGAATTATTCGTCTTGTGCTAACTATTCCCGTGTCTATTATAACAATTGAACGAGTATTTTCAGCCATGAAAATTGTAAAGACAAGGCTTCGCAACAGAATGGAGGATGATTTTTTTCTTTCAACTTACTTGGTGACATACATCGAAAAAGAGATAGCTTGAGAATCTTCAACACATTCTATCATTGATGAGTTCGATTTTATGAAAAAGCGGAAGGTGCAATTTAGGATGCTTAGTATTGAGAAATAGGACTAAGGACAAGTTTTTTAATTTAATTTTTGAAATTATAATGATATTTATGAAATTTTTAGTACAGTATTAGTTATTCTTTTTTGCATATTGGAAAAAAAATATTCAATTTTATATAGTGTGATTTTTTTTCTTTTAATTTTTTCATAGTTAAATCGTTATGCTTTTTAAGAAACATTAAATTGATTTGCTTGATAAGAAAAAAAAGTAACTAAGAAGAATTGATACTTTTTTACGTTAAGAAAAATATCGTTCGGATTTAGAAGTTTCGCCGCACTTAAAGTAAAATCCTAAATTCGTGCCCGAGAAAAAAGATTTGGCTTATGAGATAAATCATTGGAATTCAACAACTAAGTTACAAGGATTCGTTTTACCTATTGATGCAATCACTAGAAGCAAAGCACATCATATGAAATCGGAGCTTTTATCTTTTTGTCCAAGAATTTATTTTTAACCATTTCAAGTTCGCTTAGATCGTTGGTAAAGTCAAATTATACAAGTAAGCAATTCTATGGATGAATTTGCCTATTCTTGAAATCTTTTCATGTTAGGAAACCTCATTTTTGGTAAACTTGCCATTTTAAGGAACTTTTTTATTTTTGGAAATTTTTTATCATCATCAGTAGTAGTAGTAATAATTTTTGTCTTTAAAAACTTCAATATTATTTTCATTATTTTGTTTTTAGAAACTTTATTTATTATAGTAATTTTAAACTAGTAGAGAATTTTATATATGCCATGCTCACGCATTTAGAAGTTAAAATTAGTAGAGAGCTTTCTACAATGCATGCCCATGCCTTAATTAATTTCTTAAGGAAAAATTCTAAGTATGGTAAATAGACGTGAAATTCATATGTTTAATGGTTTTAATTTCTTGTAGGCCAATTAAGAGTTATTATGAAGAACAATCCATGAACAATGAGCAGTAATGAGAGCCCAAAAATAGCATGGGAAATTCTGCTATGTATATCACATGGGACTTAGATTATTACTTAGACATGAGGAAATTGAAGATTTTGAGGTGGTGAATTCAACAATGTTTCCTCATAAAAATCAACCTCTTCATAATATTTTAAGAATATTCAATTTTAATAAGTTTTTTTTTTATTTCTTTTAAATCTAAATCACCTATAACCTCATTGGCTGAAACAAGTCATAGGTGATTATAGTGATTTTTATTGGTTTTTAAGTGATATTAAGAAATTTACTTAATAATTAAGTTAGCCACCACCCTCATTAATTTTGATTTTTTCTTTATCACATTATAATTCATTTTAATGAAACAAAGTTATACTTTTAGTAATGAATGGTTTATACATTTTGCTTTTCATATAAAAAGAATTGAGGATAAACCTATAGAGATTAATTAATTAAATATGTTATTTATTCAATCAGTCCTAAAAAAATTAAAAGTAGTGTAACGAAATCAGTGCACTAAAAAGTACAAATCCTAACGACACTCTCTCTTAGTATATTTTAAAACCTATCTGCCACCTAAGTTAATTATGAAAAATAAATTGAATAATTAATTAGTAATATAAACCCATCTTTAACCTATTTCAATTATTAATCCATTAACTTATTATCTCTTCACCACTTAGAACAATTAGTTCATAATGAAACTCAAATAATAACATAATCAAAACAAAGGAAAATATTAAAGAGAAAAAAATATCTTATTAGATTGAAGAACAAGTCTCTTCAATAATATGATCTAGAATTTGATTGAATCCATAAGTAAAGCTTCAACACAATCACTCTTGAAAAGTAAAGAAAAGAAATAAAATCTATGCAGCTAGAAAAATAGAAAACTATCAAAACTTTCTTTTTATTCCCTTCTCTAAAATAAAATGTTGAGTTTCATGTAAATCGATAGGGCATTAAATTAATGGTGGTCCCTAAATCACAAAGGACCTTACTAAAATGTTTACCCCTTATTTCTACAAGAATTGTAAAACTACCTAAATCTTTTCATTTTGGGGTATCTTTTTAGCAATTATAGCACTGCAGGAAGCATCAATATTAATTTGCTAATCCATTTCAACTTTTTATGCCTCAAAATTATTTTTTTAGATATTTAGCATATTTTGGAATTTTATCGATTAATTCTAAGAGTGATAAATTAACATTGAGGGACTTGAATAAGTTAAGAAAACTTACAAAATCAGCTTCATCCCATCTCTGTTTGTCCTCTAGCCTCAATGAAAATGGAATCTTAGTCGTGCTAGGATTTGAAATTACTGGCTCAGCTACCTGTTCGGCTACCTTTTGGGCTAACTTCTTAGGCTCGTTTTCTCTAAGGGTTCATCTGCAAACTTTTGCAAATCCTCATCTTCATGGATGGTTACATTTGGGTTGTCAAGTGTTTTACCTGATCGTAGGGCAATGACATTTATGTGTTCCTTCCCATCCTTTTGAGGATTATTCATCATGTTATTGGGGATACCTTGACCAAATTGCTTTTGTAACAAACTCATCATTTGACTAAATTGGTCATAGAGGCTATCCATTTGAGACTCGAGTTGGCCGCACTTCGCATGGACTTATCAAAGCTTCGTTTTCATCGTTTGTATCTCCCATTCTATTCTGTCTAGCCTTTGACCACATATAATATTGTTGTTCCCAATGGATCTATCTGAGATCTCCGCACATGCGGAGGTTGGTAAGGAGTCAGTTGGGTTTGCATTGGATTTTAAACCCATTGGATTTTCGCCTCGTTGAGTACCTCCCCACTTCAAGTTCAAATGATATTTCTAACTAGGGTTATATGTGTTTGAGTAAGGGTTTTAGCCCCTACTTCGCAAATAATTTACCTCCCCATGCTGTGTCGCGTGCGAAATGATATGCAAATTGTGCAAGTATATATGTCAAATCAAGTAATAAAGTGACAAGTAAGATCGTCTCCACAGGGATCGTTTAGGTATAAAATGATCAAGTTATTATAAAGAAATGTAATTAATGTTATGGCAAAAACAATAATAAGAATGCAGTGGTAATTAAAGGAATAATAATGTGCGAAATACGTAAACAAATAAGTAAACAACTAAGAATGCTTTGGAGAAGATACTACGACAAAAGATAAATGGTATACAATATTGATTTGGAAGGTCGGGATTACTAAAAATCTACTCTCACTATCAGTAATGCCTCAGCAAAGTCATACTTAATCTACTATTTAGAAGAATCCTAAATGACCTGCTTCTTTCGAGAGCAAGATCTCTAGTTACCTGCCTAAAGAGATATATGTCTATAGGCTCTATGAATGATATCCAACACTATTTTGTCCTCATTCCATACAAACGCTGCTCTATGTCTTAAGTCTACTACGTATATTCTTTCAAATACCCCCTTGTACTATTCAATTTAGATCCAACTAACCCAACCTTTTCAGAATCAGATTAAGTTTATGAGCATGTTGCATAGTCAACTATGTCTAGAGATCGTATACATACAATTTTAGAAATAAAAACAATTGAATGAAACAATAAATTAATTCATATCTACGCTTCAATCATTAAAGAAAATAAGAGTTTCATCAAGTAATCCCAACACTATGAGATTTAGCTCATGGGTTGGCAAATAAAATCCAAATCTAAGATATCATTCGACAACATTTTCATCATTTAATTGCACAAAAAAGAAAATTAAAATAGTAAAAGAAGAACTTCAGGAAGATTGCTTTCACCGATACAGCCCTCTACTATGATGATTCAATTTCTTTTGAAGACCGAAGTTTACTGCCTTCATCTGCTTCCTTGCGTTTCAGCCTTGTTTCTCAGCCGCTTCCCCTTTCTTTATCTTAGCATCTCTCCTTTAGGGTTTCCTATTTTGGCTTTTTATATCTTTTTTCCTAGGGTAGATCCATCAATCCATAATATTCTCCTCCCTTTTTTAGGCTGATTTTTCTAGTACAAGTTCAACTGGGTTGAGACTATTATGCGTTGACTGCTGACTTGGTATTCCTGGAATTGCCACGGCATATAAGTCGGCAAACTGTCCAAGCTTTTTCCACGATAAACTTTCACTCCTTCATTCATTTTCCACATTCTGCACCTGCCACTCATTCAACAACCAAGTCCTACTTGCAAACAGTAAAAAGTAACAAGTAATAACCTTTAAGCACAGTTCAAGCTCCCTAATGTAATGCCTTAAAAAATACTAATATAATATCCTAAAATGCTACTAAAATCACCTACGTACAGATAATTAACTAGATCTAAAGGCATGGAATATAACTCTTTTCAAGAGTTATTACACCCTCAAACCTGAGTTATTGCTTGTCCTCAAGTAAGATATGCATGAATACTTGAATGCAAAAATTGCCACAGCAACATAATTCCCCTTGTATTGTTAGACTATTAAGAGGGCATCTTGTACTTCAATTATTAGCAATCTTCTATGTCTAAAAATTTGATCAAGTTTCATAAGCTCATTCAAGAAAGGCAGTGTAGAAAATATTGCCCTAAAAACAACAAATCTTAAGTACCGATACACTTTTACTATAGCATGTATCTCCTAATTTACCTAGTTTATCTTTTAACTAAACCTAGTTTCATTTTTTTCCTCTCTTTTTTGCTGGCCTTATACATACTCAAATACATACATATCTATTTATTATATTTTTTATTAGGGGATTCAACTTTTCATATGATTTTTTGACTCGACAATCACAATGGAGCATAAACTGAATTGCCAGATACTCAATCATGTCACAATTTGAATGGGACTCACTCATGAAGCTAAGGCTTTTAACTAAAAAGATGGATGAAGCAGAAAACTAACCCTTTAGTTATTCAGAAAAGGCAGTGTAGAAACTGTTGCCCCAAAAACAAGAAATTCTAAGTACCCATAAACTTCCACTATAGCTAGTATCTCCTAATTTACCCAGTTCAACTTTTAACTAAACCCAATTTCATTTTTTCCTCTCTTTTTTGCTGGCCTTGTACATACTTAAATACATACATATATATTTATTATATTTTTTATTAGGGGATTCAAATTTTCATATGATTTGTTTGACTTGACAATCACAATGGAGCATAAACTATAATGCTAGATACTCAATCATGTCACAATTTGAATGGGACTCACTCATGAAGCTAAGGCTTTTGCCTAAAAAAATGGATGGAGCAAACAACTACCCCATTATCTACTCAGCCTATAACTATAGTGGAGTGCCGTAAACTCTTTTCTTTTTAAACACCCTTACTCAAACTTGCTTTTCTAATCAACAACATAATGGAGCAAACAAAATGTTGCTGACTGACTCGGTAGTTCTAAGCATTGGAGTATTTTACCACATTTCTTAGATTTTTCCTTTTTGAGTTTTCTTAAAAATTTACACTTTATTCATTATTGAGTATTGTCATTTTACTGAATTTAGCTTCAAGAGTCTCTAATTTTGTTAAAAGAAACTTACTATAGACCAAGTGTAATTGTAACTAAGACAACCTACGTTTTTAGGGGTCAATTTGCAAGAAAAATATCCTAAGCTAAAATCACGTAATCCACTGTCACACGTTTCTAAACTGATTAAAGAATTAAGCTCCTCATCGAACATCGCAGACAAAAATACACTCATCACAGTCTAAATAATTATTGGTAGCTATATGTGTTATGGCAAAATGAAAAAAAATACTAAAATAAACATGCTCACTAAATATCTAATACATTCTAAATGCTCAACACACCCCTAAACCTAAGGGATGTATTGTCCTCAATGCATGTACAGTCATGAATCAAGAATGCAAGTACATATATATGTACATAAAATGATGCAACAAAAGGAGAAAAACTTCCCTGGTTTGGAGCTGAATAGTATTACTTTAATTACAGTAAGTGGACTTGCGTGCACTATGTTTATACTGCAGTTTCTTTTTCATAATTCTCTTTTGAGATGCTACAACAAACACCTCTTAATATCACAATTGGCAAGCTTGCACTTTTATTCCGTCTCTGGAAATCCTGGAAAAAGCCTGGTCATTTATCAAAGATAAAAAATAAAAATGAAAACAACATTAAATAATTAAAGATAACAAATACTATGAATGAACTTGAAGTAAAGCAATTAAAGAAAAAAAAAGAAAAGAACAAAATTATTAGCTCAAACATCGCGAAGGTCAATGGAATGCTTGTCTCGATCCACATGAGCACCCCAGTAATGCTTCAAGCGTTGTCCATTAATTTCAAATGCAATCCCAGTCTTTACATCTTTAACATCAACATCTCCATAATGATATATGTGGGCTATTTCAAAAGGACCTGACCAACGAGATTTTAATTTACTAGGGAACAATTTGAGCCTAGAGTTGAACAACAACACTTGTTGCCTTGGTTTAAATTGCCTTGGTACTTGGTCCTCTTATTGTACAATTTAGCTTTTTCATATGCCTGTGCCCTAGATTCTTCCATTTCATTCAGTTTTAACAACCTTTTATGGCCCAAAATGCTTTGTGCTCAAGCTCAACAGGTAGGTGACATGGCTTTCCATAAACAAGCTTAGAAGGTGACATCCCCAACGGTATTTTAAATGCAGTATGATAGGCCCACAAAGCTTCATCAAATCTGGAGGACCAATCCTTACGAGTTGGGTTCACCGCTTTTTTTAGCATATTTTTTATTTCTCTGTTAGAAATCTTAGCTTGTCCATTTGTTTGAGGATGATATGTTGTGGCAATCATATACTTCACCCCATACCGATGCAAGGCATTGCAACTAACTTGCAATCAAAATGAGATCCTTCATCACTGATAATGGCTCTAGGTGTACCAAATCTTGTGAAAATGTTGTTGTGCAAGAACTTCATGATTGACTTTGCATCAGTAGTAGGAAGAGCAATAGCTTTGACCCACTTAGAGAAATAGTCCACTGCCAATAGTATGAATAATTTTTCCTCTGACGGTGGAAATGGACCCATAAAATCTATTCCCCATACATCAAACAACTTAATCTCCAGAATATTTTGCAATGGCATTTTGTGTCTCTTAAATAGATTTCCTGTCCTCTGATAATGGTCACATGATTGATAAAATTCATGAGCATCCTTGAATAGACTCGACCAATAAAATCCTGACTGAAGTACTTTGGCAGCAGTTCTAATTCCTCCAAAGTGTCTCCCATAAGGAGTTGAATGACAATGCTGCAGAATGATATGTATTTCGTCATCAAGGACACACTTCCTAATTATCTGATCAACACAATGCTTAAATAGGAATGGTTCATCCTAATACTAATGCTTAGCATCATGAAAGAAATTCCATCTTCTTTGGTTGTTGAGATCAGGTAGTATCACACCACTTACTAAAAAGTTCACTATATCAGCATAACAAGGTAATGCCATGGCAATAAATAGCTGCTCATCTGGAAAGTCTTCTTTAATAAGTTTGTCATTGCCCCTTTCCAGATTCTAACCTTGATAAGTGATCAACCACTTGATTTATAGTCCCCTTTCAATCTCTAATTTCCAAGTCGAACTCCTCCAACAAGAGTATCCACCTAACCAATCTTAGCTTGGCATCTTTCTTGCTCACCAAATACTTAATAGCAGAGTGATCCGTGTGGACTGTGACCTTGGTACCAACTAGATAAGAGCAGAATTTATCGAATGCGAACACCATAACTAATAACTCCTTTTCCGTGGTGGTATGGTTAAGTTGCATATCCATCAAGGTTCTGCTTGCATAATATATTGCACATAGTACTTTATCTTTCCTTTGCCCCAGAACAATTTCTTCACGAACCATAAAGTGGCATTTTTCCTAATTCAAAACAAGATTTGTTTCTTTAAAACGACACAAAACCAATTCCAGATTTTTTAAACAATCCTTAAGTTTTTTTTCCAAAAATAGAGAAATCGTGCATGAAAACTTCAAGAAAGTTTTCCACCATGTCAGAGAATATGACCATCAGACAATGCTGAAAGGTTGTCGGGGCATTACATAGCCCGAATGACATCTGTCTAAAACTAAAAGTTCGATATGGACACATGAAAGTTGTCTTCTCTTGGTTATTGGGTGCTTTGGCAATTTGATTATATCTTGAATAATCGTCCAAAAAATAGTAGAAAGCTTTCCCAGCTAAGCTGTCCAACATTTGGTCAATGAATGGTAGGGGAAAATGGTTCTTCCTAGTTGCCTTTTTAAGCTTGCGGTAATCCAAGCATACTCTCCATCCCGTGACAGTATGAGTTGGTATGAGCTCATTCTTATCATTACTGACTACTGTGACATCTCCTTTCTTAGGTACACATTGTACAGGGCTCACCCATGAGATGTCTAAAATCGGGTAAATAATTCCAACATCAAGCCACTTAATTATATCTTTCTTGACAACTTCCTTCATGATTGGATTCAACATTCTCTGCTGTTCAATAGAATTGCTATGTCAATCCTCCAACAGAATTTTATGCATGTAAAGAGCAGGCTAATTCCTTTTATATAAGCAAGGGTTTATCCTAATGCCTTCTTAGATCGTCTAAGGACTTCTAACAACTTGACCTCTCGCTCGGGTGTCAACTGCACAGAAATTACTACTGGCAAAGTGTTGTTTTCTCCCAACTATGCATATTTCAAATGTTGCGGCAATGATTTCAACTCCAGTGTGGGATATTCCTCTATAGAAGGTTTAGGAGGATTAAAAGAGAGATCTGATAAATCCAAAGATTCAAATTTCTTCCCTAGTCTATCCACAAACTGCTTGGCTTCCATAAGTTCAGCAATGTTCTAAAAAATTATTATGTCACTCCGCTCAAGTGAATCTTCATCACTATCAGAATTGCTGCGGCAAAATTTTGCAAACTCTTCCTCTACTGTTGTTTCTATCAACCCAAAGGCATGACATTCTTCATTCTCATTAGCACATTTCAAGGCATCAAATACATTGAATGCAAGTTACTGATCATTTACCCTTATGGTCTGTTCGCCTTTCTGCACATTAATTAAAGTCCTGCCAGTAGCAAGAAAAGGTCTTCCAAGAATAATTGGCACATTTTTGTCAGCTTCACATTCAAAAATAAAGAAATCTACAGGAATAATAAATTTATCTATTATTATCAACATGTATTCAATTTTACCTTCCAGATGTGCATAGGATCGATCAACCAGTTGTAACATAACTGTAGTAGATCTTGCTTTCCCAATTCCCATCTTTCTGAAAAGAGACATATGCATTACATTTAGATTCACTCCTAGATCACATAATGCCTTACAAACATAATGATTTCCAATTAAACATCGGATATTTAAACTCCCTATGTCCTTCAACTTTGGAGGTAATTTATTCATCAACATTACTATGCACCTTTCAGTGAGAGCAATAGTCTCAAACTCTCCCAATCTACGCTTATTTAACAATATATCTTTCATAAACTTCAACATAATTGGGTATCTGCTCCAAAGCTTCTACTAGCGGTATGTTGATATGGAGTTGCTTCAAAACATCTAGAAATATTTTGAACTGGACATCTTGTTTACAATTGTGAAATCGTGGAGGAAAAGGTGGAAGTGGTCTTCCAAATTGCTAACATTTTCCTTCAAGTTGTTGAATGTTTTTGTTGTGGCATTTTTCTTGGCAACATGATCTGATTCTACTGCAACATTCTTCTGTTTACCCTTTTCAGATGTAGTCTGCTTTTCAGTTGATTCTGAATTCTTTCTATGATTGAGTCTGGAGTTTTCCTCTTCTACAGTGGTGTCTTGAACAACATTATCCAACTATGTCCCACTTCTTATGGTGATGGCCTTGCACTGTTCCTTGTGTTCTCAAATTCTCGGTCCAAGGAACGCAACCTGGCTCTAAATTACAACATATTTCTTGGTCATTTATTCCTTCAGCAAGGCTTCAATGGAGGTAGAAGATGATTCTTGACCCTGTAGAACATTTTGCCTCGGCATAGGATAATCATAACTAAGCGGTGCACTATTAGCATTCTGTCTCACAACATTGTTTAAATTCCCCACACCTTGATTATTCCAACTAAAGTTTGGATGCTGCTTCCACCCTGGATTGTAGGTATTGGAATAGGGTAATTATTCTAGTTAAAATTACCCATGTAGTATACAGAAGTTGGGTTTGATGGGGATTAATCAAACACACGGTCTTCACCTCGATAAACACACAATAATTCAACTGATTTCATTTGACTGCTGTAGACCTCTTCAATGTTTTGATCATATTAGTTAAAGAAGATACATGGGCTATGAACGAAGTGATTGCATCAAGCTCCATGGTACCAGCAGCTTTTTTTCCGTCCCAACTCTCGTGGTAGGATATTGATAATTATTGTTGGCAATATTTTCCAAAATCTCATATGCTTCATTATAAGATTTATCCAACAAGGTACTAATGGAAAAAGCATAAACTACCATCCTCGTATGCCTATTCAACCCATTATAAAATATCTCCACTGCTGGAATCCGTGCATTAAACATTTCCAAAGTAATTTTTTAAATCATTCCCAAGCTTCATATAATGCTTCATCCTTCGATTGTCGAAAAGACGTGATATCATTTCTAACCTTGGCACATATTTGGCTGATTATACTGTAGAAAAAACCACTAGCAAAGATCATTCCATGATGCCATTGTCCTTGACGGTAAAACATTATGTAACACCCATTACCCGTATTTGACGCCGGAATAGGGTACAAGGCGTTACAAGACTTACACACAAATAATTATACAATACCGAGACATGACTTTTCACTCAAAATTAAAGCTTTTCATAACACCTCTTAAACAAGCCTACGAGGCCTAAATCATACTTTAGGAATGGTTCGGGACCAAATCAAACACTTTAAAAGATCCCTAAAAAGACTTAGAAATATTCATCAAACAATTCACACGTCCGTGTGGAGAAAAGGACACGTCCATAGGGAACTTCACATGCCCGTGTTCCATACCTGTGTAGATTTATTTCTCAATTTGAACCTACAGGGGTTTTCACACGGTCGGACACACGCTCGTGTCTATGGCCTGTGTCCCTCGCACGGCCACGACACGCCCGTGTCTTAGCCTGTGTGCAAAAACCTTGGTATTCTGTTTCTAACCTCATCACCCCATAAATGTCACACGGCCAAGGCACACACTCATGTCTTTCGACCGTGTGGCAAATTAAATTCCTAAGTCAGGTGCACACTTCACACGGCCTGGGCACATGCCTGTGTCTTAGGCCGTGTCTCCCACACGATGGAGACACACGACAGTGTCTCTACCTGTGTGGTTACTACTGAGCATACTAACTTGTCAACTTAACATGCAGCGGGACACACGGCCTAAACACACGCCCATGAGGCTGACCGTACGTCACACACGGCCTAAACACACGCCTGTGTGCCTACCTGTGTGGACAAGAATAAGGCTATTTGCAAAGAACTTTCTACCACCCCCAACTCATAGAAACATAACCTACATCAAATCATCAACTTATTCATGAATAACTAAACCAAGTAAAACAACCGTGCAACTTGCACATTCATGAATAACCTCATCATTTCATAGATTAATAAGAAAGAGCCATCACTATGACCTTATAAAAAAGAATTCATCTTTGAATGAGCCAACACATTTGGCCCAAACAATATAACATTCAACTAAGTCTAGTCCCTATACATGCCATACTCAAAATGTTAAATCTAACTATACCAAGATGTGTTGATAGTGTGGGTGATCCTCTGATTATCTCTGTATCCCGAACTGGCTCTTTGACACTATAAAATAAGGGAAAAGAGAAGGGAGTAAGCTTTAAGCTTAGTAAGTCTATATGTGAACAATAAGCATCATACCATATGCTAATCAATAAAAGCATTACATACTATGTAAAAACAATTCATATTCTCATAATCAATGCTTACTCATTTCAACCCTTACCACATCCCAACCACATATCATAAACATTGATTTCATTTACTTGCACTTATACCTTGCACTTGCCACACAAAACCACATGTAATTTCACTTAAACAAGTTTCTCGATGAACACTTCAGAATTTTATTGGATACTTGGTGGTTTAGCACACAGCCCACCATTTAATAATTTACAAGGTGGTATCGCACACAGCCCACCACTAATTACATGTATACGGTGGTATCGCACACAACCCACCAATTATAATAAATACAATGGTACCACACACAGCCCATCATTAATAAATAACAAGGTGGTATCGCACATAGCCCACCAATAATTACATACTCACGGATATTTATCCGTACCCATATTCCTATCCCGAAAGTTTATCCGAGAATTTCCTCATTTTCTACCATTTTTTATAATTCTCACCAATAAGCATTTACATCCACACAATGCATTAATAGGTAAAAACATATGTAATAAGGATGTATCATTTACACAGAAACTTACCTCGATACAAAATATGTCAGTTTGCAATTTAGTCCGTAACATTGCCTTTTCCCCGGTCAAGGTTGATTCCACGCTCTTCTTGATCTATAATGACATATTTAACTTATTAAATCACCACATTATTCAAAACATTTCAAAATTTTTATTTTGGCAAAATTACCATTTTGCCCCTATACTTTCACAAAATTACACTTTTGCCCCTAGGCTTGTAAAATGAAATGTGTTCATTTTTCACATATCTAAGCCTAGATGATTCATTTACTCTCTTATACCAACTCACCATTTCAACTATTTGACGCATTTACCATTCATTTTACAACCATTACAAAAAGGTCCTTTTAGGTGTTTTCATGGAAACAACTTTCACAAAAGTGTTTATTTAACAACCATAATTCGTTTTCTTCCCTAAAAACTCAGTAAACAACATAATCACTCTCATGGAAAATCCTTAAACTTTCAACCATTTTGCAAAATAGTCCCCTCTTTAGCTAGCTTAAGCTTTAGGGGTTACAAAAGTACAAATATTATCAAAAATAACCATCATAATCACTTACTTGCAAGAGGATAGCTTGGCTGAAAGTTTGAGCTTCAAAAGCCCCTATTCTTGCTAGAATTTTTGGTGAAAAGAGAAATGGGAATAGGAAAAGATGATAGCTTCTTTATTTTATCTTATTTTATTCAATTAAGTCACCAAAACTCACCTAACCGTTAACCAATTTGATTTTCTTGTCCCTATGGCCGGTCATCACTTCCCCAATAGCTTAATTGCACATTAAGGATCTCCAATTTAATATTCTATAGCTATTAGACACCTCTAGCTTGTAAAATAAAACTTTCGCACTTTATGCGATTCAGTCTTTTTTCGCAATTAAGCATGCAATCACCAAAATTGATGCACCAAAATTTTCATACACTCATATAATCATGATATAACACATATAATAATATTAAAAATAATTTCTCAGGTCTCGGATTAGTGGTTCAGAAACCACTGTTTCGACTAGCCCCAAAGTCGGGCTATTGCAACTCTCCCTCTTTAGGGATTTTCGTCCTCGAAAATCTTACCGATAAAAAGGTTTGGGTACTGCTCCCTCATGGCTTTTTCCTGTTCCCATGTAGCCTATTCTACACCATGTTTTTGCCATAAGACTTTCACTAAGGCTATCCTTTTGTTCTTCAACTGTTTAAGCTCTCGAGCCAAAATCTTAATTGGTTCCTCTTCATAAGTCATATCCGGTCGTATCTCAATTTCGATTGGAGGAATCACATGCGAAGAATCGAAATGATATCGTCGCAACATCGACACATGAAACACGTTGTGTGTTTTCTCTAACTCTGCCAACAAGGCCAACCGGTAAGCTACTGGTCCAATCCTTTCAATAACCTCTTACAGCCCTATAAATTGCGGACTTAATTTTCCCTTTCGACCAAACCTCAATATTTTCTTACACGGGGATACTTTCAGGAATACTTTATCGCCCACCTGAAATTCAATTTCTTTCCTTTTTAAATTCGTGTATGATTTTTGTCGATCTGAAGAAGCTTTCAAACTATCACAGATCGCTTTCACTTTCTCTTCGATTTCTCTAACTAGATCAACCCTGTGAATTTGCTTCTCACTAAGCTCGGTCCAATACAAAGGAGTCCGGCACTTGCGACCATACAATGCGTTGTACGGTGCCATCCGTATACTCGACTGATAACTGTTGTTGTGGGCAAATTCAACCAAAGGCAGATATTTTTCCCAACTACCTTTGAACTCTAAAACACAGCACTGGAGCATATCTTCGAGAACTTGAATTGCTCTTTCGGATTGACCATCAATTTATAGATGAAACGCGGTACTAAAATTTAATTTTTTACCCAAGGCTTCTTGCAACTCTTTCCAAAACCTCGAAGTAAACCTTGGATCTCTATCCGAAATAATAGACATTGGCACCCCATGCAATCTCACAATTTCAACAATATACAGCTCAGCCAAGTTGTCGAGTGAGTAATCAACACGCATCAATATAAAGTGAGCCGATTTTGTTAATCTATCAACGATAACCCGCACAGCATCTTTATTTTTCGGAGCCATAAGTAACCCCATTACAAAATCCATCGTGATTCAATCCCACTTCCACTCGGAAACCATCACTGGCTGAAGTAATCCCGAAGGTACTTGATGCTCTGCTTTCACTTGTTGAGAGATCAAACACTTTGTAACAAACTCGGAGATATCTCTTTTCATACCTGGCCACCAATACAACTTCAAATCATTATACATTTTTGTGCTGCCCGGATGTACTGACAAGCAACCATTGTGTGCCTCATGTAAAATTTTCTAAATCAGCTCATCATCTTTAGGTACACAAACTGTATCATGAAACATCAAACAATCATCTGAACCAATACGAAAGTCAGAGTTATTTCCCGACTCACACTGAGCTCTCTTAACTTGAATTTCACTATCATTCTTTTGAGCTTCATGAATCTGCTAAAGAAATAACGGTCTAGCCCTCAACTCGGCTAATATAGAGCCGTCATCAGACAATGCTAAGCTCGTACTCATGGCTCTCAAAGCATACAGGGATTTTCTGCTCAAGGCATCTGCAACCACATTCGCTTTCCCCAGATGGTAATCGATTTCTAACTCATAATCCTTCAATAATTCGAGCCACCACCGCTGTCACAAATTCAAATCCTTTTGGTTCATCAAGTATTTCAAACTCTTATGATCGATAAAGATTCGGCATTTCTCACCATACAAATAATGACACCAAATCTTTAGAGCAAAACTGATAGTAGCCAAATCAAAATCGTGAGTTAAATAATTCTTTTCATGCGGTTTTAGCTATCTCGAGGCATAATCTACTACTTTACCCTCTTGCATCAGCACACAACCAAGACCATTCATTGACGCGTCACTGTAGATTATAAACTCCTTTCCCAACTCCGGTTGTACTAAAACTGAGGCTTCAGTCAACAATGTTTTCAGTTTCTAAAAACTCTGTTGGCACCTCTCGGTCCATTCAAACTTAACATCTTTATGTAATAGTCTCGTCGTTGGTGTAGCAATCATGGAGAACCCTATAACGAACCGTCTGTAGTAACCCGCTAAGCCTAAAAAGCTCCTAATCTCTGACACATTCCTCAGTGGTTTCCACTCCACAATAGCCGAGATCTTACTCGAATTAACTCTAATTCCATCACCCGACACGATGTGTCCTAAGAATCCGACCTCTCAGAGCCAAAACTCACTCTTGCTAAACTTAGCATACAACTGTTTGTCTCTTATAGTCTGCAAAACAATTCTCAAGTGCCCCGCGTGCTCACTCTCATCCCGCGAATAAATAAGTATGTCATCGATAAAAATAACTACAAATTTATCTAAGTACGGTCGGAAAATACAGTTCATTAAATCCATAAATATTGCAAGAGCATTCGTTAAGCCAAAGGGGATGACAAGGAACTCGTAATGGCCATACCTTGTCCTAATTGTAGTTTTCAACACATCTTGCTTCTTAACTCTCAACTGATAATAGCCAGATCTCAAGTCGATCTTAGAAAACACCGTAGCTCCCTTCAATTGGTCAAAAAAATCATCGATCCTTGGCAAAGGATACTTATTCTTTACTGTTACCTTGTTGAGCTGTCTGTAGTCTATACCTTGTTGGCAAAGGATACTTGTTAAGCACCCCATGGCGAATAGCTCGGTCTTGCAGAACCCTTATCCGTTAACTATTGCAACTAAACCTTCAACTCTTTTAACTCCAACGGTGCCATCCTATACGGGGCAACCAAAATAGGTGCTGTACTGGGAACTAACTCAATGCCAAACTCAAATTCTCTGATTGGAGGCAATCCGGGTAACTCTTCCGGAAACACGTTCGGATACTTACATACCACAGGCACTGATTCAATCTTTACTTCTGACTCTTGGGTAGTAAACACAAATGCGAGATAGGACTCGTACCCTTTTCTCAAGTATTTTTCAGCTACCATAGACGAAATCACTAGAGGTAAACTATCCAATTCACCTGATTCAACCCCAATAATATCTCCATTTACACATCTCGGTTCAATAAACTTACTACCACAGTTTACTAAAACATTATGGGCAGTCAACCAATCCATGCCAAGAATTAGGTCAAATTCATCAAACGGCAACAGCATGGGATTAGCCGGAAAACAATGACCTCTAATTGTCAAGGGACAATTTCTACACACTTTGTCAACTAGCAAAGGTTTGCCTAACGAGTTTGACACTTCTATCACAAATTCTGTAGACTCAACAATCATATTCAAGCTAGATACCAATTTCATGCAAATATAGGAATGGGTAGGCCCCGGATCAATCAAAGCAACAGCAGAGATATCATGAAGAGAAAAAGTACCCGTTATCACATCTAGAGATGATGCCTCTTCGCGAGCGCGAATGGCATAAGTCATTGTAGGTGCTCTACCCTCTGTACTCACAGCAGAATATCTAGGCGCACCTTTATTACTAGTCCCACTTCCTGGGTTCCTCTATGGTCTACCCCTCGAAGGTACATTGCTCACTCTTACTTCTTATTTTCTGTCTTTCTCATCCTTCTCAGGACAGTTTCGAATGAAGTGGTCTGGTGAACTACAATTGTAGCAAGTTCGATTGCTTCCCCAACACTCCTCAGTATGTTGTCTACCACAATTTGGACACTGCGGTTTATTTAGCTTTACATTGCCCACGCTTGCCATCGAGGTGGCTTGAACTCTCGAACCCTAATATGTGTTACCACGATCTCGGTGTGAATACCCAGTTGAAAAAGTCGTTCTAGGGTTCATTTCTTTGGACCTCTTTGATTGGGTTTGGAACGACTTACTCATCGGCCTCTTCCTTGCATCTCGGGCCTCAATCATAGCTTTTATCTTTTCCTTATTCAACTCTTCAGCCTTGCAAGCTCTATCGACCAATACTATGAATTCCTTCAACTCCAAGATCGTAACTAGCAATCTAATATCATCATTCAGCCCATCTTCAAACCTCTTGCACATAATAGCTTCTGTAGACACACACTCTTGCACATACTTACTGAGTCTGACAAATTCACATTCATACTTTGCTACAGTCATTTTGCCTTGCTTCAATTCAAGAAACTCTTTCCATTTCTGATTAATAAATCATTGACTTATGTACTTCTTTCGGAACTCTTCTAAGAAGAAGTCCCATGTCACTCTCTCCCTTGGAACTACAGATGTTAGCTTTTCCACCAACGGTATGCCGAGTCCCTTAGTAATCACATAGCACATTTTAAGCTCTCATCGGGAGTACAAGAGAGTTCATCAAATCCCACATAGAGTTCTTAAGCTAGAACTCTGCTTTCTTTGGGTCATCATCTATGCTGGCTCTAAATTCCTCGGCCCCTTGCTTTCGAATCTTATCGACCGGGGGTTTAGTCATTCTTACCAAATCTATACCTTGAGGAGCCACGGGGACTGACCGAGGTATAGGTGGGGGTGGAGGAGGTTGAGCATTAGGGTTTGCTTGTACAAACTTAGTGTACCAGTTACTCATCATATAGAGAAAGGCTTCCCGAGCCTCTTCTCCTTGACCTAAAGTCTCGGGTCTACTTTCTACAGGCGCGGTCCCTTGCGCGGGAGCCGGTGCATTACTAGCAACGTCATCAGCAGCAGCTTGGTCGGGATCCATTTACTATACAAAAACACAGTTTAAAATTGTCAGGAGTCACCACACTATCAATATATATTCATGCCATGTATAGCTAGAGTCTCACACACGCTACAGTAGTCTGAGAACCGACTAAACCATAGCTCTGATACCACTAAATGTAACACCCCTTACCCGTATTCCACGCTGAAATAGGGTACGAGGCGTTACCAGTCTTACACACAAACAATTATACAATACCGAGACATGACTTTCCACTCAAAATTAAAACTTTTCATAACACCTCTTAAACAAGCCTACGAGGCCTAAATCACACTTTAGGAACGGTTCGGGACCAAACCGAACACTTTAAAAGATCTCTAAAAAGACTTAGAAAATTTTAATCAAATAATCTACACGCCCGTGTAGAGAAAAGGACACGCCCGTGGGGAACTTCACATGCCCGTGTTCCACTCCCGTGTAGATTTATTTCTCAATTTGAACCTACAAGAGTTTTCACATGGCCGGACACACGCCCATGTCTATGGCCCGTGTCTCTTCCACGACCACGACATGTTCGTGTCTTAGCTCGTGTGCAAAAACCTTGGCATTTTGTTTCTGACGTCATCACCCCATAAATGTCACACGGCCAAGGCACACGCCTGTGTCCTTCGACTGTGTGGCGAATTAAATTCCTAATTCAGGTGTAGACTTCACATGGCCTGGGCACATACCTGTGTCTTAGGCCGTGTCTCCCACACGGTGGAGACACACGGTCGTGTCTCTGCCTGTGTGGTTACTACTGAGCATACTGACTTGCCGACTTAACATGCAGCGGGACACACGGCCTAACCACACGCCCATGAGGCTGATCGTGTGTCATACATGACCTAGACACACGCCCGTGTGCCTACCCGTGTGGACAAGAACAAGGCTATCTGCGAAGCTCTTTCTACCACCCCGACTCATACAAACATAACCCACATCAAACCATCAACTCATTCATGCATAATTAAACCAAGTAAAACAACCGTGTAACTTGCACATTCATAAGTAACCTCATCATTTCATAGATTAATAAGAAAGAGCCATCACTATGGCCTTATACAAAAGAATTCATCTTTGAATGAGCCAACACATTTGGCCAAAACAATATGACATTCAACTAAGTCTAGTCCCTATACATGCCATACTCAAAATGTTAAATCTAACTATACCAAGATGTGTTGATAGTGTGGGTGATCCTCTGATTATCTCCGTATCTTTAGCTGGCTCTTCGACACTATAAAACAAGGGAAAAGAGAAAGGAGTAAGCTTTAAGCTTAGTAAGTCTATATGTAAACAATAAGCATCATACCACATACTAATCAATCAAAAACATTACATACTATGTAAAAACAATACATATTCTCATAATCAATGCTTACTTATTTCAACCCTTACCACATCCCAACCACATATCATAAACATTACTTTCATTTACTTGCACTTATACCCTGCACTTGCCACCAAAAAGCCACATGTAATTTCACTTAAACAAGTTTCTCGATAAACACTTTCGAATATTATTGGATACTTAGTGGTTTCACACACAATCCACCATTTAATAATTTATAAGGTGGTATCGCACACAGCCTACTATTAATTACAAGTATACGGTGGTGTCGCACAAAGCCCACCAATGATAATAAATACGATGGTATCGCACACAACCCATCATTAATAAATAACAAGGTGGTATCGCACACAAACTACTAATAATTACGTACTCACAGATATTTATCCGTACCCATATTCCTATCCCAAAAGTTCATCTTAGAATTTCCTCATTTTCTACCATTTTTTATAATTCTCACCAATAAGCATTTACATCCACGCAATGCATTAATAGGTAAAAACATATGTAATAAGGATTTATCGTTTACACAAAAACTTACCTCGATACAAAATATGTCAGTTTTCAATTTACTCCGTAACATTGCCTTTTCTCTGGTGAAGGTTGATTCCATGCTCTTCTTGATCTATAATGACATATTTAACTTATTAAATCACCACATTATTCAAAAAATTTCGAAATTTCTATTTTGGAAAAATTATCATTTTGCCCCTATACTTTTACAAAATTACACTTTGCCCCTAAGCTCGTAAAATGAAATGTGTTTATTTTTCACGTATCCAAGCCTAGATGATTCATTTACTCTCATATAGTAGCTCACCATTTCAACTATTTCACACATTTACCATCCATTTTACAATCTTTACAAAAAGGTCCTTTTAGGTGTTTTCATGGAAACACCTTTCACACAAGTTGTTTATTTAACAACCATAATACATTTTCTTCCCTAAAAACTCATCAAAAAACATAAGCACTCTCATGGAAAATCCCTAAACTTTCAACCATTTTACAAAATAGTCCCCTCTTTAGCTAGCTTAAGCTTTAGGGGTTCCAAAACTACAAATAATTATAAAAAATCATAATCACTTACTTGCAAGAGGATAGCTTGGCTGAAAGTTTGAGCTTCAAAAACCCCTATTCTTGCTAGAATTTTCAGTGGAAAGAGAAATGGGAATAGGAAAATATGATAGCTTCTTTATTTTATCTTATTTTATTCAATTAAGTCACCAAAACTCACCTAACCATTAACCAATTTGATTTTCTTGTCCCTATGGCTGGCCATCACTTCCCCAATGGCCTAATTGCTCATTAAGGATCTCCAATTTAATATTCTATAGCTATTAGACACCTCTAGCTTGTAAAATTAAACTTTCGCACTTTATGCAATTTAGTCCTTTTTCTCAATTAAGCATGCAATCACCAAAATTGATGCACCAAAATTTTCATGCACTCATATAATCATGATATAATTTCGCTGGTCTCGGATTAGTGGTTCTGAAACCACTGTTCTGACTAGCCCCAAAGTCGGGCTGTAACACATTAAGCCATGCTCTTGCTCAATCTCTCAAGGAATATGAAAACAATTTAAGCCATAAGGCGTCATTAGGAATAATATGTTGTCTAAACGAGTCACAGGATTCTAGAAAAAGCTTTAAATGCAATCGTGGATCTGGAGTAGGCAACCCGCTGAACTGTCTCACTGTTTGCAACATCTGAAACATCACCAGTTTTAGTTAAAAATGCTGAGCTTGAATGTGTGGTTTAATTATCCCTGGATTCAGATCAACCAAAATTGGCACATGTTCACGAATTGGCCTATCTCGGTCATGTGTCATTCAATGAATAAGAAGATCAACATCATGACCATTTGGATTTAATGGATCATTCAGACCAGGATCATTCCCGACCCTAGCCATGTTACACACTTCTCTTCTCATTCCATGTTACACACTTCTCTTCTCCTTCTTCACAAAGTTCTCTCAATCTTAGGGTTGAAAAGATACTCTTTGTTAGAAGGAATTCCTCTCCTCATGCACTGATAACAAACCTATAGAAATTAAAAACAACTAAGTTAAATAAAACTAATGGAATTAGAATAGAAAATAAAAAGCCAAATTTTACCAAATTACTGATCCCTAGCAATGGCGCCATAAACTTGTCGTTTGTGAAATGATATGCAAATTGTGTAAGTATACACGTCGAATCAAGTAATAAAGTGATAAATAAGATTGTCTCTACAAGGATCGGTTAGGTATAAAATGGTCAAGTTACTATATTGAATGTAATTAATGTTATGGCAAAAACAATAATAAGAATATAGTGGTAATTAAAGGAATAATGATGTGCGAAATATGTAAACAAATAAATAAAAAAAACTAAGAATACTATGACAGAGTTACTACGGGAAAGGATAAAGGGTTTATAATGTTGATTTGGAAGGTTGGGATTACTAAGAATCTACTCACTATCAGTACTGGCTCAGCAAAATCACACACAATCTACTTTTTAGAAGAGTCCTAAATGACTTATTTCTTTCGAGAACAAGATCTCTAGTTACCCCTAAAGCGATATATGTTTATAGGCTCTATGAATGATATCCAACATTGTTTAGTCCTCATTCCATACAAACACTGCTCTACATCTAGAGTCTACTACGAATATTCTTTCAAATACCCAGTTGTATCATTCAATTTCGATCCAACTAACCCAACCTTTTCAGAATCAGATTAATTTTAAGAGCATGCTGCACAATCAACTATGTCTAGATATATAACGCATAATTTTTTTGAAATAAAAACAATTGAATGAAATAGTAAATTAATTCTGATCTACGCTTTAGTCATTAATGAAAATGAGGGTTTCATCAAGTAATTCCAACCCTATGAGATTTAGCTCATGGGTTAGCAAATAGAATCCAAATCCAAGACATCATTCGACAACATTTTCATTATTTAATTGCACGAAAAAAAAATTAAAACAGTAAAGGAATAACTCCAGGAAGTTTGCTTTCACCAATCCAGCCCTCAACTCTGGTGATGCAATGTCTTGCGAAGACCAGAGTTGACTGCCTTTGTCTGCTTCCTTGCATTTTAGCCCTATTTCTCAGCCGCTACCCCTTTCATTATCTTAGCATCTCCCCTTTAGGGTTTCCTCCTTTAGCTTTTTATATATTTTTTCTTAGGGTAGATCCATCATCCCATAATATTCTCCCCTATTTTTTAGGCAGATTTTTCTGGTACAAGTTCAACAGGGGTGAGACTGTTATGCATTGAGTGCTGACTTGGTCTTCTTGGAATTGCCACGACATAAAAGTCGAAAAACTTTCCAACCTTTTTCCATGACAAACCTTCACTCCTTTACTCATTTTCCTCATTCTACGCTAGTACATCTTTTTCAGATTATTATACATTTTATTACTATCAAGATGTATAGACATGTTACCATTATGAGTTTCATTCAAAATCTTCTCTATCAGTTCTGAACTTTTCGGCACACATACTCTACCTCTGAATAACAAACAACCATCACTCCTGATCTAAAATTATGAGTCAAGAGTTGATTCACTTTGTACGCATCTTGCTTGCAACTTGCTATTAATTTTCCAGGCTTCAAAAATTTGCTATAAAAACATTGGTCTAGCTTTTAACTTAGTTAGGATTGAACCATCATTAGACAACGACAATCGAGTATTCATTACTCGTAAAGATTACAGGGTTTTTCTGCTCAAAGCATCTGGCACTGCATTGGCTTTTGCCGGATGGTAGTCAATAACAAGATCATAATTTTTTAATAACTTAAGTCATCTGCACTGTCTCAAATTCAAATCTTTCTGGGACATCAAATACTTCAGACTTTTATGAAGAGTGAATATGTGACATTTTTCACCAAATAAGTAATGTCGCCAGATTTTCAGTGCAAACACTATGGCTAAACCATGTAATGACGCATCAGTGTAACTACAAATTCTTTACTCGATTCTGGTTGAACTAACACGAGCTCTTTCAATAAAGCTTTTAATCTATCAAAACTCTGCTGCCATTTAATAGTCCACTCAAAATTTACATCTTTCTGTAGTAAACGAGGCATCGGAGAAGCTATCATTGAAAAGCTTTTTACAAATCTCCGATAATACCCAGCTAGTCCCAAAAAACTTTGGACTTCTGACACATTCTTCGGTGGCTTCCAATTAACAATGGCTGAAATTTTATTCGACTCTACTCTGACACAGTCAGCAGATACTATATGCCCAAGAAAACTAACTTCCTGTAGCCAGAATTCACATTTACTGAATTTGGCATACAGTTGTCTCTCTCTCAGGGTTTGCAAAACTAATTTCAAATGCTCAGCATGTTCATTTTCATCTCGAGAGTAAACCAAAATATTATCTATAAATACCACCACAAACCTGTCCAAATACGGATTGAAAATCTTGTTCATCAAAGCCATAAACACTGCAAGTGCATTTGTCAAGTCGAATGGCATCATAAGAAACTCATAGTGTCCATAACTGGCTCTAAAAGCTGTCTTAGGCACATCAGATTCTTTTACCTGTAATTGATAATAACCAGAACGGAGATCAATCTTTGAAAATATAGTGGCACATTTCAACTGGTCAAATAAGTCATCAATACGAGGCAATGGATACTTGTTCTTTATTGTGAGTTTGTTGAGCTGTCTGTAATCAATACACAGCCTCAACGATCTATCCTTCTTCTTTACAAATAGGATTGGTGCACCCGAAGGTGAGAAACTAGGTTGAGCAAAACCTCTGTCAATCAACTTCTATATTTGTACTTTCAGCTCTTTCAATTCTGTAGGATCCATTATGTAAGGTGCTATAGATATCGGTGTCATTCCCAGAATGAGATCTATAGTGAATTCCACTTCTCTATCTGGTGGTAAACCAGGTAATTATCTTTGACTCAGACACTTTATTATCCAACACATATGCAAGGTAAGCATCACAACCCTTTCGGACGTATTTCTGTGCCGTTATTGCTGGAATCACATTAGGTAATCCATCCAGTTTATCAGGTTCAACATGAAGCAATTAATCATTCTCACATTTTAATATAATATATTTCTACTTACAATTTACCACTGCATCATATCGGGTTAACTAACACATTCCCAAAATCACATCAAATTCATCAAATGACAATAACATTAAGTCAGCCAAAAAACAATAACCTTTTACCATCAAGGGACAATTCTTACAAACTTTATCCACCATAACACACCGACCCAAGGGGCTTGAAACTTTAACCACAAGTTCAGTGAATTCAATAGGTAAATTTTTAACAGTCACTAGGTTTGTGCATATATATATGAATGTGTGGAACCAGGATCAATCAATACAATAATATCAGTATCAACTAGAGAAAATGTACCAATAAAGACGTCTGGTGCAGAGGCATCTTCTCTAGCACGAATAGCATATGTCCTTACAGGTGCTCATGCCTCAGATCTAACAGCCGTATCCTTGGTAGTACCTCGAATACCACTAACATTACCGGGGTGACGGGGTGGTCTACCTCTCGCAACAGGATTACTCGGCCTTGGAGCTGGTTCTATTTATTTTTCAACTCTTTCGGGACAATCCTTGAGAAAATGGTCAAGCGAACCACATCTGAAACAAGCTCCACTTTTAGACCGACATTCCCCATGATGAAATTTGTTATAGTGTTTATATTTTGGTTTGGGATTACCAACACTACCCACACTAGTCACAAATGGATATGAAGACCTCGGGTTAGACCTCTACCCCGTAGAGGTAGTAACATGATCATAATACCTCTTTAATTTCTTAGAAGCAAATGATTGTGACTTACTTATAGTTCTTTTTCCTGAAACCTGAGCATCTCTTTCGACTTGTTTCTTTTCCTTACTTAGTTCCTCAGCTTTGCGGGCTCGACCGGTTAACACCGCGAATTCCCTTATTTCAAGAATTTCAATCAATAACTTGATATCTTTATTTAGGCCCTCTTCAAAGCGTTTACACATTTCAGCCTCGGTTAAAACCCATTCTCTAGAATACCTGCTCAATCGAACATGTAACAACTTGTTTTTAGTCAAATAGAAACAGTAGTTTTGGCACAACAAATCTGAAGTTGAAATATTTATTTTATTATTATTTTAATTTTTACAGTATGATAGCATGTATGTGTGAAAATTTCGTGAAGAAATGTTATCGTTTAAATGGTCAATTTGAGAAAAAGGACTAAATCGCATACAATGCAAAAGTGCTGTTCAATTAGCTAAAGGTGTTTAATAGCTATAGAACCTTAAAGCTAAGGTACTTAAGTGGTAATTATACCATTATTATGATAGTGGATGACAGTGGCTTGGTAAATTTGAAATAATTAATGTTCATTAAGGTTATTCTTGTAATTTAGTTAATAAAGCATAATTAAATGTGATAAAATTTCATATCATATTTTTATTTTCTTCATCATCAACTGAATACTCAAAGAAAAGAAGCCATTGTTATGAATTTAGGGTTCAATCACTTTGGGGTTAAATTGGTAAGTGATTTTTGTTCCGTTTTTAATTATTTTTGTGTTTTTGAGATCGTTGCAGCTTGTACTAATTAGCCTAGGGACTAATTTGCAAAATTGTTAAAGATTTTGAATGATGCCATTAATGAATATATATGATTTTTTATGTTTGATGATAGATTATGAATATTTTTTATGAGTATTACAAGTTTTTTTAAGTGATTTTTAGTGAAAATGCAAATTAGGGGCTAAACTGAGAAATGTTGAAACTTTGTGGTTAAAATGTGAAATAAATGAAAAATATGGGCTGCTCTGGTAATAATAGAAATTTGGCTAGCATGGATATATTTGGAATTTCACTAATTTGTGATTTTATGCAATAAGGACTAAATTGTGAAAAATGTGAAAGTTTAGGGGCAAAAATGTAAATGTGATTTAAAAAGTGTGTTGGTTTGAATTGAATAAATAGATTATTAAATAAGTTAATTTTGAATATATTTAGATCAAGAAAAGCGGAATTTGGATCTAGATCGGGGAAAAACGAAAGTTATCGACTAATTGACTCGATTCACCGTTTTAACATCTGAGGTAAGTTCGTATATTATAAATTCATTCCTAATGTATTTTATATGCCTTGATATAGCATGAATTGTGATTATGTAATTACGAACGAGTTCGAAATGGGTTCGATGAAGATTCGACAGTTGAAATCCCGATTGAACCTTAGGAATAGTTTAGGATGCTAGTGACATGTCATTAGGTATACTTGGGTTGGCTTCGGGCCATGATTTAGCACTATGTGTGCGAGATAAACCGATTTGGCTTTGGGCCATGCATATCGGCTGATTTGGCTTCAGGCCATGTGAAACACCCCAAACCCGGCCCGCGAGCCTTAACTGGATCTGGTATGTTCCTTGAGTAAAACATTTCGAAAACTTGTTTGTTACTTTGGAAAAATTTGAGTGGTTTTGAAGAAAATTTGATTTGTTTTGAGTTCAAATTGAAAACGATGTTATTCTTGAAGTCTAGATTTTAATAAAACTTAATTTTAGTACTGGAAAACAATAAGTTAAAAGTATTCAATTTATTTTTGAGAAATGTTACTTAAACCTTGATTTAATAATAATCATATCATAATGAAATCAAATAAAATGCATGCATAAAACAGTTCAATAGTAATGGCCTTATTACAACTGAAAAATACCAAATAAATCTCGAAAATAAAATAAAAGAAAACGCAAGTTCAACTGTTTGAAGTCCTGAAAATATTCAGCATGGCCACCACATAGTCTCCGCAGACTCGGTCCAAGTCACTGTGTGTCACCTGAAAAGATATCCCACAACGGGGTGAGTCAAACAGACTCAGTGTGTAACAGTCAACACAAAGTCCCAACCGATTTAGGCATATCAAATCATACATACATATTTAGCAAATAGAGATAATGATGCAATCCCAAACCCAAACCTAAATATCCATCCTCTACACATCACCCGTACCAACCAATCACACCGTGGGGATTACTAAATTGACCCTCCATCCGCTACACACCATCGAAGGCAGTCGCTGCAGACGACTTGCACATCGCCCTTATAAATTGTGGCATAGCCACCAGATAATGTGACAAAGTCACCAGATAATAATATGTGACATAAGTCACCACTTTCAGATTATGTGACATGAGTCACCAGATATTATGGTAAAAACCACCAGATCACTTCCCCTTCACATATCACCCATATGCCCATATGTCATACAAAACATGTAAAATCATGCCATATATCTTATTCCATGTTCATAACGAATTCACTTATATGTCATATTCAATCTTCATAACACTATTAACATAGTATTAAAAGCAAACGTACCTGAGTACTCTGTACCATCGTATGGTACCTTTAGCCATATCTTTCATATTTTCATTAACACATATATTAAATTAATACCGTAAATCTATTAGGAAACAATGTAAGGTTACACACCTGATAATAGTGATTACAATACTACAGATACCAATGCTCTCGCTAACAAGAACAATAATGAAATGTTTATCCCTATCGAACTGCCCCTAAAAGATCTAATCAAAATCGGTCAACCTAAAAAAATACTATGGATACCATTGATAGAAATCCTTACCTTATATTATGAACCAAGTCTTGGTGATTCACGAAGATTACGAACACTTCCGAGTTTTCGACTTTTCTTTATTTCTCTATTAAGACAAAATATATCATCTAAAGTAGAGGATGATATTTTCAATCAAAATACCTTCTCAAACAAAAGTAAATTCGGAAAAAGGAATTAAGAAATTAAGGGATCGAAGAGGTTTCTTACCGATTGTTCAAAACAAATGTAAAGAAATTGATTGATAAGAAAAATATGTGAGAAGAGGGAGATTCGGCTATGAAGAGATGATCAATAACATTCGGCCATGGTGAAAATATTAGGGAGGGGGTGATGTTTGAGAGTTTTTGCAAGAAGAAAAGAAGAAGAAAAGAAATAGGAGGTAAAGTGTTTATGTTTCGATTTTTATGAATGAAAAATGAACAAAGGAAAAGTCTTGAAGTTGATGTGCATTCGGCAAAGAGGAAGAAAAGAAAAGAAAAGATAATCTTCAAGGCTTTTGGTGTTTTCGGCAATAGGGAAGAATGACTTGAGAGGTTTGGCAAATTAAGACCAAATGGTCAAAATGAAAATGACCCAAAAGAAGAAAAACAAAAGATGCTCACAAATGCTCAATGTGCATTCGGCTAGGAAGAGAAAATGCTTTGATAGAAAACAAAATGACCAAAAAGAAATGTGCCCCACAAGCACCTATCCTTACCGAAAATTATTCAAAAATTCGGCCATCCCCTAGCCCTTAAAGCCGTCCAAATACATGGACACAAAGTCAAAGTTTTTACCACACAAAACTTTCCAAAACATTCACCTTACATCAAGCCTTGTGTTCCCTTATCATTCCTTAATCAAGATGATTCCTTTCCCCAAGTTCAAGCTTACCTAATCTTTTAGTCATCTTACCATAAAAAAAAAATTAAAGTCCAACATACCAAATATAAAGCTTGGCCGACACTTGATGTAAATGTGCAGAAAAATAAACTCTCCAAAATGCACTCCATGATATTCGAACCACTCCCCTCAAGCAACCATTCATGCGCCATTTCCACCATGCCATTAACTCTTCTTGTGCTAATTTAAGACACTTAAATTAACTTAAGCATCATAATCACTTGATCCACTTCACTAAATTATCCATACTAAAAATTATTCTAAATCCAATTTAATTCCAAACCTTCACAAGACTATATTAGGCACACAATAAAATCATATCCGAGCTAACACAATCAACAAGATGATACTCAAATTTTAGGATGTTACAACTCTACCCTCCTAAAAAAAAATTTCGTCCTCGAAATTACCTGGCTAGAACAAGTGAGGGTATTGCTGTCGCATTGCCTCTTTCGGCTCCCACGAAGCCTTATCCGATCCATGGTTACGCCATAACACTTTGACGAGAGGAACTGATTTCCTCCGTAACACCTTCACATCCCGTTCCAGAATCTGAATCGGCTCCTCCACATAAGACAAATCTGGTCTTAGTTCCACCTCCTCAACTGGCACTACATGAGATGGATCCGATCGGTAACGACGTAGCATCGAAACATGGAACACATCGTGCATTAGCTTCAATTCCGAAGGCATTTCTAACTGATATGCCACTGGTCCAACCCTTTTCAAGACCCGATAAGGTCCTATAAACCTGGGACTTAACTTTCCCTTGTGACCAAATCTCATCACCTTCTTCCAAGGTGAAACCTTTAGAAACACTTGATCTCCCACAGCAAACTCTATCTCCTTCTGCTTAAGATCTGCATACGACTTTTGCCTATCAAATGCCTCCTTCAACCAAGCCCGAATTACCTTAACCTTTTCTTCAGATTCTGCCACAATCTCCGGACCCAAAACTCGACGTTCCCCCAGTTCTGTCCAACACGTAGGAGTGCGACACTTCCGTCCATACAATGCTTCATACGGTGCCATCCGAATACTGGCCTGATAGCTGTTATTATACGCAAATTCCGCTAGAGGCAAATATTCTTCCCAACTTCCTTTGAAATCTATCACACAGCCCCTCAACATATCTTCCAACACTTGGATCACTCGCTCAGACTGACCGTCCGACTGCGGATGAAATACCGTACTGAAATCTAATCTGGTGCCTAAAGCCTGATGTAGTGCTTTCCAAAACCGAGACGTAAACCTTGGATCCCTATCCGAAATAATCGACACCGGCACTCCATGCAACCTCACAATTTTCGCCACATACAACTTTGCCAACCTCTGCAACGAATAATCAACCCGTACTGGAATAAAATGTGCAGACTTCGTTAATCGGTCCACTATTACCCATACCGAGTCCTTCTTAGTAGGCGTAAGAGGAAACCCACTAACGAAGTCCATGGTGATTCTCTCCCACTTCCACTGCGAAATCTTTATTGGCTGAAGCAATCCTGACAGAACTTGGTGTTCAGCCTTGACTTGCTGACACGTCAAGCACTTCCCTACAAATTCTGTAACTTTCCGCTTAAGACCAGGCCACCAAAACTGTTCCCTAATATCTCTGTATAACTTACTACCTCCAGGATGCATAGCATAAGGGCTACCATGCGATTCCTGAAGAATTCTCTGCCGTAACTCATTATCCTTAGGCATACAGACCTTACCCTTGAAGCATAATACTCCATCGCCATTAATACCATAATCCTCCAACTCCCCCTTCTGCACCTGCCGCAACTTAGCACTTAAATCATCGTCTACCAACTGACTTTCTTTTACCTCATTCAACCATGTTGGCTTGACTTGCAACTCCGCCAACAAACTTCTGTCGTCATACAAGCTAAGATGTGCAAACATCGCCCTCAGATCCGACACTACTTTCTGACTTAAGGCATCTGCCACTACATTCGCCTTGCCCGGGTGATACTCTATGGAACAGTCGTAATCTTTCAACAACTCCACCCACCTTCGCTGTCTCAGATTCTGCTCCTTCTGAGTCAGCAGATACTTAAGACTTTTGTGGTCTGTGTAAATCACTGACTTTTCTCCATATAGATAATGCCTCCATACCTTAAGGGCAAAAACAAACGCCGCCAGCTCCAAGTCATGCGTCGGATAATTAACCTCATGAGGCCTCAATTGTCGAGACGCATAAGCGACTACTTTCCCTTCCTGCATTAGAACACATCCCAATCCTGTATGAGAAGCGTCACAGTACACCACAAAATCCTTCCCTGCCTCAGGCTGAATCAAAATCGGAGCTTCAGTCAAAACCCTCTTAAGCTTCTCAAAGCTCACCTGTTGCTTATCCGTCCATACGAAAGGTACTTCTTATCTCAACAACTTTGTCAAAGGTGCGGCTATGGATGAGAACCCTTCTACGAACGTTCTGTAGTAGCCTACTAACCCCAAAAAGCTACGAACCTCCGCCACAGTCTTAGGTGGTTTCCAGTCTAACACTGCCTCAATCTTCCTAAGATCCACCCTTATCCCTTCTACAGACACCACATGCCCTAAGAACGCAACTTCCTTAAGCCAAAATTCACACTTGCTGAATTTGGCATATAGCTTCTTTTCCCTTAACACTTGCAACACTATCCGGAGATGCTCATCATGCTCTTCCTCAGACTTGGAATATACTAGGATGTCGTCGATGAACACAACAACGAACCGATCCAAATAAGGTTGAAAGACCCGGTTCATCATATCCATGAATGCAGCTGGGGCGTTCGTCAATCCGAACGGCATTACTAAGAACTCATAATGCTCGTATCTTGTTCGGAAAGCTGTCTTATGGATATCCACTTCCTTCACCTTAAGCTGATGATATCCCGACCGTAAATCTATTTTTGAAAATACCTCTGCTCTCTTAAGCTAATCGAACAAGTCGTCTATCCTAGGCAAAGGGTACTTGTTCTTGATGGTCAGCTTATTCAACTGACGATAATCTATGCACATGCGCATAGTTCCGTCCTTCTTCTTCACAAACAAAACCGATGCTCCCCATGGAGACACACTGGGTCGGATAAACCCACGGTCAAGCAACTCTTGGATCTGAGCCTTGAGCTCACCCAACTCCTTTGGTGCCATTCTATACGGAGCGATAGATACTGGCGCCGTTCCAAGCAACAAGTCAATCCCAAATTCCACCTCACGATCCGGAGGCAATCCAGGAAGTTCTTCCAGAAAGACATCCACAAATTCTCGCACAGTTCTGACCTCTTCAACAGTTGCCTCCTTAGCCTCCAAGGCACTGACCAACATAAGAAAAGCCAAACAACCCTTCTTAACCATCTTTTCTGCCTTAAGGGCAGATACTACATTTGACAAGTAATTCCGTCTTTCGCCTAACACCACAACTTCCTCATCGTCAAAAGTTCTCAATGACAGGCGCTTAGCAGCACAATCTACATTCGCACTATACTTCACTAACCAGTCCATGCCTAAGGTTAGTTCAAATTCCACAAATGGCAACTCCATTAAGTCAGCCGGAAACTGCGTCCCTTGCACTTCTAAAGGCACTTCCTTAAAGAGCTTATCTACTACTACAGTCTGTCCTAAAGGACTAACTACGGTCATCTTCCTAGGTACAGTCTCAAAATTCACATGCAGAGTTCCAGACACTTTACTAGCGATATAAGAATGAGTTGACCCTATATCTATCAAAGCAATAAAGGGTAACCCAGAAATAAGGAACGTACCCGTGATAACATCAGGCGCATCACTATCTTCCCTTCGACGAACCGCATATACCAGACTTGGCTGTCTAGCCTCAGAGTTACCACCACCTCTGCCCGGTGTTCCTCGTCCTCTTCCAGAACCATTACCTCTGCCAATCGAACCACGACCCCGTGGTGGCTGCTGTCCACTTCTTCCAGCCTGATTATAACCCAGACCTGATGGTCGGCTCCCGTCTGTTTTCATAGGACAGTCCCTTATCATGTGATCCTTGGACCCACACTTAAAACATCCCCCTGTCTTCTTCCAACACTCTCCCCGGTGCATCTTTGCGCATTGAACACAAGTACGATGTTGTCCTCCCGTCATAACCTGCTGACCTCGCGACCCATCAACTTTCTGTCTCTTTTGAACATTCCCAGATGACCCTGATGATCCAAAACCTCTCTTTTGCCTATTTCGATCCGTATTCTGTCTCACAGAGTCCTCAATCCCTTCGGCTACCTTAGCCTTCTCTACCAACACGGCAAACTCCCGCTCCTGCTGTGGAGCTATTAACAACCTCAGATCATCCCTCAGTCCGTCCTCAAACCAGACACATCATTCATGCTCCGTAGCCACGATCCCTCGAGCATATCGGCTCAACCTTAAGAATTCAGCCTCGTACTCCGCTACGGACTTGTTCCCTTGAACCAGCCCTAGAAATGCCTTCCTCTGCGCATCAACATAATTAATTCCAACATACTTCTTCTGATACGCCGCCTTAACATACTCCCAAGTGAGATCCTCAACTGTAGCACCATCTCGAACTGTGAGCCACCACTGATATGACTCATCACGGAGAAGCGACACCATTCCTTTCAGTTTCTCCTCAACAGTCAGATTCAGCTCATCCATGATTCGCTCTGTCGCCTCCAACCAATACTCAGCCGTACTGGGTGCCACACCAGATACACCACGGAATACCTCAGCTCCATTGGCTCGGAGTCGCTCGGGTACAGATTTCTGAGCTCCCATACCTCCACCTGCTCCAGCCACCATTTCAAGAACCTGCAGCATCACTTGCGATACTGCATCATCCCCCGTCTGATCCTGATGCTCAACTCCAACCGCTGGTGGTGCGGGTGGTGGTACCTCATTTTCGGACCCTTGACCAGACCTAACGGGTTCCGATACAGCCATTCTGCCTCTACCACGTCCTCGCACATTACGACCACGTCCCCTAGAATTCATGTCTACGATCGCGATTTAATCTGATTTAAGAAATTTTATGCATTAGTCTTGGTTCTGCTGATTACCCGCGAAGAAATTTTATGAAAAGAAGTTTAGTAGTAGTTCTTTCGATCATTTCAGAGTTTTCGTTTCAAGTTTTCTACCCTAATTCAGAGAAAACACATTCATTCGATAGTACCAACTACACACACACATTCACCACTCAAGCATTTTCGTTCATTCTATTCCCAGGGGTATTTTCGTAATTTGTCCTATAGGGGGTATTTTGGTAATTTTCCAAATCGGGGTATTTTGATATTTTGCAAATTAGGGGTTTTGATATTTTTGTAAAGTAAGAATATTTTAACAAAAGTCGAGGGTATTATGCTAATTTTATAAATCAAGGGTATTTGGGTAATTTTGTAAATCGGGAATATTTTGGAAAAATTTTCAAAAAAATAATTTTCCTACAAATCAAAGGGGTAATTTGGTGAATTTAAAACTAAGGTTTTTATAAAACCGTGTAGCTAGTCCCTTTCGGGTTTTAATTATCGAGTTTAGTCCCGTGAATAAGTCCTCTTGGTTAGGGTGAACCGTCACTACGCACCAGGTAGGATTCGAGTGGAGAGGAGGTGAGTCACTAGGACTGCTTAAATACCAAGCTCCCACCGAATCCAATCCTAGACATGCGCACAATGGTTGCCACACCCTAGCTCGGCGACTCACTCACAGGTTTGTTTAATTAGGCTTTAAGTTTTATGTAATTTTGTGTTGGAGTAAACTAATCCTAGAGTTCAATAGTTCCTAGTGTACTAATCTACGTTCCCTTATACCCACATACAAACCATACAATAAGTCATACAACAGTTAGGGGTACTTACCTGGTGGACTTCGGATCGGAGACTTAGGTGCCATGTCAGAAAACCTGCTCATTTCCAAACTTTTTCACAAAATCTTAATTGGGCTTAATTTTGAAAACGTTGTGGGCTTTAAACCCAAGGCTGAGAGTTTAAAACTGGGCTCTGATACCAAGTTGAAACACCCCAAACCCGGCCCACGAGCCTTAACCGGATCTGGTATGTTCCTTGAGTAATACATTTCAAAAACTTGTTTGTTACTTTGGAAAATTTTGAGTGGTTTTGAAGAAAATTTGATTTGTTTTGAGTTCAAATTGAAAACGATGTTATTCTTGAAGTCTAGATTTTAATAAAACTTAATTTTAGTACTGGAAAACAATAAGTTAAAAGTATTCAATTTATTTTTGAGAAATGTTACTTAAACCTTGATTTAATAATAATCATATAATAATGAAATCAAATAAAATGCATGCATAAAATAGTTCAATAGTAATGGCCTTATTACAACTGAAAAATACCAAATAAATCTCGAAAATAAAATAAAAGAAAACGCAAGTTCAACTGTTTGAAGTCCCGAAAATATTCAGCATGGCCACCACATAGTCTCCGCTGACCCGGTCCAAGCCACTGTGTGTCACCTGAAAAGATATCCCACAACGGGGTGAGTCAAACAGACTCAGTGTGTAACAGTCAACACAAAGTCCCAACCGATTTAGGCATATCAAATCATACATACATATCTAGCAAATAGAGATAATGATGCAATCCCGAACCCAAACCTAAATATCCATCCTCTACACATCACCCGTACCAACCAATCACACCGTGGGGATTACTAAATCGACCCTCCATCTGCTACACACCATCGAAGGCAGTCGCTGCAGACGACTTGCACATCGCCCTTATAAATTGTGGCATAGCCACCAGATAATGTGACAAAGTCACCAGATAATAATATGTGACATAAGTCACCACTTTCAGATTATGTGACATGAGTCACCAGATATTGTGGTAAAAACCACCAGATCACTTCCCCTTCACATATCACCCATATGCCCATATGTCATACAAAACATGTAAAATCATGCCATATATCTTATTCCATGTTCATAACGAATTCACTTATATGTCATATTCCATCTTCATAACACTACTAACATAGTATTAAAAGCGAACGTACCTGAGTACTCTGTACCATCGTATGGTACCTTTAGCCATATCTTTCATATTTTCATTAACACATATATTAAATTAATACCGTAAATCTATTAGGAAACAATGTAAGGTTACACACCTGATAATAGTGATTACGATACTACCGATACCAACGCCCTCGCTAACAAGAATAATAATGAAATGTTTATCCCTATCGAACTGCCCCTAAAAGATCATAATCAAAATCGGTCAACCTAAAAAAATACTATGGATACCATTGATAGAAATCCTTACCTTATACTATGAACCAAGTCTTGGTGATTCACGAAGATTACGAACACTTCCGAGTTTTCGACTTTTCTTTATTTCTCTATTAAGACAAAATATATCATCTAAAGTAGAGGATGATATTTTCAATCAAAAGACCTTCTCAAACAAAAGTAAATTCGGAAAAAGGAAATAAGAAATTAAGGGATCGAAGAGGTTTCTTACCGGTTGTTCAAAACAAATGCAAAGAAATTGATTGATAAGAAAATATGTGAGAAGAGGGAGATTCGGCTATGAAGAGATGATCAATAACATTCGGCCATGGTGAAAATATTAGGGAGGGAGTGATGTTTGAGAGTTTTTGCAAGAAGAAAAGAAGAAGAAAAGAAATAGGAGGTAAAGTGTTTATGTTTCGGTTTTTATGAATGAAAAATGAACAAAGGAAAAGTCTTGAAGTTGATGTGCATTCGGCAAAGAGGAAGAAAAGAAAAGAAAAGATAATCTTCAAGGTTTTTGGTGTTTTCGGCAATAGGGAAGAATGACTTGAGAGGTTTGGCAAATTAAGACCAAATGGTTAAAATGAAAATGACCCAAAAGAAGAAAAACAAAAGATGCTCACAAATGCTCAATGTGCATTCGGCTAGGGAGAGAAAATGCTTTGATAGAAAACAAAATGTCCAAAAAGAAATGTGCTCCACAAGCACCTATCCTTACCCAAAATTCTTCAAAAATTAGGCCACCCCCTAGCCCCTAAAGCCGTCCAAATACATGGACACAAAGTCAAAGTTTTTACCACACAAAACTTTCCAAAACATTCATCTTACATCAAGCCTTGTGTTCCCTCATCATTCCTTAATCAAGATGATTCCTTTCCCCAAGTTCAAGCTTACCTAATCTTTTAGTCATCTTACCATAAAAAAAATTAAAGTCCAACATACCAAATATAAAGCTTGGCCGACACTTGATGTAAATGTGCAAAAAAATAGTCTCCAAAATGCACTCCATGATATTCGAACCACTCCCCTCAAGCAACCATTCATGCGCCATTTCCACCATGCCACTAACTCTTCTTGTACTAATTTAAGACACTTAAATTAACTTAAGCATCATAATCACTTGATCCACTTCACTAAATTCTCCATACTAAAAATTATTCTAAATCCAATTTAATTCCAAACCTTCACAAGACTATATTAGGCACACAATAAAATCATATCCGAGCTAACACAATCAACAAGATGATACTCAAATTTTAGGATGTTACACCATGATATCAGAATTTCGGATAAGTAACCTTAATTTGGCTACGGGCCATGGTCTAGGTACTTATCGAGTGAGACCTTGAGTATCAGACTTCTATCCTGAATGGTTCAACGGGTAAATGAAGGATGTGATTGAGTATGAGATTGGCACGAGATGGTACAGGTACGTACGTAAATGAATTAAGTTTTGAAAACTAAGAAATGGATGAGTTCTTATGAATGATCACATGATGATTTGAGATTTAATAGGTTTGTTGCATATTGTTTTCTATTATATGAATGGTTAATGAATGATGATAGTTGCTTATTGTTAACATACGAGCTTACTAAGCTATATAGCTTACTTTGTTGTTTTTCCATGTTTTATAGTGATTTCAAGCTAGCTCGGATTCAGGGATCGTCGGAGACTTCACCACACTATCCACTGACTCTTTGGAACTTTTGAAACTATGTTTTGAGTATATGGCATGTATAGGTATTTGAGTTATATTGGTTATGTTTTGGTAATGACTTTGGCCAAATGAATTGAGTTGTAAATGTCTATATTTTGAGTTGTAAATATAGGTACTAGATTTGGCTTAATTTGGTGAATTTGGTTATGTACTTATATGTGCATATATATTGATATTTGAGTTCTTGGATGGATATGTGAATGATCATATTATGAAATTGTGGAATTTGTATTTTTCTTGTGATTTGGTACAAAAATGGGGTATGTTAGGTAATGGTTAAACTAGTTGATTGGTATATGTATTTGACTAGGTTTTGGTTGAGTTAAACTTGAGTTATAAGCATGTTGAATGCTGGTATTGAAAACGGTATGGATTAGTCTTGAATGTGGCTAAACTGAATGTTATTTATGCTATGATTTGGTACTATTTTGTTTGGTTTAGGTATGTCTAAAATGGATGGAAAAATGGCTTGCTACATAGCCTATTTTTGTCCACATGGGCAGAGACACAGGCGTGTGTCTCAACCGTGTGTGATACACGGTCAAGTTACACGGTTGTGTGTCCCCTGGTGTAGAAATTGAAATGAAGTCAATATGCTCCACACGGTCTTACACACGAGTGTGTGATTGGCCGTGTGGCACAAGTCAGTATACCTCCTAATTGCCACACGGCCTAACACACAGGCATGTGACTTGGCCGTGTTGCATAAGTTAGTATACCCTACAGGTTTGGCACGGCCTCACACATGGCCTGGCACACGGGCGTGTGTAGCCACTTCGAAGGGCACACGGGCTAGACACACGGGCGTGTGGTTGGCCGTGTGACCCAAGTCAGTATGTACCCCCTATTTTCACACGGCCTGTGACACAAGCGTGTCTAGTGGCTATATGAGACACACGGTCTAGCCACACGTGTGTGTGTCCCTTGTTTGAAAGAAAATTTTCTAAGGTTCACGAAAATTTCCTGAGTCATCGGTTTAGTCTTGAACCATTTCTAATGCATGTTTAAGGGCTCGTAGGCTCGTTTAATGGGCATTATCATTGGTTGTGATTGAATTTTATATGAAATGATAAAATATATATGAAATGTGTGTTTTAAAGCGTTGTAAGTTCGGTAATACTCCGTAACCCTATTCCTGCGTTGAATATAGGTGAGGGGTGTTACATTTTTGGTATTAGAGCTACGATTTAGTCGATTCTAGGACTAACATAGTGCGTGTGAGAGTCTAGCTATACATGCCATATATAAACTGTGATAGTGTGATGACTCTTGACATTTGAAAATGTATTTTTATATAGGAAATGGATCCCAATCGAGCGATAGCTGATTAGGTCTAAAGTAATGCGCCTGCTCCCGCGTAAGGTACAGCGCAGTCTGTTTCTAGACCTGTGACAGACAGTTAGGGGGGAGGCTAAAGAAGCCTTCTTCCCAATGATGAATGAGTGGTCCACTCAATACATTCGAACAAATCTAACTGCTCAACAACCTCCACCCCCTCCTAATCCCCAACCTATACCTGTAGCTCCTCAAGGAGTTAAGCTTTTAAGATTGAACAAGCCTCCAGTTGATAAGATTCTTAAATATGGGGCTGAAGAGTTCAGGGCTAATGTTGATGATAATCCTAAGATAGCCAAGTTTTGGCTTGAAAATACTATCCGAGTGTTTGATGAACTTTTATGTATGCCAGCTAAATGCTTAAAGTGTGCTATTTCTCTTCTGAGAGACTCCGCGTATCAATGGTGGAATACCTTGATGTCTATAGTGCCGAGAGAACGAGTGACTTGGGAATTCTTTCAGACGGAGTTCCAAAAGAAATATATAAGCCAGCGATTCCTTGATCAAAAGCATAAAGAGTTTCTAGAGTTGAAACAGGGCCGAATGACCGTGACAGAATATGAAAGAGAATTTGTACAAGCAAATATGCTCGAGAGTATGTTTCTACTAAAGAGATAATGTGCAAATGGTTTGTTGATGGGCTGAACGAAGGCATTAAACTTCTAGTTGCAATTCTAGATTTGAAAGAATTCATTGTGTTAGTTGAACGGGCCTGCAAAGATGAAGATTTTAGTCGAGAAAAGAAGAAAGCTGATTCAGAGGCTATAGATTTGAAGAAAAGACTGATGAATAAGCCTTATCACTTTTCATCAAAGAAATCCTGAGATTCGTATAGTCGATTGAATTCATCAGTAGGATATCAGAATAGAGATCGTGGAAATTAAACTGTGAATTCTAAAGCTTAAGCTACATCCGTTTCAAGTGTTGGTAGTGTGAGAAATAACAAACCCGAGTGTCACCAGTGCGGCAGAAGACATTTTGGTGAATGTTGCAATAAGAGTACAAAAGCATGCTTCAAATGTGGTTCGCCAGATCACTTTATTCGAGACTGCCCAGAGTTATCGGAGAAAGAAAAAGTTCAGAATGTAAGATCGAGCAATACAATTACTAGAGGGAGACCTCCCCAAAAAACTGGAAATACGAGGGGTAACCAAGGTGCTACGAGAGATTTTGCTGTGAGATCTGAGGCACGAGCACCTGCTTGAGCCTATGTGATCTGTGCATGGGAGGAGGCATCATCGCCAGATGTAATTACCGGTACATTTTCTCTTTACGACACTAATGTTATTGCATTGATTGATCTTGGACTGACTCATTTGTATATATGTATGAACTTGGTGTCTAAAAAGAGTTTACATGTCGAGTCTACAGAGTTTGTAATTAAAGTATCGAACCCCTTAGGCAAGTCTGCTTTGGTTGATAAGATTTGTAAGAATTGTCCTTTGATGACTCGAGGTTACTGTTTTCCGGTTGACTTAATGCTTTTGCCATTTGATTAGTTTGATGTGATTCTGGGTTTGAACTGGCTAACTATGCATGATGCAGTCGTTAATTGTAGATGAAAGATTATCGAATTGAAATGTCAAAACGATGAAATTCTTCAGATTGAGTCTGATGATTCGAGTGAATTATCTACTGTGATATCATCTATGTTAGCTAAAAAATGTATGAAAAAGGGCTATGATGCATATCTTGCATACGTACTGGATACAAAGGTGTTTGAATCAAAGATTGAATCTGTACCTGCTGTTTGTAAGTTTTCGGATGTATTTCCAGAAGAATTACCAGGTATGCCACCGATCAGAGAGGTTGAATTTGGTATTGAGTTAGTACCAAGAACAACATCGATATCGATAGCTCTGTACAGAATGGCTCCAACAGAATTAAAAGAGTTGAAAGCTCAGTTGTAAGATTTGATAGACAGAGGTTTTGCGCGACTGAGTTATTCGCCCTGGGGTGCACCGATATTGTTTGTAAAGAAGAAAGATGGTACGATGAGAATGTGTATCGATTACAGACAGCTGAATAAAGTGGCTATAAAGAAAAAACATACCCTCTACCATGGATTGATGATTTATTTGATCAGTTGAAAGGTGCAACAATGTTTTCAAAGATTAACTTGAGATCGGGATATTATCAGTTGCGAGTTAAAGACTCAGATGTGCCGAAGATAGCATTCAGAACGAGGTACGGACACTATGAATTCCTTGTTATGGCTTTTGGACTAACTAATGCTCCTTCCATTTTTATGGATTTGATGAATCAGATTTTAGACCGTATTTAGACAGGTTTGTTGTTGTATTCATTGACAACATTCTAATCTATTCACGAGATGAGTCTGAGCATGCCGAGCATTTGAGGATTGTGTTGCAAACTTTGATAGATAAGAAACTGTATGCTAAATTTAGCAAATGTGAGTTTTGGCTCTGGGAAGTTGGATTTTTGGGACATATAGTCTCGGCGAATGGCGTTCGAGTTGATCCGAGCAAGATTTCTGCAGTTATTAACTAAAACCTCCGAGGAATGCATCTAAAGTCTATAGTTTTCTGGGCTTAGCGGGCTATTACCAAAGATTTGTGAAAGGATTTTTGATGATTGTGACACCGATAACACGACTGCTTCAGAACGATGTGAAATTCAAATGGTCAGAAAAATGCAACAGAGTTTTGAACAGTTGAAAGCATTATTAATTGAGGCACCAGTGTTGGTTCAACCTGAGTCGGGTAAAGAATTTATGATTTACAGCGATGTGTCACTAAACAGTTTGGGTTGCGTATTGATGCAAGAGGGAAACGTTGTAGCTTATGCCTCCAAACAATTGAAACCGCATGAAAAGAACTATCTGATGCATGATTTAAAGTTGGTTGTAATTGTATTCGTATTGAAAATTTGGAGACACTACTTATACGGTGAAAAATGCCACATTTATACGGATCACAAAAACTTAAAATATCTGATGTGACAGAAAGATTTGAATTTGCAACAGCGAAGATGACTCAAGTTATTGAAAGATTATGAATTTGTGATTGATTATCACCCGGGAAAAGCTAATGTTGTTGCTAATGCCTTGAGCCGAAAATTTATGTTTGCATTACGAGCAATGAATACCCAGATGATGATTTGTGATGATGGGTGTATTTTAGTTGAATTAAAAGCTAAATCGGTATTTCTTCAACAAATCTGTGAAGCTCAGAAAGATGACCGTGAATTGCAAGTTAAACGAATTCAATGTGAGACTATCCCTAATTCAGAGTTTCAGATTGGAGCCGATGATTGTTTAAGATTCCGAATTAGAAGATTTTGCACGAAGAACACAATAGTTGTTTATCTGTTCATCCGGGAAGTACCAAAATGTACAACGATTTAAGACAGTTTTATTGGTGGCAAGGCATGAAACGAGCTATCTCAGAGTTTGTTTCTAAATGTTTGATTTGTCAGCAAATAAAAGCTGAACATCAAGTACCATCAGGTTTACTGCAGCCTGTGATGATTCTTGAATGGAAATGGGATAGAGTTACAATGGATTTTGTGTTTGGATTTCCCCTAACTCTGAAAAATAAAGATGCTATATGGATTGTCATTGATCGACTAGCGAAATCTTCTCATTTCATACCGGTACATACATATTACTCACTTGATAAGCTAGCTGAATTGTATGTTTCAGAGATTGTTCGATTGCACGAGGTGCCACTATCTATTATTTTTTATAGAGATCCAAGATTTATGTGGCAATTCTAGAAGAAACTATAAGAAGCTCTGGGAACAAAGTTGAATTTCAGTATTGCTTTTCATCCTCAGGCTGACGGTCAGATCGAGAAAGTTATTCAAATTCTCGAAGACATGTTGAGATGTTCTATTTTAGAGTTTGAGGGCAGTTGGGAAAAATACTTATCGTTGATTGAGTTCGTGTATAACAATAGTTTTCAAACGAGTATAAAGATGGCACCGTACGAAGATTTATACGGTTGCAAATGTCAAACTCCATTATACTGGACTGAATTAAGTGAGAAAAAGATTCACGGCATTGAGTTGATCAGAGAAACTGAAGAAAAAGTGAAAACGATTCGCGACAATTTAAAAGCAGCTTCAGATCATCAGAAATTGTACGCTGATTTGAAACGAAAATACATTGAATTCCAGATCAGTGAAAAAGTGTTTTTGAAAGTATCTCCATGGAAGAAAATCATTAGATTTGGTTAGAAAGGCAAGTTGAGTCCGTGTTTCATCGGGTTGTACAAAATCATTGAAAGAATAGGATCAGTGGCATATCGACTAGCTTTACCATCAGAGTTAGAAAATAATCATAATGTCGATGTTGCGAAGTTATCGATTGGATCCCTCACAGTGATTTTTCGGTCAGAAATTGAGATTCAACTTGATATGACGTACAACGAAAAACTTATCAGGATTTTGGCTCGGGAAATCAAAGAATTGAGAAATAAATGTATAGCTTTATTGAAAGTCTTGTGGCAACGTCACGGCGCTGAAGAGGCTACGTGGGAGCTCGAGGAAGCTATGAGAAAACAGTACCCTAACCTTTTCACTGGTAATATTTTCGGGGACGAAAGTCTTTAAGGGGGGAGAGTTGTAACAGCTCGTTTTTAGTCAAATTGGAATAGTGGTTTTGGGACCACAAATCTGAAGTCAAAATATTTATATTATTATTATTTTAATTTTTACATCATGATAGCATGTATGTGTGAAAATTTTGTGAAGAAAGTTTATCGTTTAAATGGTCAATTTGAGAAAAAGGACTAAATCGCGTAAAATGCAAAAATGCTATTCAATTAGCTAAAGGTGTTTAATAGCTATAGAACCTTAAAGCTAAGGTCCTTAAGTGGTAATTAGACCATTATTATGATAGTGGATGATAGTGGCTTGGTAAATTTGAAATAATTAATGTTCATTAAGGTTATTCTTGTAATTTAATTAATAAAGTATAATTAAATGTGATAAAATTTCATATCATCTTTTTATTTTATTCATCATCAACCGAGTACTCAAAGAAAAGAAGTCATTGTTATGCATTTAGGGTTCGGTCACTTTGGGGTTAAATTGATAAGTGATTTTTGTTTCGATTTTAATGATTTTTTGTGTTTTTGAGATCGTTGCAGCTAGTACTAACTAGCCTAGGGACTCATTCACAAAACTGTTAAAGATTTTGAATGATGTCATTTATGAATATGTATGATTTTTTACGTTTGGTGATAAATTATGAATATTTTTATGAGTATTACAAGTTTTGTTAAGTGATTTTTAGTGAAAATGCAAATTAGGGGCTAAATTGAGAAATGTTGAAACTTTGTGGTTAAAATGTGAAATAAATGAAAAATATGGGCTTCTATGGTAATAAGAAAAATTCGGCTAGCATGGGTATATTTGGAATTTCACTAATTTGTGATTTTATGCAATAAGGACTAAATTGTGAAAAATGTGAAAGTTTAGGGGCAAAAGTGTACGTGATTTAAAGAGTGTTTTGGATTGAATTGAATAAATAGATTATTAAATAAGTTAATTTTGAATATATTTAGATCAAGAAAAGCGGAATTCAGATCTAGATTGGGGAAAAACGAAAGTTATCGACTAATTGACTTGATTTGTCGTTTTAACATTCGAGGTAAGTTCGTATATTATAAATTCATTTCTAATGTATTTTATATGCTTTGATATAGCATGAATTGTGATTATGTGATTACAGACGAGTTCGGAATGGATTCGATGAAAACTCGACAGTTGAAATCCCAATTGAACCATAGGAATAGTTTAGGATGCTAGTGACATGTCATTAGGTATACTTGAGTTGGCTTCAGCCATGATTTTGCACTATGTGTGCAAGATAAACTGATTTGGCTTCGAGCCATGCATATCAATTGATTTGGCTTCGGCCCATGATATCAGAATTTCGGATAAGTAACCTTGATTTGGCTACAGGCCATGGTATTGGTACTTATCGAGTGAGACCTTGAGTATCCGACTTCTATTCCGAATGGTTCTACATGTAAATGAAGGATGTGATTGAGTATGAGATTGGTACGAGATGGTACATGTACGTATGGAAATGAATTAAATTTTCAAAACTAAGAAATTGATGAGTTCCTTGGTAAATTATATGAATGATCATATGATGATTTGAGATTTAATAGGTTTGTTGCATATTGTTTTCTATTATATGAATGGTTAATGAATGATGATAGTTGATTATTGTTAACATGTGATGAAACACCCCAAACCCGGCCCACGTGCTTTGACCAGATTTGGTATGTTCCTCAAGTAAACCGGTTTCAAATTCTTTTGTTACTTAGAGAAAAACTTGTGTGATTTAAAAAAAATATTGTTTGGGTTGGGCTTGTGTTGAAAACAAACTGGATTTTTATATTAGAAAACCCTTTTTTTTTTATTTTAAGTAATAAACATGTCGAGTATATTTCCAAATAAAATACTTAGTCTTTAACTTAATCAAAATTTGTAACACAATAAAACAACAAGTAGAAATAAAAATCGTTCATCATGGCCTTATGGCCTTATTACATCAAATAGTTTCCAAAATATTTCAAAGTACTAAAATAAATTCAAGAGTCCATAAAAATATAAACTTCATGTTGAGCATGGCCACCACAAGTACTGCCGTCCCGGTCCATCACTGTTCATCACCTGAAACATGGTCCCACAACGGGGTGAGTCAAACAGACTCAATGTGTACACGACACTAAATCATAATAGAATCAGGCATACAATAGTTACACATTCAAAACATAAAATACAAGTTATGATGCATTCCCAAACCCAAACCTAATTGTCCATCTGCTACACACCCCCGTACATGCCAGTCACACCGTGGGGACTACTAAGTCGACCCTCCTTCCGCTATACTCCAAATTGCGGTCTTAGGTCACCGCATTCGTGGTCTTAGGTCACCACGTTCAGATTACTGTGGTCTTAGGTCACCACTTTCAGATTACTGTGGTCTTAGGTCACCACTTTTCACTTCCCCTTTCAAACAAACCCATATGCCCATAACATATTATGCAATTACATGCGCAAGTTCACATTCTTATCATATTCTCATGTTACAAATAACATTTTTCATATTCTTAGTAGAAGTAGGAAACGTACATGAGTACTTAGTACCATATCATGATACCTTAGCCACTTTCATATTCTTAATATCACATATATTATTTAACACATCCATAAAACGTATTATGAAATAGTGTGGGGTACACACCTGATTTGCTTAGGGTTTCCAATCCAAATCCCGAGAAGCTTGATCTAATGCCTTAGATCTTAGATCTCTACATTTAATCAATCATTCAATACTTAGTAAAGAACCATTCGGCCATAAATCCAAATCCTAGTAGGATTAGTACACTAAAACTTACCTTGCAATTTCCAAATCCCGAAAGTATTCCTTGCCTTATATGTCTGTCGAAATCCCTATAACTTCATGTTAGATCAATTTCTAGCATTTATTCATAACAAATAACCCTTAGCCGAATGTTAAATATGACTTACCTTGTGGATTTTAAATCCCGAAATTCACCGAATAACTAGGGAACACGTAGCTTATCGTGTACCTTCGGGAAAAGAACTTCTCCTTCCTTGTAGTCTACACTTAGTAAATCTCGAAAGATCCTTCCATATTCGGCAACCAAAATATGTATGGGGTTAGATTATCTCTCGGCTAATTTAAAAGAAAAGAATAGAAACCAAACTTGGATCTTACCCTTATTTGAAGAAATCGATTGCACCTTCACTTCAACCTTCAGAGATTCGGCTATAGCTAAATGATGCTCTCACAACTTTCGGCTTTTGGAGGGATTAGAAAGAAAAGAGAAGGAAGAATAAAGATGGAGGATTCGGCTAGAACACAAGGTATTTCGGCTTGGCAAAAATAAAAGAAGAAGAGGATTTGGTGAAGAGAATTCGGCAGAGGCTTTCAAAGAACAGAAAATAATGCAGAATGGCCTCTCCTTTCTTTTTATAGCCGAATTTACTAGGCTAGAGTCCCTTACTTGGCCACCACTCTTCTATTTTGATAACTTTATCCCTTGATTTATCACTTTAATTATCAACAAAACTTAATCCAATATTTATCTCTTATCTCCTAATAAAAATAACAATAATTATCCATCATTTATCTCTTGAAAATAATCTAAAATAAATCCATTATTTATCCCTTATTTATCCACCCTTTATCTCTTAAAAATAAAAGAATAAAAGCTCCTAATTTATAGCCATGTGCCGTCCACCTCACTTCTTCTGGAAGCAAAATAAAATTTCTTTTATTTGCTTCCCATATGACTCGAACTCAGGCCCACTTGCTCATGTAGGTGGCGTCACTTACCTGGGCCTTAAGTGGCATTTCCAGGCCACTTTTCCAAGCCTGTTTGTGTGTCAAATTTCTCCAACTTTTTCTTTTAAGGCCTCCTTGCCCTAATTTCCTATTTTAAACTTTAAAATTTGACATTTCTAGGTCATTTCCAAGTTTCCTAAAATTTTCGATCGGCTCTGTAAACTTGCCATTTTCTTACATTTCCAAGTTTCCAAAAATGTTCACTTTCCATTTTTGAATCATTTCCTTACATTTCCTAGTTTCCAAAAATGTTCATGTCCATGCATTTCCAGGTTTCCAAAAATGTTCATTTCCATTTCATTTTCGTCCATTTCTGAGTTTCCAAAAACATCAAAAATTTATTCATAGCACTTAAAACTTGCCATTCCGTACAATTAAACCGAAAATGCATAGGCCCTTTTTAGGATGTTAGATGTGAGCTTACTAAGCTATATAGCTTACTTTGTTGTTTTTCCATGTTTTATAGTGATTTCAAGCTAGCTTGGATTCGGGGATCGTCGGAGACTTCACCACACTATCCACTGACTTTTTGGAACTTTTGAAACTATGTTCTAAGTATATGGCATGTATAGGTATTTGAGTTATATTGGTTATGTTTTGGTAATGACTTTGGCCGAATGAATTGAATTGTAAATGTCTATATTTTGAGTTGTAAATATAGGCATGAGATTTGGCTTAATTTGGTGAGTTTGGTTATGTACTTATATGTGCATATATGTTGATATTTGAGTTATTGGATGGATATGTGAATGATCATATTATGAAATTGTGGAATTAGTATTTTTCTTGTGAATTGGTACAAAAATGGGGTATGTTAGGTAATGGTTAAACTAGTTGATTGGTATATGTATTTGAGTAGGTTTTGGTTGAGTAACTTGAGTTATATGCATGTTGAATGTTGGTATTGAAAATGGTATGGATTAGTCTTGAATGTGGCTAAATTTAATACTATTTATGCTATGATTTGGTACCATTTGGTTTGGTTTAGGTATGTTTAAAATGGGTGGCAGAATGGCTTGGTAAATAGCCTATTTTTGTCCACACGAGCAGAGACACAAGCGTGCGTCTCAGCCGTGTGTGACACACGGTCAAGTTACACGGTCGTGTGTCCTCTGGTGTTGAAATTGAGATGAAGTCAGTATGCTCCACACGACCGTGACACGAGCGTGTCTGGTGGCCGTGTGAGACAAACGGCCTGGCCACACGAGCGTGTGTCCCCTGTTTGAAGCAAAATTTTCTAAGGTTCAGGAAAATTTCCTGAGTTATCGGTTCAGTCCTGAACCATTTCTAATGCATGTTTAAGGCCTCGTAGGCTCGTTTAATGGACTTTATCATTGGTTGTGATTGAATTTTATATGAACTGATAAAATATATATGAAATGTGTGTTTTAAAGCAGTGTAAGTTCGGTAATGCTCCGTAACTCTATTCCAACGTTGAATACGGGTGAGGTGTGTTACAGAAAAAATTCCCGTCATATTCGGATACAGTTATGTTTCCTTGTTTGAGCTCTAGAAACTCTTTCTTTTTTTGATCCATAAATCTCTAACTCACATAATTCTTCCTGAATTTATCTCGGAAAAACTCCCATGTGACATTCTCCCTCGGTACTACTGAAGTTATGGTATTCCACCAATGATAAGCTATATCTTTCAGTAGAGATACAACACATTTCAAACATTCAGCAGGTGTGCAGGATAGTTCATCAAAAACTTGGATGGTATTTTCTAGCCAAAACTCAGCCCTTTCCGGATCACCATCTACGGTAGCTCAAAAATTTTCCACCCCATGCTTGAGGATTTTATCTATCGGAGGCTTACCAATTCTAACAGGTTCGACACCCTGCGATTCCTCAAGAATCAGTTGGGGAGCAGGTGGGGGAGGTCGTTGTACAGCAGGGTTTGTTCTCAGGTACTGTGTAAACTATTCATTCATCATTTGAAAGAAGGCTTGTTTTGCCTCCTCACTTCGGCCCTCAAACATGGGTCTTTCATTACCATACGCAGACGCAACTATTTCTACTAAAGCTGATGCATTGCTCTCAGCTTCCTCGGATTCAGCTCTAGCTCGGTTGGATGATATTACTATATGAAAAACACATTCAAAATGATCAGGAGTCATCACACTATCACAATTTATATAACGGCATGCATAGCTAAACTCATGTTTGCTACATCAAGTTCGAGAATCGGCTAAACCGTATCTCTGATACCACTAAATATAGCACCTCTAAACTGTGCCTGTCACTGAAATAGGGTTTCAGAGCATTACCAGAACACTCAGAATATTTTTCTATTAAACTACGTAAATTTACTATTTATTTACCAAGATCATCCATAATGTCCCTTGATCGGGCCCTCGAGGCCCAATACGAGCATTAGAATCGAATCGGGACTTAATCAGAACCTCTAAAAAATTTTCGCAAAATTACAAGATTTTTCTAAGGTGCAGGACCCACATGACCGTGTGGTCCAAGGGACACGCCCGTGTGACCCTGGAACACGCCCGTGCTATTGGCTGTGTTCGATTTAGGTTGCTCTCTGACTTGCGCCACACGGCCATGCCATACGCCCGCGTGCTCGGCCATGTGGTTAATTAAATTAATTCGAATTAGGTGCAGGTTTCACACGGCCAAGACACACGCCTGTGTTCTAGGCCGTGTGGCACACACGCCCGTGTGCCCAATTCTGAGCATTCTATTTCTCAAAATTAAGATGCAGGATGCAACAAAATGCCCAAATAGGGTTACGGAGCATTACCAGACTTACAGCACTTTTAAACCTACATTTCATATACAATTCATCAAGTCAAATACAATTCAATCATAAATAATCATGGCGTCCTTTAAACGAGCCTACGAGGCCTTAAACATGCATTGAGAGTGGTTTGGGACTAAACCGAATACTCGAGATTTTTTTTTTGTGAAACTTAGAAAATTTTGCTTCAAACAGGGGACACACGCCCGTGTGGCCAGGCCGTGTGTCTCACATGGCCACCAGGCACGCCCATGTCATAGACCGTGTGAAAACAGGGGGTACATACTGACTTGGGTCACACGGCCAACCACACGCCTGTATGTCTAGCCCGTGCGCCCTTCGAAGTGGCCACACACGCTCGTGTGCCAGGCTGTGTGTTAGGCCGTGCCAAACCAGTAGGGTATACTGACTTATGCATCACGGCCAAGTCACACGCCCGTGTGCTAGGTCGTGTGCCAATTAGGGGGTATGCTGACTTGTGCCACACGGCCAATCACACACCTGTATGTAGGGCCGTGTGGAGCATACTGGCTTCATTTCAATTTCCACACTAGGGGACACATGACCGTGTAATTTGACTGTGTGCCATACACGGTTGAGACATACGCCCGTGTCTCTGCTGGTGTGGAAAAAAATAGACTATTTACCAAGCCATTTTGTCACCCATTTTGTACATACCTAAACCAACCCAAACGGTACCAAATCATAGCATAAGTAACATTCAATTCAGCCACATTCAATACTAATCCATACCATTTTCAATACCAACATTCAACATGCTTATAACTCAAGTTTATTTCAACCAAAACCTACTCAAATACATATACCAATCAACTAGTTTAACCATTACCTAACATACCCCATTTTTCTACCAATTCAAAAGCAATGTACCAATTCCACAAACTTCATAATATGTCATTCACATATCCATCCAAAGAACTCAAGTATCAACATACATGCACATAACCAAATTCACCAAATTAAGCCAACTCTCATGGCTATATTTACAACTCAAAATATAGAATTTTACAAACCAATTCATTTGGCCAAAGTCATTACCAAAACATAACCACCATGACTCAAATACCTATACATGCCATATACTTAAAACATAGTTTCAAAAGTACCAAAGAGTCAGTGGATAGTGAGGTGAGGTCTCCGACGATCCCCGAATCCGAGCTAGCTTTGAAATCACTATAAAACATAGAAAAGCAACAAAGTAATCTATATAGCTTAGTAAGCTCGTATGTTAACAATGAGCAACTATCATCATTCATTAAACATTCATATAATGGAAAACAATGTATAACATTTCTATTAAATCTCAAGCTATCAAATGATCATTCATATAACTTACCAAGAATTTTATCAATTTCATAGTTTTCAATACTCAATTTATTTTCATACATACCTGTACTATCTCGTACCAATCTCATATTCAACCACTTCCATCTTTTACTCGTTGAACCATTCAAAATAGAAGTCGGATACTCAAGGTCCCACACGATAAGTACTTATACCATGGCCCGAAGCCAAATCAAGGTAACTTATCCGAGATTCTGATATCATGGCTCGAAGCCAAATCAGCCGATATGCATGGCCCGAAGCCAAATTGGTTTATCTCGCACACATAGTGCTAAATCATGGCCCCGAAGCCAACTCAAGTATACCTAATGACATGCCACTAGCATCCTAAACTATTCCTAAGGTTCAACAGGGATTTCAACTATTGAATCTTCATCGAATCATTTTCGAACTCGTCTGTAATCACATAATCACAATTTATGCTATATCAAAGCATATAAAATATATTTGAAATGAAATTATAACATACAAACTTACCTCGGATGTTAAAACGGCGAATTGAGTTGATTAGTCGATAACTTTATCTTTTCCCTGATCCAAGTCCGTGTTTCGCTTTTCTTGATCTAAATATATTCAAAATTAACTTATTTAATCATCTATTCATTCAATTCCAAAACACTCTTTAAAACATGTTTACACTTTTGCCCCTAAACTTTTACATTTTTCACAATTTAGTCCTTATTGCATGAAATCACAAATTAGTGAAATTCCAAATATACCCATGCTAGCCGAATTACCATAATACCCCTAGCAGCCCATGTTTTCCATTTATTTCACATTTTAACCACAAATTTTCAATATTTCTCAGTTTAGCCCCTAATTTCCATTTTTACTAAAAATCATTTAACAAAACTTGTTAAACTAACAACAAACATTCAAAATCTATCATCAATCATCAAAACTCACCCATATTCATCAATGGCAACATTCAAAATCTTTAAAATTTTTACAAATTAGTCCCTGGGCCAGCTAGTACTAGTTGCAACGATCACAAAAACATAAAAATCATTAAAAACTGAGTCAAAATACATACCTAATTGAAGAGATTAGGGTTGCCAAAATTTTAACATGAAAATAGATTTCTCCCTTATGAATTTCAGTTGAAGATGATAACATTAAGTGAGGATTTTGTTTTTTTTATTTAATAAACCATTAACAATCAATTTACCAATTTAACCTTACTAATAAACCATTTAAAACACCTATTATAAGCCCATAATTGTCCACCCATCATTATAATGGTCTAATTACAACATAAGGACCTCCTCTTTTAAGTTCCATAGCTATTAGGCACCTTTAGCTAATAGAACATCAATTTTGTACTTTACGCGATTTAGTCCTTTTTTCTCAAATTAACCATTTAAACGATAAAATTTGTTAACGAAATTTTCACACAATCATTCAATCATGCTGTAAACATTAAAATGATAATAAAATAAATATTTTGACTTTGAATTTGTGGTCTCAAAACCACTGTTTTGATTTGACCAAAAACGGGTTGTTACACAGGGGACACATTGCCTAACTACGCCCGTGTGTCTACCCATGTGGACAAAATGAAGCCATTTCTAGCTTCATTTCTCACCCAAAATTTCACCCAAGACCTGCACTTGAAACACACATTCAATACCAACCAATTCAAGCATTCAAATTGGGCAATTTCTATCATTCACAAGACATGTCACTACAAGCATACATGATCACAACCTTACATTAGTTTAACGTAGGCATTCCCAACATTGATCACATATTTTTAACATAGCATATGTGCATATATGTATATCATAATAATCTACTTAGTCACACCAAAACGAACCAATACTAGCCATTCTAATGGCTAGGTTACAAAATAACACTTTAAGCCACTATTGGCCAAGTTGTCCTATACATGCCATTGGAATGTACCCAAAATTTTAAGCCACTATTTAGTGAAAATGATTTCACTAAATATACCCAAAATGCTAGTTGATAGCGTGACGATGCTCCAATAATCTTCCAACCTTCACGAGCTTCCAAGCACTATATAACAAGGGAAAAATAAACGGAGTAAGAATTACATGTTTAGTAAGTTCGTATAACGGAAACTAAACTTACCAATCCTGTTATTAAAATTTAAGCACACAACATCATGTTTTCCATCCATTAGCAAAATTTCCTAATCACATGCCTTCAATGAAACATGTTAGTCACAACACTTAGAAACATGTCAAGTAAAAATAGATAAGCTCATCACGCAATGTTATTTCAAGTTATTACCATTACATCTCAAGATTTTCGTGCCAAGTTAAGAGATTCAAGCCCATTGAATCATTGAATTCCGATGTATGCTCTGGTAGTACACTCGAAGTATACGGTTCCATAATCCGTCAATTTCTTATTCAAGGGTACCCCTTTGGGAACTTAACCATGGAACACGCTCTCGAGCCACATATCATATAACAGGATTACCAGTCCAGGCTAAATCCTTTATATAACATAAGCTCGAAGGGGCTCGATTAGGATTACCAGTCCAAGCTAAACCCTAATCTTAATGCATACTCGAAAGGTATTATATTAGGATTACCCGTCTGAGCTAAATCCTTTATATAACAAGGTCAATGGGATTACTCGTCCAAGCTAAATCCCCGTTCGAAACAAATGTAGGACCATATTAGTTTTGGGAAAGCGCATATAATCATTGGAATTCAACATTCAATTGGGACTAACCCTTTATCACCATTTCAAGCATGTAGAAAATTTTCCATCATAGCATACTAGTAAAGCACATTAACATAAATCACATTACATACAAACACAGCATTTCATTAACATAATTACATGTCCGATTAAGTTACATGAACTTACCTCGACACTTATTCGCGTAATAATCTACTAATCCGAAATCTTTTCTTTTCCTTGATCTAGCCTTGAGATTGTATTTTTCAGATCTATATAAATGAATTTAACTATCAATTTCATACATTTCATATTTAAATGGACTCAATTTACGTCCTAGGAAAAATTACCATTTTGCCCCTAACTTTTCTATAAATTCTGATTTTGTCCCTGGCTCATGAAACTTGTGCAAATTACTCCCTATTCCAAGCCTAACCAAACCCCATTACAAAATTTACAGTACATGTATACATAAAATTTCAAAAATTTTCTTTCAATTTCACAATTTTACATTTTAGTCCCTAACTTAATGTTTCATCAAAAATCACTTTGTAAAAGTTGTTTATCTATCAATAATCTTCCATTTTCTACCATAAATTTCTAATTTCCAGCATAATACATCTATGGCCCATTTTCATACCTTGATAACTTTTCAAATTAATCCCTCAAATAGAGAGATTAAGATATCCAGGTTTCAAAAATACTAAAATTATTAAAAATTGGACAAGAGAACTTACCCAATTAAGCCTTGAAAGTTTCCCCTCTCTCTCCTAGGATTTCCATTAAATTTTAGGTTGAAGATGACAATAATAAGATGATATTTTCTTTTATCATCCTTTAATTAATTAAATTTACGATTTCCAATGTAGTCCTTGACCTTTTTCTATAATTCCATGGATGAGTCACCATGAAAAATCTACATACTTTTCTTAATAATCTAATTTCCATATAAGGACCTCTAGTTTTGAATTCCATAGCTATTTGATCCTTATATCTACTAGAATTCAACTTTCACATTTTATGCGGTTTAGTTCTTCTCGTAATTAGGCACTAAATTGATAAAATTTTCATGTCAAAATTTTCACATATCATGTCCATCATATTACAGACCATATAATAAAATAAAAATAAATTATATTTTGGGTCGAACCTGTGGTCCCGAAACCACTATTGCGATTTCACTGAAAAATGGGTTGTTACAACATAAGCATCAAATCAATAGATCTTTTATAAGGTTGTAATGAGGCTCGGTTAAAGGTAGGGATTTTAAGAGATGGGACATTTCAGTTTCAAAATCTTCACATTTAACTCTGTCTTGGATTTCTCGAATTACAGCCTTCTTCTTTAAGTGAACCTTTGGAACACCCCCAAACTTATTTTGAGTTTAAGCTTATACATTTTTCCTTTTTTGAGAGTGAGCAAACTTTTCTTCGCTCTCTTTTCGTCTTTTTTTTAAGCATGAGCACATACATCTTTTCAAAAATTTCCACGAATGTTGATTACCAAGACAACTTTAGTTAAGATGGGTGCACAAAATTAGGATAACTTAAAAAGATGGTAATTGGCTTATAATGTGGGTTCATTGCAATAAACAAGCCTTTAAGCTCAAAATTACAATTTCAAGGGTCTAATATCATAAAGTTAGCTTGAAAAGGCTCAAACGATCCAAAGAAATAGTGCCTATATCATTTTAGATTTTTATGTCTCCTAGGATTTCGCCTCAAGAAAGTTACTAAGTCAATTCTAAAGATATAAACCTTCATGCATGTCTAATCTTAAGAGAAACTAAGTTTTCATGGAAAAAATTACTAAGGCTAAGATCATACAAGCATTCCATTCTTCATGATAACATACTTTCACTCAGATATAATCATCATTCATACTTGCATACAAACTATCTTATTGACAAAAAAATTTCTCTAAACATTCATTTATTAAAACATACTTATGAAAGAAATGATTGAAACATACTTGAAAATTTAAAAATTTGAGCAATTTATTACCCCCTTTAAAAAGAAGCAATGTCCTCATTGCATAAACAAAGTAATGAATGAAAACTGAACACCAGGTAATGTTGTAAAGAAAAAGAGGTGAGTCATTAAGACTGCTTAAATACCAAGTCTTTCCTAATAACCCAATCCAAGACATGTTCATTCACATTGCCACATTACTTAGTCTTTTTCTTTCTAAAGAAGTGTTAAGTTTATTCATGCTTGATATGTTTTATCCTGTAGAAATTAAATCCTAATTACTAAAGAAATAAATTTCTAAAGACTTAAAAATAATTAAATAAATAACAAGACAAGAATCCCCCATTTTATTTTTTTGACTCATCCCCCTTGTTTTTTTCAGCTCCATCTCTGCTTGCACAGTCAATATCTTCGGTCCATGTCTCAAAGATAGTATCTGAGAACTCGGAAACAAAAGTATTAGAGATATTCTTAAAAGTATTTTGAATTGAGTCATCTCTAATTTTTGCATATTTCCAGTAAGTTTGTTGTTGATTGTGCATGAACTTGCACATATCCATCATAATTGACAACTCCGATTTCTTTGAAGTACTTGCAGTAGTCGGCATAGGAGTTGTAGATCCAGGTTGAACACTTAGCTTGATTGTTTCTTATTCTATCTCAACCCTTTGTTCAGAGTTTGCAGATCCTTCAACTGGTTTAGGACTATTATCATATTCTTCTTCTTCAGTGTCTATAACTGAATTAGCTTCAATTTCAGTTTCATTTGTTGACTCATTGGTATTTGGCTCAGTTGGCTCTTCTTGCTCGCCTTGATTCAACTCATGCACCTTCTCTACTAACCTTTCAAGATCATGATTTGTAATACACCCTTGAACATATCACCCCTTAAGTTTTGCTTGTGTTTTAACATGGGCCCTTAAGCAAAGTGAAGTGATTAATGATGGGAAATAAGCACTTCATGTCTTCTTTTTAGCACAATCATGAATCTCCTTGAGAATAATTTTCGTAACATTAATGGACTTTTCTGTGAAAATTGCATATAACAAAAGCATCTTTTCCATCGAGATGGTGGAACTATGTGAGATAGGCATAAAACTGTAGCAAATGAAATAAAACCATACCTTTGCTATTGGTTTTAGGTATTCCCTTCGGCAAGAATGGCTTGCATACTTTCTTATAATCCATTAGGATTCTGAATTTGTCACAACATCAAGCACTTGTTGAAGAAAATCCCAATTGATATTGTTCATCATAGGGTAGTACTCATCTTCTTCAACATCAGGTAAGTTAAACAAATCATTGATGGACTTAGAAGTAAGAGGTACCTTTTCCTTTCGAACGATGACCTTAGTAGCATCTTGCATAGTCAAACTAGCGTAGAATTCTCGAACTAGTTCATCATTGGGAAGTGAACGAGCATCACAAAATCGTTCCCACTTGAGAGCATTGATTTTTTTTTCTAATCGATATAGGAACAACCATCAAATCATGACTCTTCAAGTTAAAACCTTTTTCCGGTATCATAGGTTGATGCTTGAAGATTAAATCAAATCTCTCTTTCACTTCTTCATCGATCAAAATCTTGTCTTAAAGAGTAGTCTTTGAAGATCTAGTTCTTTTGTGAGACATGGTATCTTTTCTTGAAAATTTGACAAAGTTTCTGCACAAGGGGTGTAACACCCCATACCCGAGTCTGAGGCTAAGACTGGATATGAGACATTACTATGCTTGAACTTACTTAAACATGAGTTTTCGAGCCAAAAATTTGCTCCGAGTCGTAAACCTCTCTTTATTAACCAACTCGTACATCTCATAAGCCTACAAGGCCTTAAACACATATTTGGAAACTTACGGAACTAAATCGTAAACTTTTCCTTAAAACAGGGGTCACACGTCCGTGTGGTTTGGGACACGCCTGTGCACCCCTAAGACACGCCCATGTCATCCAACCGTGGTCGACACTGACTTATTTCACACGGCATAGACACGCCCGTGGACTTAGACCTTGTTCTATACACGGCCTAAACCAACAGCCGTGGGATTAGCCCGTGGACTATCCTGACTTAAGGCACTAAGGTGCAGGAAACGCACGGCCTAGACACACGCCCGTGTGTCTGTCCGTGTGGGCACTTATAGGCTATCTACCAAGCCTTTTACCACTCTCATTTGCATACAATCATTTATCATCACATAACTCTACATAGCAACAATATAACTTTTGAATTAAAGACATTTAATCATAAGAGGAATAAGGTCTTCATCCCATACACCAAGGAAAACTATATCCAATACAAATACAAACAACTTAAGCCATCATTTATGGCTATACACAACCAAACTATAAATTCTCTTAAGCCAACACAATTTGGCTACATCAACTAGAATTTAATCAACTTTAAAAGAATCCCTATACATGCCATGACTCAAAAGAACTTGAAACACCATACCAGGAGTCTGCTCGATAGTGTGAAAACATCTCTGGCGGCCTCCAACCCGAGCATAGTTAAAATAACCTATAAGAGATGAGAAAAGTGAGGGAGTAAGCAATAATGCTTAGTAAGTTCATCTGCATAATCTGACAAATATTGACATTCATTGAATATACATGACCACAAAGTATTATACCGAGTTTTTCTCATTAACTCACGGTAACTTACTCAACCATTCGTGAAGCTTACTCATTCTATCTCTTACCACATTCTTACCATGCCACAAACCAATTTCTCGTTTAATTAGCATATATTCCTGCACTGATCACCACATGATCATATAAAACAACTCGTCAAGCATTTTCAGTAAGATACTCATACTACTAATCTCTCGGTGGTTTCGCACTTAGCTCACCATCGTACTCTAAAAGGGTGGTATCGCACATAGCCCACCAATCATTTATACTTATCGTGATCTTGCACTTAGCTCACCAATCATTTATAAGTGATGGTATCGCACACAGCCCATCGGTTACTAATTAATCAGGTGGTAACGCATATAGCCCACCGATAAGAATATAATTGATGGTATCGCACATAGCTCACCATTATTATACATTCATGGATAGTTATCCACATGTATTTCTCTATTTTAAATGTTCATCTGAGAACATCCTCACACACACTGCTATTCTTACTTAACTTTCTACGATACTCGTTCGCATTCTCATAATGCCTTAATAAATCTATCTCATGCAACTAAGGTGTATTGATTACAGATAACCCACTAGAGGTTCATCATATACTGAACCCATCTCAATTAAATTCTAACACACACTTGTGCTTTTCGTGGTACAACCACATACTTTCTTTCTTTCAACATATCCGTTGAATCACTCAAGTTGTGAAATAGCATTCTTGAGTCTCACACACATTGTGTCACATTGACATCCTACCCCATTAGGGTCTTACTTGCATTAACATATCGATGCCATGTCCCTGACATGGTCTTATACAAATACTTACACCGAGGCCATATTCCAATATGGTTTTACACGAGACTTTAACTATCATCATATCAAGCTATATACATTTCCCATTACTCTCAATTTCAGTTCTCTTGACATCTCATTAAAAGATATTTCATACATTTATAGCGTAAATGTACATTCCATACAACATTGGAATAATAAATTAACTCATATGTAATTTCTACATTCACACATGAACTTACCTCGATGTCAAAAGGGCCGAAAGGGACTTTTTGCCCACATTTCTCTTTTCATCCGTTCTAGGTCCGGAACTCGTTTTCTTTGATTTGAAGAGCAAACGAGCTGCTGAAATTTCAAGCTTCCAAAGCCCTCCCATGGCTGATATTTTCGGTTGGAGAAGAAGACCAAATAAAAGGATGATAAATTTTGCTTATATCATCTTATTTTATTCATTTTCTCCAACTAATATCACCAACTTTTGACCAAAATAAATGCACTTGTCCCCTATGCACCCTATGGCCGGCCAACTCACTTAATAAGGCCAAATTTCACATTTGGGACCTCCAATTTATATTCCATAGCTATTTGGCACCTTTTGCAATTAAAAAAGAACTTTCGCACTTTATGCGATTTAGTCCTTTTTTCGCGATTTAGCATGATATCGCTAAAATTAAAGCACCAAAATTTCCATGCATCCTTATAAACATGTTATAACCCATAACATGACATGAAAATAATTTTCTCTAGCCTCGAATTAGTGATTCCGAGATCACTGTTCCGACTAGCCCCTAAATCGAGCTGTTACAAGGGGAAAAGAGAAATTGGCAAGGTGGGTAAGGACTTGCTACGACAAGGATGGTGCGACGGCAACGACAGTAATGATGGTGTGAGATGGCAACAACAGCGATGTATGGCAGCAATGACAGCATGCTTCAGTTATATTCTTGTGGTGGCAATAGGTGATTTTGACAAAAAAAAAGGGAAGAGAAACTAGGGTTTCTTTAAGGATTTGAGGCTAGCGGCACAAGAGGAAGATTTAGGGACTTTTAGGGTTAAGCAAATTACTTTGAGGGGTATGAAAAATAGTAAAATGAAGAGGAGTTTATATAGGGAAGAATTAGGGCAACATGTAACGAAAATTTAGCAACATTAGGGTTACTTGGGCAGCAAGTAATGAGAGTGGTGGCAAAGTATGGATTTTTCCCTCCTTTTTGTTGTCTTGGGCCTCAAACTCAGATTGTATTTACAAACTTACTAAAGAAAAAAACTGATTAGTACTTGGGCCAAATTTGACCCCCTTTATTAACATAAAAATTCAAAAAAAAAAAAAACAAATGAAACTTAAAAATTTTAAATCTTAATTAGAAAATTTCTTCTTAATAAATTACATTAAATTAATTCTTAGGAAAGGTTGGAGGGGTCATAGCGGTCCCGCTTAAGTTCCAATCTCCTTAGACAGAATTAATTAAATGTAATAAGTTAAGAAAATAAGTTCTAATTATTTATTTATTTACAAAACAAGTTCATGAAAAATCAAGGGTCAGTTAATTTGAATGAGGATTCAACTCGCTCAACTTCACCATCCCAGTAGTGTTTGAGACGTTGACCATTAAATTTAAACGTACCTCCGTAATTGTTATATAATTCAATAGCTCCATAAGGATAAACTCGGTAGATGGTATATGGTCCTTTCTATTGGGATTTAAGCTTCCCAGAAAATAGCTTCAACCTTGAATTAAACAACAAAACCTTCTGACCTTCTTTAAACTCGCGACGATGTATATGACTATCATGACATCTCTTTGATCTTTCTTTACACATTTTGGCATTCTTATAGGACAACAACCTTAGCTCTTCCAACTCATCAAGTTGTAACATCCTTCTCTCACTGGCTTGCTTAAGATCAAAGTTCAACAATTTCAAAGCCCAGTTAGCTTTATTCTCAAACTCTAACGGCAAATGACATGCCTTTCCAAAGACTAACCGATAAGGAGTCATTCCTAACGGATTCGTAAATGTTGTTCGATAGACCCATAATGCATCATCGATCCTTCGAGACCAATCTTTTCTGCTAGGGCTGACTACACTTTCAAGGATACCTTTGATTTCACGGTTCACTCTTTCAACTTGCCCATTGGACTGGGGGTGATAGGCAGTAGCAATCTTGTGCTCCACATCATATTTTTCAAGCAACCACTTAAGCCATTTGTTCACAAAGTGAGAACCTTCATCACTAACAATAGCTCTTGGTGTCCCAAATCGTGTAAACACATGCTTATGTAGGAATCGCATGACTACCTTAGCATCATTCATAGGGTATGCTTCAGCTTCAACCCACTTGGATACATAATCCACAGCAACTAAGATGTATTTGTTCCCATACGAAGAAGGAAACATGCCTAAGGAGTCAATGCCCCATACGTCGAAAATTCAATCTCCAAAATGTTTGTCAAAGGCATCTTATTCTGCTTTGATATATTTCTGATCCTTTGGAATTTATCACAGTTCTTCACATAAGCATAAGCATCTTTAAATAATGTAGGCCAAAAGAAACCTGCTTGCAAAATCTTTGCTGCAGTACGTGAACCACCAAAGTATCCCCCACTTGGAGATGAATGGAAATAATACAAGATCTTAGCAATCTCACTTTCAACTACACACTTTCGGATTATATTATCTGCACACTGTTTAAACAAAAATGGATCTTCCCAGAAATTATACCGACTATTGTGAAGGATTTTTTTCCTTTGTTGGTATGTCATTTCTTGAGGAATTATTCCACATGCAAGATAATTGGCAAAATCAGCAATCTAAGGTCTTTCATGAATTTGACTTACCTCAAATAAGTGTTCATCAGGAAAATTCTCATTTATAGACACACATGATCGAGTTACCTTCTCTTGCTCCAACCTCGACAGATGATCAGCTATTTGATTTTCAACACCTTTTCTGTCTTGGATCTCAATGTCAAATTCTTGGAGTAAAAGTATCCAACAAATTAGCCTTGGTTTCGCATCTTTCTTCTTGAGCAAGTATTTAATGGCCACATGGTCAATAAATACTGTAACTTTGGTACCTATAAGATATGAGTAGAATTTGTCAAAAGTAAAAACTATAGCAAAGAGTTCCTTTTTAGTTATCGTATAATTGAGTTGGTCTCCCATCAAAGTTCTATTTGCATAGTAAATAGGGTGAAACACTTTGTTTCTTTTTCGACACAACACAGCTCCAACGACATAATCACTTGCATCTCACATCAACTCAAAAGGTGAGCTCCAATCAGGTGTAACGATTATTGGGGCTGAGATTAACCATTTTTTTTAGATTTTCAAAAGCTTCTAAACATGCTTTGTTGAAATCAAACACTGTATCTTTCTCTTTCAATAAACACAACGGTTTAGAAATTTTTGAGAAATCTTTGATAAAACTTCGGGAAAAACTGGCATGGCCTAAGAAACTTCTGACTCCTTTCACATTAATTGGGCCCGGTAATCTTTCAATTATGTCCATCTTTGCTTTATCAACTTCAATTCCTCTCTTTGAGATTTTATGCCCTTAGACAATCCCTTCCTTTACCATAAAATGGCATTTTTCCCAGTTAAGGACAAGAATCGTCTCTTCGCATCTCTTCAGTACTTTAGCCAAATTACTCAAACAAATATCATAAGTGTTACCAAAAACAGAAAAATCATCCATGAAAACCTCAACAAAATTCTCAACCATATCAGTGAATATTGCCATCATGCATTGTTGAAATGTTGCAGATGCATTGCATAAACCAAAAGGTATTCGCCTAAAAGAAAACGTACCATATGGACAAGTAAAGGTTGTTTTATGTTGGTCCTCTAGAGCTACAACTATTCGGTTATATCCCAAATAGCCATCTAAAAAAATAATAGAATTCATTACCTGCTAGTCGATCTAACATCTGATCCATAAAAGGCAAAGGAAAATGGTCCTTTCGAGTGGCTTTATTCAACTTTCTGTATCTATCAAATTCTCCAACCAGTAACAGTTCTTGTTGGAATCAACTCGTTACGCTCACTTTCAACAATCGTGATTCCACCTTTCTTCGGCACACACTGCACCGGAGTTACCCACAAACTATCTGAAATAAGATAGATGATTCCTGCATCTAACCATTTGACCATTTCCTTTCTCACAACTTCTTTCATAATGGGATTGAGCCTCCTTTTTCCATCAATTCGAGCTATTTCACCTTCTTCTAAAATAATTTTATGCATGTAAAAAGAAGAGTTTATACCTCGAATATCAGTTATGGTCCAACCAATTGCTTTCTTAAATTTCTTAAGAACAACAATTAGTTGCTCCTCTTGATCTTTCGTCAATTTTGCTGAAATAGTCACAGGCAAAGTGGAACAGTCACCTAAATAAATGTACATCAAATAGGAAGGAACTACCTTTAGTTTGAGTTTAGGTGGTTCTTCAATTGACAACTTGGGTTGCACAAATTCTCTGACATCTAACTTTAAAGGTTCAAACCATGTGGATTGAATAAATTTTCTCGGATTGGCTTCCATCAAAGACATGTTTCCTTCACCTTCTTCATCCTCCAAAAGGTCAAGATCTAAGGCTTTCTCCAATGGATCTTCTTCAAAATTGCTTTCCATAGAAATCAAGGTTTCTATTTCTTCCATAACCGAACACTCTTCTGTCGGATCGGGAAATTTCATCGCTTTAAGAATGTTAAAGGTTACCCGATCATCTTGAACTCACATGGTGAGTTCACCTTTTTGCACATCAATTAACATTCTTTCCGTGGCTAAAAAAGGCCTCCCAAAGATGATCGGCACTTCCTTATCTACTTCAAAATCTAAGACAATGAAATCAGTAGGAAAAATAAATTTATCGACTCTTGCCAAAACATCATCGATCTTTCCCTCGGGATATGCTAAAGATTGATCCGCTAGCTGAAGCGTTACAGTTGTAGGTCTTACTTCACCTATCTCTAGCATCTTGAAAATAGACTTAGGCATCAAGTTGATACTTGCTCCTAAATCACACAAAGCTTTACCACAGTAAGATTCAACAATGTTACAAGGTATAGTAAAGCTTCCTGGGTCCTTCAATTTCAGTGGCAATTTGTTCTGCAAGAACGCACTGCACTCCTTTGTCAAGGTAATTGTCACAGCCTGAATTTGGGCCTAGTCGGAACAGTGGTTTTGGGGCCACAAATCTGACAAGGAAAATCTTGTTTTTATTATATTTTTATGGTCTACAATTTCATGGAAAGATTTCGTGAAAATTTCGTTCGAAAATTTTGACGTTTGGGCACTCAATTTAGTCAAAAAGACTAAATTATAAATAGTGCAAAAGTTGAGTTCCACATGTTAGAAGTGACTAATTGTTATGAAGTTTTAAATTGAAGGTCCTTAAATGGAAATTAGACCATTGGTTAAATTTTTGGACAAAAATGGACATGAGATAAGTGAAATAGGATTTTTTTAAGTTAAGGGCATTTTGGTTATTTAATAATTAAAAGAATTAAAAAAGCCAAAATTAAAGCAAAATTGTGTCCATCTTCAAGCTATGGCCGAATGTTGCATGAAAAAATCATGGCTAGGGTTTTTCAAGCTTCCAATCTCGATTGTAAGTCCGTTCTAGTCCTGTTTTTAATGATTTTTACGTTTTTGAAATCCTCGTAACACGATCTCTCTATTTCTACCATTTATTTGAGCTAAGGATGATATTTGAAAATTTACCCATATTAGAAATGCTTGTATTTTGATGTTTAATGGTAGAATATGAATGCTTGGTGTGTAATAAACGACTTTTACTAAGTGATTTTCAGTGAAATTGTCAAAAAGGACTAGTTTGTAAAAAGTTGTAAAATGTGTGTAAGTGTGTGAATAAATGGAAATTGTGGACTACTATAGTTATGAAAACGGTTCGTCTAGGCTTAAAATCCAAGGAAATTGAATAAAAAAATCATTTTATGAGCCTAGGGGAAAAAAGTGTAAATATGACAAAGTTTAGGGGCAAAAATGTAATTTTTCCAAAATATGAATTTAGGCTAATTTGAGTAGCAAGATGAATAAATGAGTTAAATGTGTTGTTATAGATCAAGGAAAATGAGATTCGGACTTAGAACGGGGGAAAAACAAAGAATATAACGAATAAGTCCTTTTCACCAATTGTGCTATCGAGGTAAGTTTGTATGTAAATAATGCATCGTTTTTACTTATGTTTTCATATTTTGATAAAATGGTATGAATTGTGGCTGAATATTTGATGTAATTGACAAAATATCTACAAGTGAGAAATTTCCCGGTTGAACCTTAGGAATAAAAATGGATACGAGTGACTTGTTCACTAGAAACCTATTTGAAATCTAAGTGAAATAAGTGATTCGGGTGCTGGTCTGTATGTTCTACCGGTGGCTTGAGTTATCCGACATGTGTTACGGATACTCGACAGCTTGTGTAAGCAGCACTGTGTAGTTTCGTCATGACCGATAGCTTGTGTGAGCAGACCCGAGATTGTGACTATGTGAAACGGGTGCTGGTCTTATAAGTTCTACCAGTGGCTGGGTAATCCGGCATGTGTTGCGGATACCTGACAGCTTGTGTGAGCAGCACTGAGTAGTTACATATCACCGAAAACTTGTGTGAGCAGGCCCGTGAATGTGATTAGCTCAAGAACGAGCCTACATGAAAAGTGTGATATGAAGTATCTTTAGCTACAAGTGTGGCACTTATGTGCAAATTTTCGTGTATCCGTTATTATTCCGATGCGTTCAACTGGAAATGACTAAGAATAAACGAATATGACTAAGTGATGAATAAGTGCGGGTATATGTGTGTCAATTTATGAGCAATGTGCTCGATAGGTGATTGAACTTTGGTAAGTTTGATATGGGGTAAGTGTTACTATGAAAGTTAATACAAAGAAATTATGAAAGAGTAAAATTTGCAATAATATAGTTTTGTGATAGCAGCAGTTATGTGTTTTTGAAAAATCACCAAAAAAGTTGTAAATTGAATTAGAAATTGAATAAGACATGAAATTAAAGCTTATTGAGCCTATTTTTTCATAAAAGAAACGGTGTAAGCAAAAGAATTTCATATTATGAGATATTTGAATTTTTGTGAGACAGGGCCAGAATGATTTCAGAATCACCTGTTCCGACTTTGGAAAATCACTAAAAATCGTATACAAATAATTATGGTTTATAATTTATATGTTTAAATTTCTTAATGATCCTACCTTCAATATAAACAAACAGAAACATCATTTGAATCCCATAGGAAGAGATAATTAATTTTTAGTGAAGAAGGGTCGAAACTGTGAGACAGCAGAACAGGGGAGAATTTAAAGAATAAACTGTACTTATTGACTTAACCAAAAATTCTGAAAATTTTATGGTAAGAAGATATGTGAGTATACTTTTATGTAAAATTAGGGGATCTTAATTTGGAGCTCCGTAGTTCATGATATAAATAATTTAGTGACTATGACTCGAGTTGACAGCTTGAGATGAACATGAGTAAATGGTGGAACTATGTGTAATTATGATTGTATTATCTTGAGAACATATTGTAAAGATTTATAAAAGCTTGTTAATAAATCACTTATTATTTACATACCTACTTACTAAGCTATAATGCTTACCCTCCTTCCTTTTCTTTTTCCTATAGTGTCACAATGCTAGCTCGAGTTAGAGGTCGTCGGAGATTCTATCACACTAACAAGTTATTGATTGGTATTGTATCAATGATCTTCAAGTATTTTTAAGTCTATGACATGTATAGGGACTTGATTATGTGCATATGTTATTATGAGTTGGCCTAGAATGTTAGCCTAAGCTATTTGATGGTTATTGTTGTATAAGGTCATTTAATGTGGCCAATATTTGTTATGTTATAAGTCTATGATGATGCATTTCCAGAATGTGTATGCTTGCGTGTGAATGGTTAAGTGTGTGTGTGTTATTATGCATGATGAATGTGGTTTGTAAATGGTATGTGGATGTCTTAGTGTGGATGTTTGAATGCTTAATAAAATCATCTTGTGTGATGATAAATTTGTATAAATGTATAAGTGTTTTGGGGTGGCAAAGTTCTTGGTAAATAGCCTTACTTGTGGCCACACGGGTAGCCACACGGCCATGTGCCCAGGGTGTGTGAATTCTGCACTTGATTTTCAGAAATTCAGAATGCCACACGACCTAACAGACGGGCGTGTATCTCGGCTGTGTGAAGGACATGGCCTTGGATACGGACGTGTGCCCCTGTTTTTCAAGAAATTTTCTAAGGTTTTCCAAAGTTCTCAGTTTAGTCTTGGACCACTTCCAAAGTATGTATTGGGCCTCGTAGGCCCTATTTAGAGACTCAAGATAAAAATTTGAAAATTTTTAATTTGGATGAAATTATATGACTCGGTTTAATACGTTTACAAGTGAATGTGTTCCAGTAATGCCTCGTACCCTATTCTAGCGTCGAATACGGGTAAGGGGTGTTACATTTAGTGCTATCAGAGCTATGATTTAGTTGATTCTCAGACTAACGTAGCGTATGTGAGTCTAGCTATACATGCCATAAGTGAACTGTGATAGTGTGATATCTCCCGACTCCGATGAGATTTGTTTTGGTTAAAGCATGGATGCTTTCCAATCGAGCTACCATCAATAATGCTGAAAGGGGTTAAATAAGTTCGTGTAACTTAGTGAATATATTGATTTGCCTGAATTGATTCTCTATGATTTGCGATGATATGTATGTGTTAATGGATACAATGGATTAACCATAAGTTGAGGAATATGGATAAAATGTTATCGTTCCGATTGATCATTGCATTTCGATAAATCAGAGTGACTTTTTGCACTGAATAACATGAAAAATTTATTTTGAAATGAGCTTATTGCGATTGGTTGATATTTATATGTGATAATGCTGAGTGTGTTACTAAGATATTTGAAAATGTGTTCATGATTAGTAGAAACCTAGATATGTGTAATCAAAGTACATGATATTGTGTTGGTATTAAATGTTATACTGTATGTGTGTGTGTATGAGAGTCAAAACTTTAAAGGCTTTGCAATCTTCACCCCTTTACCGGTATAGTGTCATATGACGAAGTTCACGAGATTTATATTGAATAAGCTCATAAGTGGGGAAACTAAAGAGTTCAGTGGTGGAATAATTAATGATGTGATTAGAGATGGGAATGATTTAGCGAGCAAAGACGGTTATGAGACTGATATCAAATTATTCTAAAGATTATTTGGAATGCACAAGGCCACAGCTAGAGAAGGAGTTAATTTCAGTTAAATCGACTCATTCAGGTATGATTTCTAAAGATTATATTTACCGGGAATTCTTTTAAGTTGATTTTGTTAATGAATGAAATATTATGAGATTAGTGATGACAGAATTAGTCAGAAGAATAATGTTTGAAATGTAATGATGTTTGAGTATGACAGTTACAGTTGAGCAATTTACGACCATTTGCAGATGCATCTACCATCAATCTTGTATGTGCATTGAGACCATTATAGAATGTCTCCAACTAGATAAAATAAGGAATCCCATGATGAGGACACTTACGAAGTAACTCCTTGAATCACTCCCAAGCCTCATACAAAGACTCGTCATCCAATTGTTGGAAAGTTGTAACCTCGTTCCTCAACTTACCGTTTTTGCTAGGTGGGAAATACTTAACCAAATATCTCTCTGCAAATTCTTTCCATGTAGATATGGAACTTGGTGGCAATGAATTGAGCCATGCTCGTGCTCGATCTCGCAACGAGTACGGAAACAACTTCAACCTCAGTGCATCTTCAGTCACACTAGCTATCTTGAAGGAATCACTCACCTCCATAAATAATCGAAGGTGAAGATGTGGATCTTCCGTGGGCATACCACTTAATTGGCCCACCTTTTGGAGCATTTGATACTTAAATGGTTTCAATTCAAATTGGGTTGCCTCAATATCTGGCCTTCTAATTCCTGGATTTAACTCACTGAAAAGTGGCATAGCATATTGTCTGATGCATCAATCCCTATCATCGGCAATGAAAATGGGACTTCGTACATGATCGGCTTCATTACCTTGGTCTTGATTCTGATTTCCAAGGTCTATCTCAACTTGTCTTTGAGCTGTTCATTCACATCTTCTTTGTCTGAAAGTTCGCTCAATTTTAGCGTCTACAGGGAGTAAATAGATAATCCGATCTATGCTCATAAACACCTCAAAATAAAATCACAAAGTTAAAAAGAAAGAATAAGTTAGTAATGTTAGAAATAAACCAAATTGGAAGTAAATAATTTCACAGAAAAAATGATTATGGCAACAGTTAACAATCCCCGGCAACGGCGCCAAAAAATTGTAACGCGTAGGTTTGTGCAAGTGTACACAGTCGTTACCAAGTAATAATTAAGTATTGAGTTATCGTCTCCGCAGGGATTGTATTTGTGTTAAATCACTTAATTGTAAAATTATATTAATAATTTGGTAAATAAAAACACAATATGGTTGAGAAGTGATGATTAAACTTAAGTATATTAAACTAAATGCAATGATCCCTAATGCAATTTTTCTTAAGTATGCAAACTATATGAATGAAATAGATTTTAGCAAAATTAAACACAACTTGCAAAAGTTATAACATAAATAAACCAGGACAATTACTTTAATTAAACTCAATTTATTATCAACATGCTTAATAATATTCAGAAAATCATTCCATGGCAACTCGATCTTTCATGAGCTTGGAAACCACATAGGTCCTTTCGGAATCCTTTACTTAGTAAATACGCATTTTACTGATCCTTATTTACTAAGGGTTTCTTAGCATTCGTGTGAGGTAACAGGAACGTGTTAGGTTTGAAACAGTTTAATCAAAAAATCTAAAAACTATGCAGATAACAGAGCTTGGTCAGAGTTGTTATACAACCTACAATTTAATCGGGTTAGGATCTAAATTGAGCATGCACATTTTAATTATGTGTCCACTAGTCGTCGTCTGGTCAGGATCGCTTAGCTAATTCAGGTGCATTTCAATCATATATAAACGAAATACCGACTTGATTTTAATTGAAAACATGATCGATTGAGGCACAAACATTATAAGTATGTATCAAATAAATATTATTTAATCAAAGCGATCATCCTAACTTAAATAAAATTAAGCTAACATTGTTGTAAACAAGAACAAAGAACACATAGCAAACATTTTCAGATTAAATCAAAGAAATGAAAGATTAAACCCAAATCAAAGTGTCTGTCACCCAAGACTCTGATTGATGAGGCTCCATCGGTTCTTTGCCTTGCTCCTTTGCTTATGGCTCTCCAAGGTGGCCGACCAAGGGCTCTTTAAGAAGCTTAATTGCTAAAATCTCTATGAAGAGATGATGCCAGGCGTGGGGAATGGAAAATGCTAAGAGAATTGAGAGAGAAGAGAAAATGATGAAGGATGAGGGATGATGAATGAATGAATGAGGGGGTCTTATTTATAGGTGATGAGAGGGGGATAGTGTAACAGCCCGATTTTGGGGCTAGTCGAAACAGTGGTTTCGGGACCACTAATCCGAGGTTGAAGAAAATTATTTTAATATTATTTTATGTGTTATAGCAAGATTATAAGGATGCATGAAGATTTTGGTGCCTTAATTTTAGCGTTTGTATCCTTAATTTAGAAAATGGACTAAATCGCATAAAGTGCGGAAGTTCCATTTTACAAGCTAGAGGTGTCTAATAGCTATAGAATATTAAATTGAAGGTCCTTAATGTGCAATTAGGTCAAAAATAGGGACAAGGGAGACAAGAGCATTAATTTTGGTAAAACATTTGGTGAAATTAGGTGACAAAAAAATGAATAAAATAAGATAAATAAAAGAGTTGTCATCTTTTACTATTAACAGTTCTTCTCCACCAAAAATTGAAGAGAGAATAGGGATTTTTGGACTTCAAATTTTCAGCCAAGCTAATCTCTTACAAATCAAGAAGAGCGCGGAAACAACCTTGACTGAGGAAAAGGCAAGGTTACGGACTAAACCGTCAATTAACACATTTTGCACCGAGGTAAGTTTACATGTAAACGATACATCCTTAATACTCATGATGTTACCTATTGATGCATTGTTTGGATGCAAATACTTATTGGTGAGATTGATTGAAAATGTTAGTTAATGAGTAATTCTCGTATGAACCTCGGAATAGAAATGTAAGTACGGACAAATAGCTGTAATTATCATTTGGTGGGTTGTGTGCAATACCACCTTAATTATCATTGTTGGTAGGCTATGTGCGATACCACCTTATAATTTATTCACGATGAGCTGCGTGCGATACCATCATTTACATTATCATCTGGTGGGCTATGTTTGAAACCACTGTAATTATTCTTGTTGGTGGGCTATGTGCGATACCACCCTGTTACTGATTAATGGTGGGTTGTGTGTGAAACCACCGGGTACCTAGTATTGTTCCAAAGGGTTAATCGAGGAATTTGTCTAAGTGAATATTTCATGTGGCTTTGTGGTGATGAGTGCAGGGTATATGTGCAAGTAAATGTGAGCAATATATATGTTATATGGTTGGAATGTGGTAAGAGTTGAGATGAGTAAGCATGTTTATGATAATATAAATTGTTCTTACATAGTGTGTGATGTTATTGGTTGATTAGCATACGGTATGATGCTTATTGTTTACATGTAGACTTACTACGCTTAAAGCTTACTCCATTTCTTTTCCCTTGTTTTATAGTGTCAAAGAGCCAGCTCAGGATACGAAGATAAGCAGAAGATCACCCACACTATCAGCACATCTCGGTATATTTAGACTTAGCATTTTGGGTATGGCATGTATAGGGGCTTGACTTAGTGAAATGTCATGTTGTTTTGGCTAAGGGAGTTGGCTCTTTTAAAGATAAACTCTTTTGTATATAGCCATAGTTGATGGCTCATTATTATTAATATATGAAAAGATGAGGTTATTCATGAATGTGTATGGTGCATGATTTGGTTGCTTGGTTAATGGTTGAATGTGCCTTATGTTGTATGAATTAGGGTGATAAAAAGAGCTTGGCAAATAGCCTTGTTCTAGTCCACACGAGTAGGCACACGGGCATGTGTCTAAGTCGTGTGTGACACACAATTAGCCCCATAGGTGTGTGGTTGGGTCGTGTGTCCCCTGTATGTAAATTTTACAAGTCAGTATGCTCAGTAGTAAACATACGGGTAGAGACATGGCCGTGTGTCCAGGCCGTCTGAAGTCTGCACCTAAATTTTGGAATTTAATTCGCCACACGGTCAAAGGACACCGGCGTGTGACTGGTCGTGAGATGCAAGTCAGTGTCGACCACGGGCCATACATACGGGCGTGTGACAGGCCGTGTGATGCAAGTCAGTGTCGACCACGGGTGTGGAACACAAGCGTGTTATATGTCACACGGGCGTGTGGCCCTATTTGGGCAAAAATTTTCTAAGTGCGTAAAGGTCTTTAGTTTAATTCCTAAACCTTCTGTATGTATGCTTAGGGCTTCGTAGGCCCATGATAAGGATGTTATGTATATGGGTGAGAAGTTTGAAGTTGAAATGAAATTTTATAGCCGATGTTGTATGTTTAAGTAAGTTTAGTAATGCGTCATACCCTATTCCAACGTCGAATACGGGTAAGGGGTGTCACAGATAGTTTGCTAAAAATAGGAGGTTCCACCTCTTCAAGCATCTTCAAAGAGTGGCCGGGCATGAATTGAGGAAATTGAGTTGATTTTTGCTCAAGTTAAGTGCAACAACAACTCAGGACTGAGACTTGGTCAAGTGCAAATCTCCAGGCAAATCTCTAATTTCTTCAACATTGCAAGGACCTTGTGCAATTAAACCAAAAAGTGGTTTATGTGGACAGCCAAGTGTAGTCGAAAATTGGGTTGACTTGGTGTCCAATTTGAACAGTTTTGTAATCCAACAAAGCTATCAGACCTGTCCAAAATAAATCAACAATTTAGAGGACCAAAGAATAAAATTTATCCAATTTAAATAATTAATTACAACCCAAATTATTAATAAAATATTTACAAATGAATATTTAAATATAATTTTATATTTTATTGTTTAATTTAATCATGCATGGCCCACTTCATGTCTTAAAAATATAATATGCTCAATTTAATATAAAATAAGCCATTTTATGCATGAAAACTATATAATAAAGCATAATAATCACATTTTAATAATTTCTATGTACTAATTTCATATTTTCACATATTCCATTAATTTATTAAACAATTACTTAGTTTTAACAAAAAATTTAAGTAAAAATGTGATAAATTATATAGGAAAAATCCTATATATTTTTCCGTTTACAACAAACACCATCATCAGTGACCCTATTATATTTAAATGTGTTGAAGAGTTGAAGGAACCACTTTAAATTCTAATTGAGATCAAAATGTTGTCTTAGAACTGCAAGGTATTTTGGATCATCTGTATAGTAGTCGATCTAATCCCAAAATTATTGGCGTTAAACTTCGGGCTCTCGATACTGCCTCGCATGACATCTAGAGTTGGTAGTGCGCAATCGTGCAATGTCCTTTGAGCCATTAGTAGCTCTCTAAGGACTTGTGCTTGTTGTTTAGGTGGATCGTCAAATAATAGATTTTCCCGTGGCAATTTAGCTACCATGAGCGGATTATTTTGCATCAATTGACGCTTACGTCTAAAAAATTGCTCCAGATCAGGATGTGGCTCAATTGAAGTGCTTCCACTTCGGGTTATACGCTGAAATCGATGCCTTGCCCTTTTTTGATGCTCACAGTTGGCGGATTTATCCACTATTTTAGTCATAAATGTGTCCTTCAATGATAAGGATTCCCTATGGTCTTGGCCTTATTATGTCTAATCTTGGATCCTTTTATATGTTAGCAAGATTAACTCTCATAGTTAACTGTACACTTGGGTATATATATAGTTCATTGACTACCACTGGTTGTCTTTCAATTATCTTTACCTCAATTTCAAATCCTTACCCTGATCTATTCATCTAATACTTAGACTAAACTTTGGATTTTCCACCTTAAGCTAGCGAATGCTTCTTTTTTCTTAGTCCTATAATAGTTCATTTTTAAGGGAGGATACTTTCTCTTTTCTTATTTCACAGTTCTAAATATTGACTGAATAGACACCCTCTTTTCCTGGTAGATTCGTACCTTGCAATGTAGTCCTAAGATATTAGTTTTCCTTAGTCCAATCTTTTAAGAAATTGAAATTAATAGATAGTTCTTAAGGAACTATCTCTTCCGCTGCTTCCCGACGGACTGTCCGCTCAAGGTAGCCCTTGGTGAACTTCCTTGTCTGTTAGCTCCTATGGACTATCCTACGTTACATAGTCCTAATCATACATCCTCTTTCTTTGTATATCTCTGGTGGACTTTACCAGTTAGACTGTTTGGGCGATCATTGCCTCAAAGTGAACCTTGACGGACTTACCCGTCTTTGACTGCCTTTTTACCTGCAAACCCTTAAGTTTACATTCCTCTTGATCATTTCATTATCACCCCCAATACTGGTTTACTCGCCAAACACTAGTAGACTAATACTAGCCAATACTTAAAATACCAAGAGGGAAATTATCCCTTGTACTACTATTGACGCATTAAGACTGTTTATACTAGTTCCTTTCACCGAAGAAATTTGGCAGGTTCCTTATTAACTGGTTTGCCCGTAGTCTCAAACACTTCTACCAGTTTTTCCTTATCTTAGTAGATTGGTGGGTTCTCTTACCATCATGTTTACTCGCATTCTCGTACGCGTTGCGAGCATTCTGTTATGTCGCTCACCGCACAAGTCATATAGTGACTTCTCTTCTGTACCCTGTTTGCTTCATCGTTCACCATGCTGGTGAACTTTATATGTTGCCATAGCTAGGCATTACACAATATGATCTCATGTTTACTGCCTTAGCAGACTCCATATGTTTCCATAGCCTAATTATGGTCTTACACAATATAATCTCATGTTTACTATCCTAGTAGACTCCATATGTTGCCATAGCCTAGCTATGGTCCTACGTAATATTATCTCATGTTTACTATCGTGGTGGACTCTTTATTCTGAGGAATCACTAAGCCTCTTTCGAGATGTCGCCCTGAAGGACCTATATACCATTTACACAATCTTGCCTTGAAGGACCTCTTGATAACCTCTGTCACAATACCGCTCCATAGAGTCGACAGACAGTCGTCACAGTGTCACTCAAGCAATTTAGTTGATAACCGCCACTGCGGTGTCACTCCATAGAGTCGATAAATCATCATCACGGTGTCATTCAAATAAGCCAGTTGATATGTTTCCACAATGCCACCCAAACTCTGTTGAACCCCAATTTCAGTCTGCCCATTCAGCTATTACTCCAAGTATTTCTATCTTAAACTAACCCACCAATATAATTCCCTCCTTACTTCGCATTCAATAAACATACGTATCACACAAATCATTAGGCTTATTACTATATCATACAATACGCCATTAATTAATTGGTTAATACATTTAACAACCATCATACACATTTACACGGTATTATTCATACTACGCATGCTTAGTTACCATTTTCATACACAACAATTGTTTCAAGCAACTTAAACACAGGTCATCCAATAGCAGAGCACAAAAACTCACCTGAACTATTTCTTCCTCGACAGCTTAGCTTGTCCAAACGCTAGAGGCTCCTTCATCCTGGCAGTTAAGCAAAACAACCATTTATTGGTTAAACCAATGGTGTTCAAATCTTACAAATCCAGAACCCAACATACATAAACTCATTAAGAATCCTTATACTTATTCTTCCTCCAATTCGCAAGTTTAGAAATATGAGAAAGCTTTCCAATTTCTGAATTTCTCTAACTTCCAAGCTTCAATTCTCACAACTTTTGCTCCATGCAGAGCTCTCCTAAATCTCCTCTTCTTAGGAACAACCAAAAAAGATGATGTAGATGAAAGGAAACTGTAAACAAAATTGAGAAGAATTCCTTTTGCAGGAATGTCCCTTCACTCCCAAATATATAACTCCCCTACACGATCTTCCAACCTCTATTAGCCTATCACCGGTAATCATTGTGTCTCCTGCTTATGGAACCAGTCAGTTCCATCTTAACCAAACCAAAATTGAAACCCAACTAATTTCTGATCAGCTACTAAAAATTCTAAATTTTCCATTAGATTTTGCAAACTTCAGTTTCTATGCAATCGGCTCCCCATCTTGTCATTAAATTCGGGTCCTTGGAAGAACCCGGTGTGACAGAACCCTTCTTCTTTAGTTAATTACTTGCACATTCACTCGTTAACCTTTCTAAAGGATTTAATTGCTCATGAATCTCAAAATCATTTTCGTAAAAATTGATTTAATCATGCGAGAACACAAATTAAACTAAAACAAAAGGAAAATAAGAATTGATTCGTTTGATAAACTTGTTGCACTCAGTTCCGCAAAACCCTTTAACAGCTAGGGAGGTATCAATGTTAACAAGCAAGAAGTGAAAGAAAAATATAAAAGTACTTAACAAGGAAGTCTTGGACTCAAATAGAATCCAAGTTAAAGCAAGAAATAAAATAAAAAATTTGTTTTAAAAAGAAAATAAAGGTCTAATTAAAATCCTAACTAAAACTAAGTCTATAACTAAAACCTAAAACCTACCCTAAAAACTAGCCTCCTTAGCTTAGCATAAGCTTTTTTATTTATAGGCAGAGCTAGCTGCTCAATTAGGTCAATTACAGGCCTTAATTACACTAAAAATGGATTGTACGAATGAAAACGCCCTTAATTAATTTTTTCCCTCCGTCAGACCTGTGTCGCGACACACAACTTCGGATCTCACATCTAAAGTTCGTTACACTGTGTTGCGACACTGGAAGCTCGTATTGTGATCCGGTTGTCATTCCTAATGCTTTTGGGCTTAAAAATAGGTGCCTATACACTTACTTAACTCATTAAAACTACCTAAGGCCTATATTGGCCCAATAGGTCGACTAATAAAATTGAAAGAAATTTATTTTGAAAGAAATTAAATCTATTCTAATAAAATTGAGAAAGCAATAGAATCTCATAAAATTGTTCAAAGAGAAGCTCGTGAAGTGCTGGAATGTACCTAATTTACCACTACAAATTGTGGCAGGTCACATGTTATATGGCAAATAGATTTGTAACACCCCAAACCCGGTCAACACACCACGACCGAATCCGGCATGTTACGGAGTGAAAACATTTTTTGAAAACACAAGTTTTTCGGAAAATTTTCTTAGAAAACCCTTTTTATAGCTTAAAAGTTTAGAAATCCCCGTTCAAGGTGACATTGCAATCGTGTGATGGTTTCTTTAAAACTCATGCTTGAAAATCTACTTGTTGTTATAGGTTTTAGAAAAAACGTATGATACTTGTCAAAAACTGAGTGCGATGCGTATAATCGAGTTAAAAACTGTTTGCTTTTGAGGTTGTATGAAAATTTAAAGTTTTTTTTTAAAAAAAAAAAAACATTCAAGTTACCTTTGTTATCATCTTATAAGTTGTGTTACCCGTTGGTAACGTTTAAAGACTCGAAAGAGTTATAGTTTTGAAAACATTGCTTTTTACCGGTTAATTTAACGAGTCTATAAGTCTCACTGTGTAATATAATTAAAATAAAAGCAAATAATAAAACCCAAAATACTACTTAGCGGCCTTATTACAAAACCCAAACCATATTTAAAGAAAATAAATAAAACGAAATAACGGTTTAAAGTCAAAACCAAACTAAGATGCATGGCCACCTCGAGTCCTCCCCGGCTCCATATCCGCGATCTATGCCTCATCTGCAAAATATAAGGGAAGGGGTGAGTCACCAAGACTCAGTGTATAAATCCCCAACCCGATAATTCAAGCACTTACACAGATCATCAGTAAAACATGCAGATTATGCAACCCATAGCCTAGCCATCCAATCTCCTTTTAACTACCCCGTGTGGTCAAAACCACTGGTGGTCAAAACCACTGGTGACCGAAGTCACAAAGATATATCATTGTGGTCAAAACCATTGGTGACCGTAGTCACAGATCAAGTGATGGGGCCAACCCATCTTGTGGTCAAAACCACTGATGACAATCCTATAATAATCATGTGGGGCCAACCCACTGTGGTACCAAACATTGGGACGAGTCACAATATCACTATATGGTCAAAACTACTGGTGACCGTAGTCACAAATATCAATCGTGTGGTCAAAACCACTGGGACTTAGTCACAGGTAATAATAGTGTGGTCAAAACCACTGGTGACCGTAGTCACAAATCAAATGATGGGGCCAACCCATCTTGTGGTCAAAACCACTGGTGACAGTCCAAATAATCATCCCCCTCCTCTCATCAATCCCATCATCATCATGCTCATATCATACGTGTCATAATAGCATGTATCATGAAATAAGGCATAGCATAGTATTATCAAATCATGATAACATATATCAAAAACCACATAGCAGGGGACTTACCTGGAATCCAAGCTCATGCCCACAAGGCAAAATCACTAATACCAGAGGTTATACAGTGACATAATAAGCATCATTAAACTAATAAAGTGTGTAAGCGTTTACACACCTGACTATACGTAGATCTAACGAGAAATTCCGAAGCTACGCGATACTACGAGATCCCGACACGTATGCCCTCACTGCTCCTTAATGCCGATTTGGTCTCCTACCAAAACCTGAAACTTGTGATAATCCCCCCTTGCAATCGGCTAACACTATCACATAGAAACAATTAGCCTTCGATTTGAAAGAATATCCAACAGATATTATCAAACCCCTTACCTAGATCAACCACCAAATCCCAAAGGCTCCCTAAATTCGGCTATAGCCCTTCCTACAATCGGTTTCATCGCTACATTTAGAATCCAATGGCCCTTCGACCATACATAAATCCCGAAACTAAAAGGGATTATCGCTACCTTACCTTGATGATTGATTCGACTCCTAACCACCACAGATCGGCACCCCTTCTTGGTGTGAGGAGTTTCGGCTACCACATAGGACAAGAGTGAAGTTTAAAACCCGATTAATAAAGATTGATAAAAAGTATCAACAGAGAATCAAAAGAGATTCGGCATACCCAAATCAGTCAAGAAGAAAAGAAGAGATCCCCTACCAGAAGATTCGGCTATGCCCCCAAAAGCAAACTTGATTTCGGCACCTAAGTTGGTTAAGAAGAATCGCAAGAAGGGAGAGGGATCTATGAATCAAGTAGTCGGCCAAGAGACTTGAAAAAAGAATAGAAGAGAAAGAAAACGGGGAAAGAAGGATTCGGCAAGGTAAATGAAAGGGATTTCAGCACAAAGGGTTTTGAAAGAAGAAAGATGTCGCCAGAGGAAAGGGGGGGTTGGTTTCGGCTTTGAACCAAATAGCAAAAAGAAGAAAAGCACAAGATGATTTCGGCAAAGAAGAAGGCTAACAAGGGTGAACCGAAAACAAAAAAGAGAAGGAGAAGGTAGGGGTTATTGGAGTTTAAACTTACTATTAAGAAAAAGGCAGGATGGTTCGGCCAAGTACCAAACTTGCCGAAAGAGAAAAAAAAAATGCCAATGGAGATCGGTTTTAGCACAAAACAAAAATTAAAAGAAGAGAGCTCCCTAAGCTAGCCAAAAAATACACTCTCCTAAGACTAAGGACATTCAGCACACCCCAAGCTCCTAAACCGATTACTCCTCCTCTCTCCCTAGAGTTCAAATTCGGCCAAGCACCATCAAATGAGTTTGAAAAAAAATTCAAACTCCTATATTTGCTCCCCTCCATCATTTCAAATCTGTTTGAACAGGTCAAACTCCTCAAATCTCTTCTCTCCATCCATTCAAAGGAGTCCCACCTGAGCACCCCTCCTCTAACTTGTGGCGTCAAAAAGAAATAGCAGGGAGTGCAATTCCTGCTGCTCGAACACAGGCACTCCCAACCTGCCTGTGGCGTCATCACCTAGACACCTTAGTGGCACCTCCTTGCCACTTTTCCACTGGTGTACTTGTGTCTAAAACCACAATAATTTCTTTTAACCCCCATTCTACCTAGCTCCCTCCTCTTAAGCATTAAAACAGAAATTTTGGTCATGACCCAGGACTAACCCGAGGTCATGCCTAAACCCCAAAACATACCAAACAAACACAATGACCATATTATCACATGCAAACACATGCAAGATGCAGAGACCCCGATTTAAGGATGTTACAAGATTTATCTTGAGGTCATAGACCAAAATGACCCTTATGAGGTTTGGAGGAGGAGAAGGTCCATGGTAGCCTATTTTTGAACTTTTGGGAGCCTACTCCACTTAACAACTAGTAGGCTAGATATTTGTCAAAGTGTTAGACTTTGTGCTCACTACCAAGCCCATTTGAAAGAGTCTCATCCCAAGGCTGTTAAGCGGATTACCAAATATGTGAAAGGTACATATGAGTTTTAACTATGTTTTTCTAAAGATACTAATTTAGCATTTTTTTTTGTTATATCGGTGCAGATTGGGTCAATAATATCGATGATCTAAAGAGCATTTTAGGTTCTTGTTTTTTATATGGTGAACACTATTGTTTCTTTGCATGACTAGAAGCAAAATTCCATTTCTTTATCTACGATTGAAGCATAATATATAGCAACTAGAAGTTGTAGTGCTCTAGATGATTCAAATGTTGTTTGATTATGGGGTTCCAACAGATGTTCTAACAGTGTATTGTGAAAATACTAGTACAGTTAACATTTCTAAAAATCCATTATTTTACTCTTATATGAAGAATATTGATAGAAAACATTAATTTATTTGAGAACTTGTGGAGACAAAAAAATGTAGTACTTCAGTATTTTGCAACTAAAAATTAGCTTGCGAACATTTTCACAAAAAACCTTGATGCCGAGAATTTTAAAACACTAAGGAGTTCTCTTAGGGGGAATTTGGTTCATTGAATCTTAAATTACGTTCTGTAATAGAATTATAAGAATGTAAGATTAGGGGTGGAATGTGAGATTACCTTTTGATCGCTGTAAAATCAGAGTTTTAAATATTTATAAAAGAATGATCAAACCTGGAGACTAACTCTGACAACGATATTAAGGCAAGTGTACCGATCGAACAGTAGTATAGCTTAGGCAAGACCGGTTATCGAACCCAAAGGAACTAAAAGTATTAATACTCACCTTCTCCTTATTATTTAGTCTTAAAGTTAGCGTGAAGTTTACTTTTTAACTATATCGACGACAGCTAAACTAAGGACACAAAGACAAGAAGACGAATTAGAAAAATAACTTAGAGGGAAAACTCAGTTGATTACGATGATACCCTCAGGAAAAATCCACCTAGACTTCACTTATTAATTAACCCTAAATTATATGATTTCTTTTACTTAGCTTGATCCATAAGACTCCCTAACCTATATTAAACCCTCCCTCGAGGCGAATAACGTCTAACCCTAGGTTAACTAGTGGAACTCTCGTTCGCTTATAATAACCCCCTAGGATAGCAGTAAATCGATCAATGGACTCTCATATTAGGTTTTACCCTAATCCGGCAAAATCTCGTAACCCTATCTCTAGGCGCCCGATCAACTCCGCTTAATTATGTTAGATCTTCTCTTAGGTAGGGTCTATTCCTCCTCCACCTAAGCACATTAGATTTGGATTAAGCAACATAATTAAGAACAAACTAAGTAATTCATCATATAACTTAAAAATCAAATAATAAAATCCATCTAGGTTTCATCCCCTTCAGGTATCTGAGGGGTTTAGTTCATAATGAATAAAGAAAACATCACAAGAGAAAAGATAAAACAAAACATAGAAAAAATCCTAAAACCCCCTGAAGGAATCGAAGGAGAATTTCACCATCTTGAGTATAATTCCGGCTTCTTGGGATGGATCAACTGGTTATCCTCGCGTTATTCCCTAACTCTGACCTTCTCGGCTTGGCTCCTTGGCCTCACTTTCGCTCCCTTAAACAGGTGATACTTGGGGGATATATATAGGCTCTTGGAACGCGATTCTTTCTCCCTAAGTATCGTTTTTCGACTAAAATTTCTCTTTCCAGCATCAGAGGCACGGCCATGTCACACGCTCGTGTGAATCGAGACCTGACCGTGTTCGGATTTCTCTTGAGGCACGACCGTGTGTGACGGAGTTGAGGCCATGCTCTAGGTGTTCGTCGAGGCACGGCCGTGTGTACTTTGGGCCAGGCCGTGTCGATTTTGTGTTAAGGCTCATTTACTCCGTTTTAGGACCGTTTTATGTTCTTTTCATCCTCGGGTGCTTTCCTGGTATAAGACATGAAAAGAAAGGATTAAGAGCACCTTTTTATATAAAACAAGGGATAAATCATCCAAAAGCATACTAAATGTGGGTCTAAAATATGTTACTTTTACGGTTTATCACCTTTGTTTGGTTCATTTGGTTAGAATGTAAGATTAATTACCTAAAAACAAATTTTACTATATTATCCTTGTTATAAAATATGAACTCATTAACCAAATAATTACATCAGCTACTGAGAGGATGCTAAAGAGCAAGTTAGTCCAACAAATTGATATAATCTTAATAGATGGAAAAAAAAAACCTAAAATCCTGTAAAGAAAAAAAAATGACTGAAAGCTATGACCTTAGTAAAATTTTATATTGAAAGGAAAATTCAAATCACAAATAGCAAAGCAAATAAGCTCCAAACTTCAATTTATAATAGTAATATTAAATTAATCGAAGAAGTTTTAGTAATTGTTCTTGGTAAAATAAAATAAACTCAAAACAAAAAGAAATTTGGGATTTAAAAATTGAAAGTTAATTGAACTTACAAATAGTACAACACAAAGGAAGATATGACGATAGTGGCCATTGTTCAAGGTCTCCTCTTTCTACCTATCTTTCTATGTACTCTCATTAATTAATTAAACAATGATTCATAGCAATTGAGAAAACCTTTATGAAACAATGAGAAAACCCATAACAATCAACAACACAAGAGCTCAACAAACATGAAACCTACAACATAAATTGAAGAAAATCTACAACAATCAACAAACACAAAACTACAAAAAATATTGAAAAAGAATTAAAATTAAAATCTCTCTGTATGCAATAAGCTAAAAAACAATATGAAGGCACAACTAGAAATTGAAAATATTAAATTCACCTGACTGGAGACGAGGGTGAATGTCCATGAGAGTGTGGAGTTAAAATTGGGAAGAGAAAGTTAGGGATTTTGGTTTTCAAACTTATGGGAGAAAAAAGAGAAGAAAAAGATGTATATATTTATATATATATGTTTTTATCTTAAAAGATAATTGTAAAAATAAATAGAATGTCGGTAATGACAGTATATTGTAAAGAAAAGAGAAATAAAAATAAAAAACACACAGAGTTTTACGTGGAAACCCTTTCGGGAAAAAAAAACCATGGGCAGAGGAGAAGAAAATTCACTATGTCGAATTCGAAAGATTACAAGAGGAGTAGACTATGTCTATTTATATGCTTGTAAAACCATATTCTAATAGAAGTGTAGTAATATTGAAACACCTAATTCTAATCAATATCAAATAGATGTAGTTTAATAAGGTTTAAAAAACCTTATTCTAAAATAAAATAAAAGAAGTGTAGTTCTATATGAATTTTACTCTTATTTTATTTTACCACTGTATTTTATTTAAATAAGGATTCAGGTCACTTAATTCTAACAATCTCCACCTTGACACAAATTCTCAATGAACAAGTTCTTCATCGCGAACTCTCAACAAACAACTTCTCCACCTCTTCCATAAAACCCCTTAAGGGTCTAACTTCAACAATGAACACCAACCAAGTCTAAGCAATTCTCAAACTTGGTTATAGGAAGTGTCTTAGTCATCATATCTGCAGAATTTTCATGAGTACTAATTTTGCTCACAACAATATCACCACGAGCAATAATATCACAAAAAAAATGATAACGAACATCAATGTATTTTGTTCTCTCATGAAACATTTGATCTTTTGTAACGAAGATGGCACTATGACTGTCACAAAATACTGTACTGATTTGAAGGTCTTCATTGAGTTCACTAAATAGCCCCTTCAACCAAATAGCTTCTTTACAAGCTTCAGTAATCGCCATGCACTCAGCTTCAGTGGTAGACAAAGCGACTGTAGTTTGCAAAGTGGCTTTCCAACTGATTGCACAACCTCCGATTGTAAAGACATAACCTGTGAGAGATCTTCTTCTATAAAGGTCTCCAGCAAAATCAGCATCAACATACCCAATGAATCTATCTCTAATTCTTCCAAACTGTAAGCAAACATTAGTAGTACCTCGTAAATATCTTAAAATCCACTAAACTACTTTCCAATGTTCTTTACCAGGATTCGCCATGTATCTGCTAACTGCACTGAATGTATATGATAAAACTAGACGTGAACAAACCATAGCATACATGAGAAATCCCACTTCACTAGAGTATGGAACATGTGACATGTACTCAATCTCATTATCTGATTGTGGAGACAAAGCCGATGAAAGTCTGAAATGTGCTGCTAAAGGAGTACTAACAGGCTTAGCACTCTACATATTGACCCTGCAAAGAACTTTCTTAATGTACCCCTTCTGACTTGGGTACAATTTACTTGTTTTTCTATCTTTGAGAATCTCCATACCAAGTATCTTCTTTACTGGTCCCAAATCTTTCATCTCAAATTCTTCACTTATTTGGGCTTTGACCTTTCTTATCTCTCCTTTATCTTTTGCTGCTATCAACATGTCATCAACATAAAGGAGTAGATACACAAAAGAACCATCATTGTTTTTCTTAAAGTACACACAACTATCAAAACTACTTCTTTTGGAATCATGAGAAGTCATAAAGGAATCAAACCTCTATCTTGGTGATTATTTCAAACCGTAAAAGGACTTTTTAAGCAAGAAAACATAGTCCTCCTTTTCTGAAACTGTAAAACCCTCTGGTTGTTGTATGTAAATATCCTCCTCAAGTTCTCTGTACAAAAATGCATTTTTTACATCTAACTACTCAAGCTCCAAATCATGCATGGCCACAATACCAAGCAAAGCTCAAATTGAACTATGCTTCACAACTGGGGAGAACACATCTGTGAAGTCCACTCCTGGAATTTGACTGTAACCCTTTGCAAAAAGCCTTGCTTTATATCTAGGTTCTTCAACTCCTGGAGTCCTTTCTTTCTTTTTAAACACCCATTTACAACGAACAGCCTTTTTACATTTAGGAAGTTTCACAAGATTCTATGTTCTGTTTTTATGGAGTGATTCCATCTCCTCTTGCATAGCAAACATCCACTTTTCTAAGTCTTCACAGCTAACCGCCTTAGAGTAATTAGATGGCTCTTGGTTTGCATCTATATCTTTAGCCACATTTAAAGCATAAGCAACTAGATCAGCCTCGACATACTTCTTTGGAGGTTTAATTTCTCTTCTAGTTCTATTTTTGGCGATAGAGTATTATGGTGAAGAAGCAACTCTATTCTGAATTTTTGTACTAACTTGAGGAGTCGACTCTATTGTAGATTCTGGATTAATCTAATGCTCCACCTGCTTTTTATTTTCTTTATTGGAAGAGTTTTTAAGAGATAAGTTAGGTAGCATAGCAGTTTCACCAAAAACAACATCTCTGCTAATCAAGATTTTTCTAGTTTTAGGACACTATAACTTATACCCTTTGACAATTGCTTTATAACCAAGAAATACACATCTAATGGATCTCAGACCCAATTTTCCATTATAAACATGAGCATACGCAGAACACCCAAAGATCTTTATATCAGAATAGTCAGCATGATTACCAGACCATACCTCTTGTGGAGTCTTTTTCTCAATGGCAACGGATGGAGATCGATTGATCAAAAAACATGCAGTGGGGCTGCTTCAGCCCAAAACGACATTGGTAAGTTGGCATTTGACAACATACATTGAACCTTCTCCATGATTGTTCTGTTCATTTGTTCTGCAGCGCCGTTTTGCTGTGAAGTATGACGAACTGTCAAGTGTCTCACGATCCCTTCTAACTTGCACAGTTTATTAAACTCATCAGAACAAAACTCTAAGCCATTGTCTGTGCGGAGGTATTTTATTTGTTTTCTCATCTTTTTTCAATCATATTTTTCCAAGACTTAAATGTGGAAAACACATCGCTTTTCTGCTTCAGGAAGAACGCCCAAACTTTTCTAGAAAAATCATCAATAAAAGTTAGCATATAATTAGCTCCACCTCTTGAAGGCACTCTAGATGGGCCCACAGATCAAAATGAATATACTCTAACGTTCCCTTCGTGTTATGGATTCCTCTGGTGAATTAAACTCTCTTTTGGTTCCCAAAAACGCAGTGCTCACAGAACTTTAGTTTGCAAACTCCTTGTCCATCAAGAAGTCCTCTTTTGTTCAATTCTGCCACGCCATTCTCACTTATTTGACCTAGAAGCATATGCCAAAGTTTAGTAATATCATCATCTGACAAGGAAGAGGAAGCGAAAGCTGCATCACCAGTAACAGTAAAAACCCTACAAAACATATAACTTTGGAAATATTAAAACCCCAATTTCAGCTGTGTATCTGTACCTTTTTGAATCAAGAATACTCAACGAAATTAAATTTCTCTTCAATTCTAGAACATGTTGCACGTCACTAAGTGTCCTGACAACTCCGTCAAACATCTTAACTTTAATCGTTCCAACACCTGCAATTTTACACGAAGTATTATTTCATCACAACAAGGGAACCTTTGGAAAACTTCAAAACCCCACTTTCAGTTGTGTATCTATACCCTTTTGAATCAAGAGTACTCAATGAAATTAAATTTCTCTTCAATTCTAGAACATGTTGCACGTCACTAAGTGTTCTGACGACTCCATCAAACATCTTAACTTTAATCGTTCCAACACCTGTAATTTTACACGAAGTATTATTTCCCATCAAAACAACACCTTCAGACACTGTTTTGTAAGTTGTAAACCAATACCGATTGGGACTCATGTGGAAGGTGCAGCCCGAATGAAGGATCCACTCCTTGCTCACTTTAGAATTGTTGATAGAAGCGACTAGAAGTTTACCATCACTGTAGTCTTCTACAACATTAAGCTTCACCATATTTTTCTAGTTGTTTTCCCTTTTTGCTCTTGTTCTGTAGCTTATAGCACTCAGATTTAATGTGTCTTCTTTTTTTTAGATTTACCTTTGTTTGAAGACTTTGATCTACCTTTAGATTTACCGCGAGGATTTCGTTCCTGTGTCCTTCCACGATCATCATCAGCATTTCGATCTTGTCTCCCACGAACAATGACAATGTAACACCCCTAATCCCGTAACCAACACCGGTCTAGGGTTAAAGGCATTATCAGACAAAGCGAATCCTTTTTACAGATATTTCATAATATAATTCATCAAATCCAATCAAAGTGTCTCTTAAATAGGTCTACAAGACCTCAAGTATACTTTAAGAAGGGTACGAGACTAAACCAAATACATATGAAAACTTTCAAAAATTTAAAAAATTTTCAAAGTTACAGAGGTCACACACCCGTGCGGGCAGGCCGTGTGCCTCCCACGGCCTCAGACACGCCTGTGTGCCTCACCCGTGGTCGCTACTGACTTACACCACACGGCTAGTCACACGCCCGTGTGTCTAGCCCATGGTCGAGTCTAACTTGTTTTATAATGCAACCATTAGAGACACGATCGAGCCACACGCCCGTGTGCTCAACCGTGTGGGCAATTATTGGCCATTTACAAGGCCAAAATGCCACCCACACTTTGGGTCATTCCTACAAACACAATTAAGCATCCATCCAAGCACAGATGGCAACCAAAACATACCAAATGGTCATCTTTTTAACTTATTCAAGTACATTTCAAACATACCAACTCATATGCCATTTAGCTCAATGTATTCACAAGCATTTCTAAACATAAATCATCCACAACTTATCAATTCTTTATGACATCTTTACATCTATATCATACCAACTTTGCATCACACAAACATAGGACAAATAATACCATATGCACATCCATTTACAAGCCATATCACATAGCTTATATATTCAACTCAAAATATCAACCATTTCAACTAGACTATACATGCCATACTTAAATATATACACTCTCAAAAGGTACCAAAATAGAGTTGATAGTGTAGTGATGATCCTCGACGATCCCTGATCGTGTCTGAAAGTCTTATATAATGAATGATCGAGCCTAGAAACTAACTATGACAACGAATAAGGCAAGCAAACCTATCGTTTGGTAGTATAGCTATGGCAAGACCAGAAATATCGTATCCTCAAGGACCAAGAGTAATAGTAATTACTATCTTTTTTTTATTTAGCCTAAGAATTAAGGGAATTGTTGTTTAATCTAAAACTAACTAATTACTAAGCTAAAGATGCTAAGTCACAGAAAAAGAATTGGGGAAATACTTTTGGGAAAACCAATTGATTAAGACAATACCCGAGGAAGAATCCACCTAGACTTCACTTGTTATTTAACTCTGAACCAGATGATTTATTCACTTGACTTGATCCGCGGGATTCCCTAATTTATATTAATACCTCTCTCGAGGCTTCTAACATCTAACCCTAGGTTGATTAATTGAAATCTCTTTCTAATTAAAACCCCTAGAATTGCATTAGCTCAATCTGTGGACTCCCATATTAGGTTTGACCCTAATCCGGCAGATTTTCGTTGTCCTATCTCTAGGAGTGCGATCAAGTCCGCTTAACTATGCTAGATCTACTCTTAAACAGGGACTTTTGCTCCACTGCCTAAGCACATCAATACTTGAATCAATATCCTAAAATATCAAAACAAGAATTAAGAACACATAATTAAGAACAAATCAAGTATTTATCATATAGTTCAAAAAACAATAACAATATCCATCTCAGGTTTCATCCCCCTCAGGCATTTGAAGGGTTTAGTTCATATTTATAAAGGAATACAGCTCAGAAGAAAGTATAAAACAAAACATAAGAAAAACCTTAAAACCCCCTAAAGGAAACTGAAGGGAAGATCTTTCGTCTTGAGTATGATTCCAACTTCTTGAGATGGATCAACTAGCTGTCTTCGAGTAAATCCCACAATTCGGCCCTCTCTAGCTTTGCCTCTTCGGCCTCCCCCCGACACACCTTTTAGGTCACACTTAGGGTCTTTATATAGGCTTCCAGAATGTCTTTCTTTGCCACCAAGTATCTTAATTCGAATGGAATTAAAACAGGTCACGGTAGGGACACGCCCGTGTAAATCGAGCCTAGGCCGTGTTCGAGTCTGCTAAAGAGGCACGGCCGTGTGGCGAACTCCAGGCCGTGTGAATATCGTACCTTGGCCCATTTTCTCTGTTTTTGGCCCGTTTCTCGTTCTTTTCATCCTCTTATCGTCTCCTAAGTATAAAACATGAAATTAAAGGATTAGAAGCATCCAATTCCACAAATCAGAGGATAAATCATCCAAAAGTATGCTAAATATGGGATTTAAAATATGTACATATTATGGTTTATCAACCCCCGAGCCTTCCGTAGCTTTGATGATCTATAAAATAATGCAAACACACACAGAGTAAGCTTTCAAAAGCATAGTAAGCCATATACAAATAAACTTAACATAAAATGCACATAATCATATAATACAATTTTATTTATGTCTTTCAATTGCAAATTCATCACATTTTCTTTGGCTTATTTGTTTAGCCATAGCATACCAACACATCATATCTCAAAGCATCTATTTTGCTTATATCATAGTCATACATATATCAAATTTTATCACATTACACCAATGCACATATTTCCCTTTTGCAAGTCCATAATACTCACCTTTCAAGCTTAAACAAAGCATATACATCAAATGTACCTGAAACGAATATACAATTCACATAGTCATTCGTTTTTCTCAGACTTGCCCGTTGAACCGTTCGGAATCAAATAGGATGCTCGGAATACTCAGAATAATCGTACAATGCCAACGTCCCAGACGTGGTCTTACATGTAACCACATATCGATGCCACTGTCCCAGACAGGGTCTTACACGAATTGATACGATGCCAATTTCCCAGACATGGTCTTACACATAAATCTCAAATCGATGCCAACCTCCCAGACGTGGTCTTATACGAAATCTCAAGTCAATGCTAACGTCCCAGACGTGGCCTTACATGATATCACATATCAAAAACCTATGTCATGACATATAAAATCCTATCTATTCCTAGGTTCGTACGGGACTTTTCGGACACTGATACATTGTCAATATTTTCTCGGATTTCACACATATATCGTCCAAAGCCATTCATCACAATTCAATATCAAATGAACATGAATAATTCAACTTAAATACATTTATTTGTATATAGACTTACCTCGGATTCGAATAAACATACGGACTCGACTATTCGATCACTTTCGACTTTCCGTGATCTAAATCTGTTTTCTTCGGTTCTTGATCTATGAAAATTCAAATTTAACTTATTTATTCACCAATTCATTCAATTTAATCCAAGAACACATATTTAGGGCAATTTACAATTTAGCCCTCACATTTTCACATTTTAACATTTTAGTCCTTATTTCACAAAATTACAAAATACACAAAATTTGCACATACCATGCTTAGGCCGAATATTACCCATGCTTATACAAGTCCATACATTTCATTTATTTCATATTTTAGTCCCTCAAAATATTATTTTCTCAATTGAGTCCAAATTACTCAAATTCGTCAAAAATCCAAAGACAAACTATGTTAATCTAACACATATATTCCATATTTCATCCTCAAACATCATAAAACTCATGAATTCATCAATGGCATATTCAAAATCATCATCAATTCAAGAAATTAAAGCATGGGTTTTGAAGAACACAAAGCAACGTTCACAAAAACGTAGAAATTATCAAAAACAGAACAAAAACTAACCTTGAATCAAAGAACATCAATGGTCGAATATCACAAACTTCAAACCTTCTTTTTCTTTTCTAATTTTCGATGGAAGATGGATGATAATGGCCATTTTCATGCTTTTATTTTATTATAACACATTATTTAACACATTTATTAAATTACCCTTAATGAATAAATTATAAACACTTAATAAACATGCCTTAAACCGTCCATGCTATAAACAAATGGCCTGATTTCATTTCAAGGCCTTCATATTAAAAGAACATGGTATTAAAGCACTTTAACAATTATCAAGGCGCTTTTGCATTTTACGCGATTTAGTCCTTTTCTCAAATTAAACATACAAACGGACAAATTAATTCACGAAAATTTCACACATACTAATTCAGATGCTGATGACTCAAAAATAATTTTAAAATATTTTTCTAACTCGAATTTGTGGTCTCAAAACCCCTATTCTGACTAGGGTCAAAACCGGACTGTTACAATTCTCCCCCCTTTAGGGATTTTCGTCCTCGAAAATCTTATCGTTAAATATGTTCGGCTATTGTTGTCTCATAAAATCTTCAGGCTCCCACGTAGCCTCTTCAACTCTGTGTCGATGCCACAGTAGTTTTACTAACGGAATTTTCTTATTTCTCAATTCTTTCAATTCACGAGCTAAAATGCAGATCGGTTCTTCTTCATCAGTCATATCAGGTCAGATTTCAATTTCAGACGGAGAAATCACATGTGACAGATTGGATCTGTATCATCTAAGCATTGATACGTGAAATACATTATGAATCTTTTCTAGTTCCGGTGGCAACATCAATCTATATGCAACAGGTCCAATGCGTTCGATAATTTCATACGGTCCAATGAACCTCGCACTTAATTTGCCTTTTCGTCCAAATCGGAGTACTTTCTTCAACGGAGATACTTTCAAGAACACTTTATCACCGATATCAAACTCAATATCTTTTCTTTTCAAATCTGCATAGGATTTCTGACGATCAGACGCTACTTTCTGACTATCACGGATCACTTTTACTTTCTGTTCAGTGTCTTTTACCAAATTGTCCCCATGTATCTTACTTTCACTAAGCTTAGTCCAATACAGAGGTGTTCGACATTTGCGTCCATACAAAGCCTCATAAGGTGCCATTTTGATGGTCGGCTGAAAACTATTATTATATGCAAATTCAATCAATGGTAAATAATGTTCCCACGTACCATCAAACTCATGGATGCAACATCTCAACATATCCTCGAGAATCTGAATAATCCGCTCGGACTAACCATCAGTCTGAGGGTGAAAAGCCGTACTGAAATACAATTTAGTACCCAAAGCTTCTTACAATTTCTTCTAGAATCGTGATGTAAATCTCGGATCTCTATCAGACACGATAGACAGTGGCACTCTGTGCAATCTCACAATATCAGAAATGTAAAGCTCAGCTAACTTATCAAGTGAATAATCAGATTGTACAGGAATAAAATGGGCTGACTTCGTCAATCGATCAACTACGACCCAAATTGCATCTTTCTTTCTCAGAGTCAAAGGCAAACCAGAAAAAAAATCCATCGTCACTCTATCCCATTTCCACTCGGGAATCAGAATCGGTTGTAACAAACCAGATGGTGCCTGATGCTCAAATTTAACTTGCTGACAGACTAAACATTTCGACACAAAATCATATATATCTCTTTTCATACCAGACCACTAATAGTGTTGCTTCAAATCATGGTACATCTTTGTACTTCCCGGATGAACAGATAGGCGACTATTATGAGCTTCATTCAAAATTAACTATAATAACTCTAGATTCCTCAGAACACAAATCCGATCTCGAAATCTCAAACAGTCATCAACGTTAATTCAAAATTCAGAGTCAAAGCTTGAATCACACTGAGCTCGTTTCTCTAGCATTTCATTATCAACTTTCTGAGCATCACATATTTGTTGTAAAAACAATGGTTTCGCTTTCAATTTAGCTAACACTGAACCATCATCAAAGAAGTCTAAATGAGCATTTATAGCACACAATGCAAACAGTGATTTCTGACTCAATGCATCAACAACGACATTTGCATTACCCGGATGATAATCTAACACAAGCTCGTAATCTTTCAACAACTCTAACCATCTTCTCCATCCCAGATTCAAGTCTTTCTGAGTCATCAAATACTTCAAACTTTTATGATCTGAAAACACGTGGCATTTCTCACCGAAAAGAGAATGGCGCCAAATCTTTAATGCAAACACAATTGCAGCTAGCTCAAGATCGTGTGTCGGATAATTCTTTTCATGTTGCTTTAATTGTCTAGAGGTATAAGCTATAACTTTGCCTTCCTGCATCAAAACACATCCTAGACCATTCAATGAAGCATCACTATAAATCATGAATTCTTTACCCGAGTCTGGTTGTACCAAAACTGGAGCTTCAGTCAACAGAGTTTTCAACTGATCAAAACATTTTTGACATTTATTGGATCATTCAAATTTCACATCTTTCTGAAGTAATCTTGTCAATGGAGTATCAATCATCGAAAATCCTTTTACAAACCTTCGATAATAACCAGCAAGTCCTAGAAAACTGCAAACTTCAAACACATTCTTCGGAGGTTTCCATTCCAAAATAGCAGAAATCCTGCTCGGATCAACTCGTATACCAGATGCTGACACAATATACCCTAGAAAACTAACTTCTCTTAACCAAAATTCACATTTGCTGAGTATCGCATACAATTGCTTTTCACGCAGATTCTGTAACACGATTCTCAGATGTTCAGCATGCTCAATCTCATCACGTGAATAAATCAAAATGTCGTCAATAAATACAACAATAAATCGATCTAAATAGGGTCTGAAAATTCTATTCATCAGATCCATAAAAACAGCAGGAGCATTTGTTAGTCCGAAAGGCATAACTAAAAACTCATAATGCCCGTACCTCGTTCTAAAAGCAGTTTTCAGAAATCAGAATCTTTTACCCGCAACTGGTAGTATCCCGATCTCAGATCTATCTTTGAAAACACTGTAGCTCCTTTCAGTTGATCAAACAAATCATTAATTCTGGGCAGAGGATATTTATTCTTTATAGTCACTTTGTTCAACTGACAGTAATCAATGCACATTCTCATCATGCCATCTTTCTTTTTCACAAACAGAACAGGAGCACCTCAAGGTAAGAAACTCGGTCTTGCGAATCCTCTGTCGGTCAACTTTTGCAACTGTGACTTTAAATCTTTCAACTCTGTTGGTGCCATTCTATACAGAGCTATCGAAATAGGAGTTGTTCCCGACAACAAATCAATACCAAATTCAACTTCATGTACAGAGGTAATCCCAGCAATTCTTCAGGAAATACATCAGGGAATTCACAAACAACTGGCACTGATTCAACTTTCTTTTCAGTTACTTTCGAGTCAATCACATAAGAAAAATAAGCTTCATAACTCTTTTTCACATAACTCTTGAGTTTTCATCACTAATATCACAGCAGGTAACCCATTCAAATCATTAGACTCAATCTGAACTATTTTATCATTCTGACATCTCAAATCAATAATCTTTCTTTTGCAATTCACAACTGCATCATGCAATGTTAACTAGTCCATACCCAAAATTATATCAAACTCATCAAAAGGTAATAGCATCAGATCAGTTGGAAAACAAACATCTCTAACCATTAGAGGACAATTCTTGCATACTTTGTCAATCAAGACATTTTTACCTAAGGGGTTCAATACTCTAATAACAAATTCGGTAGACTCTACAGGCAAAGTCTTACTAGATACTAAGTTCATGCATAAATACGAATGAGTAGAACTTGGGTCTATCAATGCAATCACAGAAGTATCATAAAGAGTAAATGTACCCGTAATAACATCTGGAGATGAAGCTTCCTCATGGGCTCGGATGGCATAAGCTTTAGCTGGCACTCTAGCTTCAGATCTCGCAACTAAGTCTTTCATAGCTCTCTGCCTACCACTGACATTCCTTGTATTTTGAGAAAGTCTACCTCTAGCTGAAACATTATCAGATCTCAGATTCTGAACAATCTCTTGCTCAACAGACTTTGGGCAATCTCAGATAAAATGGTCTAAAGATCAGCATCTAAAATAGGCTCGATCATTCAACCTACAACTTCCCGAATATCTTTTACCACAATATTTACATTCAGGTCTTTCAGATCGAACATTTCCAACACTAGCCATCGAAGTTGCTGGAGCTTTGGAATTCAACTGTAATCTAGCTCGGTCTCTATTCGAATGTCCCATATTAACCTTTGAACGACTTTGTTCATCTCTGAATTTCTTTGAAGTAGAATGAAATGTTTCACTTTGAAATCTCTTTCTTACATCTCTAGTTTCAGACTTAGCTTTTCTTTTATCTTTCCCGAGTGCCTTAGCTTTACATGCTCGGTCAACAAGCAAAACGAACTCTTTTATTTCCAGAATCCCAACTAGCAAAAGGATATCTTCATTTAGGTCGTCTTCAAACCGTTTACACATTATTGCCTCAATTGAAACACATTTCCGAGTATATTGGCTTAGTCTCACGAACTTTCGTTCATATTCGGTGACAGACATGCGACCTTGTTTCAATTTCAGAAATTCTTTTCGTTTTTTATCTATAAATCTCTGGCTGGTGTATTTCTTTCGGAACTTAGACTGAAAGAAATCCCATGTAACCCGTTCCTTCGGAACAATGGAAATCAAAGTCTTCCACCACTGATAGGCTGCGTCTCGTAACAAAGGAAAAAACACATTTTATGCATTCTTCAGGGGTTAATGTCAATTCATCAAATACTCGGATAGTGTTCTCGAGCCAAAACTCAGCTTTCTCAGTACCATCATCACTAGTGGCCCTGAAATCTTCAGCCCCATACTTACTGATTTTATCGATCGGAGGTTTATTCAATAGATTCCAGCTTATAACCGGAGGTACAACAGAAGTCTGAAGAGGATTAGGCAGGGCAGAGGTTGTGAAACAGCCGAATTAGTTCTTACGTACTGAGTGAACCACTCATTCATCATTTGGAAGATGGCTTGTTTAGCCTCTCCCTCTTGACCGCTAGTAGCCGGTCTCGAATTAGATGGCACCGTCCCTTGAGCGGGAGCAAGTGCATTACTTTCAACATCGTCAGCTACGGCTCTTTCACGATCCATTACGATACGAAGAACACATTTTACACGGCAGGATTCATCACACTATCACATTTCATATTTATGACATGTATAGCTAGACTCTCTTACGCTACGTTAGTCCGAGAATCGACTAAACTGTAGCTCTGATACCAATCAAATGTAACACCCCTAATCCCGTAACCATCACCGATCTAGGGTCAAAGGCATTACCGGACAAATCGGATCCTTTTACAGATATTTCATAATATAATTCATCAAATCCAATCAAAGTGTCTTTTAAATAGGTCTATAAGACCTCAAGTATACTTTAAGAAGGGCTCGGGACTAAACCAAATACATACGAAAACTTTTAGAAATTTAAAAATTTTTCAAAGTTACAGAGGTCAAATGCCCGTGTGGGCAGGCTGTGTGCCTCCCACGGCTTCTGACATGCTCGTGTGTCCAAGCCGTGTTAAAACAGTGCATACATACTGACTTGTCCATAAGGCCGTGGACATGCCCGTGTGCCTCACTTGTGGTCGCTAATGACTTACACCACACGGCCAGTCCCACGCTCGTGTGTCTAGCACGTGGTCGAGTCTGACTTGTTTTGTAATGCAACCACGAGAGACACGGTCGAGCCAGACGCCCGTGCGCTTAACCGTGTGGGCAATTATAGCCATTTGCAAGGCCAAAATGCCACCCACACTTTGGGTCATCCCTACAAACACAATTAAGCATCAATCCAAACACAATTGGCAACAAAAAACATACAAAATGGTCATCTTTTTAACTCATTCAAGTACACTTCAAACATACCAACTCATATGCCATTTAGCTCAACTTATTCACAAGTATTTCTAAACATAAATCATCCACAACTTACCAATTCTTTATGACATCTTTTCATCTATATCATACCAACTTTGCATCACACAAACATAGGTCAAATATTACCATATGCACATCCATTTACAGGCCATATCACATAGCTTATATATACAACTCAAAACATCAACCATTTCAACTAGACTATACATGTCATACTTAAATATTTACACTCTCAAACGATACCAAAATAGAGTTTTGGCTCATTTGTTTAGCCATAGCATACCAACACATCATATCTCAAAGCATCTCTTTTGCTCATATCATAGCCATACATATATCAAATTTTATCACATTACACCAATGCACATATTTCTCTTTTGCAAGTCCATAATACTCACCTTTCATGCTTAAACAAAGCATATACATCAAATGTACCTGAAACGAATATACAATTCACATAGTCATTCATTTCTCAGACTTGCCCGTTGAACCGTTCGAAATCAAATAGGATGCTCGGAATACTCAGAATAATCGTACAATGCCAATGTCCCAGACGTGGTCTTACATGTAACCACATATCGATGCTACTATCCGAGACATGGTCTTACACGAATCGATAAGATGCTAATGTCCCAGACATGGTCTTACACCGTAAATCTTAAATCGATGTCAACGTCCCAGACATGGTCTTATACGAAATCTCAAGTCTATGCCAACGTCCCAGACGTGGTCTTACATGATATCACATATCAAAAACCTATATCATGACATATAAAATCCTATCTATTCCTAGGTTCGTACGGGATTTTTCGGACACTAATACATTGTCGATACTTTCTCGGATTTCACACATATATCGTCCAAAGCCATTCATGACAATTCAATATCAAATGAACATGAATAATTCAACTTAAATACATTTATTTGTATATAGACTTACCTCGGATCCAGATAAACGTACGGACTCGACTATTCGATCACTTTCGACTTTCCACGATCTAAATCTGTTTTCTTCGGTTCTTGATCTATACATTTTCAAATTTAAATTTTTTATTCACCAATTCATTCAATTTAATCCAAGAACACATATTTAGGGCAATTTACAATTTAGCCCTCACATTTTCACATTCTGACATTTTAGTCATTATTTCACAAAATTACAAAATACACAAAATTTGCACATAACATGCTTAGGCCGAATATTACCAGTGCTCATACAAGTCCATACATTTCATTTATTTCACATTTTAGTCCCTCAAAATATTATTTTCTCAATGGAGTCCAAATTACTCAAATTCATCAAAAATCCAAAGACAAACTATGTTAATATAACACATATATTTCATATTTCATCCTCAAACATCATAAAACTCATGAATTCATCAATGGCATATTTCAAAATCATCATCAATTCATAAAATTAAAGCATGGGTTTTGAAGAACACGAAGCAACGATCACAAAAACGTAGAAATTATCAAAAAACTAACAAAAACTAACATTGAATCAAAGAACATCAATGGTCGAATATCACAAACTTTAAACTTTCTTTTTCTTTTCTAAATTTCGGTGGAAGATGGATGATAATGGCCATTTTCATGCTTTTATTTTATTATAATAAATTATTTAACACATTTACTAAATTACCCTTAATTGATAAATTATAAACACTTAATAAACTTGCCTTAAACCGTCCATGCTATAAACAAATGGCCTAATTTCATTTCAAGGCCTTCATATTAAAAGAACATGGCATTAAAGCACTTTAACAATTATTAAGGCACTTTTGCATTTTACGCTATTTAGTCCTTTTCTCAAATTAAGCATACAAACGGACAAATTAATTCACGAAAATTTCACACATACTAATTCACATGCTGAAGACTCAGAAAATAATATTAAAATATTTTTCTGACTCGGATTTGTGATCCCGAAACCACTGTTCCGACTAGGGTCAAAACCAGACTGTTACAGAGACCTTCTCCCTAAGAGTCGGGTTTAACCACAAGATGCTTCATCTTATCATACGAGGTCAAAGAATCATAAACCTCATCAACTGTGAGAGAGTCGCGGCTATATAAAATCGTGTCTCTAAAGGTTGAATGAGACGGGGGCAATGGACAAAGTAGAATCAACCTTATTCTAAAATAAAATAAAAGAAGTGTAGTTCTATATAGATTTTACTTTTATTTTATTTTACCACTGTATTTTATTTAAAGAAGGATTCGGGTCACTTAAATTCTAACAATAATGAAAAAATATTGATAAATATAATTAAAATATAATTTTGTCTTAAAATTTAGATTTCGCCCGTAATCTCATATTACCTAATAAAGAGGTCGTAATGAAATTACACCTTATATTACAGGATGGTTGTAATGTAAAACTACGGGAAGGTTAAAATATTAAAATTTAAACACCGTAATCTCATTCTAGAATGTAATATTACGGCCCGTAATATTATATTCAGCAAACCAAACACCTCCTTAGTGTTTGTCAAATTTAAACTCTTGTGTTGGTTTGGAAGGGCACACAATATTGCTATATTAATGCCTATGCTTGTATTTTTTTTTTTATCTTTATTTGGCTTCCAATTATTCTATTTATTTTGGAGTTCTTTTTTTAAGTGAGTTGGACTCTTTTATAGACGAATTATATAGGATGGCTGCAAAAAAGTGAGGTTGGCTCAACGTTTGCAACATTGAGAAGACACCATGATAGGGAAGCCCTTCATACATTTTGACAAAAAAAAAAAAAAAAAAAAAACAAGGGGAGTAGAAGATGATGTATACTGTTGTTGATTTGAGATGCCCATATATATATATATATATATTTAGAGGGATGAATAAATTGCTCTGTGTTGAGCATTTTTGTTGTGTTTGTGATGCGCCTATTATGAAATTTCTTTACTATTTTTGGTAATTTGTTGAAGATCTCTTTCATAGATACAAACTTTAATTTCAGAGCATATATCTCATAAACTTTTATCTCTTATGAATCTTTGTTGATAATTTGGTACACATTGAAAGGGGGAGATTTGACATGATGCTATGTCTATGGGGCGGACTCATTTTCTTGAAGATATTTGCCTAATTCTTTGTTTAGCATGTTTAGTAAAAATGAAAAAAAAAAAATTGTTGGGACTTCAACTATTCATGGTACAATTGTTTCATTCTATGTTCGATAATCACATGGGATTTTGTTCTTATTTTAAAACGTTTGACTTGGTCTTATTTATTTGGATATTAAGACTTTAATTTCAAAAAAAAAAAAAAAAGAGAGAGAGATTTTGTAAATAACTTCATCAAATTAAAATGTTAAATGATCTAGTCAAATTATTTGGAGATGCTGCTAGCCTTCATGCTCATTGGAATTATCTTTTGGAGTGCTTTGTTCCAGCCGTCTTTATTGTTCTTACTTGTATTTTATTTGTTTTGTTGCACTCTTTATCTAAGCATTCTTGAAGAGTAAAACTTGATTGTAATTGAAGTATTTCGTGCGAGTAATTATAACAATTGAACAAGTGGTTCCAAACCAGACCAAAAAAATTAAACAAGCATTCTTAACTAAAAAAACCATTTACCTGGCTTCAAAAAACAACCATTTACCTAGATCAAAGTAAAATAGTAAGACTGGTCTTAGTCCCAAAAGAAATAAAACGTGTTCACAAGGGTTTAATATGACTCATTCAATAGTCATTCAAACCACACAAAAAAATCTAATTCAAAATAAATATATATTTTAAATGATGAAGGAGCAAATCAACGAGAAAGAGAAATTTACTGTTTCTTTTTGGTTTTTTTTTTTTTTTTTTTCGACAAAGGATGCCAAAGTGAAAGCTTGAAAATTGAAGAAAAGAGAAGAGGTTTCCTTCAAATAAACGTGGATACAAGATACGATGAACTGCTCAAATAAAACCTCCCACAACTTTAACACAGATCCAACAAAGGTACTTCATGGTACTTTAATGAAGATGATTGACGAGTTTCTTTTTTAAAGATGAAAATGAAATTAAAAATGAGAACAAAAGTTAGGGTTGGGGTTTAGAAATGGGATTGAGATTTGATAGTCAGGAGAATCGAGAAGAAAACTAAAAATAATATTATTCAAAACAAAATAAAAATTTTAATTGAAATCACATCGTTTTATTGTTCAGTTCATTTGAGTTGTTTGAATTGCAAAATTCAACTTGAATTATAAAACCACATAACCAATTTAAATTTATTTAAATAATTTAAGTAACTTAATTCAATTAGCTTAAAAATTAAAAATAAAAATCAATTTTTCGATTCAAATCTAATTGCACTTTTTCTCACCCTTAATTTTACTCATATTAACGCCATACTTGTAACCTTAACTTCATACACTTGAGCTGCATCTCTATGGAATATGTATGCTAAATGGCATTACATATATCTTTCGCAGTTGCTAAAAATATATAATTCTTGCTAATCTTTGGTATCATAGAATTCCATAACCACATTTTCCTCATCCCATGCTACAAATTTTGGAATCCCTTGGTTTAGGACCTACTCCCTTTTGATGGCTACTCTTTTTTTTTTTCCTTTCTAATATTGTCTAAATCAGTTAACACCACTTGATATATATTTTTTTTTTCCATCCAATTTGTAAGAAGCCTAAATAATGTTTGGCAATTCCCCTACTATTGGACTACTATATTAGTGATTCTTTTCTCTGGGATATAATAAAAAAATTACAATAAATAATGAGGGATGGAAAGATACAGTCGACAACGAAGGTCAAGTGGATAACAAAAATGGTGTTTTCAAGAATGAAAGCTGATAAAGGAGAAATTTCTAGAAAATGGGTTTGGTGTTAATGAAAGCGGAAAAAGAAAAATACAAAGCCCTAAGCAAAATCATACAATTTTAATACCATGTAATTTGAAGTAAAACTCATCCATATTTTATTCAGTAGTAGGATTCCTATATTCACTAATTTTCTTTAAATAACATAATTTATAGGGTAAATTATATTAGTAGTCACTCAATTATTAGTAAGTTTTTCTTGTTATCCATCTATAAAAAGTTACAAAATGATCATCTAGCTATTTGATTTTATCTTTTATGGTCACCGGACATTAGAATGACTAACGGAAAGATGACGTGACAGTTTTTAAGATAGGGATAATAGTAATTTTAACCCTCAACATTTATACATTGTGTCAATTTAATCTTGATTTTAAAGAATTTAGCCCTCAACATATACACATTGTGCATTTTTGCAATTTTACTTTTCTTTGTGACCCTTTCACCTAAAAAGCTAAAAAAGAATTTATCAACTAAATTTGATTAAAAATATAACAAAAATGGAAATACCCAAAAATCCAAAATAATATTTTTTATCTTCTCTCGTTCTTTGAAAATTAACTTCAATGTCATAAAGTAAAGCAAACTGCAAAAAGGACCAAATTATACAATGTGTAAATGTTGAGGGTTGACTTTTTTTAGAATCAAAACCAAACTGACACAATGTATAAATGTTGATGGTTAAAGTTGCTATTATGCCAATTATAAAAGCTACCAATTTATCTTTTCGTTAATAATTTAATGTTTGGGGACAAAAAAAAAAGTCGAATAGGTGGATGATTATTTTGTAATTTTTCATAGTTGAGTGACTACTAATGTAATTTACCCTAATTTATAAATAAAAGAAATCAATTAATAAATAAATAAATAGGAAAAATAAAAGAAAATAAAAAATAAGCCATTTGATTTACTCCAAAAATATTGCCTTAAAAAATAATAAATAAATATATAAATAGGAAATAAATCAAATATGTAACACTTTAAAACCCGGCCTAAAAATTTTGCTTGGATCTCGGAAGTTACATTGATCACCGAAGTGATCCAAAGTAATTTTACAAAACGGAATGTTAAAATCTCATTTCAAACACAGTTTGCTAAAATCAAACTAAATCGTTTAACATTTTATGTTTCAAAACAGAAATCTAGAGGCGTTTAAACCATTAGAACCAAATCAAATTATTGCTTTATTTGAAATTTCATATTACAAATTTGTGTGGAAAATTTATGTTGTTTTCTCAAATAAGCACAATCCGTGATTCAATAATAGAAAACCGAAACCACGTGAATTAACAGAAAGTCTAAATCAGAACCCATACCACAATTTAAATAATTGCTTACAAACATTTTTAAACCAAACCGTATAAACTTATGAAATTTTTTATATAAATCAAATCAAACTAAACATTCTGAGACCTCCGATGTGCCAAGTCTGTAGCATAATCTCGCATAATACCTTAAAGGAAATAAAACTAAAGGGGTGAGCTACACGAGCTCAGTGTGGATTTAAAATCAAAAGTAAAAAAAAGTGACAAAAAATCAAACCGTATACGGACAAACTACGAAAACCTCGATCAAACGATCAGATATACGAAACGTTACATTGGTCAGACCTCCGATGTGCCAAGTCTGTAGCATAATCTCGCATAATACCTTAAAGGAAATAAAACTAAAGGGGTGAGCTACACGAGCTCAGTGTGGATTTAAAATCAAAAGTAAAAAACAAGTGACAAAAAATCAAACCAGTATACGGACAAACTACGAAAAACCTCGATCAAACGATCAGATACATTACAATCTAGCAATATTAAGCTTATTAGTGGGTACAATTCATTTCACAAGTATCCTAAGATTCAGACAAACAAACATGTATTCTGATGCAGAATGTATGTAGCAAGTAAAAGAATCATAATCAAACACATATGCTCAATGCAAATCGTATGCAACAAGTCAAAACCCACCCAACCATCCGAACACGACTTCAACCACTCTACACACCACATAAGGGCTACAGAAGGCCTGTCCACCCTACACACCACGTAGAACCATAATAGGCTCATCCACCCTACACACCAAGTAATGTGGAACTATACCACTAAAATAACAAAGCTGACATATGTTATACTGTTGTATCACCGTTATTAAGTAATGCAGTTAAACTGTCGGATTAGACTTCCTTCTCTTCGCAACCAAATCCCAGATTTTCATGCAAATGCACAATGTACACAACTTACAGACCATCATACAACGATCATACAGAAACAGAGGTGCACATATTCAATCGATCAAATTCAGAATTAGTTATGATTGTACTTATTTACTAGGCAACATCACATAACAATTAAACAAATCATTAAATTAATGCTATGATTACAACAAATGCACAAAATCAAGCCGAAACAGGGTCCCACCCACCCTTACTAAGGCCTAACCGAGAGACGGAACACAGAAACACAAAATGTGTCAAAATTCAACATAGAAAAAAATCTGTGAAACAGGGTCACACGGCCGTGTGGGAGTGCCTAGGCTGAGTGGAAGCCTACACGCCCATGTGAAAGCTACATATGTCCGTGTGGAGGCGACACATGCCCTGTGTGTAGCTCGTGTAACTCATTTTCTAAAAGAGCCAAAATTCAGTGCAGAGTATACACGCCCGTGTGGCTAAAGGACACCGCCATGTAACCAAGGCACACGCCTGTGTGAAAATCGACAAAATCCCCAAATCGTAGCCACACGGCCTTGTGACACCAAAAATCGCCCAAAAAACCCTAATTCCCAATTTCACACGGCGGAGTAAACCACCCGTGTGTGGCACACGCCCATGTGTCGTGTGGCCACCCGTATGGTCACGAAACCTCACCGAAACAGGCCAAAAATGCGAACTTCTTCAACGGAACGAGTTCCTAACATCAGTAGTACTAAAAAACCCTATTGAAACCAATTGGAAATCAAGAAATCCTCTATCAAAATGACCCCTACTCACCTTGATTTCAAAAACACTCAAGAGATCGTCGAATTCCATAGAATTCGACAGCTAATCGATAGTACAAATAAGTAGTTTCAGAACACACACCTCATTCGCGATTTAAAACACCCAAAACTGATCGACGCCTCAAATCCACCACATACACAAGAATTTCAACGAACACAAATGTTAATCCTGTCCTAGGAAGACAAGAACAAGAACTCGATATTGGGGAAGGAAAGAGTAAATTTTACGTGACAAAAGGGGTGGGAACGTGAGAGAGAAAGTAAATTGGAAAAGAGGAAAAATAATAAAATAAACGTGGAAGGTACTCTTTTAAGTCTCATTAAAGTAAAATAATTAAAATTAAATTAAAGAAAAAAGAACCAAAATTAAAGCTAAAATCCTCTCTGACACACATGAGGATTCAAACTCAAAACTCAAAGGTAAACTAACACATATCCAACCACCAAACCAACAGGCTTATTCTAATACTAAAATGCGAAATTAAACACAATAAGTCAACCTACTCACTAACCCTTACTTCAAACCTCAAAACTTCTAACCTCAAATTCTAGGGTGTTACAAAATTAAAAAAAATTGTTGTCTCACATACGCACCACTTGTCAATGCAAGACATGGAACACTAATATACGTTTGAACTTAGAGAAAGAAAGTGAGTAAACTACTTATGTTTTTGGTCATGTAATTATAAAAAATTAAAAAAATTATTATTTAACTATTCAATTTTATCTTTTTAGTCACCAAATTATCTTGGTGTTTCGTGTGTTTCTATTTTTACGTTAGACAACTAGTGACCAAAGAAGACAAAATTGATAGTTGGGTGATCATTTTGTAATTTTTCATAGTTTGATAAAAAAAAGAATTTACTAATAATTGGGTGATCATTTTGTAACTTTTAATAGTTAAGTGACCTCTACTGTGGTTTACCCAAAAAATATTATCCAAAAACCAAACAATATTTTAAAAGAATTAAGTATTTACAAGAATTATAATTAAAATACTATATTATTTATGTTAAGAATAAAGATAAAATATATTATAAATTAGTTAAATACTTTCAAAAATTCTAAAAATTTTGGTGTACAAATATTTAATAAACTTATAATTATACATCATCATTTAATTAATTTATAAAAACGAAGCATTATTTGGAGAATTTTAATTGAAAACTATTAATTAATTATTATATTACTTTTAAGTCAAGAATAAAGAAAAAATTAGTTAAATATGTTTTTTAAAATTTTAGAATTATGTAATTAATTTATAATTATTAAGCATTTGTCTAAATTGATGTAATGAGTCAACAAGATATTGACTCTATTTGATAATGATTAAAATATTATTATTTTAAAAGTAAATTTCTTGGAATTTGAACCTAAAGCACTATAATTTTTAACATATTCATTTTATCATTTCAATTAAATTCTTACTCTTTTTTTATATTATTTTTTTACAAATATATTTATTATATAATTATATTCTTCACTCACATTATGAATATGTTATAATTTAATATAATTTAATTTCCGGTGAGTTATGTCATGTATATATTAAATAATATGCATTGACAAATTGCCCTTATATGGGTATGATAGTTTTATATGTGTATGATAATTATTTTTAACCTTTAAAAAAACATTTTATGAATGGTAAAATGTTTAAAAAAGTTATAAATTATAAAAGTGGTTTTTAAAAAATATTTGTTTTGAATTAATTTTAAATTCAAATATTTTAGGGAAATCTAATAAAAAAAGTTATAAAATTGTCATTAAATTATTTGAAAGTTTTTATTTAAATCACTGAACTATTTGAAACTTTTTATTTAAATCAATAGGCTATTAAGCTTTTTTTTTTTAAAGTCCAACTAGCATGCTCTAAGCGACAATCCGACGATCAATATGAAGGATTAGTAACCATTGACTAGTAGAAGAACATACCTTCGATCCAAGTTGATCCGACAATCAGTGTCGGAGATCGGAAAAGAAAGCTATTTGGATTTTGGTTTGCATATTCGTGACATTCAAAATTGTTTCATGAAAAGTAATTGAACTTTAAAAGAGAAAGGGAATGAGAACTTTCGATTGGTGCAAGCAGTGTAAATAAAGAAGGCTATACAACAATAATTTTTACAATCCAATAACTTGAATAAAAATTTTTCAAATAATTCAATAACTATTTTATAATATTTTAAAACTAATTCAATCCCGCTTTTTTCTTTACTTATCCATGTGACTTTAGCCAAAATTTAATGCCGGCTAATCATATGCACCACATCCCGTTTAGTCAAATCTATGTTAGTTTATGTATCCACTTCCATCGGTACATAAAATTATTGAATTTTTTTCCTAAACTTTTTTTAAAATATTTTGTATTCATTATTTCGTCCAACACATTTATATATAAGATGGATTTATAATCTTTCAAATGAATAATTTAAATTTTTTTAATGTACCAGTTTTAACGCTCATTTAATGGTCCAAGCCTCTGAACTTTGCTAATCAAGACGTTGCAGTGGGAGAAATGGAACGAAATATCCTAACAACTTTATATATTTTTAAGAATATTAAATACTTAAATATTATACTCCGGAATATTTAAACTAACAAAGATCAAATTAAAGATTTGGGCAAAATGATAATATTTTAATACATAATTAGGTTAAGCAAAACACAAATTTTGGCACATTGATTTAAGTACCAACTACCTTTGAGCTGGGAAGTTATATTCCAAAAGATGTGGTTGTGTCACAATTTAATGTATGTGTAAATAAAAATATTTTATTAAAAAATTCTAATTTTTGAATAATTATTAAATTTAATATTTTGTTTTTATTAATATTTTAAGATTTTTAAAGTATGTTTATGTCTAGAACTCTCACTTTAGCAAGAAGAATTACAACATACAGCAAGAAAGAATTGGTAAACTGAAGAGCAAATGAACTTCATCTTATTGAATAAAAAACCTTGCCTATGAAGGCATAGTTTAGAGCATTTTATAGAAACTTGCTAACTAATTCAACAATAGAATAATAGAAACAACAACTGACTTAACAAACTTAATAGTCAACTACCACAGTTGACTTAATCCTTAACATTCACCTAGCTGTCACTTCCCTCTCTGTAAATAGGCGAGCTGTCATAGTGAATTGGTGTGATGCAAACTATCACTGTAAAGTGGCGTGCTGCAAACTATCGTCGTGAATTGGGGTGCTGCGAGATGACACCATGAAGTGGCGAGTTGTGAGCTGTCACTGTAAAGTGGCGAGCTGGGAGACCATATCTGGTGACAACTTTGAGTAGTATCTGAACCGCGTAAAACTTCTAGCTGAAAGAGGCTTCGTGAGTACATCTGCCACCTGGTCTTGAGCTGGAACATGACCTACAACCAATTTTCCAACTGCCACTCGTTCTCGGACAAAAAACAAGTCAAGCTCCACATATTTGAATTTGGAATGTAGCACCAAATTAGTTGATACTGCTACTGCACCTGAATTATCACACCATAGGGTTGTCTTTCCTACAATCTGAACTTGCAATTCAGCTAACAATGAGTCCAACAAAGTGAGTTATGTAGTAGCATGAGCAAGACTCCTGTACTCTGCCTCAGTAGTAGACCGAGACACCACTTTCTACTTTTTAGAACCCTAAGAAACAGGATTGCCCCCAAGAAAAATGCAAAAACCTTATGTGGATCTTCTGTCATCTGGGTCAACGCCTCAATTAGCATCCAAGTAGCCTATAAGAGACAGTTGAGAAGCAATAGTGAAGGAGATACCATAGTCTAAGGTGGCTTGCAAATACCTTAGAATGTGTTTAACGACTTTCTGCATGAACTGGCAGACCTTATTAGCAGAAAGTGCAATCCCAAGTCTGGTACTAACAATATATTACAATGCCCCCACTATGCCTACAAGAGCTCATTTTTAGTCAAATCAAAATAGTTGTTTCAGAAGCACAAATTCAAGGTCAAAAAATTTATTTTATTATTATTTTAATGTCTACTGCATGATAGTATGATTGTGTGAAAATTTTGTTGAGAAATTTTATTGTTTAAATGTTCAATTTGATAAAAATGACTAAATCGCGTAAAGTGTAAAACTTGAGTTCTATTAGCTAAAGGTGTCTAATAGCTATAGAACCTTAAAGTGAAGTTTCTTATGTGGTAATTAGACCATTTGAAATATGATTGGACATTTATGGACATATATTAAGTGATTTTAATGAATTATATTAAAGGTTAAAATAGTAAATGATTAAATAACTTAGTAAAAATAATAGAAACCCAAAATCATCTTTAATTTCTATCATCTTCCACCGAAATTTTGAGCTAGGAAACTCCATTGAAGGAGATTAAGCATTCGGCCATTCAAGTTCTTTGCATGGTATGATTTTTGACTCAGTTTTTAATGATTTCTATGTTTTCGGAGTCGTTGTAACTTAATCTATCTAGCCCAGTGACTATTTTGCAACATTTTTAAAGGCTTAGGGTTTTGCCATTGATGAAATAGCATGTGTTTTGATGTTTAAAGATAGAAAATGTGTGCTTATTGTTAGATAAACAACATTTGTAAAGTGATTTTTGTCAAAATTGTCATTTAGGGATTTAATTAAGAAATGTTGAAATTTTATGGTTAAATTGTGAAATAAATGAAAAACATGGGCTGCTAGGGACTTAATTGAAATTCAGCTAGCATAAGTATAAGTTAAATTTTATGAATTTGTATTTTTATGAGATAAGGATTAAATTGTAAAAATGTTGAAATTTAGGGGCAAAAGTGTAAAGTTACCTTAATGTGTATTTTGGACTAAATTGACTAGAGTGATGATTAAATAAGTTAATTTTGATTACATATAGATCAAGAAAAGTGAAATTCAGATTTAGATCGGGGGAAAAACAAAGTATCAGATTAATCAACTTATTTCGTCGTTTTTGCATTCGAGGTAAGTTCGTATGTAATAAGCATTATTATATATGTGTTTTACATGCTTTGACATTGCATAAACTGTGAATACGATCTTGCGGACATATTTGACGATGATTTGGCAAATGTGAAATCCCGATTGAACCTTAGGAATAGATTAGGATACGAATGACATGTCATTAGGGATTATGTCATTTGAGTGCTGGCCCGTGCGTCTTACCGGTGGCTGAGTTATCCAGCATGTGTTGCGGATTCTCGTCAGCTTGTGTGAGTAGCACCATGTAGCTTCGTCATGACCGTCAGCTTGTGTGAGCAGACCCGTTGATAGCTCGAGAGTGAGCATTATATGTGATATGAGATTGAGATAGCTTCGGCTACACATGTGACACTTAGTGTGTGAGATTCCCAGGTATTCGATGATATTTCGAATGGTTCAACGGGTATATCAGAGATGTGATTGAGTATAAATTTGGTACGAGATAGTACAGGTATGTACATGAATCATACAAGCTTTGAAATGAGAAGATTTATGAAATTCGTAACTAACTTGGTGAATAAAAAATGTGGAAGGTTTGTGAATCATTGAGATATGTTATGTTATGTTTGTATTGCTTATATTGTGCATATATGGTAAGTTGATTTTAATGTTACGAACTTACTAAGCTTTATAGCTTACATTGTTTATTTTTCGATGTTCGAAGCTAACTCAATTTGGGAATCGTCGGAGATCGCATCACACTATCAAACTATCACTTTGGTACTTTTAGATCTATATTTTTGGTATATGGCATGTATAGGAAGTATGGCCATTTTTGTTATGGTTTGATAATGAATTTAGTCATTTGAAATGGCTAGTAAATATTAAGTGTTTGGTTTGTATATATCCATGAGAGTTGGCTTATTTTGGTTGATTTGGGTGTGTATATATATGTGAAAATGGCCTATGTCTTGTGTTGATAATTGCTATGTCAATGCTTGTGGTGAATGGTTGATATTAGAGAAATTATATGCTTGTGAGATTAGGCTAAATGATGCAAAATTTGAAGTGTTCATATTGATGATTTTACGAATGTGAAATTTTGGTATGCGATTGAATGGTATATTGTGGTATTTGTGTGACTTGTAGTTGTTGATATTGAAATGGTATGAATTATGCTTGGTTGAGGTGGACTGAATGCATATTTATGCCATGTTTGTGTGCCAATTAGGTTGGTTTAAGTCTGCAAATTTGGGTGGCAAAATGGCTTGATAAATAGCCTATTTTTGTCCACACGGGCAGAGACACGTGCATGTGTCTCAGCCGTGTGTGACACACGGTCAGGTGACACAGCCGTGTGCCCCATGGTGTTCAATTTGAAAACAAGTCAGTATGCTCCACACGGGCGTGTGACTTGGCCGTGTGGCATAAGTCAGTATACCCTACAGGTTTGGCACAGCCTAGCACACGGCCTGGCACACGGGTGTGTGAGGCCATTTTGAATGGCACACGGACTGGTCACACGGGTGTGTGGTTGGCCGTGTGACCCAAGTCAGTAAGTTACAAGGGGTCGGACATGGCCATGTGATCCCATTTTGAATGTCCACACGGCCTATGGCACGGGCATGTCTTTGGCCGTGTGAGACACACGACCGGGCCACAAGGGCGTGTGTTCCCTGCATTTTGAAAATCTCTCTAAGTTTTCCAAAAATTTCCTGAGTTATCAGTTTAGTCCCTAACCACTTCTAAAGCATGTTTTGGGCATGTAGGCTAGTATTAGGGACAATGTGTTTGATTAAGAATGTCTTGTATGTGAAATTGAAAAAAATGTATCAGAAATGTATGTTTAATTGTGTGATAAGTCTGGTAATACTCTGTAACCCTATTCTGGCGTTGAATACGGGTGAAGGGTGTTACAATGCTCCTATATTTTGAGCATTATCTATGGGACTATCAGTGCGAGCAGACAAGACACATGAAGAAATCATGGAGCTGGTGTGTCGTTAGCCTTATCCATGTTGCTTGTTTTCAACAAATCATGGATGTACTTTCACTAAGAAATAAGCCAGTAGATGTGTAGGTGATGTCATATCCCAAAAATCGTGTTAGTAGAAATTGGTTTAATGAACCGAGAGTGGTCACGCCCGAAATTTTTAAGATGACCTTAGCACATTTTTCAATAAGTAAGTATCAAATATAATGAATAAGTAGGGGTGGAGTTGTCCTTGATAATTTGAGTTCGAATCCATTCCCTCTCATTAATTTCTATTTGGTGCAAATTTGCTTCAAACCTTAGTATATGTCACCCCATGTTTTTAAAATAATGATTATAGGAGTGTAACTAAGGAATAAAATGGCCTAGTGGTTAGGAGCTTAAATAATTTCCTAAAGGTCCTAGGTTCAAGTCTCCACACTCTCTATCTTTTTTTTGAGAACTTTTGGATGGGAAAAAGCCCCCTTGTCGTCCAACTTGTTGCCTTGCTTGGAGAGGATTACTTTCCTTTCTTGTCAAGTCAACATCTTTTATTTTTTAACCATGATACCCTTTTTGCTCCTTTGTCCTCTCAACATACCTTTTTCTTCATCCTTACCTTGTGTGTCGATTCATTATACCTAGACAAGTGCATTTAACATTTTGTTCCATTTTCCCTTACTCTCCTCTCTATATTGCCACCCCCTCTTTTGTTCATCCATTTTCTCCCTATTTTTCTTTTACTTTAGCCATTAACCACCACTTTTTTCCTATTTTCCTCCTGCCCTCCACCACTCTTTTGCCACTCAAACTACTATCATCACACCATCGGACCTCCTCCTTACCGCCACTCATCTGCTTTATGTTGCTCCAACGTCTCCCCTTGAACCACCATTCACCACCATGACCACCACCTTGCACCACCATTGATCATACCATCTTTTTCTCTCCACACCTCGATTGCTTCTTCACTATTTTCAACAAGTAAATGTTTTCAATAGTTTTAATGTGACTTCCGAGATTCAACCATAATGTTTAGGCCGGGTTTGGGGTGTTACATTTAGTGGTATCATAGTCGAGTTCAAATCTCAAACTGTGAATTTTAAATGAGTCTGCATTCATATTTTAAAGAGTATTTTAAAAGTATTTTGCTATTATTATTTTTAAAAATAATTAAAATTCTGAAAAATCTGAGACTCTCGAAGCTTATCCAAGATAAGTATTCTCTATACTTGAAACTTTAGATTATAAGGTGATATAATTATAGATAGTGAAACTACGATTGAAAACATTAAAGTGATAACATAAGAATTATTTCAAAAAATTGTCAGATAAAACTCATAAAATTGATCGATAAGTGTTATGAAAACCAGAGGTGTAACACCCCATACCCGAGTTCGAGGCTAAGACTGGATACGAGACATTACTATGCTTGAACTTGCTTAAACTTGTATTTAAGAGCTATAAAATTTCGTTCCGAATTAAAAACTTATCTTTCTTAACCAACTCATACATCTCATAGGCCTACAAGGCCTTAAACACATATCTGGAAACTTTCGGAATTCAATCGAAAACTTTTCCTTAAAACAGGTTGCACACGCCCATGTGGCTTGGGACACGCCCGTGTACCCCTGAGACTCGCCCATGTCTTCCAACCGTGGTCGACAATGACTATATTCACATGGTCTTGACACGCCCGTGGACTTAGACCATGGTCGACACTGACTATATTCACACGGCCTTGACACGCCCGTGGACTTAGAGCGTGGTCGACACTGACTATATTCACACGGCCTGGGGCACACGCCCATGTTCTGACCGTGTGTCACACACGGCTTAAACAAACGGCCGTGGGATTAGCCCGTAGTCTAGTCTAACTTAAAGTACTAAGGTGCAGGGGACGCACGGCCTAGACACACGCACGTGTGTCTATCCGTGTGGGCACTTGAAGGCTATTTACCAAGCCAATTGCGACCCTGAAATCAAGATCAATCTCATATTCAATCCAACAACTCAAATTACTACATCTTTCATGAACAAAACTACATGCTTCATTGATATCGATAAACATACATACTTAGTCAATCTTGGCCAATCACTTAGCCATATACAAAAGAATAATAAACTTGATAGCCCATACTTTTGCCCTTTTTTTTTAAGACATATTCTCAAAATGAAATGTTCCTATACATGCCATACTTAATATAAACATCTTGGCTATACCAAAATAGCGATTGATAGTGTGCTACGAGCTCCGATGACAATGATCTACGAGATTAACTTAGCGGGACTACATGGAAAGAAAGAATAAAAGACGTAAGCATTTAGCTTAGTAAGTTTGCATATAATTCACATAACATCATACTTGTTTAACATAAACCGTTTGGCATAAACAATGGCATCATAATTTCAGCTATTTATGCTTACTTACTCTTACTGATTCTTACATATCTCAAGATACTTACTAGTCTCATGCTCGTAAGGTAAACAAGGTACCTGTATCACTTGATCACATAGATCAACATACTTTACTATAATAATCATAATCTCTAATTCATCATCCATAACATGAATAATACTCATTTCTAACTTGATAATAGCTTTGCTTACTTAAATTTTCTTGCTATCTCATTTAAGCTTTACTCATTTGAGCTTTACTCATTTAAGCTTTACTCATTTGCCCGATGAATTTCTATGAATAACCAAGGATACTAAATCTCATCCCACATATAACTCGATGCCAAATCCATATCCTAGATATGGTCTTACATGGGATCTCTCATCTTGGTATCGATGCCATGTCTTGACATGGACTGACTCAAAGTCTTCCTGGTGTGTTCCCTTAGGAACTTACCATTGCCATGTCTTAACATGGTCTTATTTGGTATCTTTACTCATGAACTGGTCAATGCCGAGCCTTGGCTTGGACTTACTTGAAATCTTCTTTGTTACTCACCAATGCCATGCCTTGGCTTGAACTTACATGGGATCTCTATCTCATGATAGCTTTTCAATGCCAAGACTTGTCTTGGACTTACATGACATCTTTGCTTGAAGACTCACCAATGCCATGCCTTGGCCTGGGCTTACATGGGTCTTCATCTCATAATAACTCTTCAATGCCAAGACTTGTCTTGGACTTACATGATAACTTTGCTTGATTGCCGATGCCATGCCTTGGCTTGGTCTTATACGGACTTTCTTATCTCATGTGGTAGATCGAGTATCCTAAGTAATTCAACTTCAATCGGGACTTTCTCATGCTTAATCTCATTGATTTCTTTGTTTAACATAACATTAAACATTTCTATGGTAATAATGTACATTATACTAAGCAATTCAATGATAGTAATCATAAAGCTTAGAAATCACATAAACTTACCTCAATATACAGAATGTATGTAGATATGCAATTTAGTCATCGACTTTGTTCTTGCCTCAGTTTCAATCCGGGCTTCATTTTTCTTGATCTATAATAATAATTTAGATTATTTAATAATCACATTGATTAAAAAGGCTCTTAACACATAATTTGGCAAAATTACTATTTTGCCCCTAAATTTCTCATAATTACACTTTTGTCCCAAGGCTCGTAAAGTGATTTTTATTCATCTTTTGTGAACTTCATGCTTAGCTGATTCATTTTCTCAACTATAGCAATAACAAAATCTCACAATTTCTACCATGTATGGCAAATTTTATAATAATTACAAACTAGTCCTTGCTAGCATTTCTCATGAAATTCACTTAGAAAAAGATGTTTATCTAACATCAAACTCTCATAATCTTCCATAAAACATCATTTTACAAACATGTCATACATGGGTAGATTTTTGAACATGCATATTAGCTCAACTTATAGCTAAAAATAGCTAATTCATGTTACGAGGACTCCACAAACACGAAGAATATTAAAAACGGGGCTAAGATGAACTTACTAGCAAGCTTGAAAACTTGAAGAACCCTAGCTATGGCTTCCTTCAAATTTTCGGCACTTAAGGAAGAAGATGAGAATGACCTTTGTCATATTTTTCCTATTTTAATCATTTAATAGATAAATGTCCAAAATGCCCTTCTCATTGAACTTTTACAAATTTCTAACTCATGTCCAATTTTGCCCAAAAATTATAATTTGGGAAAATTTCTATTTAAGGACTTCTAATTAATATTCTAAAGCTATTTAATACAAAAAGCTTCTAGAAACTCATATTTTGCAAATTTTGCAATTTAGTCCAAATGGACCCTTTAATGGAAATTTCCATAAAATTTCTACATGAAACTTTCATATTACCATGCAAACATCTCAAATACCTTAAAAACTCATTTTACTAACTCGAATTTGTGGTCTCACACCACTATTCCGGCTAGGCCCTAAATCGGGCTGTTACAAAAGGTATGCGAACTTGTAGTATTTGATTTTGAGGAGCACAATGTTGAGTAGCTCAAGATTATTCATTAGCTTTTTCAAGAACTTATGACTGACCATGAGACAAATGGCATCGTCAATGCATCTACTGCTAAAGCTAAAAATCATGGAAATAGGGATGATGTAGTGTCCCAAGTGATGTTGGGAATTTTAGAAAGAGTTTTCGAGACCTTGGTTGAGTGAACCAAAATAGTGGTTCAAAGAGAGGAAAGAAGAAAAAGACTAAGGTGTTGAATATGAGAGGAAGTCTAGTTATATTGGCCCAAATTTGTGACATTTGAAGTGGGCTAGAGAGGACAAACCACAATAGAATGTTGTAAAAGCTAATACTGAAGGTTCTATTGGATCAACGAGAAATTTTTGTTTGTAAGTTTTGTAATAAGCATCATTCGAGGGAGTGTTAGAAAAGTTAGGAACATGCCTGAGAAGTGGATACGTGGAGCACTGTGTTATAGATCATCCACGTCATCATCCTATTTAAATGCAAGCTTCGACTCAGAAATAGAAGCAATAGTTGAAGACCTTTCACTAAGTACAAGTAACGGAGCAGTTGAATCAGTACTAGAAGGTAACAAAAGTGGAAAACAAGATCTTCGATGCCTTTTGGAAACAAGATGGATGATAGACTAACCCCCTGAGCTGGTGAAGGCAAAAGGATATGTTTGGAGACAAATAGCCTGCCACTTGCATCTAGGCACTTGTAACCTTTATAAGTAAGATTCTATCCAAGAAAAGTACACCTTTGAGATCTATATTGAAGCTTGTGTTTATTATAAGGTCTGATATATGGTTAACTACAGTAACCAAAGTTCTTAAGAAGGTGATAGTAATGGTAAGGTGTGATACAACTTCTCATGAGGGGATTGCCTTTGAAAAACATATGTAGGAAGTTTGTTAAGTAGATAAGCACCGATTGCCTCCAGACGTACCAACTTTCAGGGTAGAAATCCTGCACAAAATATATGGAAAGGTAGTATCTGCAAGCATAGGGGTCAGGTTGTAATATAGTTACAACAGAGTAGGCGAGTACTCCGAGGATTGTACCTAAGGGAGGCGAGTACTAAATTAATTCTAACCTAAGCAGAAATTGATCTAATTAGTAGTTTAAATGAATTATATTATGATGAAATAAAAAGAAGGATTTTGTGATCTATGCGAACAATAATAAATAAATAAAAATAAATAAATAAATAAATCTCGAGAAATCAAATAATAAAATATATCAAATTTGAGCATGGGTGATTAGCTCGCTTTGGTAATCATAATCAACTATCGCTTCAGGTTTTCTTATTCAATTAACTAGTTGACATCCTAGTAGGATCTTCTGATCTTCCACTAGAATAATAAGTCATCAAGAACTACTTATCTCTCGACCCGATAGTCTAGATCGATTTAGGGTTAAGATGTTCACGAATAGGTTGTACCAAATTTAAGTTAATTCCCAACTTAATGGCTTCCTAGGGTTGTCAAGCCTACGGTTTAGGTTCTTCCTTTCTTGAACAATTGATCTGCTAAGAGAACCCTACAAAATAGTTAATTAATCATTCCTCCACTCACTAATACCCAGAAGAGGATTAGTTCCTAATGGATCTCATAAAAATATACACTTGATAAAAAGAGTAGACATGAATAATAATTCAAGAGTATAAAGTTTAATGGAAGCTTGATTTGTATTAGAATTGAGTGCAGAATCCTTACAGAGTTTTACTGTGTTTCACAAATTTGATTTCTCCCACAAAAGCAAATAACCAAAACTGAAATAATCCTAAAACTTAAGATGAGAAAAACTAAAGACTAAATCTAAGAACAAATTTATACAGTACGAAAGTTATCTCTAATATGTGTTAAATGAGCCTATTTAAAGATTTTAGAGTGGTCGTCGTCCTTAACCTTAGGTTAGTTGTTGTCATCGTGCTTAACATTTGATTGTGCAGACCAAAGTGTCCCTAGCTCGTAACTATTTCCCATATAAAGGTGATGTTGCAACACATTAGGTCCTATGTCGCGACATCGAGGGTAGTATGCTTCATCTTCAAGTTGACTTCTAGGATGTGTCGCAACATCTTTAGGCTGTGTCGCGACACCAAAGGTAGTCTTGAAATTCTTCTATCCTGCTCCTTATGTTGTGACAACCAGTACTTTATGTTGCAACACAGTGACTAGTATCAGGTTAGCACGCCTTCTAATAGTCTCCTACAAGTTCACGAAGTGTATTAGCTCACCCTTAGGACTCATTCGGGCCCTAAGGTTAATAAAAGACTTAAATTATACACTTTATTGAATTTAACTAAACTTAAAAAAATGTCATTAAAACTTAACTAAAAAGCTTGTGTTCAAGCTCCTAAAGTGTGAAAACTAGTTTAATCTGCTATACTGAATTACGACAGATCGAACTCCCTCACACTTAAGTCATTTTTTGTCCTTAAGTAAAGCAAAAAAAAAATAGAAAATGAAAAGGCGACCCTTGAGTATTTATGGTACAAATGTTTAGCTTTTGATCACATATGTAAGTATTTCATATTCACACATAATCTTGGCATGATATACAGCTAACTTACCACATTTGTTATCAAACACCTAAGTTTAGCATATTACAAGCATATAAGTATTAGGAGTCTCAAATGTAGGAATCCATTAATAAATTGTACAAGTAATTTTATTATCCTAGCAAAATACAAACAGTCGTAAATGTAATTATTTAGTATGATTCCAAATTGTGAATAAGTCTACCTAGATCACATAGGGCTTTCTGACTTGTAATGTTCTAAGGCTTAGGAAAGGTATGGGATTCAAGAATAGCAAGCATCAAGTAGTTTCAAGCACGAAAATAGTTTGGCACATCATATTGTCCCTTATTCTCCCCTCAACTAACCCTTTTCCCGCTCATTACATTATTTCTCCTTCTCTTACCTTTCTTATGTCTCCTTATAGGAAATCTAGGCATCATATAGTAACTACAACCAGTTTATGAGTTGTTTTTACAATAATGAACGAATTTCTCTATAGTTATGATTTTGTCGCTTTTCTTTTTTTTCTTTCACAGTACCTCACTCACAATTGTTTTTATTTTACACTTACTTTATCTATTCGTTTAATTTTCCTTTTGAATTTTTCTTTTTCACTTTTAAGCTAACTTATAATCACTATACTCTACTGATATTTCCTATTGCTTTATTTTTACAAAACCACCATAATGTATCTACTTAACCTCTAATATGTATGGTCGGATGTCTATAATTATGTAGGTCAAGACCAAAGAAAACACAAGCACAAGTTATCATTTTTAGCTTAGGTTTTATAGAGTTTCATCAAGAAGTGTTTTCTGCTCAAAATAGGTACTAATGACGAATAAGGGTTAGCTTTTTTGCTCTGGGTGTAGATCAAACAATGCCTTAGGTCATCCTTAGGTATTTCAATATTCACAAATTTAGTTAACCAAACAATCACAAATTCAACAATTTATAATTCATACTAGCATGCTCTTTTCCTTATATTCTCTATATCATTTGGTACATTCAATTGCTACCTATTTACAATGTAATATATTGAACATAGTAGTATAATAATCAAAAATTTAAAATCACCTATTATCATGCCAAATTTACCGTAAATACAATCAACCTATATACATGCTTCTAACCAATCACTGGTATTTTTACAAGCTCAAGCACACAATTGACAATGAAAATCAAAGAAAATCATCTAGATTTAAACAAATTTTCTATGTTACCCCCTACACTTTACATAACACATTGTCCTCAATTTGTAGCCCTGTAAAAGATAAGGAAAGAAGTTACTCAAATTATCGTGATGGTTTTATGAGCTATTGATGGGTGTTTCCTCCTTTGATTGTTGAAAGCTCAAAATTGTTGTGCATCTGCTATGTTGGGTTCCTACGTAAAAAATTGAAACAAGACACCAAATAACTAATATTCTACTATTACTCCTACTCCTAATAATTTAAATAAATTAAAAATCATCCCAAAAATTTTTACAATCCTAAAAATTTACTTTTAGTTCGAATTATCAAAATGAGGCAATGACATCTTTTCCATTGGTGCTTTTCCCTTTCACGAACCATGTAACACCCCTTACCCATATTCAACACCGGAATACGGTACAAGGCATTACCGTACTTAACTTTATTTGAACATGCATTTTCGGGCTATAAAATTTTATTCCAACTTGAAACTTTTTCTTTTTGATCATAACGTGCATATCGTGGGCCTACGAGGCCTTAAACATACATTCAGAAGTTATCAGAATTCAACTGGAAAATTTTACACTCATTAAAATTTTTTCTCTAAACAGGGGTCACACGCCCGTGTGACTTGGGACACTCCCGTGTGGGCAGGCCGTGTGGTCTCACACGCCCATAACCCTCGCCCGTGTACAATTTATTTTTATTTCAAACCTACAGGCATTTTCACACGGCTGGGCAGACGCCTGTGTCTATAACTCGTGTCCTTCACACGGCTTAGACATGCCCGTGTCCTCACCCGTGTGTGAAAACTAGGGCTATTCTGTTTATGATGTCAGCAACCCTTAAGAAGCACACGGCCTAGGCACACGCCCGTGTGCTGGCCCGTGTGGCGAATTGAATTCTCACAATTAAAATGCAGGGGACACACGGCCTATTGACACACCCATGGGGCTGACTGTGTGTCACACACGGCCTAGCACACGCCCGTGTGGACACTTAAAGGCCATTTTCCAAGCCAATTGCCACCCTGAAACATAAACACACTTATACCAACTCAAGAAATACATAATGTAACATTTATACACTATGAATAATACCCAATTCATCATCAATAAGATATGGAACTTAGCAAATATTAGCCAATTTCTTTGGCTATATACAAAAAGTATGCATAAGCTTGATAACTATCCATTTTCCCCTCAATATGACATAATTCGAAAATGATAAAACTCCTATACATGTCATACTCAAAATAATCAACTTTGCTATACCAAAATAGTGGATGATAGTGTGATCCGAGCTCCGACGTCCTTCGATCCCCGAACTAGCTTGAAAATGCTACATGAAGAAGGGAAAGAGAGAGCATATAGCTTAGTAAGTTTGCATGAAATCTTATGTAACAACATAATTGCTTAAAATAAACCCATTCATTAAGAATAAAAAACATGTAAATCTCAAGTGCTTAAACTTACTTACACATACTTACTCTTACTCACACTTACCCATCACATTAGGGTTACCTTAACTTGTATTTACTCATGATACCTGTATCACTCATTACATAGTTTAGCACTTAAACTATCATAGATAATAACTTAAATCTCTATCTTCCTTAACTTGAAAAAAATTCTTTATCATTCTTATACAACTTATCTCATCATCAACCTTACTTACTTTGTTCTTAGTCACTTTTTCATACTCACTCTTTTGCCCATTGAATTTCTCAGAATACTAGAGGATACTCAATCTCATCAAACATGTATCTTGATACCAATGCCATATCCCAGATATGGTCTTACATGGGATCACCTCATGATACCATGCCATATCCCAGATATGGTCATATACGGGATTCCTTAACTTGAGATCGTTGCCATGTCCCAGACATGGTCTTACACGGGACCTTCCTCGTATGGTGTCAATGCCATGTCCCAGACATGGTCTTATACGAGACCTTCCTTATATGGTGTCGATGCCATGTCCCATACATGGTCTTACATAAGACCTACCTTATTCGATGCTGATGCCATGTCCCAAATATGGTCTTACACAGGATCTACGTTTGGTGCCAATGCCATGTCCCAAACATGGTCTTACACGGGACCTACATTCCTAGTGCCCATACCTCGTTCGAAAAGAAGTTTTAGGCACATCTGAGTCTTTTACTCTCAACTGGTAGTATCTCGGCCTCAAGTCTATCTTGGAAAACACAGTGGCTCCCTTCAATTGATCAAACAAATCATAGATCCTTGGCAATGGGTACTTGTTCTTCACTGTTACCTTATTAAGTTGCCGGTAATCTATGCACAACCTCATAGAGCCATCTTTCTTTTTCACGAATAGCACTAGAGCACCTCATGGAGAATGACTCAGTCTAGCAAAACCTTTGTCCATCAACTCTTGTAATTGTGCCCTCAATTCCTTCAACTCAGTTGGAGCCATCCTGTAAGAAGCAATCGATATCGGTACAATACCGAGAGCTAACTCGATACCAAATTCGACCTCTCTCACCGGAGGCAATCTTGGCAATTCATTGGGAAAAACATCTGGGTACTCACGTACTATCAGTACTGATTCAATCTTTAACTCAGTTTCTTTTACATTCATCACAAAAGCAAGATAAACCTTATGCCCTTTTCTTACATACCTCTGAGCCCACATGTGAGAGGTCACTATCGGCGGTCTGTCTTGTTCATCTGATCCAACACAAAGAGTGTCCCCATTTTCACATCTCAACTCAATACATTTCTTTCCACAATATACTGTCACATCATGAGTGGTTAACCAGTCCGTACCAAGAATAATGTCAAAATCATCAAATGGCAATAACATAAGATTTGCCTTAATGACCTCTAATCATCAATGGGCAATCCTGGCATACTTTATCAACTAGTACACTTTTGCCTAAAGGATTAGACACTTTTATCACAAACTCGGTAGACTCTATGGGCATGCTCATATTAGACACTAACTTCATGCAAATATATGAGTGTGTAGATCCCAGATCTATTAAAGCAATAACTTTAGTATCATGGAGAGAAAATGTACCCGTAATTACATCGGGAGATGACGCCTCTTCGCGAGCGCGAATGGCGTAAGTCCTGGCAGGCGCTCTACCCTCGGATCTTGCAGCCTGCTCTCGAGATGTACCCTTACTACTCGCCCCACTTCCCAGGTTCCTTCGTTGCTTTCCTCTATTAGTACTTCCTTATCTTGCACTCTGAACCTTCTCTTTCCCAACCATTTCGGGACATTCTCTAATAAAGTGGTCTTGGGAAACGCATTTAAAACAAGCACTCTCGTGTGCACGGCATTCGCCGGGATGTCGTCTGCCACACTATGGGCATTCAGGTCTATTAGATCGAACGTTCCCAACACTAGCGACTGAAGTAGTCTGAGCCTTATTCCCTGAATACTGTTTACTCTTGCCTCTGCTGGAAAACCCGGCTGAAGTAGCTGATCGGGTAGAGAAGTCTTTCGACTTCTTGGACGAGGACTAGAACGACTTACTCCACTGTCTCTTTCTCGAGTCACGAGACTTCATCTCAGCTTTTCTTTTCTCTTTTACTAATTCCTCAGCTTTATAAGCCCGATCCACTAGCACAACAAATCCTTTAAACTCTAGGATAGCAACAAACAATTTAATGTCTTTATTCAGTCCATCCTCAAATCTCTTGCACATGATGGCTTCAGTGGATACACACTCTCGAGCGTATTTACTGAGCCTTACAAACTCACGCTCATACTCTGTTACTGACATTTTACCTTGTTTCAGTTCCAAGAATTCCTTCCTTTTCTGATCGATGAACCTCTAATTAATATACTTCTTCCTGAATTCTTCTTGGAAAAACTCTCATGTGACCCTTTCCCTTGGTACAACCGACACAAGGGTATTCCACCACTGATATGAAAAATCTGTTAAAAGAGAAACCACACACTTCATGCACTCATCAGGTGTGCACGACAACTCATTAAATACCCTGATGGTATTTTCAAGCCAAAACTCTGCCCTTTCTGGATCGTCATCTTTACTAGCCCGGAATTCCTCTGCTCCTTATTTTCGGATCCTATCAACCGGAGGTTTTTCCCTTCTTACCACTTCTACCACTTGAGGGGCTAAAGAATAGGCGGGGGTGGCGCGTTCGGGTTCGTGCGAACGAACTTCGTGTACCAAGCATTCATCATGTGGAGAAAGGCTTCCCTAACCTCTTCTCATCCTCTTTGGCTTACTGTTGTGGGTCTATTCTCATTTTCATTTGGCACCGTCCCTTCAGCCGGAGCTGGCGCATTACTTTCTACATCATCCGCCACAACTCTTTCGGGATCTATTTACTAAAAGAAAACACAATTTAAATCTTCAAGAGTCGTCACACAAACATTATATAAATACTCTTATGTATGGCATGTATAGCTAGATTTAAAATTATGCTACGTTAGTCTGAAAATCGACTAAATCGTAGCTCTGATACCACTAAATGTAACACCCCTTACCCGTATTCAACGCCGGAATAGGGTACGAGGCATTACCGTACTTAACTTTATTTGAACATGCATTTTCGGGCTATAAATTTTTGTTCCAACTTGAAACCTTTTCCTTTTGACCATAACATGCATATCGTGGGCCTACGAGGCCTTAAACATACATCCTGAAGTTATCGGAGTTCAACCAGAAAATTTTACACTCTTTAAAAATTTTTGCCTAAACAGGGGTCACACGACCTTGTGACTTGGGACACGCCCGTGTGGGCAGGTCGTGTGGTCTCGCGCGCCCATGTCCCTAGCCCGTGTAGAATTTATTTTTATTTTAAACCTACGGGGGTTTTCACACAGCTGGGCACACGCCCGTGTCTATAACCCGTGTCCTTCACACGGCCTAGACACGCCCGTGTCCTCACCCGTGTGTGAAAACTAGGGTTATTATGTTTATGATGTCAGCTACCTTTAAGAAACACACGACCTAGGCACATGCCCGTGTGCTGGCCCATGTGACGATTCGAATTCTCGCAATTAAAATGCAGGGGACACACGGCCTATTGACACACCATGGGGCTGACCGTGTGTCACACACGGCCTAGTCACACGCTCGTGTGTCTGCTCGTGTGGACACTTAGAGGCTATTTTCCAAGCCAATTGCCACCCTGAAACATAAACACACTTATACCAACTCAATCAATACATAATGTAACATTTATACACTATGAATAATACCCAATTCATCATCAATAAGATATGGAACTTAGCAAATATTAGCCAATTTCTTTTTGCTATATACAAAAAGTATGCATAAGCTTGATAATTATCCATTTTTCCCTCCATATGACATAATTCGAAAATAATCAAACTCCTGTACATGCCATACTCAAAATAATCAACTTTGCTATACCAAAATAGTGGTTGATAGTGTGATCCGAGCTCCGACGTCCTTCGATCCCCGAACTAGCTTGACGATGTTACATGAAGAAAGGAAAGAGAGAAGTAAGCATACATCTTAGTAAGTTTGCATGAAATCTTATGTAGCAACATAATTGCTCAAAATAAACCCATTCATTACGAATCAAAAACACGTAAATCTTAAGTGCTTAAACTTACTTACACATACTTACTATTACTCATACTTACTCATCACATTAGGGTTACCTTAACTTGTATTTACTCATGGTACCTGTATCACTCATTACATAGTTTAGCACTTAAACTATCATAGACAATAACTTAAATCTCTATCTCCCTTAACTTGAATAAAATTCTTTATCATTCTTATACAACTTATCTCATCATCAACCTTACTTACTTTATTCTTAGTCACTTTTTCATACTCACTCTTTTGCCCGTTGAATTTCTCGGAATACCAGAGGATACTCAATCTCATCAAACATGTATCTTGATACCAATGCCATATCCCAGATATGGTCTTACATGGGATCACCTCATGATACCGATGCCATATCCTAGATATGGTCATATACGGGATTCCTTAGCTTGAGATCGTTGCCATGTCCCAGACATGGTCTTACACGGGACCTTCCTCGTATTGTGTCGATGCCATGTCCCAGACATGGTCTTATACGAGACCTTCCTTATATGGTGTCGATGCCATGTCCCAGACATGGTCTTATATGAGACCTATCTTATTCGATGCTGATGCCATGTCCCAAACATGGTCTTACTCAGGATCTACATTCGGTGCCGATGCCATATCCCGGACATGGTCTTACACGGGACCTACATTCCTTGATACCGATGCCATGTCCTAGACATGGTCTTACATGGTCTGACACGGGCTTTCCTTATTTCATGTTGTGACATAGGTATCCTCGTTATTCCAAATCTTCAACCGGGACTTTCACTTACTTATTCTCATTGATTTCCTTATTAAATATTGTCAATCAACTTCATGAAAATAATGTACATTATACAACATAGCAAGTAATTTGATCATAAAAGCATATGTATCTATAATTTCACACAAACTTACCTCTGTACTCCAAAATATGTGTAGATGTGCAGTTTAGTCCACAACTTTATTCTTGCCTCGGTTTCGGTTCGGGCTTCGTGTTTCTTGATCTATAATGACAATTTAACTTGTCTAATACTTACATTGACTGAATTGACTCATAGTTTATACTTTGGCAAAAAGTACATTTTTGCCCCTAGACTTTATCATAATTACACTTTTGCCCCTAGGCTCGTAAACTGATTTTCATTCAACTTTCTTATATTTCAAACCTAGCCGAATTATATTCTTAACTATAGCAACCTTCAATTTTTACTATTTCACTCGTGTATGACCATTTTCATAACTTTTACTATTTGGTCCTTATATGCATTTCTCATGAAAATCACTTAGAAAAAGATGTTTATCCTACATCAAACATTCATAATCTTCCATAAATCATCAAAATACATGCATTTCATACATGTGTAAGTTTTTGAACATGAAGCCTAATACAAAATATAGTTAGAAATAGCTAAACCGAGCTATGATGGTTTGAAAAAAGCGAAGAACATTAAAAACGGGGCTAGGATGCACTTACTATCAAGCTTTGAAGTTGAAGAAACCCTAGCTATGGCTCCTTGAAAATTTCGGCTAAGGTAGGAAGAAGATGGACATGATTTTTGGCTTATTTTTCCCTTTTAATTCTTTAATTAACCAAATGACCAAAATGCCCTTAATAGCCCTTTCTTGAGATTTTTCCTTCCCATGTCCATTTTTGTCCATCATAATACTTAATGGTCTAATTACTAAATAAGAACCTCTAATAATTTTTATGATGCTATTTCATACTTAAATCTTCTAAAATCTCATATTTTCTAATCTTTGTAATTTAGTCTTAATGGACAATTTATTCACTAATTAATAAAATTCCTTCATGATATTTTCACATAATCATGCAAGTACCTCATAAACCTCATAAAAATCATTAAAACGTATGTTTCTACTTCAGATTTGTGGTCTCGCACCAATTCGATAATTCCCTAAGTTGGACTGTTACAAAGTCTTTCCCATTGAAAGTGCATGTCGGGTTGGGTTTTGAATGACTAGCCCTTTTGGTGTAGAATATTGTGGTTGGTCTATCGTCTCATAGTCATCCTCCGCTCTTAGGAAATCTTGTTCACTCTCATCTTCTAAGGTCGCCTCCTTTTCAGCTCTATGATGTGTTTGTGTTGGACCGAACATGTCCGGTGGGTAATTTAAAGCTCTTAACCCATTCAATTGGGCAGATTCTTGATGTAACGAGCCCATCTCCTACATCCATCTGATCATTCCATAAAGTTTTTTTTTTCGATGCTCCCACTTGCCCTTTTCTATGTTTTCAATGTTTACTTTCGCTTTAGTGACACCGGAACATCCATATTGTGTTTCCCTCTATGGTTCCAATCAATAATTTATTTCCTCTTAAGCCGAACATATTGTTTATATAGTGAATCTCTGATTATGCTCTTTGTTGGCTTTATGAATTGATCATTTTCTCCCATTAGAACATCTGCGTTTCGACACAGTGCTGTCACAAGGTGAAGAAAGAAAACCCCATCTTTTTGGCTATTTACATAGAACTTCATCTCATAGATCCACTTGCCCAAACATATTTGCTTGCGCTGCAAATTCCACAAAAAGAATAGCTCAAAAAGTATTGAAGTTAGAAATATTCAATGTGGGTGCAATCCTAGTACCTATAAATTGCATTCACATTTTCGTTACCGAGAACATTATTGCTTGATTGAAATTAGTTGGTAAGGTTGTATCCAGCCTATAAATCCATGTACCCCTACCCTGAGTTAAGTACTTAACGACATCTTTCATCTTTATATCCTTAAATGTATTTAAATCAATGTTACCAAGGAAGTGTTTGCCATAATAAAGGATGTCATAAAACTAACATATCTCTCTATAGGTGATTAGTACCTCCTCTCCTCTCACCGTTACAGTATCTCAACTTTCACCTTTCCTTTTTCTCATTTCCTGATCTCTAAAAGAGGCATAAAATTCTTGTACTACTAGTACAACTACTTCAGGAGTGACACAGAATTACTCCCAGCGGTGGTACCTGACTAAAGTCCATAGCTCATTGCAAAAAACCATTGAGGGTTCGAAACCTCATTCTTGTATAAGTGGTCTTCCTTGTAACTCGAGAAAATATTTCTCAGCATTTGGGTTTCGAAATTTTTCATGGTCCGAAACCACCGGAGTTTTTTGGACTGTAGCTTTCCTACTTCTAGGAGGCATTTTCTAAAATTCAACTTTTAAGAAATCAAAGAAAAGTAATCAATAATAAATTGAACAATAAAAAGAGTAACGATGCACTTAACCTTGACTTCCTTACAATCGTTTTCGCTTCTCCTCCAAGTGCTCGATGATGTTTCTCCCAAATAAAGGCTTAGAAATCACAATGGAGGGTTGAGTGGTCTGGGTTTGGATTGAAATGATGGTTTTGAAGGTGGAGAAGATTAGAGAGGTTTTAGTAGTTAAAAGAGATTTATTTTTATGTGAAAGTGATTTTGAATTAAAATTAAATGTTTTTAGGGTTAAAAATCGGGTAAAATAAGAGTTATGTTGTTGGGTTGAACGAACGGGTCGAGTTAACCCTGTAAAAAATTGCAACGTCGAGACATCCCTATCAGTGTTCCAACATTGCGGCATTGGGGTATGATGTCACAACACACCTTGAAATTTTGAAAACCTGGGTAGTTTGTCTTCCATGTTGTGAAACAGGGATGTTGTGTCGCAACGTCAAGGTGATTTCTTTGATTCTCTTATTCTATATGCGGTATTGCGACATAGAGGTGCTTTGTTGGGACACTGACTCTTATTTTTAAAAATTTCTCGATTTTTAGAGTGCTTCAAGTGCATGTTAGACCTGTTGTTGATCTTCCCGTAAAATTTTGATTAATTGGTCAGCGAAATATACAATATTGTATAATAGGTTAAGGTTACATCAAAATGTCAGGTCTTGCTATCGGACTCGTCCATCAACTCAGTCAATATGCACTTGGGAATTTCTCGTATTTTGTTTCTGTCATTATTGTTCCAACACCCGTCATGCCATTCTATTTTTCTTCGGTTATCTCGCTCTCTGAATTTACCCTTTCGACTTACACTGATCACTGACAGCTTTTTCCGTAGATCATAGCAATTAGTCACTTTTAAAATCAAATAGTAACGCAACCACCCTAACCTTCTTTTATAGTATTTGTTCCACAATAGATTTGGGGGTTACTATTCATGCTTTTGTGCATAACATTTTCAAATAATACATCTAACAGAAACGGTATTATGGGAGTTACCTCGGACGCCTCAATTAGTGTGTCATTATGTACCATAGAACTTGCGTTCCAGTTTTAGAGGTTTTTAGGTTTTCTACGGCTTGGGTTAAAAGTCTATTAGGTGATTCTTGTAGTAATCGAGTGATTCATGGCTCCTTCAGCCTTGTTTCCACGCTTCCTAGTGATACTATTTGGTTGATGCCAGCCTCGTCATCATAAGTTCTGTTAATGTATAATTTTTTTACTTTTGTCAGCATCCTGAAAATCCTGAAATCGTTGAACTTTTGGGGTCTTTGATTAAGGATTAATATCTTGCAAAAGTCATTCAAGTTGAGTGTATCCCCTAAAGTTGCATGATTTTCCTCGTTCTCTTTCATAAATTTTCGAGACTTCGGGCATTCCTCCACTAGGTTGGCAGTAAATATTATTGTCTCCGATAGTCAAGGTAGATCCATAATGTCTTGATCTCATGTGTTGTTTCCATTGATAAAACCTATCATCGTTGGGAAGGTGAATCTAACTCCTGATTGATTCTTTTGTCCACCCAACATTGCCTCAACTAGTTCCATAACTTCTCGTGATGTCATTTCTCCTAAATCACATTGGTACTCTTGCATACTCAGGATTAGACAACTGTTCGAGGGTTCCCTTCCCTCACAAATGTTTATGGTTGAGTTCGTCTCTTTTTCTGATTTTTGGACTTGCTCGTATTGATGACCCATTGAATTTGGATTGACATTAGTGTCATCATCTTGCAAAGATATTGGAATTTCTCCTCGAAGTTGACTTAGTTCGAGCATCAGAAATCGCTAGTTCTTCTAGATCTCCTAATCCTCATAGAATCCTTCATAGATGTCATTATCATAAACTAATTCCTCATCCAACCACATGTAATCGAAGTTATCCATGGTTTTATGCTAAACTAACTTCTGTGGATTTTGTTGCGGGTATCCTGGACGAGAATGTACACTAGGGTTCCTTGACGAGCAGAGAAGTGTTAGTAATGTTAACAAATAATTAAATAAACTAAAATCGTATCTATAATCTACATATTTCCTAATTATTCTATTAAAATGTAAAAATTAAAAAAAATCTAGTGATGTTGCCTCCCTAGCAACGGTGCCAACAACTTGATCGCCTCCGGACGTGCCAACGTCTAGAGTAAAAATCCTACACAAAATATATGGAAAGGCGGTATCCATAAGTATATGGATCGGTTGTAATATAGTTACAGTGGACTAGGTGAGTACTCCGGGGATCGTACCAAAGGAGGCGAGCACTAAATTAATTCTAACCTAAGTAGAAATAGATCTAATTAGTATTTTAAATGAATTATATTACGATGAAATAAAAAGAAAGGTTTTTGTGATCTATACTAACAATAATAATAAGAGACAAAAATAAATAAATAAATCTCGAGAAATCAAATAATATAATATATCAAATCTGGGCATGGGTGATTAGCTCGTTTTGGTAATCATAATCAATTTTCGCTTTAGGTTTTCTTATTCAATCAACTAGTTGATATCCCAGTAGGATCTTCCAATCTTCCACTAGAATAACCAGTCGCCAAGAACTACTTCTCTCTCGACCTCACAGTTCAGATCAGTTCAGGGTTAAGTTGTTCACAGATAGGTCATACCAAATTTGGGTTAATTCCCACCTTAAGGGCTTTCTAGGGTTGTCAGGCCTACGGTTTAGGTTCTTCCTTTCTTGTACAGCTGATCGGCTAACAAAACACTACAAAACAGTTATTTAATCACCTCCAGTCACTAATCCCTCACAGGAGGATTAATTCCTCCTGGGTTTCATAAACAATATACACTTGATAAAAAGAGTAGACATTAATAATAATTTAATAGTATAAAAAGCTTAGTAAAATCTTGATCTGTATTGGAATTGAGCGTAGAATCCTCATAGACTTTGATTGTGTTTCACCAATTTGATTTCTCCCACAAAAGCAAATAACAAGAATTGAAATACACCTAAAACCTAAGAAGAGAAAAACTAAAGATTAAATCTAGGAAGAATATTATACAATACGAAAGTTGTCTATAATATATGTTAAATGAGCCTATTTATAGACTTTAGAGTGGTCATCGTCCTTAACATTTGATTGTAAGGACCAAAATGCCCCTGGCTCGTAATTATTTCACATACAGAGGTGATGTTGTGACACACCAAGTCCTGTGTCGTGACATTGAGGGCAGTATGCTTTATCTTCAGGGTGTCTTCAGGGGTGTGTTGCGACACTGAAAGTAGTTTTGAAATTATTCTATTCTGCTCCCTATGTTGTGACATACAACTCTTCGTGTTGAAACATAGCGACCAATATCGGGTTAGCACACCTTCTAATAATTTCATGCATGCTCACTAAGTGTATTAGCTCACCCTTAGGCCTAATTTGTCCCTTAAAGTCAATAAAAACTCAAATTACACACTTTATTAAATTTAACTAAACTTACAAAAACATACTTAAAGCTTAACTAAAATACTTTTGTTCAAGCTTTTAAAGTGCAAAAACTAATTTAATCTGCTACACCGAAATACGATAGATCAAGAAGCATGAGAATGGCATGCCTGTGCTAAATACAAGTGTAAAAACATTGCCAAAGAAGCTCGTGCAAGCAAAGTAGATAACAGGTGTAGGAACACTGGCAAAGAAACTTGTGCAGGCAAAGTAAGACCAATCTCAACCAGGTGTTTGTGCTTCCTATCTGCAAAGTCATTCTATTTTGAGGTATGAGGGTAGGTCACTCTGTGCTAAATTCCAAGCTGAGAAAAAACTTGAGTCAATGGTCTATACTCCCCACCTAGTCACTCTAAAACTTCTTAGTTCTGCATCCAAACTAAACCTCAATAAACTAGTGAAACTGAAGAAATTTGTCAAGAACGTCAGTTTTAGACTTGAGTATACTTATCCATGCGTACCTATTGTAAGAATCTACAAAGGTGACATAATAAAAGAAACCTTCTAAAGAATGGGGAGCAAGTCCCTATAAATCTTTCAGAATAAGTTCAAATGGTGAGTAATATACAATCTTAGAATTAATAAAATGGCATTTTATGAGACGTTCCTAATTGGAAAGTTGTATAAACAAATGAAAATTGAGATTGCTTTAGGGAAATATTACAAAGTTTAAGCACTTGATGAAGTGTTTTGTTACATGGATGACCAAGTCTTTTGTGCCACAAGTCTAAAACAGAATGAGAAGCGGTAGTGAAAGAAGAAACAGTGGTGATGTCAAGTTCAACAGCATGAATAATAGTAGTAAGAACTATAAAAACTCCTTGTTGAGAAGATGTATTAAACCTGTACAGCCCTTTATGTATGTGCCCCACTAGCAAAACCATTCATGTCTTGATGTCCTTTCACAAAACAATGATAGGGATGAAATTCAAAATACACTTGATTGTCTTTTGCAAACTGAGCTACTGATATCAGTTTCTTATAAACAGTTGGTACAATAACAACAATTTTAAGACGCAAAAGTCTTGTACCCATAGTAGTAGAGAAATATCCTACATGACTAATAGGAACAGGAGCACCATTACCCATAAAAAGTTTACTTTTACCTGTATATTCAGTAGCATGATCTAAGGTAGACACATCATTGATAATGTGATTTGTGGCTCCTGAGTTAAGATACCACATCTTATTTGTGTTGGTGTTTGCAAGGTGACCCCTTGGTTAACCAATACTTGCTAAAGGGCCAGGATTTCTACTGCAATACTAATGCATGCCACAACTTGGTGAAGAGGATGTTGACTGTCTTGAATCAGTAAACTAATGTCAATTCATAGCTATAGTTAAACTTTCGTCAAAAACACCTACAAAGGTCTCATCAAAACAGTAATAACATTTTTACACAATATGGCCAATCTTACCAAATAACTGACACTGGGGTTGATTTTGGAAAAACCTTCTCCCATACTTTTGCCACAATGAGACCTTCTACCATACTAAAAACCACCTCTAAACTGCTTATGACCTTGAGTATAGCTCTTACTGTCAGAAGTCTTAGACTGACCTATACTGCCACTATTTTGTTAACTAGTTAGATTGGCTTGTATAGGCACAGTTAACACAAACTCTAGTTGCCTGGCTTCACAGTCAAGAAGTATATCAGCTCACAGTCAAGAAGCATATCAGCAAGGAGCACAAGGGAAACATAACTGGCTGATGCAACCACCCTTACAAACTCATATTCAACCGAGAGCCCAACTAGAATGATATTAACTTGCTCCTGCTTAAAAATCAAACTACTATAGAAGTCAAGGTGTCACACATTCCCTTGATCTTGGCCAAGTATTCTTTTACTGAAAATTGACCTTTCTTTTGAGAGTACAAGGTATGCCTTAAACTCAAAATCTTGATGGCAGACTTTGTAGTAAATCTTCTTCCTATAGTTGCCCATACATCAAAGCTCGTACAAGCACAGGTAAGATACACCAAAATTTCATCACACATAGTGGAAAATAACTAAGAAACTAATAGCTTGTCTTGTTGATTATGCAAAACATATTTAAGATTCTCAACTTATTGCCCATCCTTGTCAACCAAGAATTGAGAAGGAACATTGAAAGTGCCTAAAACAAACCCTTGGACACCGTATCCTTCAAGAACCAACAAGATTTTATGCTTCCACAAAAGAAAATTATTTTCACCAAGTTTGATAGTATCATGCTTAGAAAACTATTGAACTTTCTTACCAACAACAGAGATCACTGAACCAGGTTCTGAACAAGGAAAATTAGCTTACTCACCACCACCACCATTTGTGGAATGATTCAGACTAACTTCAAGAACCTCAAGTGCCATGACAATCCAACAAAACTTGAATGAACTACAACTTTAACAGAAAACCCTTAGCTCTGATACCATGTCAAGAACTTTCACATTAGCAAGAAGAAACACAACATACAACAAGAAAGAAGCTGTAAACTGAAGAGAAAATGAACTTCATCTTATTGAATCAAAAACCTTGCCTATGAAAGCATAGTCTATAGAATTTTATAGAAACCTGCTAACCAATTCAACAACAGAATAACAGAAATAATAATTGGCTTAACAAACTTAATTGTCAACACAACTAACTTAATCCTTAACAGTTTGTATGGACGATAAGTTTAAAACAATAGTGACGATAATATTAATTGTTGTAGGGTGAGATAAAAATTAATGATGTGATGTGTTTGAATTTAAACACATTGATAGTAATGAGATGAAAATGAAAAAGACTATTAAAGACATTAAATAATTCATTATAATAAAATAAATTATTAAAATCATATTTATATTAAACTATAAATTAACATAATAAAATTATAATATAATAATTTGTATTATTTATTATGTACGTTATTACTATTTTAACTGATCATATAATAACGAAACATATGCTTAATTGTTTATTATATAATAAGTAAATTATTTATTATACTAGTTAAATTCATTTCATTTTAAATAAAATATAATAAAAAATTTAAATAATATTAATAATATAATATAAAATTAGGTCATTACATTTATAATATATTTAAAATATTTTTTATTTATAAGGGTAAAATTATCATTGTGATCTATTCCTTATTATTATTTTATCTAATCAAATAATGTAATATTGTTACGAGTTTATTCCATTCAATTAGCCAAACTAAGTAATATTATTCTTTCCCTATTTCATTCCCACTAAATATGTAACACCCCAAACCCGGCCCAAACACTGCGACCGAATTTGGTATGTCACAGAGAAATCCATTTTGAAAATCCCTTTAGCCGGTTTGAGTTTTGATGAAAATATCTCATTTTCATTTATCTCGTTAAATGAAACATTTGTGTGTATGAAGAAAACCACACTTAGTTTTGTTTAAAAATTTATTAGGTCAGGTTGTTACAATTTTGTCGATGTACCCGATGGTACGAAAGAAAATCAATTACGTTTGAATTTAAGAAAACATGTATACCCATTTTAAAGTCACTAAGTAATTTAAACAAATTATCCAAAATATGCAAAGTAATAAAAATAATCTTAGGAGGCCTTATTACAACTTGAGCAAATGAAACAAAAAATAAGTAAAAATAATTCAAGTCCATTTAAACCAATATTTCCACTGCATGGCCACCTCGAGTCTATCCGGCTCCTCATCCGCGATTTACGAGTCACCTGAAAAATGTTAAGGAGAGGGTGAGTCACCAAGACTCAATGTGTAACCCTTCCCCGATTTAATGCAACATCATACACAATTTATAACTAAATTTAACACGCATTCAGTTTAATATGCACCCAACCTAGCCATCCAAACACCTTTCTCTACCCCGTGTGGTACCAAACCACTGGTGGTGCCAAACCACTGGTGACTTAAAGTCACGATATCCGTCAATACTTGTGGTGCCAAACCACTGGTGGTGCCAAACCACTGGTGACCCGAAGTCACAAATCAAATGATGGGGCCAACCCATCGTGTGATACCAAATCACTGGCGTCAATCCCATAATGTAAGCTGTGGGGCCAACCCACTGTGGTGCTAAGCCACTGGGACGAGACGCTATGAGGTGCCAAACCTCTGGAGGTGCCAAACCTCTGGTGACCAAAGTCACGAAATGTGGTACCAAACCACTGGTGTCCGTCGACACGAATATCACTTCCCCCTCCACTCGTTTAATCCCGCATCAATCAATGATATGCATTTAACAGAAATCATGCCAACATGTTTATTTAACAACATATGCAGAACTTATCATCAGCCATTTATATGCCACATATACCGAATATGTCATGCTTCCCAAAGGCATCATAACAACAAGGACTTACCTGGATCCTTGCTTATACCATTTTTGGTACTAAATCGCAAATCTACACAAATCAGATTTACATACACAAAATACTTAGCGCATTAATTAGTTATAAAGTGTGTATGTACACACCTGTTTCTAACGAGAGTCCCAAATCCCGAAAAATCAAATCGGCCACCCTAGACTTCTTGCTCCTAAATTTGACCAAACATGGAAGTTAGTGATATGGGCTATTCGGCCAAACCAAAATAAATCCAAGGGTTACACATGAACCCGAAACCTTACCTAACCGCCTTTGAGTGCTAACTACAACACACGATATGCAATTCTGCTTCCTCCCTACAATCGGCAATCATCAACTTTCATAACAATAGCCTTCGGCTTTCGAATACCAAATAAATAACTCACTTACCACCACTTACCAAGATCGCTTGTCTAATGAAAAGAGGCTTGGATTGATTACTCCAACAATCCCGGAGTACCTAGATAAAAAAATGATTCCAACAAGAATAATTAACACCTTGCTCTTCAAATACCAAAATCGGCTCTTACTCTTTTAGAAGTCGACAAAGAACAAGAGAAACAAAATAAAAGGCTTTCGGCTTAACCACTTACCCACTTTTAAAAACTGATTGGAGCAACGACTAGAGAAGATCACCTTTGCTTTGATATTCGGCCAAGACTACACAAAATAGGAGAAGGGAATTTCGGCACAAAGGTAGGGGTAGATTCGGCTAACAAAGAAAGAAAAATCACTGAAAAGGAGATAGGAGTTTCGGCCAAAGACTAAGAAAAAGAGAGGAGGATCAATGGTTTTCGGTTTTGAGAGAATGAAAAAGGAGAGAAAAATAGAAGATGAGAAGTAGGGAATTTCGGCTACTTGCAGAAATGGAGAAAAGAAAAGACAAAAAGATGGAGAGTATGCCTAAAGAGAATTCGGCACTTAGTTGCTCCCTAAAGCACTTCAAAGCCGAACTAACCACCAAGAGAGTCCCACAATCGGCTAATTATCTAATTCCTATCAATCTTCTATGTTATCTCCACATTTAGAAAAAAATATAATAAACAAAACACAACCATTATCTTCTATCTTAAAATCAATAAATAATAAAAAGATAAAGGCCAGCATAATCCACTATCCCAGCCGAAAATTAAAAAAAAACTAGCTTAATCCTTATCTTCCAAATGCCCATGTGCCGTCCAATTTCCACCTTCTCTCTTGGCGCCAGCATGAAAAAAATAAAACTCCAAGTTGCTGCCCCCACGATTTGAAATAGGACCTGCTGGAACCAGCGTTCAGGTAACGCCCCAGGCCACTCGGCCAAAGCGTTTTTTTGATATAAATTCACCCCATTTTCTTTTAAGAGCTCTTTCCTTAGCTCACTCTTGCCTTAACGCCCAAAACAAAAATAAGACACCCATTTGCTGCTCACGCCACTAGAACCTAGGACCAGCTGGAACCTCCACACGCTGCCAGCCGCTTTGCCAAGGCGCCCTTTGTGTCATAGACTTGCCCCAGCTCCTTTTAAGGCCTCCTTCCTTCTAACGCCAAAACCCAAAAAAATAAACACCTTGTTGCCACCTTGATTCAAACCCAAGCCCTTACTAGCGTTATATCCAGCCCCTTAAGTGGCGCATGTAAGCCACTTTACCAAGGCATTTCTTATGCCATAAACCCCCAACAACATTTCTTAAAGCCCCTTTTGCCTAGCTTCCCCTAATTAACACCTAAAAATAAAATTTCTCCTATAGCTCGGGCCTTCCCTTAGCGTATCACTAGCACCTAAAATTCCTCAATCAACACCATAATAACCATACTTATGCAAAATAATTAATAAAATTTTACCCCTATCCTAGGATATTACAAAATAACTATTCAATTCATATCTTATTTCATTCCAACAAACCAAACATACAGTCAATGTTACAAGAAAAAGTTAAAAGGAAGCCTCTAATCCACCAAGCCAATCTCTCCAGAACATCCCAAGAGTGAAAACAACCCAAGAACCTCGCCATTCTCTAGTGTTATTTCCACTTCTACTTTGGTGAAGTAATACCATGCGTGTCACACCCCATTTTTATTTAGTTGTCATTAGTTTTTAACAAGATCGAGTACTAGCCTAGTGGTTAAGAACAAGTGAAGCTATCATTAAGATCCAAGTTTGAGTTCCCTTTCTTGCATTTTATTTTAATTTCAGCACACCCCTTAGTCAAACCTCATTGCCACCCAAACTACTTGCCAAATACTCAAGATCTTCCTTCATTTTCTTCTTCCCTCCTTTCATAATTCCTTCCATAGTTACTCCCTTTTTTTCTCCCTATATTCCCCTTATTTCCTTTCCTTCCTCTTGTTTCTCTCATTTCATTTTTCCTCCCATTTAGATTGTTTGTGCCGCCCCTACCACTAAACAATCTTCATTTTTTTTTCATTTTGCATCTCATCTTTTCTCTTTTCTCTCTTATTGTCTCTTCTCCACTATCTTGTGCCACCATCTTTATTTCATTTTGCCACCGTGCACCACAACATAACCACCCTTGCATCGTCGCCTTTCCCTATTCTCCCTCTTATGCTGCCACCGCTCCACCGCTGCCGCCACCTACGTTTCTTCCTTTCTCCGTTTCTCTTCTTTTCCTTTGATTATAAATGAATATTTTTTATTCTCTCCCTTTTCCAAGTTGATATATTATTTTTATTTATTCTTCATAGTCATATTTTCTTCACTTTTGTTTCTCCATAGCCAATATTCCTCCCCATACTCAAGATCTTCATTGAATTGTAGTTTCCTATCTAAACGGTAAAGCGTAAGTGATAAATCACCCAATCGAATCTCAATTCTTTCTCTTGAATTGTTAAGGTCAAATCTTATATGTTCAACTCATGAATATTGTGTTTTCATTGAAGGTCCCAATTTGGATCACTCAAATCTTCATTAGAACAAAAATATTATTAGATCTCCATTGAAAGAGTGATAGAGTAAGTTGTTTTCATTCGATTTCATAAGAGGACCTTATTGGACTGTTAAGCCAAAATTGACACATATGTGTTTTTTATGTATGTACCATCATTCTATGATCAGATCAAGGTAAGATTTGATTAGATCTGTAACGTTGAAGTGTGGAGGATTAGATCTAGTATTGTGGACCATTATTCCAGGTGTGGGTTTTAACCATTAAAGGATTATGGATGATCTATTCGTAAATAATTTAAGAGTATATTTAATACTAAGAATTATAATAATAATGTTCGTTAAAAACTTTGATTATACTTATAACTAATCGTTTGCATAAGTAATCTTGGTGAAAATTAAATCATTTATAAATATTGGCTACACGTAAGTATCTCTGATCTAAGAAATTCGTGTAGCCAAAAATATGTGTATAGGGTTCAAAAATGTTCACATGTTTTGTGATATTTAAGCATGTCACTATTTTGCTATTGATACTGATAGCACGATAAACCATGTTCACGGATACTAATAAATATGATTGTATGTTTAAGGCATACCACAGTTTTTGTTAAAAACTTTTGATTACATGATAATATCATGATTATTAATACTGAAATACTGAACACATGATAATTCATGCCTACTGTTTTTGCCATTGATCGCATGTCTTCATCATGCATACTGTACTGTTTTTTATTATTGTTAAAGCATGTCATATTGCATTGGGGTTGGGACGATTATTAAGGAGGAAGTACTAGCAGCTTGTCTGCAATTCTAGTGGTTTGTCTACATTACTGGCAACTTGTTTGCAATTTTGGTGGCTTGTCCACAATACTGGCAATTTGTTTGCAATTCTGGTGGCTTGTCCACATTACTGACAATTTATATGCAATACTAGTGGCTTGTCCACAAACTGGTGTGTTATTGGCTGGATGAGTTCTGGGGAACTCTTATTATGGTGTGTAGCAGAGTTGGGTAGGAATTTTTCTAAAAATTCTGCATTGACATGTTCATGCATGACCCAAACTGTGAACTTTGTATTGTTTTTTAATATTTTGTATATTCACTTGCTTGAGTGCTATATTTAATGTCTATTACTGTTTACTGGAGTTATGACTCACACTGAGCTTATTAGATCATTCCTGAGTTTATTTGATTTCAGATAATTCCTGAGGTTAAGACTTGGACACGGTTACCGGAGGAGCTTCTCAAATGTTTTCACTTTTTGAGTACTTTAAATTCAATTTTAATGATTGTTTTGGGACTATAATAATTTTTATCTGGACTGTGGCATGGGACTTTATTTTGGGATTTATTTCGAATTACATGACATAAATTTTTAAATTGTTTGAATTGATATTTAAATGAGTATGCATGAAATTGGTTTTTAATAAAAGTTTGATTAAATCACTTTTTTCCGCTACAATACTGAAAATAATTTTTTAACAAAATTCAACTTAGTTCTTAAAATCATTATTCTTTACAAATGAAATTCTAAAATCAATCAATTTTTTTGAAATTAACATGTTTTTATGATATAAAAAGAAATATCCAATTTCACTAGTTTTATATAGAAAAGCAGATGGTTTTCAAACATGTTTGAAAATAGAAAAGTTTATCTAAGCCTTTTCAATGGCCAATGTAGCTTTCATAATTCGGCCATAATGTCTAAGCCGGATCAGGGAGGTTACATGTGAAACATCTTTTGAAATGCAAGACGACGATTGTTCTTAAAAAATAATTTTTTTGACATGTTCCAGATGTGAGCTGTTCTCAACATAAAAGTTACTCTAAACAAGAGTTGTTTTATAGTAATGCTTTTCTTGGAAAAGCTCGTTCAAAATAATGGCTCTTCTTAAAACATTATTGTTATAAATAAAAGTTGTTCCAAACACTAGTTGTTCTAAGTATAGCTATTCTTGAAACACAATTATTCTAAATAAGAGTTAAGAGTTGTTATCAAATGATAACACCGGATTTCTGTTGTCCTAAATTGAAACATTGTTCTCGATATAGTTATTCCCAAACAAACTTCGTTCTCAACAACTATTCTAAACAATAGTTGTGTTTTCTAGAAGAGATATTAAGTGAAATGATGATGCTACTTGTTTCATGCTAGGAAGCACAATTTCTTGAAATGGTAGCTAAAACTAAACATCTATGGGGACATTTAAATTTGAAAAAAATGGGATTAAACAACAAATTATTCATTCTCAAACAAATATTCCAAAAATGACTCCAAATAGAATGTCCCAACTAGTAACAAAATAACTCGATCTTTGCAAGCTAAGAAGAAGCCACTCCTGAATATCTAAATTGAAAAAACCATCAATATTTTCTTTTTAATAAGCTTTAACTTGATAGAGATGGACATAAAACATTATTTAAGGTTATGGTTAATATCTTCTACTAAATTTTTGCACAATGTACAACTTGCACTGATACTGAAATGTCTCCTAACTCATTCTTGAATCATTATGAACCAACCAAAAAAAGCTCTAATCATTTGCAACCAACAAAAGCAGAAAATATGTTTCCATTATGAGTCACTCCTAAAGGAGTTTGAATCCAATGCACCATAAGCTGATTTTATCAAGAAATGCCTTCTTTTATCCATTTCCACTTAGGCATATCATCAATGTCCTTCATGCAAAAAGGGAGAGTGACTACAATTTTCGCCAAACAAGATAAAGGAAGTAACTTATCTAGTTAGCTCCAATCCCATTGTTTTTAAGGGGAGACCATATCACGAACTAGTACACATGATGATGCAACTTCCTATGAATAAAAGAACCAAAAATTGGATTGCAATCCAACAACCACCAATTTTTCCAAAAATCTATAGTTCAACCATTACCTATTTGTACTTGGATCCCATGACTTTCACCCACAAACTAATCAAGAATTATTCAAACTATAGAGAGCTTCAGGAATTAGGCCATCCTATTTATAGTTGGATCTCATGATTTTCACCTACAAACTAATCTTTATTCAACATCGTAAACATGGTAATTTTCATAAGAAAATTACCATTAACATAAGTCGATTTCCAAAGGCCCGAACCTTCATCTTCAATCTTTTACAAACATCATCTCATTTATAAGATTAACACCTCTTTTTTGTTAGATGTGTGGCCCAAAAAAATTATGAACAATCTTCTTCATCTTTAGGCAAACACAGTTAAAAATGATTGTCGTTTCCTTATCATACATAGGAATAATATGTGTTAAAAAAAATATATTAATCTATATAAACGGTAAAGAATTGAATATAAAAGTAAGGTACTAAAAATGTGGTGTAATAATATATCCTAAAAGAATATTACCTAAGTACAAGCCTTAAAATGTTATTAAGGTGAATGTTAAATTAAGTAAGCATTCAGGAGTAGAAAGTGAAATTGAATTGTAAGATCCATAAGGTGGGATAAGATGTCCAAAAAAGGAACATATGTATAAATGAAATTGTTAAAGAAGCGGCTTAAGGGTTGAAATGAAAGATCAAATACCATATGAACTTACAATAAGGGACCTAAGCATGAATTTCATAATCAAGTTGTTAATAAATAGTTAAGTTGTAAGCTGAGCCCTTATGTAATGCCTCGAATTTGGGCCTAGTAGAATTGGGCCCATTGGGCATTGGCCATGGGAGCGTTTAAAATTTTTGGGAACAAGAGAACGACACTAATGTAAGTTGGACCTATTAGTTGAGTGATTTTGGAAGGTTAAGGGGCTTCCATGAAGTCCCGGGATCAAACCTGGGCTTTAGGAAAAATTTTGGTTTTAGGTGAATAAAACCCTGTGAGTTAGAAGGTAGGCTTTAAGAATAAAATGTGGAGAAAAATGAAACAAAAAGGAGTTGTGGTCTAGTGGCAAATGACGCCACATAAGAGACAAGGGAATGACGCCACAAGGAAGTAAGGGGTCCAAGGTTCAAGTCTTGGCATTTGCATTTCATTTTGATTTCCTTTTTAAATGAACTTAGACTTTGGCCCATAGACTTATATTTAGTTGCGCATGTTTTAAGACACAAAAGGAGCTTGTTTTGTGGTGGCATGTAGCGTATAGAGCAGAGGAGAGGGCAAAGGTTCAAATCTCATGTCAAGCAAGGGAGTGTTTATTTTGCAGATTGGACGGCCAGAGTTAGTGTTGGATTTAAACTCTGCTGAAGGAGGGATCCCACATCGGGAAGCTAGCATGAGAGAAGATAAGAAGCTGGCTTTAAATAGAGTGATCTATGAGAAGAGTAAGCACACCTTGGTTGGCGTTTGGGAATAAGAGTGTTCGGAGCACGGATTAACTCCAGATTCCTATCATGTGTGTATTTCGCACTACTCTAGTTGTAGAGCGACAAATGCTGAAATACTGATCACACGGCGTTGGTAGCCACACGAGCATGCGAGTGCACGTGTAGGAGCTTCGACGCGATAGTTGAGGCCACCATGAGTATTCTTGTGGGTTGATGCTGTTTGGGCCACGATGGGCCGAAAGGGGCCAAGTGGGCCCAATGGGCCCGTGGGCCCATATGAATAAATTGTATGATTGTGTATTAGATATTGAACTGGTCTGTGTGAATCTCATATTTGTGGCTAGAAATGGGCTAAATGAGTCACACGAGCGTTAGGGCCCATTTGGGCCGAGAATGGGCTCTAAGCCCAATCTCATTGTTATCTCGTTTCTTCCTGTTAGGGTGCTTTGTATCGCAGGATGATTTTAGGGATTCTTAATCTTCACTGGTATTCGAAAAGGACTTAGCAAAACCCTGTGAAACAAGGATCGGTGCTAAGGGGTTGGCGGCACACTCGTAATCAAGGTGTGTAATCTCACACTCCTGTTTGTTCTGTAAATGCTATGATCTGTGAATCGGTTAAAAGCTGAAATGCCCTTAGAGGGTAAATTACTGAAATACCCTTGGTGGGTAAATTACTGAAATACCCCTGGTGGGTAAAATTACTGTTATACCCTTAGGGGCTGACTTAGTATGTTTGTGTATAATTTGTTTGACTACTATGATGGTACATTATTGCATACACTGAATTATTGTCACAACATCTTGCATTGGGTTGGGATGGATTAATATATATATAAATATATATATTGGAGGAAGTACTGTACTGGTGGCTATGCCACATTATACTGATTCAGTGGCTCTGCCACGATATACTGATTTTAGTGGCTCAGCCACAAATACTGATACTGGCAGCATTGCTGCGTTATACTGGCAGTTCAGCTGCATTCTTGGTGTGTAGGGCTGGGTGGGTTGACTTAGTCCCTACAGAAGTGTAGGGCTGGTACGGGAGGTGTGTTGGTTGGATTGGGTGGGCTGCATTTTCTCTGTTTGCATTACCATGATTTTGGGGCCTTAGGCCCGAACTAATAATGCATGGGCTTGGGCCTAGACTGTGATTGTAACTGGGATTACACACTGAGTTCTTGTAACTCACCCCTTTACTTTAACTATACAGGTAATCCCCAGCCGTAGAGGATTTGGAGCTGTGAGGGGCTCGGAGGTGGCCACTTGTTCCGCACGTTTTAAGGGTGAACTAAGTATTTTAAATTTGGATTTCTTTACTTTAATTATTGGGTTTTATAATTGTTGTAATAAGGCCATTGGAACTGTTTTAACTTTTATTTGGGTTTTCTTTAAACATTGCAAATTTAATCAACTCGGGGTTTTCAAAACAGTAAACAACTGATTTCAAGTATCACGCTTTCGTAATTAACAAGTCCCAACTTCTGTAACTGACACGGTTTTTAACAAACAAGATAATACATGCATTTTTGACAGGATATTAAAACGAGTAAACTTCTTTTGTGAGTAGGCAACGAAAATCAAATTCTGAACGTTTTAGTTGGAATTTGGCTATGTTTTTTTCAAAAAACCATGAGGTTTTAAACATCACCTGGTGTGGCACGCTAGATCCGGCCGTAACGTCTAGGCCGGGTTTGGGGTGTTATACCTTAACTTGGCAAATTTATATAAATGGGTTGAAACAGTAAAATATGACTTCAATAAAATTAGTAAGATGATTCATTTGAAGGGCTCAATGTTAATAAAGATTAGGATAAGTATGATTATCCTTGTTACTTAATAAGCTTCTAAAGCTCATGCGTTAGTGGTTTAAAACATGTAAGTACGGGCTTGCCAAGGAGTCACTATGATAGCTTGGGAGTATTACATCACCCGACAAACCTTTAAGGTTGCATTTTAAACATTTGAGTGTTATTTGAGTTGAATTAAGTGGCATGTATACAAAGACTTATTTTGTATGTAAGGTTGTAAAGTGGAAAGACATGTTTAAATTCTTTATAGTCTTCTTAACAATTATGAATGTCATTCCATCCGTGAATGTGTTTATGTTTTGTATTTGAGTGTAAATGAGTTTGAATTTTGATTTATAATATTTTTATTCATAATGAAATGATATGGTGATGTTTGGATATGTCTTAGGAGTGTTATTGGCTTGATTTTCAACTTTAGGGGGTCATAGTCTAGTAGAAGGTCAAAATCTAAAGTATATGGACTAAGGTGTTGGTACCTAGCCTCTTAGACAAGGCCATTAAACTGTTTTGGTCGTTTTAAGCCCTTCGAGGCCCGTATTTGACTCCGGGCACTTCCAATTGCTTGAAAAATGTTTTCAAATGGTTTAAAGTTGTTTTTAAAGACTTCAAAATATTTGGTGAAAAGACCTCTTTGGTCCCTCTAAATTTCACTATTGAGCAAATTGGTACCTCTAAAAAAAAGGAGTGATTTAGTCGTCGTCAATTTCTAAAGTGAGCAGTTAAGGACAATTAATAACATTAACTTTTTCCATCCAATAATCCTACTTTGGTTGGTATAATAACAAATTTGGCCCTCAACATTTACATATTCTATCAAATTGATCTTAATTCTAAAAAAATTATCCGAAAATATATAACTTAAACATTCTAATATATATAAAATTTAAACTTCAAAAAATATATAAAATTTTAAAAAAATCTCAAAATCATATATATTTAAAATCATTAAATTTTGAAAAAAAATATGAAAAATATTTTTTTTTTAAAACCCCCTCATCTTCTTCGTCTAAAAGGATGAAGAATTTCCCTGCCATTTTTTTATTTTCTTAAAAACTTTTTCAACCCATCAAAGTTTACTTTTGAACCCAATTCTATCCAGATCCGTCTTTGTTTCATTGTTGTAATCGCCATAAGCGCCATTCGTACAATGCTAGCCCCATTTATGCTGACAATGAACACTTGAAATAAGTCAAGATTCCAATTCGAAACTTGTTGGAAAAATGTGCAAAGAATTTTCCTCATGCTGTTCATGCGGGTATTTCAGAGCTAATTCTAGGTAGACCTTGCGGATTGGCCATTGGAGAATTTTAAAATTGAAACTCCACCGGAACTAGCAACAGCGGTGGAAGACGCGGAAGGGAAAAAGATGGCAATGGTTCTTGTGGATTAAAATAATTGTTTTATTTTTCAAATAGTTCAAAGTTTGAGTAAATAAAAGAACAAGGAAAATCTTCTCCTTCTCGATGAAGAAGACGAGGGAATTTTTTTTTTTTTAATATTTCATATTTTTAAAAACTAAATTTTTACCTTTTTTCAAATTTTAATGATTTAAAAATATGTTTCTTTCATAAAAAAATATAATTTTGAGAATTTTTAAAATTGCGTATATATTTTTGAAGTTTAATTTTTTTAATAGATTCCTTTTGAATTTTTTTTATTTTCTAAAATTTTTATATATTTTTTAAATTTTCAAACAATTTTTTAGATTCAAAACTAAATTGATAAAATGTATAAATGTTTAGGGTTAAATTTGTTGTTTTTTAGAATAAGGACCTAATTAATAGAATATGTAAAGGTTGAGAACTAATTTATTATTATATCAATCAAAAGTAGGATAATTGGATGGAAAAAGGTAATGGCGTCATTAATTGTTCTTAACTGATCACTTTTAAAATTGACAGGGATTGAATTGCTTATTCTTTTTCGAGAGGGACTAATTTGCTTAATATTGAAATTAAAAGGGACCAAAGAGGACTTTTTACCAAATACTTTTTATCCTATTTTATGATTTTATTTAATTTGTTTAAAGTTTTGAAGGGTAATATAACCCTATTTTACTTAACTCGAAAAACTTGGCTTTAACTTGATGAGTTTCGAAACTTTGTTTTATGGTTTCTAATCATATAGAATCCCTTTAAACTTTGTTTAAAGTTTTATGTTTGAATGTATGTGGTTTCCAGAATTAGGAGATAAATCTGAGACTGAAACTGTAGATAGGTACGAATTCGAAAGAACTACTCTCAAACTACTATTCATAAGACTGTTCGTGGTTAATCAGTGAAAGAAATTAATAATTCATAAAATTTCTAATTCAGATACTACGAGAATCAACGATGAGCGCTAGGAGAGGAAGAAGAGGCCGCGGCCGAGGCCGTGGAAGTGTTAGGACTGATGTGCTGACTCAGCTAGTTACGGAGATACTGAAGGAGGTTAAAGAAATCGGTGAAACACTTCGGTTTAGGTGCGTGGACTGTAAGAAAAAAAGAGATCGTAGTTTTCTAGGGTTGCAGTCTCGTTCTGTGAAGCATGTTAAGGTACGTCCAAACTTTCGGGTTTGCGAATATTGTAGAAGGCGTCATCCGGGTGAATGTTGGAGGAAGTCAGGAACGTGTTTAAGATGCGGGTCTAAGGAGCATAAGGCTCGGGATTGTTCAATCACCATTAAGTCGGGTATGTTTTGTGTGGATGCTATATTTTTGGGTATAGAAACTGTATGCGTGCAATGGTTATATATTATTAAATTAGAGTGTGCAGCGAAAGCATAGTGGTGAGACTTGGGTAGTACGATTGGTAGTTAGTTGGAAATTTCGAGGACGAAATTTCTTTAAGGGGGTAGAACTGTAACATCCTGAATTTTTGGGCCTATGCATTTATAGGGTGAATATGTGTAATGAGTTAATTTGAGCATTAGGGTTTGTTTGGGCACTATAGGGTTTAAAAGGTGGTATCTGAGTTTAAAATATCAAAATGGGCTTGTGGCCCAGTGGTCAGTGGCGCCACTTAGGGAGCAAGGAGATGACGCCACACAAGGGAGTAAGGGGCCCAATTTTAAGTTTCGTGGAGCCCAATTCTTCTAATTTAACTTAGCTAATTTTTGGCATTAGGGTTAGGTGAAGTGGACGGCAAAAAGGCTCAAAAATAGAAGGATTTATGTGAATGGGATAATGTAGATATTATAGTTGATAATATGGAAGATAAAGGAGAAAAGATAGGAATTATCTGCAAGGCTAAGTGGTGGCCAAATTTCAAACTCTGATTGGGAGGAGAAATCGGTTTCTGATATGGCTAAGAGGTGCCGAAATTTCCCTTGCTAATTAACTGGTTTTAGTTGTCAAAAGAGGGCAATTCCGGCTTTTGGTTAGTAGGAGTGCCAAAACTTTAAATAGTCAGGTGAGGGTTCTCTTCTTTATTTTTCGGCATTTAGGGTTTCCATCTTTTCTTTCTCTTCTTCTCTGAGTAAAAGCCGAAATTCCAAACCTTATTCCCTCATCTTCACTTTGATTCAAAAGCCGAAACCCCATTGTTCTTTTCTCCTCTTTCTTCTAAAAGCCGAAACCTCATAATCCTTTTTCTACATTCTTTTCTTTTGATCTTTGCTAAAGCCGAACCTACCTCTGGTCTGCCGAAATTCTATTTTCTTCTTCCTGCCGATTTCTTCATTAAAAGCCGAATCTACATAGACTCATTCCTATCATCTTCTGATCTTCTCAAGAAGCCGGAATCTCAAAGGGGTAGTCGAATTCTTTGTGTTAAGGTGAGTGCCGATTTTCCTATCTTTTCACTTTCTCTTTCAGTTTTTGGAAGACAAAGCCGAAAAGCTAATGGTTTAATGGTTTTATGTATTTTCTTGTTGGGCGACATCGGGAATTGAAGTAGATATCTTAGATCTAAAAGCCGGAAACACTAGTCCCTGAATCTCATATCACTTTTTGGGATTTCAAGGTAAGGATTTCAATTCTCCTTAAGATGATCAATCGTTTTCTTTTCGTTAGTTGTGCTTTAACCTAATGTTTAATTACTGGCTTCTGAACAACACCTTAGGCAGATAGCGGTGGTGTTGGCTACGGAGAGCGTCGAGTTAGAGGGTCTCATTCTAACGGTAATCAGGTGTGTAGATCTCTAACACACTATTAAATCTGTATGTATATATATGTGTTGTGGGCTAAGAGCCGAAAAATAGGCTGTGTGAACAGTCGTATTACCCAGAAAGGGTAGGCAAAGGATGTCAGGTACGTAATCATAGAAATCTCTCTATTTGTATCGATGTATGCAATAAACTGAAATCTCTTAGGTAATACATTGTTTGATTTTGCATGTATGTATGCATGGGATGGGATTGTTATGATGAAGGGGAAGAAGGTCGCATAACGATCGGTGGCTTTGCCACATAGGTCACATAGTGATCGGTCTTTATGACAGGCAGCTCAGCTGTCGAAATGCTACGATGTGTTATTAAGGTCGCATGGCGATTGGTAGCTTTGCCACGTAGGTCACACAGTGATCGGTCTTTAAGATAGGTAGCACAGCTGTCGATATGGTGTGTAGCGGTTGGCGGGTTGATTGTAGAAATCCCCAAGGTGTGATGGTTGGTACGGGTTGGTGTGTAGAGGATGGATTTCTAGGATGGGTTGGGCTATTCATCATTCATTATTTTCATGTATTTATGATTGATGCCTTTATGTATGGGCCAGGGCTCATAATGTGTTTGTGGGCCAAGCCTTTGATATGTCTTCGGGATTTACACACTGAATCTTGGTGACTCACCCTATTACTTTTCCTTAACTTTGCAGATGAGCAGTAGATCGTGGACATGGGAGCCGAGACGGACTCGAGGGGCCATCAAATTTTAATTCTATAGATTATTTTCGGTTTTTCTTCAAGTTTTTAATTTTGAGAATATTTATGTAATATGGCCGCATAGTTTATATTCACCTAAGTAGTTTTTAATGTTTGCAACTTATGAAATTATGTCAAGGGTTTAATTATACGAAATAATAATAATATAAGGTTTTCTTTTCAAATGTCACTTATTTATTCAAATATTGTCTAATTAACTTACGATTTCCAAAACCAACAAAGAAAAAGTTTTCAATGTATAACCCGTAGCATACCAGATCTGGTCGAAACTTATGGGCCGGGTTCAGGGTGTTACATTTTGGTATCAGAGCCCAGTTCAAAACTTGGGCTGTGAAATGGGTCTAGTAATGTTTTGTAAAGTGGATGTGAATTTGGGAAAATATTTCTGGAAAAAGATATGGCCTTCGAGTCTACCGGTACCCGATCCACGCAGGTAAGTATTCTAACTTTTGATGTGATATGCATGTTGGGCTTGATGGGCTTGAGGGACGAGACTAGTATGTTAGGCATTGATGGACTTTAGGCTTAGCTTAAACAATTCTTTAAATTCATAAGACTTAACCTATCCAAACAAACCCGTGAACAAATCGCTGGGTTAGGGTGTGGCAACAGGCATACGCATGTCTAGGATTGGATTCAGGGAGAGCTTGGTACTTAAGCAGTCATAGTGACTCACCTCTTCTTCGCTGGAATCCTACCTGGTGCGTAGTGACTGTTCACCTTAGCCACGAGGACTTGTTGACGGGCCAAAATTTATAATTAAAACCCGAAAGGGACCAGCCACCCTATTTCACAATCAAAACCTCCCAAGTTTTGTAAAATTTCTGAAATACACTTGATTTGTGAAAATTTCCAGAATACCTCAGAATTGTAAAACTACCAAAATTTGTGGAATTACCGAAACACTCCAGTTGGCAAAATTTCCAAAATACCCATGGTTTGTGAAAATTTCCAAAACAACCGTGACTTTATAAAATACCTATGATTTGCAAATTTACTCGAAAACCCTATATTTACAAGAGTAATCCGGATTACGAAATTAGATTTTCCAAAGTACCCCTACTTTATATAAAAAAAAAACAACAACAACAACAACATCAAAATATCCCTATTTCGAAAAAAAAACTAAAATATCCCTATTTCGAAAAAAAAACTAGATACCCCATTTTGAGGAAATTACCAAAATACCCACGTTTAAAAAAATGTATGCAAATTACCTCTAATTCGAAGAAAATCACCAAGATACTCTATTTTGGAAAATACCCTGTAGGGAAAAACTACGGAAAAACCCCTGGGTAGTGAAATAACAAAGATACCCTTATGCGATGAATGTGAGTTCATGGATGTTATATGTTTGTTGATGTGTGATGGTTGAATGTATGTGGTTTCCAAAATTAGGAGATAAATCTGAGACTGAAACTGTAGATAGGTACGAATTTAAAAGAACTACTCTCAAACTACTATTCATAAGACTGTTCGTGGTTAATTAGTGAAAGAAATTAATAATTCATAAAATTTCTAATTCAGATACTACGAGAATCAACGATGAGCACTAGGAAAGGAAGAAGAGGCCGCGACCGAGGCCGTGGAAGTGTTAGGACTGATGTGCTGACTCAGCTAGTTACGGAGGTACTGAAGGAGGTTAAAGAAATCGGTGAAACACTTCGGGTTAGGTGCGTGGACTGTAAGAAAAAAAAGAGATCGTAGTTTTCTAGGGTTGCAGTCTCGTTCTGTGAAGCGTGTTAAGCTACGTCCAAACTTTTGGGTTTGCGAGTATTGTAGAAGGCGTCATCCGGGTGAATGTTGGAGGAAGTCAGGAACGTGTTTAAGATGCGGGTCTGAGGAGCATAAGGCTCGGGATTGTTCAATCACCATTAAGTCGAGTATGTTTTGTGTGGATGCTATATTTTTGGGTATAGAAACTGTATGCGTGCAATGGTTATATATTATTAAATTCGAGTGCGCAGCGAAAGCATAGTGGTGAGACTTGGGTAGTACGATTAGTAGTTAGTTGGAAATTTTGAGGACGAAGTTTCTTTAAGGGGGTAGAACTGTAACATCCTGAATTTTTGGGCCTATGCATTTAATGGGTGAATATGTGTAATGAGTTAATTTGAGCATTAGGGGTCTAAATTGGGCTCAGGATTGGGCTGAAGCCTTAGTTAAATTTTTGTTTGGGCACTATAGGGTTTAAAAGGTGGTATCTGAGTTTAAAATATCAAAATGGGCTTGTGGCCCAGTGGTCAGTGGCGCCACTTAGGGAGCAAGGAGATGACGCCACACAAGGGAGTAAGGGGCCCAAATTTAAGTTTCATGGAGCCCAATTCTTCTAATTTAAGTTAGCTAATTTTCGGCATTAGGGTTAGGTGGAGTGGACGGTAAAAAGGCTCAAAAATAGAAGGATTTATGTGAATGGGATAATGTAGATATTATAGTTGATAATATGAAAGATAAAGGAGAAAAGATAGGAATTATCTACAAGGCTAAGTGGTGGACGAATTTCAAACTCTGAGGGGGAGGAGAAATCGGTTTCTGATATGGCTAAGGGGTGCCGAAATTTCCCTTGCTAATTAACTAGTTTTAGTTGTCAAAAAAGGGCAATTCCGGCTTTTGGTTAGTAGGAGTGCCAAAACTTTAAATAGTCAGGTGAGGGTTCTCTTCTTTATTTTTCGGCATTTAGGGTTTCCATCTTTTCTTTCTCTTCTTCTCTGAGTAAAAGCCGAAATTCCTAACCCTATTCCCTTATCTTCACTTTGATTCAAAAGCCGAAACTCCATTGTTCTTTTCTCTTCTTTCTTCTAAAAGCCGAAACCTCATAATCCTTTTTCTACATTCTTTTCTTTTAATCTTTGTTAAAGCCGAACCTACCTCTGGTCTGCTGAAATTCTCTTTTCTTCTTCCTGCCGATTTCTTCATTAAAAGCCGAATCTACATAGACTAATTCCTATCATCTTCTGATCTTCTCAAGAAGCCGGAATCTCAAAGGGGTAGTCGAATTCTTTATGTTAAGGTGAGTGCCGATTTCCCTATCTCTTCACTTTCTCTTTCGGTTTTTGGAGGACAAAGCCGAAAAGCTAATGGTTTAATGGTTTTATGTATTTTCTTGTTGGGCGACATCGGGAATTAAAGTAGATCTCTTAGATCTAAAAGCCGGAAACATTAGTTCCTGAATCCCATATCACTTTTCGGGATTTCAAGGTAAGGATTTCAATTCTCCTTAAGATGATCGACCGTTTTCTTTTCGTTAGTTGTGCCTTAACCTAATGTTTAATTACCGGCTTCTGAACAACACCTTAGGCAGATAGCGGTGGTGTTGGCTACGGATAGCGTTGACTTAGAGGGTCTCATTCTAATGGTAATCAGGTGTGTAGATCTCTAACACACTATTAAATCTGTATGTGTATATATTTGTTGTGGGCTAAGAGCCGGAAAATAGGCTGTGTGAACAGTCGTATTACCCAGAAAGGGTAGGCAAAGGATGTCAGGTACGTAATCATAGAAATCTCTCTATTTGTATCGATGTATGCGATAAACTAAAATCTCTTAGGTAATACATTGTTTGATTTTGCATGTATGTATGCATGGGATGGGATTGTTATGATGAAGGGGAAGAAGGTCGCATAACGATCGGTGGCTTTGCCACATAGGTCACATAGTGATCGATCTTTATGACAGGCAGCTCAGCTGTCGAAATGCTACGATATGTTATTAAGGTCGCATGGCGATTGGTGGCTTTGCCACGTAGGTCACACAGTGATCGGTCTTTAAGATAGGCAGCACAGCTGTCGATATGGTGTGTAGCGGTTGGCGGGTTGATTGTAGAAATCCCCAAGGTGTGATGGTTGGTACGGGTTGGTGTGTAGAGGATGGATTTCTAGGATGGGTTGGGCTATTCATCATTCATTATTTTCATGTATTTATGATTGATGCCTTTATGTATGGGCCAGGGCTCATAATGTGTTTGTGGGCCAAGCCTTTGATGTGTCTTCGGGATTTACACACTGAATCTTGGTGACTCACCCTATTACTTTTCCTTAACTGTGCAGATGAGTAGTAGATTGTGGACATGGGAGCCGAGACGGACTCGAGGGGCCATCAAATTTTAATTCTATAGATTATTTTTGGTTTTTCTTCAAGTTTTTAATTTTGAGAATATTTATGTAATAAGGCCCCATAGTTTATATTCACCTAAGTAGTTTTTAATGTTTGCAACTTATGAAATTATGTCAAGGGTTTAATTATACGAAATAATAATAATACAAGGTTTTCTTTTCAAATGTCACTTATTTATTCAAATATTGTCTAATTAACTTACGATTTCCAAAACCAACAAAGAAAAAGTTTTCAATGTACAACCCGTAGCATACCAGATCTGGTCGAAACTTATGGGCCGGGTTCGGGGTGTTACATTTTGGTATCAGAGCCCAGTTCAAAACTTGGGCTGTGAAATGGGTCTAGTAATGTTTTGTAAAGTGGATGTGAATTTGGGAAAATATTTCTGGAAAAAGATATGGCCTTCGAGTCTACCGGTACCCGATCCACGCAGGCAAGTATTCTAACTTTTGATGTGATATGCATGTTGGGCTTGATGGGCTTGAGGGACGTAGACTAGTATGTTAGGCATTGATGGACTTTAGGCTTAGCTTAAACAACTCTTTAAATTCATAAGACTTAACCTATCCAAACAAACCCGTGAACAAATCGCTGGGTTAGGGTGTGGCAACAGGCATACCCATGTCTAGGATTGGATTCAGGGAGAGCTTGGTACTTAAGCAGTCCTAGTGACTCACCTCTTCTTCGCTGGAATCCTACCTGGTGCGTAGTGACTGTTCACCTTAGCCACGAGGACTTGTTGACGGGCCAAAATTTATAATTAAAAACCGAAAGGGACCAGCCACCCTATTTCCCAATCAAAACCCCCCAAGTTTTGTAAATTTTCTGAAATACACTTGATTTGTGAAAATTCCTAGAATACCTCAGAATTGTAAAACTACCAAAATTTGTGAAATTACCGAAACACTCCAGTTGGCAAAATTTCCAAAATACCCTTGGTTTGTGAAAATTTCCAAAACAACCATGATTTTAGAAAATACCTATGATTTGCAAATTTACCCGAAAACCCTATATTTACAAGAGTAATCCGGATTGTGAAATTAGATTTTCCAAAGTACCCCTGCTTTATATAAAAAAACAACAACAACAACAACAACATCAAAATATCCCTTTTTCGAGAAAAAAAACAAGGTACCCCATTTTGAGGAAATTACCAAAATACCCACATTTAAAAAAATGTACCCAAATTACCTCTAATTCGAAGAAAATCACCAAGATACTCTATTTTGGAAAATACCCTGTAGGGCAAAACTACGAAAAAAATCCCTGGGTAGTGAAATAACGAAGATACCCTTATGTGATGAATGTGAGTTCATGGATGTTATATGTTTGTTGATGTGTGATGGTTGAATGTATGTGGTTTCCAGAATTAGGAGATAAATCTGAGACTGAAACTGTTGATAGGTACGAATTCGAAAGAACTACTCTCAAACTACTATTCATAAGACTGTTCGTGGTTAATCAGTGAAAGAAATTAATAATTCATAAAATTTCTAATTCAGATACTACGAGAATCAACGATGAGCGCTAGGAGAGAAAGAAGAGGCCGCGACCGCGGCCGAGGCCGTGGAAGTGTTAGGACTGATGTGCTGACTCAGCTAGTCAGGGAGGTACTGAAGGAGGTTAAAGAAATCGGTGAAACACTTCGGGTTAGGTGCGTGGACTGTAAGAAAAAAAGAGATCGTAGTTTTCTAGGGTTGCAGTCTCATTCTGTGAAGCATGTTAAGGTACGTCCAAACTTTCGGGTGTGCGAATATTGTAGAAGGCGTCATTCGGGTGAATGTTGGAGGAAGTCAGAAACGTGTTTAAGATGCGGGTCTGAGGAGCATAAGGCTCGGGATTGTTCAATCACCATTAAGTCGGGTATGTTTTGTGTGGATGCTATATTTTTGGGTATAGAAACTGTATGCGTGCAATGGTTATATATTATTAAATTAGAGTGCGCAACGAAAGCATTGTGGTGAGACTTGGGTAGTACGATTAGTAGTTAGTTGGAAATTTCGAGGACGAAATTTCTTTAAGGGGGTAGAACTGTAACATCCTGAATTTTTGGGCCTATGCATTTAATGGGTGAATATGTGTAATGAGTTAATTTGAGCATTAGGGGTCCAAATTGGGCTCAGGATTGGGCTGAAGCCTTAGTTAAATTTTTGTTTGGGCACTATAGGGTTTAAAAGGTGGTATCTGAGTTTAAAATATCAAAATGGGCTTGTGGCCCAGTGGTCAGTGGCGCCACTTAGGGAGCAAGGAGATGACGCCACACAAGGGAGTAAGGGGCCCAAATTTAAGTTTCATGGAGCCTAATTCTTCTAATTTAAGTTAGCTAATGTTCGGCATTAGGATTAGGTGGAGTGGACGGCAACAAGGCTCAAAAAGAGAAGGACTTATGTGAATGGGATAATGTAGATATTATAGTTGATAATATGAAAGATAAAGGAGAAAAGATAGGAATTATCTGCAAGGCTAAGTGGTGGCCGAATTTCAAACTCTGAGGGGGAGGAGAAATCGGTTTTTGATATGGCTAAGGGGTGCCAAAATTTCCCTTGCTAATTAACTGGTTTTAGTTGTCAAAAGAGGGCAATTCCAGCTTTTGGTTAGTAGGAGTGCCAAAACCTTAAATAGCCAGGTGAGGGTTCTCTTCTTTATTTTTCGGCATTTAGGGTTTCCATCTTTTCTTTCTCTTTTTCTCTGAGTAAAAGCCGAAATTCCTAGCCCTATTCCCTCATCTTCACTTTGATTCAAAAGCCGAAACTCCATTATTCTTTTCTCTTCTTTCTTCTAAAAGCCGAAACCTCATAATCCTTTTTCTACATTCTTTTCTTTTGATCTTTGCTAAAGCCGAACCTACCTCTGGTCTGCCGAAATTCTCTTTTCTTCTTCCTGTCGATTTCTTCGTTGAAAGCCAAATCTACATAGACTCATTCCTATCATCTTCTGATCTTCACAAGAAGCCGGAATCTTAAAGGGGTAGTCGAATTCTTTGTGTTAAGGTAAGAGCCGATTTTCCTATCTTTTCACTTTCTCTTTCGATTTTTGGAAGACAAAGCCGAAAAGCTAATGGTTTAATGGTTTTATGTATTTTCTTGTTGGGCGACATCGGGAATTGAAGTAGATCTCTTAGATCTAAAAGCTGGAAACACTAGTCCCTGAATCTCATATCACTTTTCGGGATTTCAAGGTAAGGATTTCAATTCTCCTTAAGATGATCAATCGTTTTCTTTTCGTTAGTTTGCCTTAACCTAATGTTTCGTTACCGGCTTCTGAACAACACCTTAGGCAGATAGCGGTGGTGTTGGCTACGGATAGCGTCGACTTAGAGGGTCTTGTTCTAACGGTAATCAGGTGTGTAGATCTCTAACACTCTATTAAATCTGTATGCGTATATATGTGTTGTGGGCTAAGAGCCGGAAAATAGGCTGTGTGAACAGTCGTATTACCCAGAAAGGGTAGGCAAAGGATGTCAGGTACGTAATTATAGAAATCTCTCTATTTGTATCGATGTTTGCATGTATGTATGCATGGGATGGGATTGTTATGATGAAGGGGAAGAAGGTCGCATAACGATCGGTGGCTTTGCCACATAGGTCACATAGTGATCGGTCTTTATGACAGGCTGTTCAGCTATCGAAATGCTACGATGTGTTATTAAGGTCGCATGGCAATCGGTGGCTTTGCCACATAGGTCACACAGTGGTCAGTCTTTAAGATAGGCAGCACAGCTGTCGATATGGTGTGTAGCGGTTGGCGGGTTGATTGTAGAAATCCCAAGGTGTGATGGTTGGTACGGGATGGTGTTTAGAGGATGGATTTCTAGGATGGGTTGGGCTATTCATCATTCATTATTTTCATGTATTTATGATTGATGCCTTTATGTATGGGCCAGGGCTCATAATGTGCTTGTAGGCCAAGCCTTTGATGTGTCTTCGGGATTTATACACTGAGTCTTGGTGACTCACCCTATTACTTTTCCTTAACTGTGCAGATGAGCAGTAAATCGTGGACATGGGAGCCGAGACGGACTCGAGGGGCCATCAAATTTTAATTCTATAGATTATTTTCGGTTTTTCTTCAAGTTTTTAATTTTGAAAATATTTATGTAATAAGGCCCCATAGTTTATATTCACCTAAGTAGTTTTTAATGTTTGCAACTTATGAAATCATGTCAAGGGTTCAATTAGACGAAATAATAATAAAGGTTTTCTTTTCAAATGTCACTTATTTATTCAAATATTGTCTAATTAACTTACGATTTTCAAAACCAACAAAGAAAAAGTTTTCAATGTACAACCCGTAGCATACCAGATCTGGTCGAAACTTATGGGCCGGGTTTGGGGTGTTATAGGTATCGCACATAGACCACCAACAAGAATATTTACAGTGGTATCACACTTAGACCACCAAATGATAATATAAACGATGGTATCACACACAACCCATCATGAATAGGTAATAAGTTGGTATCGCACACAGCCCACCAACAAGAATATTTACGGTGGTATCGCACATAGCCCACCAATGATTATTAAGAATAATATTCCACAATTACCTAACCATTTCAAGGTTCATACGAGAATTACTCATTTTCTATCGAATTCAATCCATCTTAATCATGAATGATCTCATTCATACAATACACCGATAAGTAATAACATAAGTATTCAAGATGTACCATTTACACATAAACTTGCCTCGGTGCAAAATGTATTAGTTGACGGTTTAGTCTGTAACCTTACCTTTTCCTCGGTTAAGGTTGTTTCTGCGCTCTTCTTGATCTATAATAGTAAAATTTACTCATTCAATCACTTTATAACTCGTGATACATCAAAATTTACACTTAGGCAAAAATGACCATTTTGCCCTTATACTTTGGCAAAATTACGATTTTACCCCTAGGCTCGTAAATCATTTTTCATTATATTTCCTCATTAAACAAGCCTAGCTAAACATTTATATCTCTTACAACAACTTACAAAACTAATTATTTCATTCATTTATTACACAATTACACCATTTACAAATAAGCCCTATTTAGGTGTTTTCATGATAACACCCTTCACAAAAGTTGTTCCTTAACCCACTAGCATTCATTTTCTTCCATAAAAACTCAGCAAACAACATGAACACTCTCATGACAAGTCCCTAAACTTTCAACCATTTTGCAAAATAGTCCCCTCATTAGCTAGCTTAAGCTTTGGGGGTTCCACAAGTACAAAAATTATCAAGAAAGACCTCTAAAATCACTTACTTGCAAGATATTTGTTTTGCTGAAAATTTGAACTCCAAGAACCCTAATTTCCCTTCAATCTTCGGTGGTACAAGAAGCATGAATAGTAAAAGATGATATCTATTTTACTCATCTTATTTTATTAATTTTTTTATCACCTAATTTCACCAAATTTTGACCAAAATTTAATGCTCTTGTCTCTTTGTCTCTATGGCCGGCCATGTAACAACCCAATTTTGGGGCTAGTCGAAATAGTGGTTTTGAGACTGCTAATTCGAGGTTGAGGAAAATTATTTTGATATTACTTTATGTGTTATGGCATTAATATATGGTTATATGAAAATTTGGGTGCTTTAATTTTAGCAATTGTATGTGAAATTGTGAAAAAGGACTAAATCACATAAAGTGCAAAAGTTCCATTATAAGTGGAAGGGGTGTCTAATAGCCAAAGAATATCAAATTGGAGGTGCTTAAAGTGAAATTAGGCCATTGGATGAGTGATGGTCGGCCATTTAGAGGCTAGAGTGACAAGATATTAAATGTTGGTCAAATTTGGTGGAAATTAGGTGATAAAAAAGAAGAAAATAAGATGAAAAAAAAGATGTTATCATCTTTCACTATTCACCCTCCTTCTTACACAGAAAATTGAAGAGAAAAATAGAGTTCTTGGAGTTCAAATTTTTAGCTAAGCTATCTCCTTGCAAGTAAGTGATTTTGGTGGTTTTATTTGATAATTTTTGTACTTTTGGAGTCCCCAAAGCTTAAGCTAGCTAATGAGGGGACTAATTTGTGAAATGGTTAAAAGTTTAGGGACTTGCCATGAGAGGGTTTATGTTGTTAGCTGAGTTTTTTATGGAAGAAAATAAATGTTGGGGAGATGAGAAACAACTTTTGTGAAAGGTGTTGTCATGAAAACACCTAAAATGGGACTAAGTTGTAAATTGGTAATAAATGCATGAAATAGTTAGATTGGTGGGTTGTAGTAAGAGGAATAAATGTTCAGCTAGGCTTGTTTAATGAGAAAATATGTTGAAAAATGACTTACGAGCATAGGGGAAAAATTGTAATTTTGCCATGGTACAAGGGCAAAATGGTCATTTTTTGCCTACGTAGAGATTATGATGCATTATGATCATAAAATGTTTTAAATGAGTGAATTTTGTTATTATAGATCAAGAAGAGTGTGGAATTAACCTTGACCGGGGAAAAGGCAAGGTTTCGGATTAAACCACACATTAACACATTTTGTATCGAGGTAAGTTTATATGTAAACGATGCATCTTAATTACACATGTTGTTACTTATTAGTGTGCTGTATGATTAAGAATATGTATGATTCAAGTGGATTGAATTTAGTAGACATTGAATAAATTTCGTATGAATGACGAAATAGATGTGTAAATGTGAAATAACATTCGTAGTAATAAATGGTGGGCTGTGTGCGATACTACCTTAATAATTCTTGATGGTTGGCTAAGTGCGATACCACCTTATTACTTATCCATGATGGGCTAAGTGCGATACCATCATTTATATTATTTGGTGGGCTAAGTGTGTTACCACCGTAAATATTCTTGTTGGTGGGCTATGTACAATACCACCCTGTTAAAGATTGATGGTGGGCTAAGTGCGAAACCACCGAGTGATTTGTAGTATTATAAATGGTTTATTGGGAAAATTATGATGTGTGTTTCATGTGATCATGTGGTGATAAGTGCAGGGATATATGTTAAATAATATGGGCATTTGGCTTGTGATATAGTTGGAATGTGGTAAGAGATGAAATGAGTAAGCATGACCATAGAATGTGGATCGTTTTTGCTTAGTATGTAATGCTATTTATTGTTTAGCACATACTATGAGGTTATTTGTTTACATGTAAGCTTACTAAGCTTAAAGCTTACTCCCCTTTTCTTTTCCCTATTTTTATAGAGTCGAAGAGCCGAGTCGAGATACGAAGAGAATTGGAAGATCACCCACACTATCAGCTCCCCTCGGTATATCTAGACTTAGTGTTTTGAGTATGGCATGTATAGGGGCTAGACTAGGTAAAGTGTTTTGTTATTTTGGCCAAGAGTGTGTTGGCCCCTTTAAAAGTGAACTCTTTTGTATATAGCCATAGTTGATGGCTCATTATTATATATGAAAAGATGAAGTTATTCATGGAAGTGTATATTGCAAATCTGAGTTGTTTAGTGATTTGTTGGATGGACTTATGCTGTGTGAGTTAGGGCGGTGAAAAGAGCTTGGCAAATAGCCTTGTTCTTATCCACATGGGTAGGCACATGGGTGTGTGTCTAGGCCGTGTGTGACACACGGTCAGTCCCATGGGTGTGTGACTAGGCCGTGTGCCCCCTGCATGTTAGTTTTACAAGTCAATAAGTTTTGTAATAAACACACGGGCAGAGACACGACCGTGTGTCTCAGCCGTGTGGTAGGCACGGCCACGAACATGGGTGTGTACCCAGTCTATGTGAAGTCTGCACCTTTAAGTTGGAATTTAATTCGACACACGGTCTAAGGACACGGGCGTGTGCCTTGGCCATGTGACCATAGTGAGATGATGACGTCATAAACAGAATGCCAAGGTTTTGGCACACGGGCTAAGACACAGGTGTGTTGAGGACGTGTGAGGGACACGGGCGTGTGTCTGGCCATGTGAAATAAGTCAGTGTCGACCACGAGTGAGGGACATGGGTGTGTGTGACCACACGGCCTGCCCACACGGGCGTGTGGCCCCTGTTTAGGTAAAAAAATTTCTAAGTGTGTAAAAGTTTCTGATTTATTTTCGAAACCTTCCAGAAGTATGCTTAGGCCCTGTAGGCCCATTAAAAGGATGTTAGTTATGAGAATGGAAAAGTTTAATTTGGAATCGATTTTGATAACCCAAGGTTGTATGACCAAGTGAGTTGAGTCTGATAATGCCTCGCGCCCGGTTCCGGCGTAAGATACGGGTAAGGGGTGTTACAGGCCAAACCCTTAATGGCCTAATTGCACTTTAAGGACATCCAATTTAATATTCTATAGCTATTAGACACTTCTACCTTGTATAATAGAACTTTCGCACTTTATGCGATTTAGTCTTTTTTCATAATTAAGCATGAAATCACCAAAATTTTCATACATCCTTATAAACATGCTATAACACATAAAATAATATCAAAATCATTTTCTTAAACCTCGGATCAATGGTCCCAGAACCACTGTTCCGACTAGCCCCAAAATCGAGCTGTAAGAACTCTCCCCCTTTAGAGATTTTCGTCCCCAAAAATCTTACCTGTAAAAAGGTTTGGGTACTGTTCACTCATGGCTTCTTCCGGTTCCCACGTAGCCTCTTCCACACCGTGTTTTTGTTATAACACTTTTACTAAGCCTATGCTCTTGTTCCTCAACTGTTTAACCTCTCGAGCCAATATCTTAATTGGTTCCTCTTCATAAGTCATATCCGGTCGTATCTTAATTTCTGTTGAAAGGATCGCAGGTGAAGGATCGGAACGATATCGCCGCAACATCGGCACATGAAACACATTGTGTATCCTCTCTGACTCTGCTGGCAAAGCCAATCGGTATGCTACTGGTTCAATCCTTTCAATAACCTCATACGACCCTATAAATCATGGACTCAATTTGCCCTTTCGGCCAAGTCTCAATATTTTCTTCCACGGGGATACTTTCAGAAATACTTCGTCACACACTTGAAACTCGATTTCTTTCCTTTTTAAATCCGCGTATAACTTTTGTCGATCTAAAGCAGCTTTCAGACTATCACGGATCAGTTTCACTTTCTCCTCGGTCTCTTTAACTAAATCGACCCCGTGAATTTGCTTCTCACTAAGCTCGGTCCAATACAAGGGAGTCCGACACTTGCGACGATATAAAACTTTATACAATGCCATCCGTATACTCGACTGATAACTGTTGTTATAGGCAAACTTAACCAAAGGTAGATATTTTTCCCAACTACCTTCGAACTCTAACACACAGCATCGGAGCATATGCTTAAGAGCTTGAATCACTCTTTCAGATTGGCCATCAGTTTGAGGATGGAATGTTGTACTAAAATTCAATCTCGTACCCAAGGCTTCTTGTAATTTCTTCCAAAACCTCGAAGTAAACCTCGGATCTCTATCTAAGATAATAAATGTAGGCACTCCATGCAATCTCACTACCTCAGCAATATACAACTCGACCAACTTATCAAGTGAATAATCCACACGCACCGGTATAAAGTGAGCCGACTTCGTTAATCTATCAACAATGACCCACACAAGATCTTTCTTTCTCGGAGTCATAGGTAACCTCGTTACAAAATCCATGGTGATTCGATCCCATTTCCACTTGGGAACCATCACTGGTTGAAGCAATCTCGAAGTTACTTGATGTTCAGCTTTCACCTGTTGACAGATCAAACACTTTGTAACAAACTCGGAGATGTCTCTTTTCATACCCGGCCACCAATACAACTTCTTCAAATCATTGTACATTTTCATACTGCCCAGATGTACTGACAAGCAACCACTGTGTGCTTCATGTAAAATTTTCTGCATTAACTCATCATCCTTTGGTACACAAGTTCTATCATGAAACATCAAACAATCCTCTGAACTAACCCGAAAATTAGAGTTATTCCCCAATTCGCACTGAGCTCTCTTAACTTGCATCTCACTATCATTCTTTTGAGCTTCACATATCTTCTGAATAAATAATGGTCTAGCCCTCAACTCAGCCAATATAGCACCATCATCAGACAACACTAAGCTCGTACTCATAGCTCTTAAAGCATACAGGGATTTTCTACTCAAGGCATCCGCAACCACATTCGCTTTCCCCGGATGGTAATCAATTACTAACTCATAATCCTTCAATAATTCGAGCCACCGCTGTTGTCACAAATTCAAATCCTTTTGGTCCATCAAGTACTTCAAACTCTTATGATCGGTGAAGATTCTACACTTCTCACCATATAAATAATGACGCCAAATCTTCAAAGCAAAGATGATCGTAGCCAACTCCAAATCATGAGTCGGATAATTTTTCTCATACGATTTTAGTTGTCTCGAGGCGTAAGCTACTACCTTACCCTTTTGCATCAACATACAACCAAGACCATTTAATGACGCATTACTGTAGACCACAAACTCTTTCCCTAACTCAGGTTGTATTAAAACCGACGCCTTAGTCAACAATGCTTTCAATTTCTCGAAACTCTATTGGCATTTTTCAGTCTATTCGAACTTAACATCTTTATGCAATAGTTTCGTCATCGGGGTAGCAATCATGGAGACCCCTTTACGAAACGTCTGTAGTACCCCGCTAAACCCAAAAAGCTTCTAATTTCCGTCACATTCCTTGGTGGTTTCCACTCCACAATAGCCGAGATCTTACTCGGATCAACTCTAATGCCATCACCCGACACAATGTGTCCTAAGAATCTGACCTCTCGAAGCCAAAACTCACTCTTGCTAAATTTAGCATACAATTGCTTGTCTCTTAAAGTCTACAAAACAATTCTTAGGTGCTTTGCATGCTAACTCTCATCCGAATAATAAATTAATATGTCATTGATAAAAACAACCACAAATTTATCCAAATACGGTCGGAAGATACGGTTCATAAGTCCATAAAAATCGCAGTAGCACTCGTTAAGCCAAATGGTATGAGAAGAAACTCATAATGGCCATACCTCATCCGAAATACAGCTTTTGGCACATCTTGCTCCTTAACCCTCAACTGGTAATAGCCAGACCTTAGATCTATCTTAAAGAACACCATAGCTCCCTTCAGTTGGTCAAATAAGTCATCTATCCTTTGCAAAGGATATTTATTCTTCATTGTCACCTTGTTGAGTTGTCTGTAGGCTATGCACAATCTCATCGACCCATCTTTCTTTTTAACAAAAAGTACCGGAGTACCCTACGGTGAATAGCTCGGTCTTGCAAAACCCTTATCCGTTAATTCTTGCAACTAAACCTTCAATTCTTTCAACTCCAATATTGCCACCCTATACGGGGCAATCGAAATAGCTGTGGTACCCTGAACTAACCCAATCCCAAACTTACCTCTCTAACAGGAGGCAATCCTGGTAACTCTTCCGGGAACACATATGGATACTCGCATACCACCGGCACTGATTCAATCTTTACCTCTGACACTTGAGTATTGATAAACCGTAAAAGTAACATATTTTAAGCCCACATTTAGTATGGTTTTGGATGATTTAAGCCTCTAATTATATAATTTGGTGCTCTTAATCCTTTGTTTTCATGTTTTATACCTGGGAGAGCACCGGATGACGAAAAGAATGGAAAGTGGGCCCAAAACGGAGTAAATAAGCCATATCACGAAATCCACACGACCTGGGCCCAAGACCACATGGCCGTGCCTCATTCAACAGGTTCGAACACGACCTGGCCATGACTTACACGAGCGTGTGCCATGGGCGTGTCCCTGTCGTGGGAAAGAAGAGTTTCACTCGAATTTGGATACTTAGGGGCAAAGAAACATATTCAGAAGCCTATATAAACACCCTAGGTATGACCAAAAAAGGGGGAACCCATGGCTTTAGTCAGGTGGCGTCCAGCTAGGCCAAAGAGGGCAGATTTGTGGAGAATTACTCGAAGATAGCCAGTTGATTCATCTCAAGAAGCCGGAATTCTACTCAAGATGGAAGATCTCTCCTTCAATTCCTTCAGGGGGTTTTAGGGATTTCTTATGTTTTTTTTATCTTTTCTTTTGAGATGTTTTCTTTTATTGTTATGAACTAAACCCTCAGATACCTGAGGGGGATGAAACCTAAGATGAATCTTGTTATCGTTTGCTAAATTATATGATAAATATTTGACTTGTTTTTAATTATGTGTTCTTAATTCTTGTGTTGATATTTCAGGGATATTAATTCAAGTGTGATGTGCTTAGGTGGAGTAGCAAAAGTCCCTGCCTAAGAGTAGATCTAGCATAATTAAGCGGAGTTGATCGCGCGCCTAAAGATAGGGTGACGAGATTTTGCCGGATTAGGGTGAAACCTAATATGGGAGTCGATAGATCGATTTAATGCAATTCTAGGGGTTTTAATTAGAAAGAGATTTTAATTAATCAACCTAGGGTTAGACGTTAGTCGCCTCGAGAGAGGGATTAATATGACTTAGGGAATCTTACGGATCAAGTAAAATGAATAAATCGTCTGGTTCAGAATTAGATAACAAGTGAAGTCTAGGTGGACTCTTCCTTGGGTGTCGTCTTAATCAATTGGTTTTTCCTCAAAGTATTTTCCCCAATTTCATTCTTCTTTTCTTAGAGTTTTTTAGTTTAGTAGTTAGCTAATTTTATATTAAATAAAAATCACTTTAATTCTTAGGCTAAATAATAAAGAGGGAGTTAGTATTAGTACTTTTGTTTCCTTTGGGTTCGACATTCTAGTCTTGCCTTAACTATACTATTGTTCGATAGGTGCGCCTGCCTCACATCGTTGTCATAGTTAGTTTCCAGGTTTGATCATTCTTTTTATAAATTTTAAGACTTTGACATTGCGAAAAACAACGATCAAGTTTTTGGCGCCGTTGCCGAGGAACTGAAATATTAAGAATGCTTAATTTTTATTACTTTAGCCATTTTTTTTATTTTTTGCAATTCACTTTTATTTTTTAACTTTGCTAATTTTCTTTCTTTTGTTCCTTTCAGGTACCTCTAGTTTATGACTAGAAGGAACCCGACAGGACCCCTATTTTACGACAGTGATATTGAAGGTACCGTTCGCAGAAATCGCAGAGAAACAAGGCGAAGCTTAAACTACATAGAAGAAGAGCAAGAAGCCGAAATTAATACTACAAAAGAGATGGCAGAGAAAAATCCGCCACCTCCAGAGATGGCCGAACATTATGCTCCACGTACTATGTATGATTATGCTAAACCTAGTTTAACAGGAACTGGATCTAGTATTGTTAGGGCTGCTATTGCTGCAAATAATTTTGAACTGAAACCTAACACTATATAGATGATACAACAGTTTGTTAAGTTTAATGGTTTGCAGGATGAGGATCCTAATTACACTTAGCAAATTTTCTAGAATTCTGTGATACCTTCAAGATAAATGGCATTTCTGATGATGCCATCCGTCTTCGGTTATTTCCCTTTTCTTTGAGGAATAAAGACAAATAGTGGTTGCATTCTCTTCCACGAGGGTCGATCACTACATGGGATCAAATGACAGAGAAATTTTTATTAAAATATTTCCCACCAGCCAAAACAGCCAAATTGAGGAATGATATCTCTTCTTTTGTGCAGATGGATTTAGAGACACTTTACGATGCATGGGAGAGATACAAAGATTTGTTAAGGAGGTGCCCACACCACGGATTACCTTTGTGGCTACAGGTGCAAACTTTTTACAATGGTGTGAAACCTTCAATAAGGCAACTAAACGATTCAGCCACCGGCGGAACCCTAAACAACAAAACTCCTGAAGCGGCCTACGAGTTTATACAGGAGATGTCACTGAATAACTATCAGTGGCAAGTTACAAGGACAAGGCCAGCCAAAGTAGCTAGAGTTTTCAACATCGACACAGTGACCGCGCTATCAAATCAGGTAGAGTTGTCACATAAAAAATTTGATGGTTTATATGGTTCTCCGTAGGCACATCTAGTTATGCAGTGCAACGCAAATGAAGGAGTGGCGAATCCTGAGTACCCACCCTACGGACAGGGCATGAAGAGCGAACAAATGAACTATATGGGTAACAATTTCCGATCTAACAATAACCCTTATAGTAATACTTATAATCCAGGTTGGAAGAACCACCCCAATTTTTCATGGGGCGGTCAAAGAAATCAAAGGCAACAACCATCCCAAAACTTCCAACAACAGCCCTACCCACAGGAAAAGAAGCTGAACCTTGAAGATATATTGACAAATTTCATAGCAGCCTCAGAAATATAGTCTCAAAATACAGAAACACGTTTCCAAAAGATAGAGACAAAACTTGAGGCATTGACAGAAGAGTTCAAGGATCAAATTGGGCAACTTGCTATGCAGATCTCTGAGAGACCACAAGGAAGACTACCGAGCAACACCGAAACTAACCCAAGGGAGAAAATTCAAGCCATAATAGCTCAAGATAATGAAGGGTTAGACGAGCTTAATCCAAAGCAAAAGAATGCGGTAGAAGAAAATATGGTTGAGGTCAATAACAAGCCGAAACCGGTAATCAAAGAGTACAAACCTCGCATACCATATCCAAAAGCGATAACGAAAGACGACACAGAGGAACAGTTCGGTAAGTTTCTTAAACTTTTAAAGAAATTACATATTAACTTACCGTTTCTTAAAGCTTTTTCGTAGATGCCAGATTCCAGGAAATTTTTAAAGAAGCTATTGACAAATAAGCGGAAGATAGACAAGGAATCACACGTGGAACTGAACGCAGTATGCTCAGCAATGTTGCAAAATAAACTACCACCGAAATTAAAATATCCAGAGAGTTTTACAATTCCATGCTTAATTGGTAGTTTATCTATTGATAATGCATTAGCTGATTTAGGGGCAAGCATAAATGCCATGCCTTATAAATTGTTTAAACAACTAGGTCTAGGGATACCCAAACAAACTAGGATGAGCATTCAATTAGCTGATAAAACTGTTAGAATTCCTAGGGGTATAATCGAAGATGTACTCGTGAAAATTGATAAATTCGTATTCCCAGTAGACTTTGTCATTTTAGACATGGATGAGGATAGCACGATCCCCCTAATTTTAGGAAGACCATTCTTAGCAACTGCCAGGACTAAAATCGATGTTGATGTAGGCGAACTCATACTCTGTGTAGGTGACGAGATAGTCACTCTTCAAGCTCTCGATTCAGCTAGGAGGTCAAATAATCAATGTGAGAAAGTAAATTCTATTTATAGCCATTCGGTTAATCCTTCTTTTCAGGAAGCACCACAACATGATCTCGATCCTAGACCCTATGCCAACAAAGAAATAACTCACGAGGAACAAAAGATTCAGATCGATGAACTAGAAGAGGTGAAGACACATCTTAAAGAAGAACTAGGGATACACGAGGCAGAACCAAGGCCACCTTACGAGACAAACAAGTTCAAAATTGGAGATCAGGTATTGTTAGATAAAGCAAATCTACGAGTGTCCCCTTCTGATCCTAACACCAGCAAGGAAATCCCTTTCAAGGTAATGGATGTTTTCCCGTATGGAACGGTCGAGGTAAGTCACCCTATGTTTGGCACTTTGAAAATAAACTCTACTCATCTTAAACCCTATCATGATAATGGAACTGCTAGCACGAGGAAAGACTTTCAACTCCTCAAACCACCATGAATATGAAAATGAGAGGAGAGTCTAGCTTAAGACTATAAACGAGCGCTTCCCGGGAGGCAACCCGAGTACTAACCCCATTAACTTCTACATTTTTATTCTTTCTTTTTTATCACTTAACTTTAAACTAACCAAAGGTGCAGATTTCCATGCCACACGGCCTCGCACATGGCCGTGGCCGTGGCCTTGTGGGTACACCGAATCTCCGTACTGACATGGCAGAGATGGTATGAGTCAGAGCGAATCAATTTTTCAACTCACGGACTCCAACTACCAAGCCACGGTCGTGCGACGCGGCCGTGACTGACACTGTTAGATCATAGATGGGCGTGGAGACTATAACACGGACGTGGGATAAGCGAACAAAGCACAACACGGCCGTGCGATACGGCCGTGTAAATTGACTCGCTCATGGTACACGAGCGTGGGCAAGTACCAGGCCCCAAAATTCTATTTAAACCCCCACCCCTCCTTCTTCTCACCCAACCCCCCATTCTTTTTCTTCCTTTACACCCCCTCTACACTCTCCATTCTTAGTTTTCCTTGTTCTCATAACTATAGCTCTAATAATACCTATGTCGAAGAAGTGAAAGGATTCAAGCACAGCTTCCCTATGGGAGACCGATCTACATAAGTTCATGCCGGCCGCTTCATCCAAACAACAAGGCAAGGATTTTAGAGGCCATTCTAATTTTCTTCTTATTTACTCTTCTCCTTTATTTTCCTTCTCTTTGACTATCTTATGCTTAATTTAGTTTATTTTATTTTAGTTTCTTAGTGTCAGGTTCAAAAGGCTGCTTGGGAATCACGCCACTTCCGCCACCGCCAGCACCTCCGCAGCCTTAGAGGTCACACCCACCTCGCGAACCATCCAACAATAAGGACTATTTGGTCCATTAATCTTTAATTTCAATTTTATTTACACTTCTATTTTCTTTCTTTTTATCTTTCTTGTCTTTAATTATATATTTAGTTTATTTTAAATGTGTCTTAATAATTCCTGGCTAATTCTCTATGAGCTCCCCTATTTCATCTAGCGCAGAGCTTGGTAACAGCTACCACCCCTATCGACTTCCAACTCCGGGAAACCATCCAAATTCAAGAAGTCTCACCTCCCCCTCTCTTTTAAATTGCATATCTATCTTTGTACATTGATGGCAATGTACATCTTAATTGTGGGGGTGAATATTTATTTCGAGAAAATACCTAACTTTCTTCATTATTCTCAAATCCCTGAATGATATCTTGTCTTGAAGTAAGCTTTTCATATTATGATTAGAATGAAATTTCCTTTGATTTATGATTTTTATTGATATGTTTTAGATTAAGTCATTGATAATTGTGCATTGATGATTAAATTTGAAGAATACAAGAGAATCAAGCATGATAAGTCTATTTTTCAAAAATTAAAAAGTTTGTTGGGTTGTCTACCTGAATCTGAATGTTACCTTGAAATTTGAATTTTACGAGGTTGATATCAAATACCCATAATTTCTGTGAGACTTTGAGCCCTGTAGAGCATATATCCTTCTTTTGTGCTCATTTTTTGATTATGAGTGTGTCAGCATTGATTTGTTATTCTAGAACTTGCATTGATTATACATGTCGAGACAACACCTATGATTTAATATATCGAGATGATAAAGGCACCTAAGTTTTAACCCACTCACTCCACTAAAAAGCTTACCTTCATAACTAACCCCTAGTGAACCACGTAGATCCTAACAACCCTTTTTTGACTCACCCACTAATATTAACCCAAAACCCTTTGTATTTGTCATCACCATTCCTTGACTACCCTTTTTGTCGAGATTTGATTTGGTCGGTTGCCTAACTTTCAGTAGTTAAAATTAATCCTTCGTTATGTATTTGACTTGTTTTAACAAAACGAAGAATATTCATTATTAGTTCTATAATTAACTGAGCTTACATGTTTAAATTTCAAATCTTGAAGAAAAAGCTCTTATTATTAATTTTCAGCTGATGTAATTATTTAGGATTAGTTCATTTTTCTAGTTAGGTAAATTGTCAGGTTAATCTCGATTTTAACCTTCTAATTCAGCCTATATCCATACCCTTGAACCTAAGCCCCGTTACAACCTTGTAAAGACCTTTTGATTTGTGTATCATCTCATATTTTAGTGGTAGAGATTTGACTTTCATGCAAGCCTATGGGATTAACTTTTCATGTTTGACTTTTGAGTACTTAATTCTAAACATTATTGATGAATATTATGAATCAGAGAAGTTCATTTTAATTGTGAGTTGAGAATTTTGCTTGAGGACAAGCAAAAGCTTAAGTGTGGGGGTATTTGATAAACCGTAAAAGTAACATATTTAAGCCCACATTTAGCATGCTTTTGGATGATTTAAGCCTCTAATTATATAATTTGGTGCTCTTAATCCTTTGTTTTCATGTTTTATACCTAGGAGAGCACCTGATGACGAAAAGAACGGAAAACGGGCCCAAAATAGAGTAAATGGGCCATTTCACGAAATCCAAATGGCCTGGGCCCAAGACCACACGGCCATGCCTCATTCAACAGGCTCGAACACGGCCTGGCCACGACTTACACAGGCGTGTGCCATGGGCGTGTCCCTGTCGTGGGAAAGAAGAGTTTCACTCAGATTTGGATACTTAGGGGCATAGAAACATATTCAAAAGCCTATATAAACACCCTACGTATGACCAGAAAAGGGGGAACCCAGGGCTTTAGTCAGGGGGCGTCCAGCTAGGCCAAAGAGGGCAGATTTGTGGAGAATTACTCGAAGATAGCCAGTTGATTCATCTCAAGAAGCCGAAATTCTACTCAAGACGGAAGATCTCTCCTTCAATTTCTTCAGGGGGTTTTAGGGATTTCTTATGTTTTTTTTTTTATCTTTTCTTTTGAGATGTTTTCTTTTATTGTTATGAACTAAACCCTCAGATACCTGAGGGGGATGAAACCTAAGATGAATCTTTTTATCGTTTGCTGAACTATATGATAAATATTTGACTTGTTCTTAATTATATGTTCTTAATTCTTGTGTTGATATTTTCGGGATATTAATTCAAGTGTGATGTGCTTAGGTGGAGGAGAAAAAGTCCCTACCTAAGAGTATATCTAGCATAATTAAGCGGATTTGATCGCGCGCCTAGAGATAGGGTGACGAGATTTTACCGGATTAGGGTGAAACCTAATATGGGAGTCGATAGATCGAGTTAATGCAATTCTAGGGGTTTTAATTAGAAAGAGATTTCAATTAATCAACCTAGGGTTAGACGTTAGTCGCCTCGAGAGAGGAATTAATATAAATTAGGGAATCTTACGGATCAAGTAAAATGAATAAATTGTCTGGTTCAGAATTAGTTAACAAGTGAAGTCTAGGTGGATTCTTCCTTGGGTGTCATCTTAATCAATTGTTTTTTCCTCAAAGTATTTTCCTCAATTTCATTCTTCTTTGTCTTAGAGTTTTTTAGTTTAGTAGTTAGTTAATTTTAGATTAAATAAAAATCACTTTAATTCTTAGGCTAAATAATAAAGAGAGAGTTACTATTAGTACTTTTTGTTTCCTTTGGGTTCGACATTCTGGTCTTGCCTTAACTATACCACTGTTCGATAGGTGCGCTTGCTTCACATCGTTGTCATAGTTAGTTTCCAGGTTTGATAATATTTTTTATAAATTTCAAGACTTTGACATTGCGAAAAACAACGATCAAGTATTGAGCACAAAACCGAGATAGGACTCATATCCTTTTCTCAAGTATCTCTCGGCTACCATAGATGAAATTATCACATGGAAACTATCCGATCTACCACAGTTCACTAAAACATTATGAGCAATCAACCAATCCATACCAAGAATCAAGTCAAATTCATCAAATAGCAACAATATGAGATTTTCCAGAAAACAATGACCTCTAATTGTCAAAGAACAATTTCTACACACCTTGTCAACTAACACATGTTTGCCTAATGGGTTTGACACCTTTACTACAAATTCTGTAGACTCAACAATCATACTCATGCTAGATGTGAATTTCATGCAAATATAAGAATGGGTAGACCCCGGATCAATCAAAGCAACAACAGAGATATCATGAAGAGAAAAAGTACCCGTTATCACATCTGGAGAGGATGCTTCTTCGCGAGCGCGAATGGCATATGTCCTTGCAGGTGCTCGACCCTCCGATCTCACAGTAGAGTCTTTGGGTGCACCTCTCCTACTAGTCCCACGTCTCGGGTTCTTTTGTGATCTACCCCTCGAAGATACATTGCTTGATCTCCCTTCTTGCTTTCTTTCCTTCTCATCCCTCTCTGGACAATTCCGGATGAAATGGTCGGGTGAACCACACTTGTAACAATTACGGTTATTCCCCCAACACTCCCCACTATGTTTCCTACCACAATTTGGACACTCTAGTTTGTTTGACTTTGGATTGCCCACACTTGCCATCGAGGTGGCTTGAACCCTCGAGCTCGAGTAAGTATTACCTCGATCTCGATGTGAATATCCAACCGATGCAGTTGTCCGAGGGTTTATTTCCTTGGAACTTTTTGATTAAGCTTGAAACGATTTACTCATTGGCCTCTTTCTTGCATCTCGAGCCTCACTCATGGCTTTTCTCTTTTCCTTATTCAACTTTTCGACTTTGCATGCCCTATCAACCAACACCACAAATTCTTTCAATTCTAAAATCCCAACTAGCAGTCTGATACCCTCATTCAGCGCATCTTCGAACCTCTTGCACAAAATAGCTTCCGTAGACACACACTTTTGTACATACTTGCTGAGCCTAACAAACTCGTGCTCATACTCTGCCACAGTCATTTTACCTTGCTTCAATTCAAGGAATTCTTTTCATTTCTGGTCCACAAATCTCTGACTTATGTACTTCTTTTGGAACTCTTCCAAAAATAAGTCCTACATTACTCTCTCCCTTGGAACTATCGACGTCAACATTTTCCACCAACGATATGCCGAGTCCTTCAGCAATGACACAACACATTTCAAACTCTCCTTAAGTGTGCAGGAGAGTTCATTAAATACTAGCATTGAGTTCTCAAGCCAAAACTCCGCCCTCTCGGGGTCATCATCTATATTAGTTTTGAATTCCTCTGCCCCTTGCTTCCGAATCTTATCGACTGGGGGTTTTGTCATTCTCACCAAATCTATACCTTGAGGAGCCAGAGGAACTGGCTGAGGTATAGGAAGGGGTGGAGGAGGTTGAGCATTAGGGTTCGCTCGTACATACTTCGTGTACCAATTACTCATTATTTGGAGAAAGGCTTCTCGAGCCTTTTCTCCTTGAGCCATAGTCTCAGGTCTACTTTCTACAAGGGCAGTCCCTTGCGCAGGAGCCAGCGAGTTACTAGCAGCGTCATCAGCAGCCGCTCGATCGAGATCCATTTACTATATAAAAACAAGGTTTTAAATTGTCAGAAGTCACCACACTATCAATATACATTTATAGCATGTATAGCTGACTCTTACACACGCTACGGTAGTCTAAAAACTGACTAAACCATAGCTCTGATACCACTAAATGTAACACCCCTTACCCGTTTTTGACGCCAAAATTGGGTACAAGGCATTACCGGACTCATCTTTCTTGAATGTACAACTTTGAATTACAAAATTTTATTCCAACTTAAAGCTTTTCAAACACATTCATATCATCCTTATTATGGACCTTCGAGGCCTTAAACATGCAAACGGAGGGTCTCGGAATCAAACCTGGAACTTTTGTAGACTTAGAAAAATTTTGCCTTAGCAGGGCCACACGCCCGTGTGAAACGGGACATGCCCGTGTGGGCAGGCCATGTGGTCACACACGCCCATGTTTCTAGCCCGTGTGGAATTTATTTTTCCTTTCAAACCTACAGGGGTTTTCACACGGACGGACACACGCCTGTGTCTTTGGCCCGTGTCCTTCACACGGCCTAGACACGCTCGTGTCCTCACCTGTGTGTGAAAACCTGGGTATTCTTTTTATGACGTCAGCAACCTTATAAGGGACACACGACCTAGGCACATGCCCGTGTGTCTAGCCTGTGGTCAACATTGACTTGCAACATTAACATGCAGGGGACACGCGGCCCAGCCACATGCCCATGGGATTGACCGTGTGTCGCACACTGCCTAGACACACGACCGTGCGCCTACCCGTGCGGACAAGAACAAGGCTATTTGGCAAGCTCTTTTTATCACCCTAACTCATACAACATAAATCCCATTCAACCATTACCTAGAAACCCGATCATGCATCATACATATTCATGAATAACCTCATCTTTTCATAAATAAGTAATAATGAGCCATCAACTATGGCTATTTACAAAAGAGTTCATCTTTAAAAGAGCCAACACACTTGGCAAAAACAACAAGACATTTCCCTAAGTCTAGCCCCTATACATGCCATACTCAAAATGCTAAGTCTAAATATACCGAGATAAGCTGATAGTGTGGGTGTTCTTCTGATTATCTTCGTATCTCGAACCGGCTCTTTGACACTATAAAGTAAGGGAAAAGAAAGAGAGTAAGCTTTAAGCTTAGTAAGTTTACATGTAAACAATAAGCTTCATAACATATGTTAATCCATCAATAACATTACATACTAAGCAAGAAAAATGCACGTTTCCATAATCATGCTTACTCATTTCATCTCTTACCACATTTCAACCATATAACAAATATAATGCTCTCATTTATTTGCATACATTCCCTGCACTCATCACCACAATATCATATGAAACATATACTTAAACGATTTCTCAATGAATCATTCAGAATAATACCAAACACTCGGAGGTTTCGAACACAGCCCACCATTACTCTATAATAGGGTGGTATAGCACATAGCCCACCAACAAGAATATTTACGGTGGTATCGCAATTAGCCCACCAAATGATAATATAAACGATGGTATCGCACACAACCTATCGTGAATAAGTAATAAAGTGGTATCGCACACAGCCTACCAACAAGAATATTTACGGTGGTATCGCATATAGCCCACCAATGATTATTACGAATAATATTCCACACTTACCTAACTATTTCAAGGTTCATACGAGAATTACTTATTTTCTATCGAATTCAATCCATCTCAATCATGAATGATCTCATTCATACAATACACTGATAAATAATAACGTAAGTATTCAAGATGTACCGTTTACACATAAACTTACCTCGGTGCAAAATGTATTAGTCGACGGTTTAGTCCATAACCTTGCCTTTTCCTCGGTCAAGGTTGTTTCCGTGCTCTTCTTGATCTATAATAATAAAATTTACTCATTCAATCACTTTATAACTCGTGATACATCAAAATTTACACTTAGGCAAAAATGACCATTTTGCCCTTATACTTTAGCAAAATTACGATTTTGCCCTATAGGCTCGTAAATCGTTTTTCATCATCTTTCCTCATTAAACAAGCCTAGATAAACATTTATTTCTCTTACAAAAACTTACAAAACCAATTATTTCATTCATTTATTAGACAATTACAACATTTACAAATAATCCCTATTTAGGTGTTTTCATGATAACACCCTTCACAAAAGTTGTTGCTTAACCCACTAGCATTCATTTTCTTCCATAAAAACTCAGCAAACAACATGAACACTCTCATGACAAGTCCCTAAACTTTCATCCATTTTGCAAAATAGTCCCCTCATTAGCTAGCTTAAGCTTTGGGGGTTCCAAAAGTACAAAAATTATCAAGAAAGACCTTTAAAATCACTTACTTGCAAGAGATTTGTTTTGCTGAAAATTTGAACTCCAAGAACTCTAATTTCCCTTCAATTTTTGGTGGTAGAAGAAGCATGAATAGTAAAAGATGATATCTCTTTTACTCATATTATTTTATTCATTTTTTTATCACTTAATTTCACCAAATTTTGACCAAAATTTAATGCTCTAGTCTCCTTGTCTCTATGGCCGGCCAACACACCCTTAATGGTCTAATTTCACTTTAAGAACCTCCAGTTTAATATTCTATAGCTATTAGACACTTCTACCTTGTATAATAGAACTTTTGCACTTTATGCGATTTAGTCCTTTTTCATAATTAAGCATGAAATCACCAAAATTAATGCACCAAAATTTTCATACATGCTTATAAACATGATATAACACATAAAATAATATCAAAATCATTTTCTTCAACCTCAGATTAGCGATCCTGAAACCACTGTTCTGACTAGCTCCAAAATTAGGCTGTTACATGATTTCGTTCCCTCGGCCCTTGATTTCCTTTTCCTTGACGCCTCAAGCTACAACTAGAGGCTTGATCACTCTCCATTTCACTTTGATCATTGTAATCTTTTTGATTCAGCCTTAGAGGACCTCGCTCCCTCCTTTGATTTTGAAGAGAAAGTCCCTTTTGAGCTCTTTCCTCCAATTGGTCAAATTGTTCTTACATTGGCTCCAATTGGCGTTTCAACATTCTTTCCATCTCACGAACGAGAGCTTGGTATACTAGATCGGGCACACCACCACCACCAACATTATTCCTCTTAGGGCGCACAACACCACCACCAACATTGTCCCTTTCGAGACTTTGAAACATGATGTTTTCTCACAAACAAACCTCATTGATACTCACAGAAAGAAATGTTCACTCCTCTCATTTTTACAATTTTTATTGGCTTTTAACCCCTCTAATGCTCTCCCGCACTCTTGCCTTTTACCACTCTTACTTTGTCTCTAAGTTCTTATGTGTCTTCCTTAGACTTAAGCAACAAACCTTGTGGAATCGGCTTCAAAAGTGATGTAAGGTAGGTATTAAGGTAAGGTGATAGGGAAGGCTTAGAAAAGAAAAAAAATTAATGGTAATTTGAAGTGTGGCTGAAATCGTTGTTGTAACAGACCGTTTTTGGTCAAATCAGAATAGTGGTTTTGGGACCACAAATTCGATGTCAAAATATTCATCTTATTATTATTTTAACATTTACAGTATGATGGAATGATTATGTGAAAATTTTGTTAAGATATTTTATCGTTTGAATGGTCAATTTGGTAAAAAGGACTAAATCACGTAAAGTGCAAAATTGATGTTCTATTAGCTAAAGGTGCCTAATAGCTATGGAATTTAAAAGAGGAGGTCCTTATGTTGTAATTATACCATAAATAGCTTGAGTGGACATATATGGACAAATCTTAAGTGTTTTAGTTGGTTTAATATTAAGTTTAATATAGTAATTGTAAAATAACTTAAGTAATAATAATAACATAAAATCATCATTTTCATTAAGTCATTGCCACCGAAAATTAGGTCTAGAGGAAGCCATGGTTATTCTTCTCATTCGGCTATGCTAATTTTGCTCATTAAGGTACGGTTTTCATCCCATTTTTAATGATTTTTACGTTTTTGATATTGTTGCTTCGTATTCTAGCTAGCCCGTACCTTAGATTTCAAAACTGTTAAAGATTTATCATGTTTTCATTGTTCAATGCTTGAGTAATTTGATGAATTATGATAGATTTGGAAGGTTTAATGTTAGATTAATAGCTTTTGTAAAGTGATTTTTGACAAAAATGTCAAAAAGGATTAAATTGAGAAAATGTGAAATGTGGTGGTTAAAAGTGTGAATAAATGAAAAATATGGGCTTCTAGGGGTATAATAGTAATTCAAATAGCATGGGTATATTTGGAATTTCATTAATTTGTGATTTTATTAAATAAGGATTAAATTGTGAAAATGTGAAAGTTTAGGGGTAAAAGTGTAAATGTGCCTTAAAGAGTGTTTTGGATTAAATTGAATGAATAGATTATTAAATAAGTTAATTTTGAATATATTTAGATTAAGAAAAGCGAAATACGGACTTGGATCGGGGAAAAGATAAAGTTATCGACTAATCGACTCAATTCACCGTTTTAACATCTGAGGTAAGTTCGTATGTTATAAATTCATTTCAAATGTATTTTATATGCTTCGATATAGCATGAATTGTGCTTACGTGATTACATACGAGTTCAAAAATGATTCGATGAAGATTTGACAGTTAGAAACCCAATTAAACCTTATGAATAGTTTAGGATGCTAGTGACATGTCATTAGGTATATTTGAGTTGGCTTCGGGCCATGATTAGCACTATGTGTGTGAGACAATCCAATCGGCTGATTTGGCTTCAGGCCATGATATCATAATTCCGGATAAGTTACCTTGATTTGGCTTCGGGCCATGGTATAGGTACTTATCGTGTGAGACCTTGAGTATCCGATATAACTGCTCGTACCTTAAATTTTGAAAATGTTAAAGATTTTGAGAGTTTCCATAGATGATTTTATGTGTTCTTTGGTATTTGAAGATGAAATATGAATTTTTAATGATAGATTTTCATGTTTTGTAAAGTGATTTCTGACAAAAATGTCAAAAAGGGATTAATTTGTGAAAATGTAAAATTATGTGGGTAAAAGTGTGAATAAATTGAAAATTTGGGCTGCTAGTAACATGTAGTATATTCGGCTAGCATGAAAATGTACTAAATTACATGAATTTGCAATTTTATGTGATAAGGACTAAATTGTAAAAGTGTGAAAGTTTAGGGGCTAATGTGCAAAAAAGTCTAAACATATGTTTTGGACTAAATTGAATGAATGGTTAATTAAATAAGTTAATTTTGAATATATTTAGATCAAGAAAAGAGGAATCCGGATTTTGGATTGGGGGAAGGCAAGATTATCGAGTAATTAACTCATTTCACCGTTTTCATACTCGAGGTAAGTTTGTATAATTAGAATCGTACTTTTAAATACTTGTAATTATTTGAAATGTATGTATATAAATGCCTATTTGATATAGATTGATGGTTACCGAGCCCCTTTTAAACCGTATGAATTCGTAGGATATGAGTGACATGTCACTAGGGTTACCGTTTTGGTCGAGCTCCTGCATTTGTTGCGGACTCACAACAGCTCGTATGAGCTTACATCGATATATCAGCTCGTAAGAGCTTACTATTTTTAGCTCGTTAGAGCTTACCGTTTCAGCTCAATAGAGCTTACTATCCATCAGCTCATGAGGAGCTTACTAATCATAGCTCGAAAGAGCAAAAATGATAATGAATGGACTGATTACTGATGTATACCACCCGAGTATCCTTTGAAGTTCTAATGGGTTCAACGGGCATAAATATTTTTTTTTACAGATGAGTACTGTTATTGAATGAATTATTGATTATATGATTGAGAGTGAAATATTGAATACGATGTTCATGATATATGAATTTGGTATGGTACAATGTATTGACTGTTAAATTGAGAGAATGGATGATTTCATGTATTTATATGACTAACTTGTTGATGAATGCTTGTGTTAGGCATTTGGAGTTTGAATTGAGTTCACCTTATTTATTGTTTTGATATTGTAAAATTGGCAAGTTTAATTCTGAATTATACGGGCTTACTAAGATGTAAAGCTTACTCTGTTTCTTTTCCGTGTATTATAGAGGTTCAATAGGTCGCTTGGTTTGGATAAAGTTAGAGTTACGCATCACACTATCCAGTTGTCGATTAGTACTTATGAATTTGAGGATATATGTAAATATGGCATGTATAGGCTAGTTTTAAGATGATAGTTATGGTTACTTGAACTAGTAATTTTGGTACATGTGATGGTATAATTTTAAGCCATGTGATTTGGCTTAATTTGGTATAATATTTTGGTTGTGCTTAAGTATTCAAATATGGTATGTTTTGGCTAGTAATAGATGGATGGAAATATGCAAATGTTATTTTGATATGTGGCTAGTATGTGAATGGAAAATACATGTTATTTATTAGGCATTTGAATGCTATGTTGAAATGGTATAAAATGTGTATGAAATGTCATGGATTGGCTACCAATTGAGTTGTGAAGTGTTGTAATTTATGCTTGTATATGCATGTAAAAATAGGGTGGCAAAATGGCTTTATAAATGACCTATTTTTGTCCACACGGGCAGAGACACGGGCTTATGACTTGGCCGTGTTGCATAAGTCAGTATACCCTACAGGTTTAGCACGACCTAGTACACAGCCTGGCACACTTGTGTGTGTGGCCATTTCGAAGGGCACACGGGCTAGACACACGGACGTGTGGTCGGTCGTGTGACCCAAGTCAGTATGTATGCCTTGTTTCCATACGACCTGAGGCACGGGCGTGTCTGGAGCCGTGTGAGGCACACGGTATGTTCACACGGGCGTGTGACTCCTATATGGATAAAAAATTTCTAAGGTTCTTTCAAAAATTTCTTATGTTATTGGTTTAGTCCCGAACCACTTCTAAAGCATGTTTAAGGCTTCGTAGGCTCTTATAAGGGACAAATTGAATTATGTTAAATGGTATTGAGTATGAATGCATAAATGTATAAGTAGTGTATGTTAAATAATGTGTATTGATCGGTAATACCTTGTAACCCTACTCTAGTGCCGGATACGGGTTAGGGGTGTTACATTTATTGGTATTAGAGCTACAGTTTAGTCGATTCTAGGACTAACGTAGCGTATGTATGTCTAGCTATACATACCATATATATAAACTGTGATAGTGTGATGACTCCTGACATTTTAAATGTGCTTTTATATAGTAAATGGATCCTGATCGAGCTGTAGTTGATGATGTCGAGAGTAACGCGTCTGCTCCCGCGCAAGGGACAGCGCCATTTGACTCTAGACCCATAACGGGTAGCCAAGAAGGAGAGGCTAAAGAAGCCTTCTTCCAAATAAGGAATGAATGGTTCACACAATACATTTGTACGGACCCGGCTGCTCAATAACCTCCACCCCCACCTACTCCCCAAGGTATGGATCATTTGCAATTGAATAAACCACCTATTAATAAGATAAGGAAACATGGGGCTACAGAGCTACTATTAGCAATGATCTGGAGAGTGCCGAGTTTTGGCTTGAGAACACGATTCGGGTATTTGATAAACTGTCTTGCACACCTGAAGAATGTTTAAAATGTGTTGTATCACTATTGAGAGACACCGCGTATCAGTGGTGGAATACCTTGATATCCATAGTTCCTCAAGAAAGAGTTACTTGGGAATTCTTTCAAGTTGAATTCAGAAAAAAATACATCAGCCAAAGGTTCATTGATCAGAAAAGAAAGGAATTTCTTGAATTGAAACAGGGCTGTATGTCGGTAACAGAATACGAAAGAGAGTTTGTACGACTCAGCAAATATGCTCGTGAATATGTTTCTCTGAAGCTATAATGTGTAAAAGGTTCGAAGATGGGTTAAATGAAGAAATCAGACTCTTAGTTGGGATTCTATAGCTGAAAGAGTTCGTTGTTCTATTTGACAGATCTTGCAAAGAGAAAAGAAAAGTTGATTCTGAGGCTAGAGACTTTAGAAAAAGATTTACGGGCAAATCACATCAGTCAGCATCAAAGAAATCTAAAGAATATCATCCTCGTTCTACTGCTTCTGCGGGATTTCGATCAGAGATAAAGATGCAAGAAATTTCAACTCTAAACCTCAGACGACATCTATTGCCAGTGTGGGTAGCGTTAGAAATGTTGTACCTGAATGTAAGCATTACAACAAGTGACATTATAGTGAATGCAGAATAGAGAGTGGAGCTTGTTTTAGATGTGGATCTCTTGATCATTATCTCTGGGACTGTCCAGAAAAGTCTATAGCTGAAAGAGATCAACCAGCGAAAGTGAGTAATACGGTTACTGGAGGGAGACCACCTCGAAATACTGGAAATACGAGTGGTAACCGAGGTGTTATGAGAGATTTTGCTGTGAGATCTGAGGCACGTGCACCTGCCCGAGCTTATGCTATCCGTGCACGGGAGGAGGCATCATCGCCAGACGTTATTACGGGTACTTTTCTCTTTTTGATACTGATATAGTTGCGTTGATAGATCCCGGATCAACCCATTCATATATCTTTATGAATTTAGTATTTGAAAATAGTTTACATGTTGAGTCTATAGAGTTTGTAATTAAAGTATTGAACCCCTTAGGCAAATCTGTGTTAGTTGATAAAATTTGTAAGAACTGTCCTTTGATGACTCGGGGTTACTGTTTTAGGGCTGACTTGATGCTTCTACCATTTGATGAGTTTGATGTGATTTTGTGTATGGACTGGCTGACTACGCATGATGTAGTTGTGAATTGTAGACAAAAAACTATTGAATTGAAATGTCAAAATGGTGAAATTATTCGGATTGAGTCTGATGATTCGAGTGAATTACCTACTGTGATATCGTCTATGTTAGCCCAAAAATGTATGAAAAAGGGCTGTGATGCATATCTTGCATATGTATTAGATACTAAGGTGCCTAAATCAAAGATTGAATCTGTACATGTTGTTTGTGAGTTTTTGGATGTATTTCCAGAAGAATTATCGGGTTTGCCACTGATCAAAGAGGTTGAATTTGGTATTGAATTAGTACTGGGAACAACATCGATATCGATAGCACCGTACAGAATGGCTCCAATAGAATTAAAAGAGTTGAAAGCTCAGTTGCAAGAATTGACAGATAGAGGTTTTGCACGACTGAGTTATTGCCCTAGGGTGCATCGGTGTTGTTTGTTAAAAAGAAAGATGGCACAATGAGAATGTGTATCGATTACAGATAGTTGAATAAGGCGACTATAAAGAACAAATACCCTCTACTGCTGATTGATGATTTATTTGATCAGTTGAAAGGGGCTACAATATTTTCAAAGATTGATTTGAGATCAGGTTATTATCAGTTGCGAGTTAAAGATTTGGATGTACAAAAAACCGCATTCAGAATGAGGTACAGACATTATGAATTCCTTGTTATGCCTTTCGGATTAACTAATGCTCTAGTAATTTTTATGGACTTGATGAACCGGATATTCAGATCGTATTTAGACAGATTTGTTGTTCTATTCATTGATAACATTCTGATCTATTCGCAAGATGAATCTGAACATACCGAGCACCTGAGAGTTGTGTTACAAACTCTACGTGATAAGCAATTATTTGCAAAGTTCAGCAAATGTTAGTTTTGGCTCCCAGAGGTTGGATTTTTGGGGCATATTGTTTCAGCTGACGGTATTAGAGTTGATCCGAGTAAGATTTCTGCTATTGTTGATTGGAAACGTTTGAGAAATGTGTCTGAAGTCAGTAAATTTCTGTGCTTAGTGGGCTATTACCGAAGGTTCGTGAAAGGATTTTCGATGATTGCAACACTGATGACACGATTGCTTCAAAAATATGTGAAATTCGAATGGTTAGAAAAGTGTCAATAGAATTTTGACCAATTGAAAACACTGTTAACTGAAGCACCAGTTTTGGTTCAACCTGAACCGGGGAAAGAATTTGTGATTTATAGTGACGCGTCATTAAATGGTTTGGGTTGAAACCGCATGAAAAGAATTATCTGACGCACGACCTTGAGTTGGTTGCAATAGTGTTTGCGCTGAAAATTTGGCGACACTACTTATACGGTGAAAATGTCACATTTATACAAATCACAAGAGCTTAAAGTACATGATGTCACAGAAAGATTTGAATCTGCAACAATGAAGATGGCTCGAGTTATTGAAAGACTGGATTTTTTATTGATTATCACCAGAGAAAGGCTAATCCTAAGCCGAAAATCTTTATTTGCATTACGAGCAATGAATACCCAGTTGATGATTTTTTATGATGGGTCTATTTTAGCTGAATTAATAACTAAACCGGTATTTCTTTAACAAATATGTGAATCTCAGAAAAAGGATCGTGAATTACAAGTTAAACGGATTCAATGTGAGTATATCCTTGATTCAGAGTTTAAGATTGGAACAGATGATTGTTTAAGGTTCCAAATAGAATTTGCATACCTAGAAATTCAGAACTCATTCAGAAGATTTTGCACGAAGCACACCATAGCTGCTTATCTGTTCATCCAGGAAGTACCAAAATGTATAACGATTTGAAACAGTTTTTCTGGTGGCAAGGCATGAAACGAGATATATCAGAGTTTGCTTATAAATTTGATTTGTCAACAAGTCAAAGCTGAACATCAAGTACCATTTGGTTTACTGCTTCCTGTGATAATTCCCGAGTGGAAGTGGGATAGAGTTACAATGGATTTTGTGTTGGGTTGCCCCTAACACCAAAAAGGAAATATGCTATCTGGGTTGTTGTTGTTGATCGACTAACAAAATCTGCTCATTTCATACCGGTACGCACAAATTACTCACTTGACAGATTAGTTGAATTGTACATTTCTATGATTGTTCGATAGCACGGGGTGCCATTATCTATTATTTCTGATAGAGATTCGAGATTTACGTCGCGATTCTGGAAGAAACTGCAAGATGCTTTGGGTACAAAGTTGAATTTCAGTACAGCTTTTCATCCTCAGACAGATGGTCATACCGAAAGAGTTATTCAGATTCTCGAAGACATGTTGAGATGTTGTAATTTAGAGTTTGAAGGCAGTTGGGAAAAATAGTTGCCGTTTATTAAATTCGTATATAATAACAATTTTCAGATGAGTATAAAGATGGCAGTGTACGAAGCTTTATATGGTTGCAAATGTCGAACTCCGCTATACTGGACTGAACTAAGTGAGAAAAAGATTCACGGGGTTGAATTGATCAGAGAAACTGAAGAAAAAGTAAAAACGATTCGCGACAGTTTAAAAGCTGCTCCAAATTGACAGAAAGCATATACAGATTTGAAACGTAAAGAAATTGAATTTCAAGTCAGGGACCGAGTGTTTTTAAAGGTGTCACCTTCAAAAAAAGTTATTCGATTCGACTTTAAAGGGAAGTTAAGTCCGCGGTTTATCAGACCTTACGAGATCATTGAAAGAATAGGGCCTGTAGCATATCAACTAGCTTTACCGTCAGAACTTGAAAAGATTCATAATGTCTTCCATGTTTCTATGTTACGTCGATATAGATCCGATTCGTCGCATGTGATTTCTCCAAGAGATGTTGAGATACAGGCATATTTGACGTATAGCGAAGAACCGATCAGGATTTTAGCTCGTGAAATCAAATAATTGAGAAATAAACACATAGCCCTAGTGAAAGTTCTTGGGCATAAACACGGGATTGAGGAAGCTACTTGGGAACCCGAGGAAGCTATATGAAAATAGTACCCTAACCTATTCACTGGTTATGTTGCACGGTCGTGTGTCCCCTGGTGTTGGAATTAAATTGAAGTCAATATGCTCCACACGGTCTCACACATGGGCATGTGACTGGCCGTGTGGTACAAGTCAGTATACCCCCTAAATGGCACACGACCTTGTACACAGGCGTATGACTTGGCGCTGTTGCATAAGTCAGTATACCCTACAGTTTTGGCACGGCCTGGCACATGGGCGTTTGTGGCCACTTCGAAGGGCACACGAGCTAGACACACGGGCATATGGTCGGCCGTGTGACCCAAGTCAATATGTATGCCCTGTTTCCACACGGCCTTCTCACACGGGCGTGTGACTCTTGTATGGATGAATAATTTCTAATTTTTTTCCAAAAATTTCGTATATTATCGGTTTAGTCCCGAACCACTCCTAAAGCATGTTTAAGGCTTCGTAGGCTCTTATAAGAGACAAATTAATTGTGTTGAATGGTATTGAGTATGAATGCATAAATGTATGAGTAGTGTATGTTAAATGATGTGTATTGATCGGTAATACCTCGTAACCCTACTCCGGCGACGGATATGGGTTAGGGGTGCGACATCCGACTTCTATTCCGAATGGTTCAACGGGTAAAAGAAGGAAGTGGTTGAATATGAGATTGGTACGAGATAGTAAAGGTACATACGGAAATGAATTGAGTATTGAAAACTATGAAATTGATGAGCTTTTTGGTAGGTTATATGAATGATCATTTGATAGTTTGATATTTAATAGAATTGTTGTATATTGTTTTCCATTATATGAATGTTTAATGAATGATGATAGTTACTCATTGTTAACATACGAGCTTACTAAGCTATATAGATTACTCTGTTGCTTTTCTGTGTTTATAGTGATTTCAAAGCTAGCTAGGATTCGGGGATCGTCGGAGACTTCACCACACTATCTACTGACTCTTTGGTACTTTTGAAACTATGTTTTAAGTATATGGCATGTATAGGTATTTGAGTCATGTTGATTATGTTTTGGTAATGATGTTGGCCAAATGAATTGGCATTGTAAATGTATATGTTTTGGTCTGTAAATATAGCCATGAGATTTGGCTTAATTTGGTGAATTTTGGTTATGTGCATATATGTGAATATATGGTTGATATTAGATGTGAATTATGTTTGTGAATTGGTTCAAAATAATGTATGTTTAGTAAAGGTATAATTAGTTGAATTGGTATGTTTTGGTGGAGTAAGGTTTGAGGTTATAAGCATGTTGAATATTTGTATCAAAAATGTTATGAATTGGTTTTGATTATGGCTGAATTGAATGTTATTTATGCTATGGATTGGTACCTTTTGAGTTGGTTTAGGTATGTGCAAAATGTGTGGAAAATGGCTTGGTAAATAGCCTATTTTTGTCCACACGGGTGTGGGTCTCAACCGTGTGTGACACACGGTCAAATTACACGGCCGTGTGTCCCCTGGTGTGGAAATTGAAATAAAGTCAGTATGTTCCACACGGCCTCACACACGAGCGTGTAATTGGCCGTGTGGCACAAGTCAGTATGCCCCCTAATTGGCACACGACCTAGCACATGGGGTGTGACTTGGTCGTGTTGCATAGGTCAGCATACCCTACAGGTTTGGCTCGGCCTAACACACAGCTTGGAACATGGGCGTGTGTGGCCACTTCGAAGGGCATACGGGCCAGACACGCGGGCATGTGGTTGGCCGTGTGACCCAAGTCAGTATGTACCCCCTGTTTTCACACGGCCTGTAACATGGGCGTGTCTGCCTCACACGGCCTAGCCACACAAGCGTGTGTCCCCTATTTGAAGCAAAAGTTTCTAAGTTTCACAAAAAAATTTTGAGTTATCAGTTTAGTCCCGAACCATTTCTAATGCATGTTTAAGGCCTTATAGGCTCGTTTAAGGGACACTATCATTGGTTGTGATTGAATTGTATTTGAAATGATAAATTGTATATGAAATGTGTGTTTTAAAGTGTTGTAAGTTCGGTAATGCTCCATAACCCTATTCTGGCGTTGAATACGGGTGTGGGGTGTTACATTTATTGGTATCAGAGCTACGGTTTAATCGATTCTAGGACTAACGTAGCGCGTGTGAGAGTCTAGCTATACATGCCATATATAAACTGTGATAGTGTGATGACTCCTGACATTTAAAAATGTGTTTTTATATAGCAAATGGATCCCAATCGAGCGATGGCTAATGAGGTTGAAAGTAATGCGCCTCTGCTCCCACTCAAGGGACAGCGCCGTCTGATTTTAGACCTGTGATGGGTAGCCAGGGAGGAGAGGCTAAAGAAGCCTTCTTCCAAATGATGAACGAATGGTTCACTCAATATATTCGAACGAACCCGGCTTCTTAACAACCTCCACCCTTTCCTGTTCCCCAACCTGTACTTGTAGCTCCTCAAGGAGTCGAGCTTTTAAGATTGAACAAGCCTCCAATTTATAAGATCCTTAAACACGGGGCTGAAGAGTTCAGAGCTAGTGTTGATGATGATCTTGAGAGAACTGAGTTTTGGCTTGAAAATACTATTCAAGTGTTTGATGAACTTTCGTGTACGCCAGCTAAAAGCTTAAAGTGTGCTATTTCTCTTCTGAGAGACTCTGTGTATCAATGGTGGAATACCTTGGTGTCTGTAGTGCTGAGAGAGTGAGTAACCTGGGAATTCTTTCAGACGAATTTCTGAAAGAAATATATAAGTCAACGATTCCTTGATCAAAAGCATAAAGAGTTTCCAGAGTTGGAACAGGGCCGAATGACCGTGACAGAATATGAAAGAGAATTTGTACGGTTAAGCAAGTATGCTTGAGAGTATGTTTCTACTAAGGATAAAATGTGCAAGCGGTTTGTTGTTGGGCTGAACAAAGACATTAAACTTCTGGTCGAGATTTTAGATTTAAAAGAATTTGTTATGTTAGTTGGCCGAGCTTGCAAAGCTGAAGATTTTAGCTGAGAAAAGGAGAAAGCTGATTCAGAGGCTAGAGATTTGAAGAAAAGACAGATGAGTAAGCCTTATCATTCTTCATCAAAGAAATCTCGAGATTCTTATAGTCGATCGAATGCATCAGTGCGATATCAGAATAGAGAACGTGGAAATCTACATGTGAATCCTAAAGCTCAAGCTACCTCTGTCTTGAGTGTTGGCAGCGTGAGAAATAATCAACAGTGTGGGAGACGACATTTTGGAGAATGCTGGAATAAAAGTAGTAAAGCTTGCTTCAAATGTGGTTCGCCAGATCACTTTTTCTGAGATTGCCCAGAGTTATCTGAGAAAGAAAAAGTTCAAAATGTAAGATCGAGCAATACGACTACGAGAGGGAGACCACCGAGAAATACGAGAAATGTATACAGTGGTAGAGGTATAACTAGGGACTCAACTGTGAGATCCAAGGCCAGAACACCTACTAGAGCCTACGCTATTCGCGCTCGCGAAGAAGCGTCGTCCTCAGATGTTATTACCAGTACATTCTTTCTTTATGATACTAGTGTGATTGCTTTAATTGACCCTGGATCGATACACTCGTATATATGTATGAATTTGGTGTTTAATAAGAGTTTGCCTGTTGAGTCTACTGAGTTTGTGATTAAAGTATCAAACCCCTTAGGAAAATATGTTTTAGTTGATAAAGTTTGCAAGAATTATCCTTTAATGACTCGGGTTTACTGTTTTCCGGCTGACTTGATGCTTTTATTGTTTGATGAGTTCGATGTGATTCTTGGAATGGATTGGTTAACTTTACATGATGATGTTTTGAACTGTAGACGCAAGATCATAGAATTGAAGTGTCAAAATAATGAAATTCTTCAGATTGAATCAAATAGATCGAATGAATTGCATGTTATGATTTCATCTATGTCAACTCAGAGATGTGTGAGAAAAGGTTGCGAAGCTTATCTTGCTTATGTTTTGGATAAAAAAGTGACTGAATCAAAGATTGAATCAGTGCCAATTGTCTCTGAATATCCAGATGCGTTTCCTGAAAAATTACCGAGGTTGCCACCTATCAGAGAGGTTGAATTTGCTATTGAATTAATGCAGAGAACTTCAACGATATCTATAGCTCTGTATAGAATGGCTCCGACAGAGTTGAAAGAGTTGAAAGGTCAAATGCAAGAGTTAACAGATAGAGGTTTTGCACGATCGAGTTTTTTGCCCTGGGGTGCGCCAATATTATTTGTTAAGAAGAAAGACGGGTCCATGAAAATGTGTATTGACTATCGTCAGCTCAATAAGGTTACGATAAAGAATAAATATCCTTTACTGAGAATCTGGCTATTTTCAGTTGCGAGTTAAAGACTCAGATGTGCCAAAAACTGCGTTCAGAACGAGGTACGGACATTATGAATTCCTTGTTATGCCTTTTGGACTAACTAATTCTCCTGCCATTTTTATGGATTTGATGAATCGGATCTTTAGACCGTATTAGACATATCTGTTGTTGTTTTCATTGATGACATTCTAATCTATTCACGAGATGAGTCTGAACATGCCGAGCATTTGAGGATTGTGTTGTAGACCTTGAGAGATAAGCAATTGTATGCTAAATTCAGCAAATGTAAGTTTTGGCTCTGAGAGGTTGGAGTTTTGGGACATATAGTTTCAACGGATGGTATTCGAGTTGATCCGAGCAAAATATCTACAATTATTGACTGGAAACCAGCTAGAAATGTATTCGAGGTCAGAAGTTTTCTGGGATTGGCCGGTTACTATCGACACTTCGTTAAAGGATTTTCGTTGATTGCGACACCGATGACCAGACTGCTACAGAAAGATGTAAAGTTTGAATGGTTTGAGAAATGTCAACAAAGCTTTGATCAATTAAAAGTATTGTTAACTGAGGCACCATTGTTGGTTCAACCTGAATCGGGTAAAGAATTTGTGATTTATAGAGACGCGTCATTGAACGGTTTGGGTTGCATATTGATGCAAGAGGGAAAAGTTGTAGCTTATGCCTCTAGGCAGTTGAAACCGCATGAAAAGAACTATCCGACGCATGATTTAGAGTTGGTTGCTATAGTTTTTGCATTGAAAATTTGGCGTCATTATTTGTACGATGAAAAATGCCACATTTTTACTGATCATAAGAGTTTAAAGTATATTATGACTCAGAAAGATTTGATTTTGCGACAACGGAGATGGCTCAAGCTACTAAAAGATTATGAATTGGTGATTGATTACCATCCGAAGAAAGCGAATGTGGCCGCGGATGCTTTGAGTAGGAAGTCATTGTTTGCCCTAAGAGCAATGAATACACAGTTGACATTGTCTGATGATGGTTCAATTTTAGCTGAGTTAAAAGCTAAACCAATATTTCTTCAGTAAATTTGCGAAGCTCAGAAATGTGATAGTGAATTGAAAGCCAAACGAGTTCAGTGTGAGTCGATTAGTGATTCAGAGTACCAAATCGGATCCGATGATTATTTGATGTTTCGAGATATAATCTGTGTATCGAAGAATCCGGAGTTGATTCAGAAAATTTTACATGAGGCACATAGTGATTGTTTATCCGTTCATCCTAGAAGTACTAAAATGTACAATGATTTGAAGCAATTGTATTGGTGGTCGGGTATGAAACGAGACATTTCTGAATTTGTAGTGAGATGTTTAGTGTGTCAGCAAGTGAAAGTTGAACATCAAGTGCCTTCAGGTTTGTTTCAACCTGTAATGATACCGGAGTGGAAATGGGATAGAGTGACTATGGATTTTGTATCGGGATTACCCCTGTCTCCGAAAAAGAAAGATGCAATTTGGGTTGTTGTTGATCAATTGACGAAATCAGCACATTTTATTTCGATACGTACTGGCTATTCACTCCATGGATTAGCTGAATTGTATATTGTTGAGATTGTTAGACTATACGAGGTGCCAGTTTTGATTATTTCTAATAGAGATTCGAGATTTACATCGCGGTTATGGAAGAAATTGCAAGAAGTTCTGGGCAAGAAATTGAATTTCAGTACAGCTTTTCATCCGCAAACTGACGGTCAATCTGAGCGAGTATTTAGATTCTCGAAGATATGCTCCGATGTTGTTTTTTGGAATTTGAAGGCAATTGGGAAAAATATTTGCCGTTGGTTGAATTTGCGTATAATAACAGCTTTCAATCGAGTATTAAGATAACACCGTATGAGGCTTTGTATGGTCGCAAATGCCGAACTCCATTATACTAGACCAAGCTTAGTGAGAAACAGATTCACGGGGTTGATTTGGTTAGAGAAACCGAAGAGAAAGTAAAAGTAATTCGCGATTGTTTGAAAGCAGCTTCAGATCGTTAGAAATCGTATGCGGATTTGAAACGAAAAGATATTGAATATCAGATCGGTGATAAAGAGTTTTTGAAAGTATCTCCGTGGAAGAAAATCCTTAGATTTATCGAAAAGGCAAGTTGAGTTTGCGTTTCATCGGGCCATACGAGATCATCGAAAGAATAGGACCAGTGGCATATCAACTAGCTTTACCATCAGAGTTAGAAAAGATCCATAATGTGTTTCACGTGTCGATGTTGTAACATTATCGATCGGATCACTCACATGTGATTTCTCCCTTAGAGATTGAGATTCAGCCTAATATGACGTACAATGAAGAACCAATCAGAATTTGGAGCAAACAATTGAGAAATAAATGTATTGCTCTCATGAAAGTAATTTGGCAACGACACGAAGTTGAAGAGGCTACGTGGGAACCCGAAGAAGCTATGAGAAAATAGTACCCTAACCTATTCACTAGTAAGATTTTTGGGGACAAAAAACCCTAAGGGGGAGAGTTGTAACAGCCCGTTTTTAGTCAAATCAGAACAGTGGTTTTGGAATCACAAATTCGATGTCAAAATATTTATTGTATTATTATTTTAACATTTACAGTATGATGGAATGATTGTGTGAAAATTTCGTTAAGAAATTTTATCGTTAGAATGGCCAATTCGGTAAAAAGGACTAAATCGTGTAAAGTGTAAAATTGATGTTCTATTAGCTAAAGGTGCCTAATAGCTATGGGATTTAAAAGAGGAGGTCCTTATGTTGTAATTAGACCATAAATATCTTTAGTGGACATATATGGAAAAATATTAAGTGTTTTAGTTGGTTTAATATTAAGGTTAATATAGTGATTGTAAAATAACTTAAGTAATAATAATAATAACATAAAATCATCATCTTCATTAAGTCATTGCCATTGATAATTAGGGCTAGAGGAAGCCATGGTTAATATTCTCATTCAGCTATGCTAATTTTGCTCATTAAGATACGGTTTTCATCCCATTTTTAATGATTTTTACGTTTTTTAGATCGTTGCTTCGTATTCTAGCTAGCCCGTACGTTAAATTTCAAAATTGTTAAAGATTTATCATGTTTCCATTGTTGAATGCTTGAGTAATTTGATAAATTATGATAGATTTGGAAGGTTTAATGTTAGATTAATAGCTTTTGTAAAGTGATTTTTGACAAAAATGTCAAAAAGGGATTCAATTGAGAAAATGTGAAATGTGCTGGTTAAAAGTGTGAATAAATGAAAAATATGGGCTGCTAGGGGTACAATACTAATTCGGCTAGCATGAGTATATTTGGAATTTCATTAATTTATGATTTTATGAAATAAGGACTAAATTGTGAAAATGTGAAAGCTTAGGGGTAAAAGTGTAAATGTGCCTTAAAGAGTGTTTTGGACTAAATTGAATGAATAGATGATTAAATAAGTTAATTTTGAATATATTTAGATCAAGAAAAGCGAAATACAAACTTGGATCGGGGAAAAGATAAAGTTATCGACTAATCAACTCAATTCGCCGTTTTAACATCCAAGGTAAGTTCGTATGTTATAAATTCATTTTAAATGTATTTTATATGCTTTGATATAGCATGAATTGTGTTTATGTGATTACGTACGAGTTAGGAAATGATTCGATGAAGACCCGACAGTTCGAAACCCGATTGAACCTTAGGAATAGTTTAGGATGCTAGTGACATGTCATTAGGTATACTTGAGTTGGCTTCAGGCCATGATTCAGGACTATGTGTGCGAGATAAACCGATTTGGCTTCGGCCCATGCATATCGGTTGATTTGGCTTCGGGCTATGATATCAGAATTTCGGATAAGTTACCTTGATTTGGCTTCAGGCCATGGTATAGGTACTTATCGTGTGAGACCTTGAGTATCCGACTTCTATTCTGAATGGTTCAATGGGTAAAAGAAGGAAGTGGTTGAATATGAGATTGGTACGAGATAGTATAGGTACGTACGAAAATGAATTGAGTATTGAAAACTATGAAATTGATGAGCTTCTTGGTAAGTTATATGAATGATCATTTGATAGTTTGAGATTTAATAGAATTGTTGTACATTGTTTTCCATTATATGAATGTTTAATGAATGATGATAGTTGCTCATTGTTAACATATGAGCTAACTAAGCTATATAGCTTACTTTGTTGTTTTTCTGTGTTTATAGTGATTTCAAAGCTAGCTCGGATTCGGGGATCATCGGAGACTTCACCACACTATCTACTGACTCTTTGATACTTTTGAAACTATGTTTTAAGTATATGGCATGTATAGGTATTTGAGTCATGTTGATTATGTTTTGGTAATGATGTTGGCCAAATGAATTGGCATTGTAAATGTATATGTTTTGGTCTGTAAATATAGCCATGAGATTTGGCTTAATTTGGTGAATTTTGGTTATGTGCATATATGTGAATATATGGTTGATATTAGATGTGAATTATGTTTGTGAATTGGTTCAAAATAATGTATGTTTAGTAAAGGTATAATTAGTTGAATTGGTATGTTTTGGTGGAGTAAGGTTTGAGGTTATAAGCATGTTGAATATTGGTATTGAAAATGTTATGGATTAGTCTTGATTATGGCTAAATTGAATGTTATTTATGCTATGGATTGGTACCTTTTGAGTTGGTTTAGGTATGTGCAAAATAGGTGGCAAAATGGCTTGGTAAATAGCCTATTTTTTTACCACACGGGTAGAGACACGGGCGTGTGTCTAAGCCATGTGTGACACACGGTCAAATTACACAGTCGTGTGTCCCCTTGTGTGGAAATTGAAATGAAGTCAGTATGCTCCACACGGCCTCACACACAGGTGTGTGATTGGCCGTGTGGCACAAGTTAGTATACCCCCTAATTGGCACACGGCCTAGCACACGGGCGTGTGACTTGGCCATGTTGCATAAGTCAATATACCCTACAGGTTTGGCACGGCCTAACACACGGCCTGGCACACGGGCGTGTGTGGCCACTTCGAAGGGCACACGGTCCAGACACACGGGCCAGACACACGAGTGTGTTGTTGGCCATGTGACCCAAGTCAGTATGTACCCCCTGTTTTCACACGGCCTGTAACACGAGCGTGTCTGGTGTCCCCTATTTAAAGCAAAATTTTCTACTTTTCAAAAAAAAATTTTGAGTTACCAATTTAGTCCCGAACCATTTCTAATGCATGTTTAAGGCCTTGTAGGCTCGTTTAAGGGACACTGTCATTGGATGTGATTGAATTGTATTTAAAATGATAAATTGTATATGAAATGTGTGTTTTAAATTGTTGTAAGTTCGGTAATGCTTTGTAACCCTATTTTGGCGTTGAATACGAGTGAGGGGTGTTACAGTTGTGGTAAAGGAAAACTTGTACTTGGGAAAAGAAACACTTTCAAACTTTTTTTTTGTTTTTTCATAGAAATTTTGAATGTTATTTTCGAACTTCGGATGTAGATATGCTATATTCTTTCTTTTTTGAATGTTTTTCATTTTTTTTGAAATGTCAATATCGGGAGAGATAAAAACGTTAGATACTTACTTAATTTAGCTAGGTCTGATACCAAATGATGCGAGCTCATCCTCAAAAGATGTTTTCTTGTAAATGTTGAAAATGTGAATGGCAGGCTTTGGAAAGGTGGTTTGATGGATAATAAAGGAAGAATGAAGGATAAGCTTGAATTCGGTTTAAAGACTTAATAATGAACCAATATTATAGAACAATACTAACCCAGTCCTTATATTAGCACTTAAAACGGATATAAAAAGGAAATAAGAACTGTGACCTTCTATCTAGCAAGATAGGAACTAATCGGCATAAAGGATGAACGCTACAGTTCTAAAAAGTGATAAGTTCGAATGAAACAGATTGATGCCACAAGCAATGCTTGATAAGTCAATTTGAGTCAAATGAGAACAAGGAGAGTGAACACTCACAATAAGATTAAAATTCATCAAATGTTGTTACAAAATGTTTCATGCCTCAAATTTATAGGCTGTACAAGGAACCATCCGAATAGGCATGAGATAACAATAAGAATAAATGTGTTTGATGTCCATTAATTCATTCAAAGCATCCCTTGGGAGTTTCTAGAAGTTGATGATGCCAAAAGCCTTGTTCACATTGTGAATTTCGAATTCCCAAACAGCCAATTACATTGGTCCTTGAGAGTTAATTGAATGTGCATGGAATTGAATGGTTTCAATAGCGTGAACATGAATTGATGCTACCTTGATAACCGAATGGTCACTTGCGATATGTAGATCATTAGTGTAGATTGTGTCACACAAAGAGTCTCAAGGTGTGAACAGCAAGAAATGAACGGTTCTATAGGTGTGAACTTGGTAGCCAACCGAATGGTCAAGTGTGAAAACACTTGATGCTTTGCTTCTCACGAAAAGGCTTATAGGAGGCTATTGTTCAACACTTTAAATGTTGTTTACACAACACGATCAGCTTGGGAGGAAGCTTCCTAACTGTAGCAATGTGAACAATCTGGTCAAAACTAAGACAAGGTTTAAATGCAACAATTTAAGACAAAAAAAAACACACATTTAAGTTGTATGAACTTAGACAAATATTAATGATGTAAAAACTAAGACACATAATTAAAGTGCAGTATTTAAGACACACATTTAAGATGTTTAAACTAAGACATAATTAAAACTAAAATTAAAATAACTAAATGGATAAAATCCTTATTTCCAGCAACCTAATTTAAACACACAATTATTAAAGTTTTACATGCAGCACATTGCATGGGATGCATGGTTCACATGAAATGCATGGGTTGCATGGAATGCATGAAATGCATGTTTTGCATGGAATGCATGGAGTGCATACCCAAAATCGATCAATTAAACCCGTGACAGATTCTTTAAACTTCTTAGCTCGTGTGTGAGTAATTGGCCCTCTTGGAAGCTCGATTGTATGTTGTAAGGTTTTGCAAGTTGCTTTTTTTGACATAAAGGGTTTTGGTTGGGTCCATGCTCGCATCACCTTACTAATTGATTTGTAGTTGCTCGTTCCTACAGTTGGGGGTCAACAATACTAGCGACATTGTATTGTGAGCTTTGTCGAGAGACAAAGCACAATACACAAGATATAGGTGGGTGACTGGTACTGCTACAATCTTGGGCTATACAGGATTTCATTCCTGGCATCAATGGGTCACCAAGTACATGTGTTCCCACTTGTGAATAGGTAAAATAAAAATTAAAACTTGGGACAAGATTTTTTTTTATGAAAATATGTTCTTACGAGTTTGCTATATTTTTTAGATGATATACTTATCTGAATATCGAGAACTCGAAAACACTCATTGTCTACCGATAGATGATCAAGGCATACGTCGGGGATGAGGTAATTTATTTTCATAAAATAAAATTATATTAATGTCTTGTAACTAGTTTAATTATTTAATCATGTCACTTTAATCATGTTGTTAATTTTGCAGTTTGTGTAGATGTGATTTACCACATTAGATGTTGCTTCCGTCATTCCTCCATCGGTAAGCATCCACACACTCGTATGGCGCATTAACGCACTTGTGATCAATTTTTCAACAGTGGAATTGTACAATGGAGACCAGGTGTTTCGTCAATTCGAGTGTCGTCAACATATTTCGAACGTTCCTATATGACGTCCACATAATTGAGAAGAAGTGAAAAAATGTAAAATAATTGGGTGTTAGAGCATCAACCATAAATTGTATAACACCCTGAATAATTGGGTCTGTGCATTATATGTGTTTAACTGCTTAAAATATTAAATTGGGAATTTAAGGTACAATTGGGGCTCAGGTTTGGGCTGAAACTTGGGTTAGTTTCTAATAAAGAGCTATAGAACATTATTTAAATAGATATCTGTGTTTAAAAGGCAAGGTGGGCTTATGGCCCAAAAATTTGGAGGTGTTATAAGGGGAGCATGTAGGTGGCGTCATTAAGGGATGGATTGGGCCAAGTGTTGGCTACTTAGGGCCCAAGTTTTTGGGTCAAAAATTCGGCACTTAGAAAGGAAGGGGAGGACGGCACACTTGCTACAATTTAGGGGTTTTAGTTCTTTTATTTTTTTTTTTGATAAATAGGAAGATAATGAAGAGAAAGATGAGGGCTATTTTTGAGGAGCTAAGGGATTAAGATAATAGGTGGGATAAAAGCTATCAGATGACAGCAGAGTTGGCTGAAAATCCAACTCTGGGAGGGGGATTGATTTGCCGAAATTAATAGCCAAGTGATCATCTTTTCTTTTATTTTTTCTCTTTTCTTCCTCACCTAGCCGAAATTCTCTTCTCCCATTCTCTTTAGTTCTCTCCAAAATCGAAACTCCCTAGTTGATTCTCCTCTCCTCGAAAACTCTCTAAAAGCCAAAATACATCTTGGGCATATCATCTTCTTCCCATAGCTGAATCTACAAGGATAGATTTTTCCCGAAGGTGCACCATAAGCCGAATACTCCTCTTTAATCTGGTGAGTTTCAGGATTTTGTTGCTTTGCGATTTCTCTATTTTTGTCAAGTTCTAAACTGAATCATTTATTCCAAGGGCCTGTCGACTTCACTCTTTACCCTAGAAGCCGAATCCTGTCTTGCTTTTTTTGGAAGTGCCGATTTGGTGGAAAAGCCGAAGGTAGGTTCGGCCGAATGGCCTTTCTTGTTTTTCTCCTTTGGCCGAATGGGTTATGGTACTCAAGTGGTTGCGTTTAAAGAATTGGTTTAATATATGGGTGTTGGCCGAATATGGGTGGGTTGGAGGTGACGTTCTCTTAGGGACTTTCGGGATTCAACAAATAAGGTAAGAGATCTATTAGTTTTAATCTGTAGGTTGAGATTTACTAACCTTAGACGAATGTTGAAGGGACTAAATCTTCGGGTGATTTTCCGGTTTCTGAGCAAGGCTCTACAATGAGGGTAGTAGATTTGGATATAGACTAAGGATAGTAGATTTTTGCGATAACAGGTGTGTAATACTTCCCCATCATCTAGATCTGATTAATAATGTATGTTCATAAGTTTTATATGTTATGATAAATGCCGAAGTCTCGGTTTAATGATGGAAGCCCAAGAGGGTAAAAGCAAACCACCAGGTTAGTGAGTAATCTGATTAAATGTTATAAGTAAATTGCTTGTATGTGATTGCATGGGTTGGGTTGATGGCAGGAGGAAGTTATACGTTATATGTGTAGCGGTTTTTACCGTGATCTGTTGTAGCGGCTAATGCCGTGATCTGTTATAAGGGCTTCGGCCATGATATGTTGATGAGCAGTATGACTGCCATCTTGGCGTGTAGCGGTGTGGGTTGATTGTAGAAATCCCCAATGGTGTGAACGGTTGGTACGGGGGCGTGTAGCGGATGGAAACCTAGGCAAACGGGTTGGGCCTTGCATATTATTTGTTATTTATATAAATGAAATTATTAATCTGTTTTATGGGCCTAAGGCCCAAAATCTAGTGGTGCATGAGGGTTGCACACTGAGTCTCGCGACTCACCCTTTTAATTAACATTTCAGGTGATACCTAGTGCTTCGGACTTGGCTGGAGAGGAACGCAAGGTGACCATGCAGAAGAATATGTAGATTTGGCAAAAAGACTGAAGTTAATTTTTTATATTATATTTTAATTAATGGATTTTAAACTTCGATCTAATAAGGCCATGGGCCACTAGTTTTATTTCCTTTTATTTTTTTTAAATTATTTTTGTTTTTAGTTATCGGAACCATTTATTTTAATTAAACTAAGGCATATAATTAAGTTTGGGTTTTATTTTACAAAGGCATATTCTATATAAAATATATTTGGGCTTTTCTGAAAATACGACATGTTTGACAAAATTTTTCTTAGTGACATACCAGATCCAGTTGTAGTGTTTGGGCCGGGTTTGGGGTGTTACAAATTGGTACCAGAGCCCGGTTCAAAACTCGGCTTTGGGGTTTTTGGGCTCAAAACGTTTTCTAAAAATGGGCTTTTGAAACAGATATATTTTAAAGGATTACAGGTTTGTTAGCTTAGCATGGCACCTGCGTCTTCGGCCCAAGTCCGCCAGGTAAGTATTCTGAACCATTGTGTGATATATTTATGTGGGCTTAATGGGCTTTATGGGACATAGATTAAGTTAGAATTAGAACTTGATGGACTCTAGGCTTAGTACAAACTTCTTCTTAAAATTTCATAAAACTTAATTTCACTAAACAAACCCGTTAACGAGCCGCAAGACTAGGGTGTGGTAACCGTCATACGCATGTCTAGGAAGGATCCGGAAGAGCCTGGTATTTAAGCAGTCCTAGTGACTCACCTCCTCTTCGCTGGAATCCTACCTGGTGCGTAGTGACTATTCACCCTAGTTACGAGGACTGGTTGATGGGCTAAACCCTATGACTAAAACCCGAAAGGGACCGACCACCCTATTTTCTGGAAAAAAAATCCCAAGGTTTTGTAAAATTTTCAAAACATATTTGATTTGTGAAAATTTCCGATCAACCATGAACTTATAAAATACCTATATTTCGAAAATTTACCCGAAAATCTCACGTTTACAAGAATAACCTGGACCATGAAACTAGATTTTACCAAAAGTACCCCGGTTTTAAAAAAACAAACAATATCAAAGTTTGAAAAATTACCAAACTACCCTTGTTTTACAAAATGACCAAAATACCCCTAGTGGGTAAAATTACCGAAATACCCTCGAATTTCAAAATTACCGAAATACCCCCGGGATTGCAAAATTACCAAAATACCCCTATTTCACAAAATCACCAAGGACCCTATTTTGAAAAATTACGAAAATACCCCTGTAGGATAAAATTCTGAAAATACCCCCGGGTAGTGGAAAACAACAACAACAACAACAACACCTTTCTGTAATGAACGTGAGTTCATGGATGTTGATGATTGAATGTATGAACTTGAGACTGTATTGTGGGTATGAATTCGAAAGAACTACTTTTTAAAACTATTATCCATAAAACTGTTCGCGATAAATTAGTGGAAAGAATTAATGATTCATAAAATTCTTAATCAGATAAACGCAAATTGGAAGAATGAGTACAAGGGGTCGAGGACGTCCGCCGCGTAGACGCGGTAGGGGTAGGATGACCTTGTCTGAGCCAGTAGGGTCTGGCCACGGGTCAGGAAACGAACTGCCGGATCCTCCAGCTGTGGAGGGAGAGTTACGAGATCAGGCGACCGGAGATGATGCTGTATCTCAGGCGATGTTGCGAGTCCTTGAGAGAGTTGCTGGAGTAAGCATGGGCACAGGAGCCCGGAAATCTGTGCCGGAGCGGCTTAAGGCCAATGGGGCAGAAGTGTTTAAGGGAGTTTTTGGTGTAGCCCCTAACACAGCTGAGTACTGGATGGAAGCGACTGAGCGCATAATGGATGACTTAGACTTTACGGTAGAGGAAAAGTTGAAAGGGGTCGTGTCTCTCCTCCGAGACGAGGCTTACCAATGGTGGCTCACGGTGAAAGAAGGTACTGCTGCAGATATGATTGACTGGGATTTCTTTAAGGATTCATTCCAGGGAAAGTATGTTGGGGCCAGCTATATTGATGCACAAAGGAAAGCATTCTTGAACCTGGTACAGGAAAGTAAGACTGTGGCTGAATATGAGGCAGAGTTTCTGCGTTTGAGCCGTTACGCTCGGGGAATGGTAGCAACGGAGTATGAACGCTGTGTTCGGTTCGAGGATGGGCTGCGAAATGAGTTAAGGGTTCTGATAGCACCGCAACGAGAGAGAGTTTTTGCTGTTTTGGTAGATAAGGTTAAAATAGCTGAAGAAGTGAAACAGGTTTAAAGACAAGAAAGGGATAAGGATCGGGGTAAGAGTAAGAGGAGTTTTGGGCCATCAAGAGCATCTGGGAATTTTCAGAAGAGGCCTAGGACTGATGGGCCAGTTCGTGCTCCTACAAGTCAGAATCAAGCATGTTCTACATGTGGGAGGACGCATTATGGGAAATGCAGAATGAAAACAGGTGGATGCTTTAGGTGTGGATCCACAGAACATCTGATTAAGGACTGTCCTCAGATGGATCGGGTACAGCCAACAGGCTGAGGTTCTGATCAGGCTAGGAGAGGTGATCAGCCTGGACCAAGGGGTCGTGGTGCAGCCAGAGGAGGAAATGGAACTGGTCGAGGTCGTGGAGCTCCTGGTAGAGGTGCCGGTAATGTAGATGCAAGGCAGCCGGGTTTAGTTTATGCAGTTCGTCGTCAAGAGGATGGTGACGCACCGGATGTCATCACCGGTACATTTCTTATTGCTGATAGGCCTTTGCTTGCTTTGATTGATATTGGGTCAACCCACTCCTATGTTGCATGTTCGATATCTGAGACCTTAAGTATAGATTCTGAAACAACTACTAGGAAGATGACTGTGGTTAGTCCCCTAGGACAATCTAGGGTAGTGGACAAGCTATTTAAAGATGTACCGTTAGAGACTCAAGGGGTAGTGTTTCCGGCAGACTTAATGGAATTACCATTTGGAGAGTTCGATCTTATCCTAGGAATGGACTGGCTGACAAAGCATCATGCTAAGTTGGATTGTGGGTCTAAGCGTATGGTGTTAAGTACCCCAGAAGGCAGGGAGGTGGTTGTGCTAGGAGAAAGAAGGAACTATTTGTCCAACGTAGTATCAGCCTTGAAAGCTGTTAAGATGATTCGGAAGGGATGTAACGCCTTTTTAGCTTTTATCAGTGCTTTGGATGCTAAAGAGGTGACTGTCGATGAGGTTCGAACAGTCAAGGATTTCGCGGATGTATTTCCGGAGGAGTTGCCAGGATTACCCCCTGATCGTGAGGTGGAGTTTGGAATAGAACTACTCCTGGGTATGGCTCCGGTATCTATTGCCCCTTATCGAATGGTGCCGAAGGAACTGGTGGAGCTCAAAGCTCTAATTCAGGAACTGTTGGATCGTAGGTTTATTCGGCCAAGTGTGTCTCCATGGGGAGCGCCGGTCCTATTCATGAAGAAGGAAGACGGATCCATGCGTATGTGCGTGGACTATCGTCAATTGAATAAGTTGACGATAAAGAACAAGTATCCATTACCGAGAATCGACGATTTGTTCGATCAGCTCAAAGGAGCTTCCGTCTTTTCTAAGATTGATCTAAGGTCGGGATATCATCAGTTAAAGGTGAAGAAAGGAGACATTCATAAGACAGCATTTTGAACACGCTACGGTCATTATGAGTTCTTAGTGATGTCGCTCGGGTTGACAAACGCACCAGCCGCTTTTATGGATATGATGAACAGGGTGTTTTAGCCATACCTTGATCGGTTCGTCATAGTATTCATCGATGATAACCTGGTATATTCCAAGTCTAAAGAGGAGCATGATGCACATCTTTGTGTGGTGTTGCAAATTCTGAGGGAGAAGCAGCTGTACACAAAGTTCAGTAAGTGTGAGTTCTGGCTGAAGGAAGTGACTTTCTTAGGGCATGTAGTTTCTACAGAGGGAATTAGGGTGGACCCGCGGAAGATAGAAGCTATTTTAGATTGGAAGTCGCCGAAGTCTGTGGCAGAAATACGAAGTTTCTTAGGATTAGCAGGGTATTATCGAAGGTTCGTTGAGGGGTTCTCTTCAATAGCGGCACCTTTAACTAAGTTGTTGAGGAAGGGAGTATCATTTGTGTGGACTGACAAACAACAGGAGAGCTTTGAGAAGCTGAAGAGGATTTTGATGGAAGCGCCGGTGTTAATTCAGCCAGAGGCAGGAAAAGAATTTACCATTTACTGTGATGCGTCACACACAGGTTTAGGGTGTGTGTTGATGCAAGATGGAAAAGTGGTGGCATATGCGTCTCGACAGTTAAGACCACATGAGCTAAACTATCCTACGCATGATCTGGAGTTGGCGGCAGTAGTGTTTGCCCTGAAGATTTGGAGACACTACTTGTATGGGGAAAAGTCAGTTATTTATACTGACCATAAAAGTCTGAAGTATCTCCTTACTCAGAAGGAGTTGAACCTAAGGAAGAGAAGGTGGATCGAGCTGTTAAAGGACTATGACTGCTCGATTGAGTACCACCCGGGCAAGGCTAATGTGGTGGCGGATGCATTGAGTAGGAAGGCGATAACGGATTTAAGAACAATGTTCGCACATCTTAGCCTGTATGAGGATGGTAGGTTGGTAGCTAAACTACAAGTAAGACCTATGTGGACAAGTCAAATCAAGGAGAAGCAACTTGTGGATGATGTCTTAGGTACTCGAATCCAACAAGTGCAGAAAGGTGAAGTAGAGGACTACAGTCTGAACAATGATGGAGTTTTATGTTTCCGTGGAAAGGTTTGTATGCCAAAAGATGAGGGGTTAAGACAGATGATTCTTCAGGAATCGCATAATAGCCCTTATGCTATGCATCTTGGAGGAGTTAAGATGTATCGGGATTTGCGAGAGCAGTTCTGGTGGCCAGGGTTGAAGCGAGAAGTTATAGAATATATGGGGAAGTGTTTGACGTGTCAGCAAGTCAAAGCTAAACACCAGTTGCCTTCAGGATTGTTGCAACCGGTGAAGATTCCCCAATGGAAATGGGAGAGAATCACAATGGATTTTGTTAGTGGGTTACCCCTTTCACCCACCAAGAAAGATTCAATTTGGGTAATTGTGGATCGGCTGACAAGGTCTGCTCACTTCATACCGGTTCGGATCGACTACTCTTTGCAAAAGGTGGCTAAGTTGTACGTGGCTGAGGTTGTAAGATTACATGGTGTACCGGTGTCGATCATATCGGATAGGGACCCTAGGTTCACGTCACGATTTTGGAAGGCTTTTCATCAAGCAATGGGAACAAGGTTAGACTTCAGTACCGCTTTTCACCCACAGTCTGATGGTCAGTCTGAGAAGGTAATTCAGATCTTGGAGGATATGCTAAGGGGTTGCATCATCGATTTTAGGGGTAGTTGGGAGGAGTATTTACCCTTGGCTAAATTCACGTACAATAATAGCTATCAAGCTAGTATTCAAATAGCGCCGTATAAAGCATTATATGGAAGGAGATGTCGTACTCCAACTTGTTGGACAGAGTTGGGTGAACGTCAGGTATTGGGTCCGGAACTAGTTTCGAAAACGGAGGAAAAAGTTAAGTTAATACGGACTCGATTGAAGGAAGCGTCTGACCGGCAGAAATCTTATGCGGATCTAAAGCGGAAGGAGGTGGAATTCGCAGTAGGAGACCAAGTCTTCTTGAAGGTATCTCCGTGGAAGAAAGTAATGAGGTTCGGACGAAAGGGTAAGCTAAGTCCTCGGTTTATTGGGCCTTATAGGGTGTTAGAACGTGTGGGGCCAGTGGCTTATCGTTTGGAGTTGCCTTTAGAGTTGGAGCAGATACATGACGTGTTCCATGTCTCGATGCTGAGACGTTATCGATCTGATCCATCGCACATAGTGCCAGTGGAAGAAATTGAAGTAAGGCCAGATTTATCTTTTGAGGAGGAACCAGTACGAATTTTGGATAGAGATATAAAAGTGTTGAGAAGGAAGTCTGTTCCTTTGGTCAAAGTTCTATGGCGAAATCACGGCGCAGAAGAGGCGACGTGGGAGCCAGAGGATGTTATGCGACAGCAGTATCCCTATCTCTTTTGATCAAGTAAATTTCGAGGACGAAATTTATTTTTAAAGGGGGTAGAACTATAACACCCTGAATAATTGGGTCTATGCATTATATGTGTTTGACTGCTTAAAATATTAAATTGGGAATTTAAGGTACAATTGGGGCTCAGGTTTGGGCTGAAACTTGGGTTAGTTTCTAATAAAGAGCTATAGAACACTATTTAAATAGATATCTGTGTTTAAAAGGCAAGGTGCGCTTATGGCCCAAAAATTTGGAGGTGTTATAAGGGGAGCATGTAGGTGGCGTCATTAAGGGATGGATTGGGCCAAGTGTTGGCTACTTAGGGCCCAAGTTTTTGGGTCAAAAATTCGGCACTTAGAAAGGAAGGGGAGGACGGCACACTTGCTACAATTTAGGGGTTTTAGTTCTTTTATTTTTTTTGATAAATAGGAAGATAATGAAGAGAAAGATGAGGGCTATTTTTGAGGAGCTAAGGGATTAAGATAATAGGTGGGATAAAAGCTATCAGATGACAGCAGAGTTGGCCGAAAATCCAACTCTGGGAGGGGGATTGATTTGCCGAATTTAATAGCCAAGTGATCATCTTTTCTTTTATTTTTTCTCTCTTCTTTCTCACCTAGCCGAAATTCTCTTCTCCCATTCTCTTTAGTTCTCCCCAAAACCGAAACTCCCTAGTTGATTCTCCTCTCCTCGAAAACTCTCTAAAAGCCGAAATACATCTTGGGCATATCATCTTCTTCCCATAGCCGAATCTACAAGGGTGGATTTTTCCCAAAGGTGCACCATAAGTCGAATACTCCTCTTTAATCTGGTGAGTTTTGGGATTTTGTTTCTTTGCGATTTCTCTATTTTTGTCAAGTTCTAAACTGAATCATTTATACCAAGGGCCTGTCGACTTCACTCTTTACCCTAGAAGCCGAATCCTATCTTGCTTTTTTTGGAAGTACCGATTTGGTGGAAAAGCCAAAGGTAGGTTCGGCCGAATGGCCTTTCTTGTTTTTCTCCTTTGGCCGAATGGGTTATGGTACTCAAGTGGTTGCGTTTAAAGAATTGGTTTAATATATGGGTGTTGGCCGAATATAGGTGGGTTGGAGGTGACGTTCTCTTAGGGACTTTCGGGATTCAACAAATAAGGTAAGAGATCTATTAGTTTTAATGTGTAGGTTGAGATTTACTAACCTTAGCCGAATGTTGAAGGGACTAAATCTTCGGGTGATTTTCCGGTTTTTGAGCAAGGCTCTACACTGAGGGTAGTAGATTTGGATATCGACTAAGGGTAGTAGATTTTCGTGATAACAGGTGTGTAATACTTCCCCATCATCTAGATCTGATTATTAATGTATGTTCATAAGTTTTATATGTTATGATAAATGCCGAAGTCTCAGTTTAATGATGGAAGCCCAAGAGGGTAAAAGCAAACCACCAGGTTAGTGAGTAATCTGATTAAATGTTATAAGTAAATTGCTTGTATGTGATTGCATGGGTTGGGTTAATGGCAGGAGGAAGTTATACGTTATATGTGTAGCAGTTTTTACCGTGATCTGTTGTAGCGGCTAATGTCGTGATCTGTTATAAGGGCTTCGGCCATGATATGTTGATGAGCAGCATGACTGCCATCTTGGCGTGTAGCGGTGTGGGTTGATTGTAGAAATCCCCAATGGTGTGAACGGTTGGTACGGGGGCGTGTAGCGGATGGAAACCTACGCAAACGGGTTGGGCCTTGCATATTATTTGTTATTTATATAAATGAAATTATTAATCTGTTTTATGGACCTAAGGCCCAAAATCTAGTGGTGTATGAGGGTTGCACACTGAGTCTCGCGACTCACCCTTTTAATTAACATTTCAGGTGATACCTAGTGCTTCGGACTGGGCTGGAGAGGAACGCAAGGTGGCCATGCAGAAGAATATGTAGATTTGGCAAAAAGACTCAAGTTAATTATTTTATATTGTATTTTAATTAGTGGATTTTAAACTTCGATGTAATAAGGCCATGGGCCACTAGTTTTATTTCCTTTTATTTTTTTAAAATTATTTTTGTTTTTAGTTATCGGAACCATTTATTTTAATTAAACTAAGGCATGTAATTAAGTTTGGGTTTTATTTTACAAAGGCATATTCTATATAAAATATATTTGGGCTTTTCTGAAAATACGACATGTTTGACAAAATTTTTCTTAGTGACATACCAGATCTGGTTGTAGTGTTTGGGCCGGGTTTGGGGTGTTACAAATTGCGTTGTGGAACGCAAGGTTGGAGAGAATGCCTCATTTGGAATCATGTTTGCTTGATTTTACTCCCTCGAGGGACTACTAGCAGTGCTACATGCGGAATGGGCTACACTACCTATATGGTGGCGAATTGATAGTAGTCCTTCCACATATGCAACAACGAGGTCCCTTACAAAGTCGACCTCGTCAGTCGTCTCCTCTGCCCCCACAAAAGCTTGAGCCTAAACTTGTATTGTAAAACATACAATTGATTGGTAGTTCCTATCATATTGAGATGGAGGGTTACAGTTTTGCCCTGGAATTCTCGGGTTATGCACTAAACCCAGAGATGGGCGGTTGCAATTTTTCCTATCAATAACCGACGTCACCAATGATGTTTGACATATTTATCCCATTGCCACCAGTACTTCGCCCCTATCGAGCAAACCTTTGTGACAAACGATTTTTTGAGTTTGCTCAGTACATCCCAAGGTTCTCCTATGGGTGATGGGAATCTCGGTTCGAGTGAGTTGAACATTGACCGTCACGAGCACCCACAATGCGAATGAAGGCCACCATGACGGTACACCCCACGAACAACTCCGTCGAACCATCAATTTTGATGGTTTTAATTCAAATGTTTCGAGTTATTGTAATGTACAATTTATTGGCATTTTAATTTTATTTTATTATAACATTTGACTCATTTTAATGAAATGTTTGATATTTTTCTAAATATGCATGATAATCAAGTTTATGCAAATATGTTACAAGTTCATGCAAATATATGTAACATAATTGAATTTAATAAGAAATTCATTTCATCCATTTCTTATACAAGAATGGAAATTTAATTTGAAAGAATATATAATAATATATTTGAACATGGGATACATAAATTTACATTCCAGTTGAGCGTGACGACTATCCTAGGTGGTAGTTTCGATGTAGGAAATTATTTTGATTATGACCCATTGTTCTGTACATGCCACAACGTTTGGGGTCGAACTTCTCCCTTAAGTCCATGTCATTTCTTATCCAGGTGACATGCGGGTGATCTTTGGGCTTCTTGTGTAGCCCAAATTCTAGTACTAACTCGAAAGTCAACGGAAGAACTTCCCGCTTCAACACATCCTGCATTGTTGGGTACTCGTTTTCCCAAATATGTAATGTGTGTTCTAGTGTGTACACCTCATCAATATATTGTTCAACATTGATGGAGGCGTCAGCGCATGCTGCAACGAGGTGCACACACGAGTATTGAAGTGTCTGGAACTTCCCACAGTTGCACTGCCTATTTCAAATATCAACTTCGTATGACCTAGGCAGGATACTCGATCAACGACTGTCGGTCTCTGTCACTTGAAAAGTTTTAAGATGTCGAGAATATAATTAAATGTTCATCGTTCACGCTTCTGGCCGTTGACCTCCATCGCCTTCTTGACTGCCTCGACATACATGTACCCTGTATTCATCTGATTTACTTGTTTGAGTCCCATTCTTGGCATGAATGTTGCCAGCCTATAAAATGTAGCAAAGAAAACAGATAAAATTGGGAGATGACATGTACCCTTCAATACTGCGTTAACAACATCTTTCAGGCTGGTGTTCATATGACATATCGAGATCCGTCATCGGAACTTTGAGCCCATTTCCAAGGCTCCATGCTTCCAAACCACTCATGTAATGTAATGGTTGTTTAACATTGCAAATCAGCCTAAAGGTCATCCAGTCTTCATTTGAACCGATGTGGTTCCAGCTCGTACTCGAAACCGTTACAACATGTTACGTTTCGTTTCACAGACTATAAATATATCAAAAATAAAACAAATACTTACCCATGTTCACAACTTGTTTGCGCCAATCCACATTTTTTAATTCCTTGTGGAAGTTTACTGCAATGTGACGAATGCAGTAGACAGATTTCCATGAAACACCCGAATGCGTGGAAACACAAAAATATAGACTTTTTTAGCACCTTTTGAGCCCTAATTCATGCAGTTTCTTAGTAATTTTTGTTGAAATTCACACTTTAATTATAAAATAATTAATTTGCACTTAAATTATTAACATATTGAATTTTAATTATTTGTATAATAATTTTTCACAAATTTGGTTTATTTTCGATAGTTTTGCACAAAAGGTGAAATTAGCTTAACAGACACCTCGAAAGGCTTGAACTGTCGGAGAAATTTTTACATCGAGTGAACCAAGGGCAAGATTAAATATTTTTCCAGCTAAGGTCGGCTCAAATGTTGATCATTTTATATACTTTATATTTAATTTTTATCCAAGTTAAATTGGGTTAAAAATAAATATAAAGCTTGAATGAGAAAGTGGCCCAGTGTGCTAAGTATTGAAGACTAATCCAATAAGAAAACTTGCAGCCTAAAACGACCCAATAAGATGACCCAATTGGCTTATTTAGCTGATTAGATTAATTGAAAAAAAACCCTCAAGTTTCCTTAAAATCCAATTCAAACCCCTACACTTTATGTGCCTTTAAAGATTTGTCCTAAGCTAAATTTAGCAAAGTTTGAAAACTTTGCTACATGTGTGACTGACCAAGGGGAGTGTGTGGCTACTAATTATTTTCTATTTTTAGCAGACACTCCCACCTATAGATACCCCTTTTCACCTATTCATTCAACACACCTCTTATTCCATATTTATATCTCTCTTTTACTCACTTTCTCCCTTCCAAAACCTCTATTTGTTTTCCATTTTTCCCTTCTACTTTCCTTTTTCAACTTCCCTCTTGGAAAAGAGCCTAAAACCACCTTGGGTATTAGCATTCAATTACTTATAGAAGCTTTGGATCAATAGAACGAGCAGAGAAGGAAATGAGCTCACTAGTCTGGCTTCGAAGAAAAACTAGATTTGCTTTTAGCTTCCTTTCCTTTAAATTTTCTTGTTGTTATGATCATGTCTATGAATATTTGTTATGTTGTTATTCTAAATTTAATTAACATGGCTTAAATTTAATTCGTGTTAGGTTGATTGCATTTTGTCTACTTAAGTTGTTCAAATCATGTTTGTGTTGTTATAGGTCTTGGTAAATTGTTTGATTAAGTAAAATCATGATTATATTATACTTGCATTATAATTGTAAGGTAACTAATGAATTAATTATTAATCGTGTTGAAATTGTAATTAATTGACACAATACTTAATCAGTGCATGTTTAATCTTCTAAGGTAGCTAAGGATTAAATTAGCGAGGGTATTAAACGGTACATTAGTGTTGCATAACTTGCAAGATTATTGTGATTAAACTGTTTCAATGTAGGAATATATTGTTACTTCACTTAATCTTTTACTTGCTTATTAAAATTGATTAATTGTTTAAATTGGCATAGTAATATATTCAAGAGATTAGTTAATTTAGTAAGTCTGTATGTGCTATAGTTAACAAATTACCAAGTTGCCGTGAATTTATTCTTAACAACATGAACATTGTTTTAGTAATATCAAGTTAAGAAATATTGTTGATCTAACACAATTATGTCATATTGATTAAACTTATTTTCCAGAAATCGTGCTTTGGAATTTTTACCTTTTAATTTTCTTAGTTAATCTTCTTAGTTAAAATCTAGTTTTATTAAACCCTTTTTCTTTTGAAACAAAAATTTTCCTTCACCAAAGTGTTTTTAATTGCATTTCATAAATATTTTCTTACACAGTCCTTATGGGTACGATAACTCGACATTTACTTGTCACTTTATTATTTGTTGCGATTGTGTATACTTGCACATTTCCATCATTCCAACGCGTAATCACAACAATTAATGCCTTTGATCTATCGGAAATGAAACAAACATTGTCTTGCGTGACAACATACCTCCATAAGTTCATCAAGAAAAATTCTCATGACTCCATGTTCTTTGACTCAACAATGGCAAACGCTACCAATAGCAAGTTTCGGTTCCCGTCTTATGCCACTGCAATGAGGAGGATCAGCGTATATTTCTCATATAACCAAGTCTCATCTGCCTTTACAAGCAGCTTACAGTGGGAAAAGCCCAGATCCATGGATCGAATGTCCAAAACATCGGATGGAAATTATTTTTCCCAGATTTAGTTGGTCATCCTGCTCGTAATAAGGCAACACCTGTAACTCAACGACAGTCCCTGGAATGTACTCTCCCATTGCGAGTATCCACCCTTGGAATTCATTGTACGACGCATCTCAATCTTTGTACAACTGATCCATGGCGATCTATTTAGCCACCCATACCTTCCAGTATGAAACTCGGTACTGGAACTGTTCTTGCACTTTAGCTATCAGCGTCGTTATAGTAATGATGGACATGTCTTTAACTATTGGCAAGATGCAGCTGCAAATGGTTTTTGAATCAAGCTTGCGGTGGTTCTACGTTATATGTGCAGAAGTGCATGTATAAGGCTCAACATATTTTCATATCTCCCACTGCTAGGACCTTTGGATAAATGCAGCTTGTACCTGTCACCTGCACCCTTCTACCAACTTGTAACAACCCGTTCTCAGTGAAATCGAAACAGTGATTTCGGGACCACAAATTTGAAGTCAGAAGAAAATTTATTTTAATATTATTTTATGGTCTACAGTATGATAAAAATATCATATAAAAATTTCGTTAAGAAATTTTACCATTTACATGTCTAATTTAATAAAAAGGACTAAATTGCATAAAGTGAAAAAGTTAAATTCTAATAGCTAAAGGTATTAAATAGCTATGGAATTTTAAATTGGAGGTCCTTATATAGTAAATAGACCATTTAGAGTAGTTAGTGGATAAGAATGATTATCATCATTGGAAATTTAATAAACTATTAAGGTTAATTTTGGAAAATTAATGATAAAATGATGATAAATAAATAAAATAAAATAAACTATTATCATTTTCATCATTATCCACCAAAAATAAAAGAAAACCCTAGCCCTGGAAGTTTGAGTTTTAGCAAACTTATTTTACTCATTTAGGTAAGTATTCTTGTCCCGTTTTTAATGATTTATATATTTCCGAGATCGCAATAGCTTAATCTAGCTAGCTCGGGGATTAATTTGCAAAATCGTTAAAGTATTAGGGTTTTGCCATTGATGAGTATGCTTGAATTTTTCAGTTTTATGATAGAAAATGAAAGATTGTAGTTAGATAAACAACTTTTGTAAAGAGAATTTTGAAAAAATTATCAATTAGTTACTAAATTGAAAAGATGATAAATTTATGGTAAATTTCTAAATTTTGTGAAATACATGGGCTGCTATTTGTATGTATGAAAATCGGCTAGACCTAAGTAAGGATTAAATTGTATGAATTTCTTTTTCCGAGCTTAGGGACTAAATTGCAACAAATTAAAAGTATAGGAGCAAAATAGTAATTTTTCCAAAAATGTATGTTAGACTAAATTGAATATGAATTGTATTAAATTGAGTTAAATTCATTCATATAGATCCGGATAGACCTAATATGGAGTTAGATCGAGGCGAAGAGAAAATATCTAACTAGTCGCCCTCGTATCTACATACAATTGTCGAGGTAAGTTTGTGTAATTAAATTGTACATTCATATGTTTTAAATTGAATATTATAGTGTGTGATTTTGTAACATCCTGAATTTTTGGGCATATGCGTTTAACGGGTGGATATGTTTAATGTGTTAATTTAAGTGTTAGGGGTCCAAATTGGGCTCAGGCTTAGGCAGAGGCCTTGATTAAAATTATCTGTTTGGGCATTATAGGGTTTAAAAGGTAGTATCTATGTTTAAAATACCGTGGGCTTGTGGCCCAATCTTAGGAGGTGACGCCACACAAGTGAGTAAGGGGCCCAAATTTAAGTTTCATGGAGCCCAATTCTTTTAATTTAAGTTAGCTAAATTTTGGGCATTAGGATTAGGTGGAATGGATGGCAACAAGGCTAAAATTTAGGGGTTTTAATGTTTAAAATATGTGGATAATAAGCAGATAAAGGCTATTATTTAGGAATTTATTTTATGTGGATAATAAGCAGATAAAGGCTAAAATTTAGGGATTTTAATGATTAAAATATGTGGATAATCTGCTGATAAATGAGGGAGGAGTTAGAGATAATTAAGTCTCTTTTAGATGAGCTAGTAGATTAAGATAAAGGAGAAAAGATAGGATTTATCTGCAAGGTTAGGTAAGTGCCGAAATTTCTATAAATAGGGGGAATATTTCTTCAATTTCGGCATTTGGGTTTTCCTCTCATTCTTTTCTCTTCTTCTCTGAGTAAAAGCCGAAAACTCCTAAAGTTCCATCTTCCTCTTCATTCTCTACAAAAGCCGAAATCTCTAAGCCAATTCCCTCATCTTCACTTTGATTCAAAAGCTGAAACTCTTTCCATTCTTTTTCTTCCTAGCCGAAATCTTCAAGTCTCTTCCTTGTTTTCTTTTCTTCTTCTCTTTTCCTGTCAGAAACCGAAACTCTTCACTCAAGTATTTTAAAAGCCAAAGACACATCAGCCTTCTCTTGTTCATACTTTTTCCGGGATATTCCTAAAAGCCGAAATCCCTAGATCTCATCTCCTGTGATTGCTGAATTACTTCTGTGGTGCCTACTTATGCCGAAATCTGAAGGGAACTTTAGTGGAGTCAATCGCATAGATCTCTGAGTTATAGATCGGTAGCACTCGAATCGTGTTACTTTCGAGATTTCAGGGTAAGAAGATCTATTAGTTTCAATGTGTAAATTCAGGATTTACTAACCCTTGGCCGAATATAGGAGAGGCCCTATTTTCACATCTTTCCGGCTTTTTTAGCAAAGTTGTAGATCGGTCTAGCAAGGGTATCGACACTAATCAGGTGTGTAATCTTTCTCACTGTTAGACTGTTTGCTAATATATATTCATATGTATAAATCTGCTATACTCTGCTAAATGCCGAAATCCCGGCATAACAAGTGAAAACCCTTGAAGGGTAAAGGCTGATTAACAGGTTAGTGACTTCTGTCCTATTTCAGTGATTATTCCTGTTAAAATGATATGCTTTGTATGACGATTTCATTGTATGCTTGGGGTTGGGAAATTGATGAAAAGGGGAAGTGATCTGTTCTGGTGGCTTTTGCCATTTCAGCCTGGTGACTCTGTCACAAACTCTGTTTCTGGTGGCTTTTTGCCATTTCAGCCTGATGACTCTGTCACAAACTCTATTTCTGGTGGCTTTTTGCCATTTCAGCCTGGTGACTCTGTCACAACTCTGACGATGAGCAGCACGACTGCCATCAACGGCGTGTAGCGGTGCGGGTTGATTATAAAAATCCCCTATGGTGTGAACGGCTGGTACGGGAGGCGTGTAGCGGATGGAAACTTAGGATTTGGGTTGGGCTTGCATAATTTTTTTGTTATATATATATTAAACTGTTATTCTATTCTGTGGAGCTAAGGCCCAAATCTAATGGTTCACAAGGGTTGCACACTGAGTCTCGCGACTCAACCAATTTCTTAACATTTTCAGGTAGCACCTAGTCCATCGGACCGGGCTGGAGAGGAGCGCAAGGTGGCCATGCAAAAGAACTCTTGGATTTAACAAGAAGACTCCAGTTTATTATTTTATATTTTTATTTAATGGGTTTTAAATTTTATTGTAATAAGGCCATGGGGCACTAGACTATTATTTATGTTTTGGTTTTATGTTGGGCTTTTATTACTGGGCTTTTAAGTTTTATGTTTTAAATTAAGTTAAGACATGTATGAAATTATAGTTTTTGTTTAAAATTCACCAAGGTAATTTATAACTTTATATTTTATATGAACTAATGAATTATTAAGTTTTCGGTATAAATGTTTAAACCTAGTAGTTGTTTTCCAAAATGCGACATGTTTTGTAAAATCCCTTAAGTGACATACCAGATCCGGTTGTAGCGTTTGGGCCGGGTTTGGGGTGTTACAAATTGGTATCAGAGCCCGGATCAAAACTCGGCTCTGGGGGTTTTTGGCTCAAAACGTTTTCTGAAAATGGGCTTTTGAAATATGCATGTTTTTAAGTGATATCAGGTCTGTTAGCTCAACATGGCACCTGCGTCTCCAGCCCAAGTCCGCCAGGTAAGTATTCTAAACCATTGTGTGATCTATATGTGGGCTTGATGGGCTTTATGGGACGTAGATTAGTTAGATTAGAACTTGATGGACTTTAGGCCTAGCTGAAACAACTCCTAAAATCTCATAAGACTTAATTTCACTAAACAAACTCGTAAACGAGTCGCAAGACTAGGGTGTGGCAACCGGCATGCGCATGTCTAGGATTGGATCCGGAAGAGCCTGGTACTTAAGCAGTCCTAGTGACTCACCTCCTCTTCGCTGGAATCCCACCTGGTGCGTAGTGACTGTTCACCTTAGTTATGAGGACTTGTTGATGGGCTAAACCTTGTAATTAAAACCCGAAAGGGACCAGCCACCCTATTTGAAAAAACAAACCCCAAGTTTTGTAAAATTTTCAAAATACCTTTGATTTATGAAAAATTTCCAATCAACCATGTTTTAAAAACTTTACCCGAACAATCACATGTTTACAAGAGTAACCTGGACTATGAAACTAGATTTACCAAAAGTACCCCTGTCTTAAAAAAAACACAACAACAACAAAATATCCAAGGTTTGTAAAAAATTTACTAAATTACCCTCGTTTTCCAAAATGACCAAAATACCCCTGGTTTGTAAAAGTTACCAAATTACCCCGAATTTCATAATTACCAAAATGCCCCTGGATCTCAAAACTACCGAAATACCCCTGGACTTCAAAATTACCAAAAATACCCCTAGACTTCAAAATTACCAAAATACCCCTGAACTTCAAAATTACCGAAATACCTCTGGGATTGTAAAATTACTAAAATACCCTTATTTTACAAAATCAACAAGGAACTCTATTTTGAAAATTACGACCATACCCCTGTAGGATAAATTACGAAAATACCCCTGGGTAGTGAAATGACGAAAATACCCCTCCATGATGAATGTAGGTTTGTGGATGTACTTGTATGCTAATGTCTGATGACTGAATGTGTGTGCTTCCTAGAATTAGAAGGTAAACTTGAGAATGAAACTGCAGATAGGTTCGAATTCGAAAAAAACTACCTCTAAAATTACTATTCATAAGACTGTTCGTGGTTAATCAGTGAAAGAAATTAATAATTCATATAATTTCTAATTCAGATAATACGAGAATCAACGATGAGCGCTAGAAGAGGAAGAAGAGGCCGCGGCCGAGGCCGTGGAAGTGTTAGGACTGATGTGCTGACTCAGCTAGTTAGGGAGGTACTGAAGGAGGTTAAAGAAATTGGTGAAACACTTCGGGTTGGGTGCGTGGACTGTAAGAAAAAAGGAGATCGTAGTTTTCTAGGGTTGCAGTCTCGTTTTGTGAAGCATGTTAAGGTACGTCTAAACTTTCGGGTTTGAGAATATTGCAGAAAGCGTCATCCGGGTGAATGTTGGAGGAAGTCAGGAACGTGTTTAAGATGCGGGTTTGAGGAGCATAAGGCTCGGGATTGTTCAATCACTATTAAGTCGAGTATGTTTTGTGTGGATGCTATATTTTTGGGTATAGAAAACTGTATGCGTGCAATGTTTATATATTATTAAATTAGAGTGCGCAGCGAAAGCATAGTGGTGAGACTTGGGTAGTACGATTAATAGTTAGTTGGAAATTTCGAGGACGAAATTTCTTTAAGGGGGTAGAACTGTAACATCCTGAATTTTTGGGCATATGCGTTTAATGGGTGGATATGTTTAATGTGTTAATTTAAGTGTTAGGGGTCCAAATTGGGCTCAGGCTTAGGCAGAGGCCTTGATTAAAATTATTTGTTTGGGCATTATAGGGTTTAAAAGGTAGTATCTATGTTTAAAATACCAAAGTGGGCTTGTGGCCCAATCTTAGGAGGTGACGCCACACAAGTGAGTAAGGGGCCCAAATTTAAGTTTCATGGAGCCCAATTCTTTTAATTTAAGTTAGCTAAATTTTGGGCATTAGGATTAGGTGGAATGGATGGCAACAAGGCTAAAATTTAGGGGTTTTAATGTTTAAAATATGTGGATAATAAGCAGATAAAGGCTATTATTTAGGAATTTATTTTATGTAGATAATAAGCAGATAAAGGCTAAAATTTAGGGATTTTAATGATTAAAATATGTGGATAATATGTTGATAAATAAGGGAGGAGTTAGAGATAATTAAGTCTCTTTTAGATGAGCTATAGATTAAGATAAAGGAGAAAAGATAGGATTTATCTGCAAGGTTAGGTAAGTGCCGAAATTTCTATAAATAGGGGGAATATTTCTTCAATTTCGGCATTTGGGTTTTTCTCTCATTCTTTTCTTTTCTTCTCTGAGTAAAAGCCGAAAACTCCTAAAGTTCCATCTTCCTCTTCATTCTCTGCAAAAGCCGAAATCTCTAAGCCAATTCCCTCATCTTCACTTTGATTCAAAAGCCGAAACTCTTTCCATTCTTTTTCTTTCTAGCCGAAATCTTCAAGTCTCTTCCTTGTTTTCTTTTCTTCTTCTCTGTCAGAAACCGAAACTCTTCACTCAAGTATTTTAAAAGCCAAAGACACATCAGCCTTCTCTTGTTCATACTTTTTCCGGGATATTCCTAAAAGCCGAAATCCCTAGATCTCATCTCCTGTGATTGCCGAATTACTTCTGTGGTGCCTACTTGCCGAAATCTGAAGGGAACTTTAGTGGAGTCAATCGCATAGATCTCTGAGTTATAGATAGGTAGCACTCGAATCGTGTTACTTTCGAGATTTCAAGGTAAGAAGATCTAATAGTTTCAATGTGTAAATTCAGGATTTACTAACCCTTGGCCGAATATAGGGGAGGCCCTATTTTTACATCTTTCCGACTTTTTTAGCAAAGTTGTAGATCGGTCTAGCAAGGGTATCGACATTAATCAGGTGTGTATCCTTTCTCACTGTTAGACTGTTTGCTAATATATATTCATATGAATAAATCTGCTATACTCTGCTAAATGCCGAAATCCCGGCATAACAAGTGAAAACCCTTGAAGGGTAAAGGCTGATCAACAGGTTAGTGACTTATGTCCTATTTCAGTGATTATTCCTGTTAAAACGATATGCTTTGTATGACGATTTCATTGTATGCTTGGGGTTGGGAAATTGATGAAAAGGGGAAGTGATCTGTTCTGGTGGCTTTTGCCATTTCAGCCTGGTGACTCTGTCACAAACTCTGTTTCTGGTGGCTTTTTGCCATTTCAGCCTGGTGATCTGTCACAAACTCTGTTTCTGGTGGCTTTTTGCCATTTCAGCCTGGTGACTCTGTCACAACTCTGACGATGAGCAGCACGACTGCCATCAACGGTGTGTAGCGGTGCGGGTTGATTATAGAAATCCCCTATGGTGTGAACGGCTGGTACGGGAGGCGTGTAGCGGATGGAAACTTAGGATTTGGGTTGGGCTTGCATAATTTTTTTGTTATATATATATATATATATATATATTAAACTGTTATTCTGTTCTGTGGGGCTAAGGCCCAAATCTAATGGTTCACAAGGGTTGCACACTGAGTCTCGCGACTCAACCAATTTCTTAACATTTTCAGGTAGCACCTAGTGCATCGGACCGGGCTGGAGAGGAGCGCAAGGTGGCCATGCAAAAGAACTCTTGGATTTAACAAGAAGACTCCAGTTTATTATTTTATATTTTTATTTAATGGGTTTTAAATTTTATTGTAATAAGGCCATGGGCCACTAGACTATTATTTATGTTTTGGTTTTATGTTGGGCTTTTATTATTGGGCTTTTAAGTTTTATATTTTAAATTAAGTTAAGACATGTATGAAATTATAGTTTTTGTTTAAAATTCACCAAGGTAATTTATAACTTTATATTTTATATGAACTAATGAATTATTAAGTTTTCGGTATAAATGTTTAAACTTAGTAGTTGTTTTCCAAAATGCGACATGTTTTGTAAAATCCCTTAAGTGACATACCACATCCGGTTGTAGCGTTTGGGCCGGGTTTGGGGTGTTATAGATTTGTATAAATGACATGTATAATTATTGACCATATTTTCGACAAATATCGAGTCCCACTTGAACCTTAGAAAATTCGTAGGATACAAATGACATGTCATTAGGGTTACCATTTTGGTTGTCGTCATGCATGCGTTACAGGCACACCATAGCTCGCATAAGCTTCCCGATATTTAACTCGCATGAGCTTCCCGATATTTAGCTCGTATGAGCTTTCCGTTACTTAGCTCACATGAGCTTCCTGTTATTCAGCTTAGAAGAGTTTCCCGTTTACAGCTCATATGAGCATACATGTATATGAATTAATGGATTGTAGTTTTGTACACTTCATGTGTACTACCTATGTATCCAACAATATTTTAAATGGGTCAATGGGCAATGTTCTGTTATTAGACAAAATGAGTTTGGTACGATCTATTACCGGTATATACATGGAATGCAAGGGAATGATATTACATGATATATTGAAATATGAAATAGATGATATATTTATATGCAACTTGCTTAGTAATTATGTCCATTCATGATTATGGGCTATTATATGTGCTTACATGGCTAACATGTTGAGGATATGTGTTTAGGCTTTTGGCCAAATTGGTTTGAATATGTCTTGTATGCTTACCTTAAATGTGATTAAATGATAAGTTAAATTTCATGTTATACGAACTTACTAAGCTTAAATGTTTACTCTGTGTTAGATTCCATGTTTTATAGTAATTCAGAAGCTCGTACGAGTTGGAAGTTGGTCAGAGCTATTTCATACTATCCATAGACTCTTTTGGTATTTTCAGTAAATTAATTTCGGTTATAATGGCATGTATAGGTTATTTTGGTCAGTGTTGGTATATAAATGTTTTGTTGAAACTAGCCATTTGAATGGCTTGTGTTTGGTATATTTTGATGTGTATATAAGTGGTCTTATCATAATTGATGTGTATTTAATATGGTTGAATGATGGAGAATTTATAGGCATATTGATGATTTGGTTTGAAGTAGTGTATTTGGCACAAATATGCATATATGTGTGTTTGGTTATTTAGTTAAATTGGATAATTGGTTGACATGTTATAAGTTGTTATTTGAAGTGCCTAAGGGCATATTGGTTGTATGTGATGATATTTCATGTTTAAGACTTGATTTTAGCTTGATTTGAATGCCTTGTTATGGCTTCTTGTTGCGTAAAAATGTTGAGTTAGGTTGATGTCAATTTGAGTGAGAAATGTGGCTTGAAAAATGGCCTATTTTTGTCCACACAAGTAGAGACACGGGCGTGTGTCTCAGCCATGTGTGACACACGGCCATGTGACACAGCCGTGTGTCCCCTGTACTTTTAAAATTGTGCAAGTCAATATGCTCAATGTAACAACCCGATTTTGGGGCTAGTCGGAATAGTGGTTTCGAAACCACTAATCCGAGGCCGAAGAAATTATTTTTAATATTATTTTATGTGTGATAGCATGATTATATGAGTGCATGAAAATTTTGGTGAATAAATTGTGATTTCATACTCAATTGCGAAAAAGGACTAAAATCGTATAAAGTGCGAAAGTTCTAATTTATGAGCTAAAGGTGTTAAATAGCTATAGAACCTTAAATTGGAGGTCCTTAATGTGCAATTAGGCCTTTCTAAAGGTGATAGCTAGCCATAGGGGACAAGAGATTAAGTTTGGTCAATGTTTGGTGATATTAGGTAATGAAATGAATAAAATAAAATAAACACAAGAAAGCTATCATTTTTTTTCCTATCATCTTCTTCTACCGATTTTTCACTCAAGCATAAGGGTTTGGAAGCTTGAAATTTCAGCAACTTACACTCCTTGCAAGTAAGTGATTTTGGTGGTTTTTCTTGAAAATTTTTATACTTTTGGAACCCCTAAAGCTTAAGCTAGCTAATGAGGGGACTATTTTGCAAAATGGTTGAGAGTCTAGGGTTTTTCCATGTGATTATTTATGTGTTTGCTGAAGTTTTATGGAAGAAAATGAATCTTAGTTGTTAAATAAACAACTTTTGTGAAAGGGGTTTTCCATGAAAACACCTAAAAAGACATTTTTGTAAAGGCTATAAAATAGGTGGTAAATGTGTGAAATAATTGGAATTTTGAGTTTCTATAAGAGGGAATATGAATCGGCTAGGCTTGGGGAGTGTGAAAAATGAACACATTTCATTTTACGAGCTTAGAGGCAAAATCATAATTTTGTGAAAGTCTAAGGGCAAAACAGTAATTTTTCCAAAATAGGAAATTTGAGTGATTGATTAATATGGTTATTTAATAAGCTAAATATGTCATTATAGATCAAGAAGAGCATGGAATCAACCTTGACCGAGGAAAAGGTAAGGTTTCGGACTAAATCACAAATTGACATATTTGTTTCAAGGTAAGTTTATATGTAAATGATACATTCATTTTACCTATGTTTTTCATATAAATGTATTATGTGAAATGTTGATGGATATTGTTGATAATTATTAATTGATAGAAAGTGAGGAAATTACGAATGAATACCGTAAAAATGTGATTTTTGGTGGGCTATGTGCGATACCACCGTAATTATTGTTATTGGTAGGTTGTGTGTGATACCACCATATTTACCATTATTGGTGGGTTGTGTGTGATACCACCATATTTACCATTATTGGTGGGTTGTGTGCGATACCATTGTGAAAATGGTAACTTTGGTGGGCTGCGTGCGATACCACCGTGTAACACCCTGGTTTAGGGGCTTTGCAATTTGAGTATAGTTCAGGTGTTGGTAGGTTTTTGGGTGTGTTTGGAGGTGTTTTAGAGGTTTTGAGAATGCTCGGCTAAAAGGGGAAGACTTTGGAAAATTTTAGATTTTTAGTGTAAAAAAGGGAGACTGGGCAGGAAGGCCTTAAAAATAAAATTGTGGAGTTTAGGACGCAAGAAAGGCATTGGCAAAGTGGCGTGGAGGCGCTGCTTGGGGGCTTTGGAAGGTGACGCCTAAGGGACCAAGGGTTCGAGTTGCTGGGGCAGCAATTTTGTTTTATTTTGCGTCAAGGGACTGGGCTAAGTAGGCCTTAAAAATAAAAGGGCAAGATTGATGGACATGGAAGTCCAGTGGCAAAGTGGCACTCATGCGCCACTTAGGCGCTGGAGGGGAGAGAGGTCGTGGTTTCGAGGGCCTGAAGCGGCATTTTGGAGTTTTATTTTTGTTGTGCGGTTATGGGCTGGCGTAGGAAGGATTTAAAAATAATTGTTGGGGGTTTTTAGCATGAAATTCAATGAGGCCAAGTGGCCTGGGCGTTGGGGGAAAGGTCAGCAGCAGCATGGTGTCCCAGGTTCGAACCCAAGGCTGTGCAATTGGAGTTTTTTTTATTTCTTTTTGGGCAGCAAATTGAAGGTGGGACGGCACATAGAGCTTCATTGGATAAGGATTAAACTAAGGTTGTTTAATCACTTTTGAATTCGGCTGGTAGGAGGTGATAAACATGTGTTTAGTTTTTATTTTAAATAATTATGGGATTATTATTTTATTGAGGATAATTATTATTTATTTTTACTTGGATAAGTGGGATAATAGTGGAACAATTCAAATTGTTTTTGAATTGAACTAATTCAATTAGTTTGAATTAGTATGAGATGGCCGAATCTTGGGTTCTTCATTCGGGTTAGTGGCCGAATTTTATAAATAGGGGAACACCCTTTTTCATATTTTTTTTCTCCTTTTAATTGCTAGTGCCGAAATTATTCTTTTAGTTTCTTGATCAAAAAGTAGTAGTTGTGTCTCCTAATTTTTGCTAATAGCCGAATGTCCACTTGAACCCTCTAAACCTTATATTTTGTCTACTTCTATTTCTTTCGTTCTTTAGCCGAATATTCCATCTTGTTTTAGAAGCCTAGCCGAAACCTTCAGCCTCTCTACCTTCTCTCTTTTTCGCCAAGATTGAAGCCGAATCTGTGAAGTGAGGTGTTGTCGACATCTAAAGCTTGTGGGTAAGTGTTTTAGTTACTTGTTTTAATGGCCAAAACCGAATGGTTGGCCTTAGTGTGGGTTGGCCGAATGCTCTATAGACTATAAGTGATGTGTTTTGCTTGTTTGTAGCCAGCGCCAAGGAGTCTAAAGGAAAGTCTCGAATTGTTTGAACTCATCAAGGTAAGGGGTGGTAAGGTATTCGGCCAAAGGGGCCTTTCCATGGATTTTTGTATGGCCGATTCTAATAGTCTTGTAACAGGGATTTTCGGCAATTCCATTGGTATTTCGGGATTCAGGAAAGAAAAGGGTAAGTGGTTTGATTTTCGGCCTTAGGCCATTGGATGTGTTCTGGTGTTGACCGAGTGGTGACTATGGTTTATAGGGCAATCGACAGAAACAAAGGAAAGCCTTCGGGATCTCAATTTATTTCGTCTGGAAGGAAAAGGGAAAGTCCCCATCCCAAAGTTTAAGAAAAGAGCTGTCTCGGCGGTTCGTGATTGGCCACCGGGGTGTGGGCGTGCAGCAGAAAACGATAGGCAGATAACGGTAGTCTCGCTAAACGATAGCGTCGGGATCGAGGGTTTAGAGCTTCAGGTTATAAGGTGTGCAGTTAGACCATTGTTTCCGGGATTTGTATGATCTCTGTTGTGCTATATGTTTACTAATGAATGCAGTGCCATATGTGTAATGGATACCCTAAAGGGGTATGATGACGACCAGGTTAGTAGCAAATTGGCTAATATGTGATAATTGATTTTAACTATGTGAGCATGCCTATATTTGTGAATATCATGTACATGCATCATCTCAGCATCATATTATGTTACATGTGCATGGGTGGGTTTTGAAAGAAGGTACGGGTGTACTTCGAGTATGTAGTTGATGTCAGCTTTGTGCTACATTGTGGATTGGCGCTGACTGAGGTCACGTTGTGGATCTTTGCGATTTAGTTCGCGTGGTTACCTTGATTGATATCGGCTTTATGCCATATCGTGGCTTGATGGGTTGCTATGTGCCCCATCGTGGTTTGATGTTAGCTATACGCTACATCGTGGATGGCATTGGTTGCCTTTTTGGAGGGAAAAGGAGAGGGTGACTCGATAGTCCCCTGGTGTGTGGTAGGCTGGATAAGGGGGTGTGTAGCGGATTGACCTTAGGATTGGGTTGGGTTTCATGTTGCATTGTTCCGTTATGAAATGATATGGAAATGGGCCAAGCCCAATATGACATGTGGATTGGTATGTTTTGAGAACATACGTAGAAATGGGCCAAGCCCAGTGATCAGTGGATTAATGAGAAAAGGGCCTAGCCCAGTGCTTGAATATGATTTGATTGTGGGCCAAGCCCAGATTGTGGTAATGTCTAAATGATTATATTTATATGTTGCATTTGATAATTGGGTTGATTTGTGGCTAGCATGTGGGTGGATATCAGTGGTTTTAATTACACACTGAGTCTGTATGACTCACCCAATTATTTATCCAACATCGCAGGTGACTTGTTGATCGGACCGGGTCGGAGAGGATGCAAGGTGGCCCATGCAGAAGGAGACGTTTTAAATATTTTTATGTTAAGCATTTTAATTTGAAGTACTTGGATTAATTATTTTGTAATAAGGGCCTTATTATTGTTATTATGTTATGGCTATTTTTGATATTATTTTATATTATGTTTTACTTAAAATAAATTATTAAGTGAAAATGATTTTAATTGTAGCAATCTTTTATCCAAAGTATATGTGTTTTCCCACCAAAGTTTTAATATGGATTATATTTAATAACAACACTTTATTTATAATTTTTTAAAAAAAAACATGGTTTCCAAAAGTTAATAAAATTTTCAAGTTTTATTCTAAAGTCAAAGATTTTTGCAAACGGTTTCCGCAGTGACATAACCAGATCCGGTCAGGACTTGTGGGCCGAGTTTGGGGATGTTACAGTTTGGTATCAGAGCCCGGTTCAAAACTCGACTTTGAGGGTTTTGGGGCCCAAAAACGTTTTCAAATGGGCTTTTCAAAAATATGGGTTTTTATGAAATATTTTCAGGTTATTCTGGCATGGCACCTATACCTCCGGCCCGAGTCCACCAGGTAAGTACTTCAGACTTGTGAAGTAGCTTGTTATATGAACTGTTATGGGCTTAGTTGGGCTCGTAGATTAGTGAACTAGGATCTATTGAACCCTAGGACTAGTCTACTCAAACATATACATAAGACTTAAAAATTACTAAACAAACCTATGACTAAGTCGCCGAGGTAGGGTGTGGTAACCCCTGTGCGCATGTCAAGGATTGGATCCGGAAGAGCTTGGTACTTAAGCAGTCCTCGTGACTCACCTCCTCTTCGCGAAATTCCTACCTGGTGCGTAGCTTCTGTTCGCCCTAACCAAGAGGACTCTGTCATAGGCTAAACCAACTATTAAAACCCGAATGGGATTAGCCTTACTATTTTAAAACCTTTATTTTAAAAAAAAATTTCAAACTTACCCTTTTATTTGTAAACCCTAAATCTGATTTGAAAAACGATTTCTCAATTTACCAAAATTACCAAAATGCCCTAGCGGTAAAATTACAAAAATACCCCTGTGTTGAAAAATTACCGTACTACCCTCAACTTTTGTAAAATAATTTTTACTTTGTAAAATACCAAAATCTTTAGTTTTCAAAATATCGAGATACTCCGATTTGCGAAATTTACGAAAATACCCCTATGTTGAAAATTACTAAAATGCCCCTAACTTTTAAAATTTCCGGTTTAACCCCAAGCTTAACAAAATTCTCTTACTTTGCAAAGGTATCCAATCTTTTGTATTTCAAAATAATACCCCGACTTTGGGGAATTTACAAAATTACTCTGATTGACAAAAAATTACCAAAATACCCCTAGTTTCCAAACTTCTACCGTACTTCAAATTGAAGAATTTTCGAAAATACCCTTAAAGGTTTGGAATATCCAAATATCCTGATTTATTAAGGCTTTCAAAATTTTTTTTCTGATTATTCACGAAAATACCCGGTAGGAAAATGACGGACATACCCCGGGGTAGAAACGGGCAGAAAGGTCCGAATAGTGGATGTGTGTGGTGGATACCACTGAATGTGCCTCTACTGAGGGAGACAGGTGTTCTTGTGGATGAATGAATGTGTGTGTAAATGTGATTCTTTGAATTAGGGTAGCAAACTTGAACTGAGACTTTGTGTGATCGAAAGAACTACTCCTAAATACCCTTCTTTCATAAAATTTGCTCGCGGTAAAATAGTGGAACAATTTCTAATGCATAAAATTTCTTAAATTAGATTAAATCGCGACGATAGAGATGAGTTCTAGAGGACGTGGTAGAGGTAGGATGGCAGCTTCGGAACCGGTAGGGTCTGGCCATGGATCAGAAAGTGAAGTGCCGCCAGCAGTGGACGTAGAGGGGCAAGATCAGACAGGAGAAGAAGACGCAGTGTCACAAGCTATGTTACGCGTGCTACAGCAAGTGGCAAGAGCTGGTATGGGAAACGAAGCTCGGAAGTCAGTGTCCGAGAGGCTCAGGTCGAACGGGGCTGAAGTTTTTAGAGGAGTATCGGAAGTGGCTCCGAATGTAGCAGAATATTGGCTAGAAGGGGTCGAAAGAATTATGGACGACTTGGATTGTACCCCAGAGGAAAAGCTGAAAGGTGCTGTCTCGCTGCTTCGGGACGAGGCTTATCGGTGGTGGCTCACTGTCAGGCAAGGTGCCCCGGTAGAACGAGTGGATTGGGGTTACTTTAAGGCAAAGTTCGAAGGGAAGTACGTTGGAGCAAGCTACTTAGATTCGTAGAGGAAGGCGTTTCTAAACCTAGTACAAGGGAATAAGTCGATAGCGGAGTATGAAGCGGAATTTGTGCGACTAAGTCAGTATGCCAAAGGAATCGTGGCTACTGATTATGAAAGGAGTGTTCGATTCGAAGATGGGCTGCGAGATGAGTTACGGGAGTTGGTCGCACCACAAAGAGAAAGGGATTTTGCCATTCTGGTAGAGAAAGCTCGGATTGCCGAAGAGGTTAAAAAGACTATAAGAGAAAACCGAGAGAACCGAGAGAAGAATAGGAACGAGAATAAGAGAAGGGTTGAGCCATTAGCATCGTTGGGTAATGCCCAGAAAAGACCAAGGACCGAGAACCCTGTACGTGTACTTGTACCAGCTGATCGGAATCGTTCTTGTGCTCGATGTGGGAGACCTCACACAGGAGAGTGTTGGGGAAATAGTAAAGAATGTTTTCGGTGTGGATCTAAGGCACATCTGGTTAAGAATTGTCCTCGAGCGACGAGGGGTCGTGGTTCAAGCCAAGGAAGGAATGGTTCTAGTCAGAGTCAACCAAGGATGTGATAGCAGGTAAGCTCTTTTGCTTTGGTATATGCTTTGATTGCTTTGCTTGCTTGTGAATTAGCCTTTTCTGTGTTGCTAAGAGAGGTGTTTGGAATTTTGACTGCGAACTTAGAGACTGTGTTGGGAAGGTATGATAGTCTTAGTAAGATCAGAGTGCGCAGCATAAGCGAAAGGTGGTAAGATAGGACGTTCGTTAGTAAAGTAATTTCGAGGACGAAATTATTTTAAGGAGGGTAGAATTGTAACACCCTGGTTTAGGGGCTATGCAATTTGAGTATAGTTCAGGTGTTGGTAGGTTTTTGGGTGTGTTTGGAGGTGTTTTAGAGGTTTTGAGAATGCTCGGCTAAAAGGGGAAGACTTTGGAAAATTTTAGATTTTTAGTGTAAAAAAGGGATACTGGGCAGGAAGGCCTTAAAAATAAAATTGTGGAGTTTAGGACGCAAGAAAGGCATTGGCAAAGTGGCGTGGAGGCGCTGCTTGGGGGCTTTGGAAGGTGACACCTAAGGGAGCAAGGGTTCGAGTTGCTGGGGCAGCAATTTTGTTTTATTTTGCGTCAAGGGACTGGGCTAAGTAGGCCTTAAAAATAAAAGGGCAGGATTGATGGACATGGAAGTCCAGTGGCAAAGTGGCACTCATGCGCCACTTAGGCGCTGGAGGGGAGAGAGGTCGTGGTTTCGAGGGCCTGGAGCGGCATTTTGGAGTTTTATTTTTGTTGTGCGGTTATGGGCTGGCGTAGGAAGGATTTAAAAATAATTGTTGGGGGTTTTTAGCATGAAATTCAATGAGGCCGAGTGGCCTGGGCGTTGGGGGAAAGGTCAGCAGCAGCATGGTGTCCCAGGTTCGAACCCAAGGCTGTGCAATTGGAGTTTTTTTTATTTCTTTTTGGGCAGCAAATTGAAGGTGGGACGGCACATGGAGCTTCATTGGATAAGGATTAAACTAAGGTTGTTTAATCACTTTTGAATTCGGCTGGTAGGAGGTGATAAACATGTGTTTAGTTTTTATTTTAAATAATTATGGGATTATTATTTTATTGAGGATAATTATTATTTATTTTTACTTGGATAAGTGGGATAATAGTGGAACAATTCAAATTGTTTTTGAATTGAACTAATTCAATTAGTTTGAATTAGTATGAGATGGCCGAATCTTGGGTTCTTCATTCGGGTTAGTGGCCGAATTTTATAAATAGGGGAACACCCTTTTTCATATTTTTTTTCTCCTTTTAATTGCTAGTGCCGAAATTATTCTTTTAGTTTCTTGATCAAAAAGTAGTAGTTGTGTCTCCTAATTTTTGCTAATAGCCGAATGTCCACTTGAACCCCCTAAACCTTATATTTTGTCTACTTCTATTTCTTCCGTTCTTTAGCCGAATATTCCATCTTGTTTTAGAAGCCTAGCCGAAACCTTTAGCCTCTCTACCTTCTCTCTTTTTCGCCAAGATTGAAGTCGAATTTGTGAAGTGAGATGTTGTCGACATCTAAAGCTTGTGGGTAAGTGTTTTAGTTACTTGTTTTAATGGCCAAAACCGAATGGTTGGCCTTAGTGTGGGTTGGCTGAATGCTCTATAGACTATAAGTGATGTGTTTTGCTTGTTTGTAGCCAGCGCCAAGGAGTCTAAAGGAAAGTCTCGAATTGTTTGAACTCATCAAGGTAAGGGGTGGTAAGGTGTTCGGCCAAAGGGGCCTTTCCATGGATTTTTGTATGGCCGATTCTAATAGTCTTGTAACAGGGATTTTCGGCAATTCCATTGGTGTTTCGGGATTCAGGAAAGAAAAGGGTAAGTGGTTTGATTTTCGGCCTTAGGCCATTGGATGTGTTCTGGTGTTGACCGAGTGGTGACTATGGTTTATAGGGCAATCGACAGAAACAAAGGAAAGCCTTCGGGATCTCAATTTATTTCGTCTGGAAGGAAAAGGGAAAGTCCCCATCCCGAAGTTTAAGAAAAGAGCTATCTCGGCGGTTCGTGATTGGCCACCGGGGTGTGGGCGTGCAGCAGAAAACGATAGGCAGATAACGGTAGTCTCGCTAAACGATAGCATCGGGATCGAGGGTTTAGAGCTTCAGGTTATAAGGTGTGTAGTTAGACTATTGTTTCCGGGATTTGTATGATCTCTGTTGTGCTATATGTTTACTAATGAATGCAGTGCCATATGTGTAATGGATACCCTAAAGGGGTATGATGACGACCAGGTTAGTAGCAAATTGGCTAATATGTGATAATTGATTTTAACTATGTGAGCATGCCTATATTTGTGAATATCATGTACATGCATCATCTCAGCATCATATTATGTTACATGTGCATGGGTGGGTTTTGAAAGAAGGTACGGGTGTACTTCGAGTACGTGGTTGATGTCATCTTTGTGCTACATCGTGGATTGGCGCTGACTGAGGTCGCGTTGTGGATCTTTGCGATTTAGTTCGCGTGGTTACCTTGATTGATATCGGCTTTATGCCATATCGTGGCTTGATGGGTTGCTATGTGCCCCATCGTGGTTTGATGTTAGCTATACGCTACATCGTGGATGGCATTGGTTGCCTTTTTGGAGGGAAAAGGAGAGGGTGACTCAATAGTCCCCTGGTGTGTGGTAGGCTGGATAAGGGGGTGTGTAGCGGATGGACCTTAGGATTGGGTTGGGTTTCATGTTGCATTGTTCCGTTATGAAATGATATGGAAATGGGCCAAGCCCAATATGACATGTGGATTGGTATGTTTTGAGAACATACGTAGAAATGGGCCAAGCCCAGTGATCAGTGGATTAATGAGAAAAGGGCCTAGCCCAGTGCTTGAATATGATTTGATTGTGGGCCAAGCCTAGATTGTGGTAATGTCTAAATGATTATATTTATATGTTGCATTTGATAATTGGGTTGATTTGTGGCTAGCATGTGGGTGGATATCAGTGGTTTTAATTACACACTGAGTCTGTATGACTCACCCAATTATTTATCCAACATTGCAGGTGACTTGTTGATCGGACCGGGTCGGAGAGGATGCAAGGTGGCCCATGCAGAAGGAGACGTTTTAAATATTTTTATGTTAAGCATTTTAATTTGAAGTACTTGGATTAATTATTTTGTAATAAGGGCCTTATTATTGTTATTATTGTTATGGCTATTTTTGATATTATTTTATATTATGTTTTACTTAAAATAAATTATTAAGTGAAAATGATTTTAATTGTAGCAATCTTTTATCCAAAGTATATGTGTTTTCCCACCAAAGTTTTAATATGGATTATTTTTAATAACAACACTTTATTTATAATTTTTAAAAAAAAACATGGTTTCCAAAAGTTAATAAAATTTTCAAGTTTTATTCTAAAGTCAAAGATTTTTGCAAACGGTTTCCGCAGTGACATAACCAGATCCGGTCAGGACTTGTGGGCCGGGTTTGGGGATGTTACACACCGTGTTATTTATTAGTGGTGGACTGTGTGCGAAACCACCGTGTATCTAGTATTATTCCGAAGTGTTCATTGAGAAATTTTGTCTAAATGAGGTTACGAGTGACTGTGTGATGATAAGTGCAGAGTATAAGTGCATGTAAATGTGAGTAATGTCTATGTTGTGTATTTGGAATGTGGTAAGATGTGGAAAATGAGTAAGTACAATGGCAATGATCTGAATTATTCTGGATTAGAATGTAATGTTCTTGATTGATAATTATGTGGTATGATGTTCATTGTTTACATATAGACTTACTAAGCTTAAAGCTTACTCCCTTCTCTTTTCCCTTGTTTTATAGTATCGACAAGCTAGCTCGGGATACGGAGACCGTCGGAGGATCACTCATATTATCTACGCATTTGGTATAGTTAGATCATTCTTTTTTAGTATGGCATGTATAGGGACTTGGTCTTTTTGGTTATATGTTGTATTGGTTTAGCCAAATGTGTTGGCTTGTGATGATATTTGGTTCATTTTGTATAAGTCCATGAGATATGGCACATAATAATTATTTGGATGTAAACCTATTCATATATGCCTGTATGTGCCAATTTCATTATGTTATGGCCTATGGTTATTGTTGGTTGAATGATAATATGTTGCATGTGTTTATGGATGTTTAGTTTGGTTTTAATGTTGTGTAGGTTGGTGCAAGTATGGGTGGCAAAAAGGCTAAGCAGATAGCCTTATTTTGTCCACACGGGTAGACACATGGGCGTGTGTCTAGGCCGTGTGTGACAAACGGCTTGCCCCATGGGCGTGTAGTCCAGTTGCGTGTCCCCGTGCACCCTAAGTTAACAAAACAAAATGTCCAATAGTAACCACACGGGCTGAGGCACGGCCGTGTGTCTCAACCGTATGGAAGACACGACCATAGTACATGGGTGTGTGCCCAGGCCGTGTGAAGTTTGCACTTGATGTTGGAATTTAATTTGCCACACTGCCTAAGGAAACGGGCGTGTGCCTCGGCCGTGTGACCTTATGGAGATGATGATGTCAGAAACAGAATGCCAAGGTCTTCACACACGGGCTAAGACACGAGCGTGTCATGGCCGTGTGAGGGACACGGGCCATAGACACGGGCGTGTGTCAGGCCGTGTGAAAACCCCTGTAGGTTTGAATTGAGAAATAAATCTGCACAGACTAGGGACATGGGCGTGTGTGATAACACGCCTGCCCACTTCCTTTCCACAAGGGCCGTGTGGCCCTATTTTGAGCAAAAAAATTTTAAGTGATTGTAAGTTTTCGGTTTAGTTCTGAACCACTACTTATGTATATTTTGGGCCTCGTAGGCTCGTTTAAGGGGCGATACGAATGTGTATGGAAAGTTTTAAATTTGAGTGGAAAGTCATGTGTCGGTTTGGTATGATTGCTTGCATACAAGTCCGGTAATGCCTCGTACCTTGTTCCGACGTAGAATACGGGTAAGGGGTGTTACACTCAACATGGCCTAGCACACGGGCGTGTGACTTGGCTGTGTGACCCAAGTCAGAGAGTTATACGGGAATGGACATGGGCTGGGACACGGCTGTGTGCCCCTATTTCGAAAGTCACACGGCCTGAGACACGGGCGTGTGTCCCCTGCACCCTTGAAAATTTTTAATGTTTTCAGAAAAATTCTTTGAGTTCCCGATTTAGTCCCGACTTGTTTCTAATGCGTATTTTGGGCCCCGAGGGCTCGTATAAGGGACAATATGTTTGGTATTGATTAATTTCTGACATGAATGTACTATTATATGAAATGTCTGTCTATTTTATCTATAAACTCTGATAATGCTCCGTAACCCTGTTTCGATGACGGATATGGGTTAGGGGTGTTACACAACTTCCAACACTCACTAACATAGATCACTGGTTTAGAGTCGGCCACTTTGTAGTCGACAGACACCTTCATACTATACAACTTGATGGCAGCAACGCACTCGTCTTTGCTCGCGAATATTTAACCCACGAACAACACTTCCGATTTAGGACTTGCTAACATCAGATGAGCAGGTATTATGCCAGGGTACTCAGAAGCATGCGTCGCATCAAGATCGATGATCAACATTTGGGCCGCAGGATCATTGTGTATGACGATGCCACAACTCGGGTTTCGGACAAAATGGGCATAATCATTTTCATCATCCACTCATTCGCTATCGATATCATCCAGGACATCAGTCTCAATAACGACTAGATGTATCTATAAAGCAACATGGTGTGGATTTTCGACCCATGTCGATGTGGCTCCACCACTGTACTGATATGAACATCCAACATTGAGATCGATGTCAAAATCGCGCACAGACGATCTTCTATTGACGGACGCTCTAGGAACCTCTGTACACGAGTCTTTAACTCTATTGTTGACTTAATGGAGTTACATTTTCAACGAGCTCCCCATCAGCTAACTCAGCAAACAACTGAATCTGTTCAGTGTTCACCCTCTCTGGCAGGCAATACAATGCGACCATTGTCTCTACGTCATCATTGTCTAAACATTCCATCTCGATAAATTTAATGGGATTTGACGAAACTGGAAATTTATAGAATAATTTTGACATCCTCATTCCATAACGCCTGGAAATTTTTGCAGTGATCTTCTCTTTCATATTGCTGATGGACACATTCCTATCGGACCTCATTTCGATTTCCTAGCAAGTCTAAAAAAATACAACCAACATTTATTTCTAAAATTACACCATCGAAATGAATAGCCGCAAAAAATTAATTCTCCATTTTTTTCTGAAACTGCAAAAATACAAATCTAAACTTTTAATACAAATATGAACTAATAATAATAATGATTATTACAAAAAATTAATATTACAAACTAAAATATAAATAATTCTAATATTACAAAAAAAATAATTAAAATATCTTTTTTTTTTGAGGGTGACCTTCCTTCTTCTTCTTTTTTGTGGTATGGTTGGGTCTTAGCTTTTGTTTTTTTTTTCCTTAACATATTGTTGCGGGGGTTGAGAGAATAAACCAACCCCCTTTTATGATGAAAATTTTAATATTTAAAAAAAACTAAAATTTCAGTTTTCAAAACTTGGACCCGTGATCGACGGGTCACATCGGTGGTACGCTGTTAAGGCAGCACCGGCCTGACGGCCTGCCACTGATGTGACCCGTCGGTCATGGGTCTGGGTTTCGAAACCCAAAATTTAACTTTTTTTAATCTTTTTAACAAAGCAAAAAATATATATACATATTAAATTAATTTCGGTGTCGCCTGACACGTCGACAGCACCATTAAAAAATTATTTTTTTATCGTTGACAGTATAGATACATGATAGAGGAATACCGATGTCATCGATTGATCAAGTGGCACTAAAGATTATTTTAATTCTCTCCAATCATCACACCATCATCAAGCCAATCACTGCTGTCAAGAGGTTGGTGCCGCCTAGGTACATTGTTCATTTTGCCTATATTAATAAATAATGGGGACCTTATCCCATTTCAGTATTTAATTTTTTTATATTATTTAAGTAAAAAAACCCTAAAAAATATCATATATAATATAAAAAATTTGAAAATAAAAAATATATTTTTAAATAAAATTTAATTTTTTATAAAATTCTAAAATATATAAATAAATTTTAAAAAGCTGAAAATAATATATAAAAATTTAAAAAAACTATAAAATTAAAAAATCTATTTAAATTTTAGAAAAATGCAAAAAAAAACCTTAAATTTTTAAATATATATTCTAGAATTTTTTTTAATAAATTTTATATTTTTCAAAAGTTCTAAATTCTAAACATTCAAGACAATAAATCAAAATTTTAAAAACATAAAAAGTTGAATTAAAAATATAAAGTCTATACATTGAAAAATCGAAAAACTTCAACATTAAAAAATTGAAATTTTTTAAAAATAAAATATATAGCTTTTATAAAATTTTACTATTTTTTAAAAAGTGAAAGAACGTTTTTTTTTAAATAATATTTATGAAAAATATTTTAAAATTTAAAGTCAATAGTCAATCAACATCGATCAATGGTGGTCAACGATTAGTCAACATTGATCAAAGGTGGTCAACGACGACCAATATCAATCAACAATGAGTCAAAGTTAAAGGTATTTTTATATTTAAATAATGATTTATTTTTTATTTTTTAAATTTAAATTTAATGTTTTAAATTTTAATAAACTTGAATGCCATGTGGCACCTTATGATTGGTTAAATGTGTCATGTGGCACATTCTAATTGTTGCCACGTGTCACTAATTTTTTTATCGTCATTATAAAAAAATTGATTGAATTGGGTAACAAAATGATAGTTTGAGTAACAAACTGAGACGAAAAAAGGTTTAGATACTAAAATAAGAAAATAAGTATAGTTCAAGGGCCAAATTGAGCACTAAGCAAACATAAAATGCAATTTTAAATCCTTAATTTATTCTTTGTTTCATAATTCCTTTTCTTTTTCTTTTGACTTTACGAGTAAAAAAAAAAACCTCAAACTTTGGAAAAATAAAATCAATTAAACTACTCCACAAAAAGTCACACTTAACTAAGCCCTAGAATCCCAAATTGTATCAATAAAGCTCTTTGACCAATATTTTTCTTTTTTGATAGTTATGTTATTGACGTGCTTGTTAATGACATTGGCCTAGCGGTTGATGTTAGTTAATTGCCATGTCAGCAAAAAAAATCTAAAAAATTAAATTTTTTTAAATTTTTTATGCATGGAATTTGAACAACCATTTGTCCAAGTTCATTCTAGATTTTTTTAAAAAAAATTGTATAAATTTGTAAAACATTATTAAAATTTATAAAAAAAATATAGTTTTAAATATATATGGTTTGGCATGCTTATCATACTAAAGTATTTTTTATATGAATTTTGCTTTGAAAAAGATTTCAAATATATACAGTTTTGAAATTTATGTGCTCTAACATGAAATTAGTTATTGTCGCATAAGATTATAATTTGACATGTTTAATTTTTTAATTGAACTTGAACAATTGCACTCAATTCAACTTGACTCAAATTTCATTTCACTGGATTCAAAAAAAAAATTCAAGTTGAGTTAGGATGATAAAATATGACTCGTCCACTCAATTAACTCAAATCTTTTCACTCGATTCGATCGAACGCTTACCCCTATTTTACAGGGAAAATTAATTAATAAACTATTGAGTTAGTGTTTTAATTAGCTCTTCTACGCTTTAATAATTAATATTAACTTTGGTGTAGGAGTTCTACACATGCGATTTTAACATATTATTTTCCTCCATCAACTTTATCCTTGGAATCTTGGATTGCAGGGGCTCAACAGTAATCAAGTTTTGTGGTTAAAATGGCTAAAGATAAAATGCTTTCTACAGGACATGTTTTCAAGCCAAATGCTTGACATGACAGAGGAAAACGCACCCTGCAAGAAGCGTTTTCACTGCCATGTCAGATGAAAATGCCCCCTATAGGGAGCATTTTCCCTCTAGCCATTTTAACCACCGCAACTTGATTGCTTCTGAGCCCTACAACCTAGGATTCCTAGGATAAATATTATTTTTCCTTTATACCCTGCCCCATCCCTTATATAAATGTCCATTCTTCATCCCCCTACTCAGCACATCTCAATCTCCTCTAATTTGTTTTTATCTTCTTCTTGCATGTTGAAATTTTAGGGTTTACAGATTTATTTCTCTTTCGCTTTGAGGGAGACATGGTTATAGTTTTAAGTTGTGTTTGGGTTCACGATGATGTCAAGAAGCTTAGTAACCTACAAGTTTCACTTGTCGTGTGAGTATGGTTCCATCACTTGAGAAGTCGAGATATCTTTGCAACTCGAGGTCCAAGTCGTCGGTGATTATACCGTCTTAGGTTGAAGTGTAACTAAGGCTTCAAGTTTACAAAGATTATGCTGTCAAAAGATTACGCATAAATGGGGTCGTAGCTGATGGTGCTAATGCAGGCACAACAATGAGTATTATCGTCAGAAGAACTTGTTTCATAAAACTCAAACATAGGTGCGAGGAAGGAAAACACAAGGGCCTTCTAATATAATCAAATTATTCGTGTTGTCCATCTCTATCAAAGGCAGTGACCTTGTTAGTATAACCTGCTACACCCCAATGCTATCACAAGTTATAATAACAGGGTCATCGCCTTTGATGGTGGTGGATAAGACACATTACTTGATTGTACTGAAACGCCATTGTGTTTTTTCCTTGTACTTATATTTGAGTTTTATAAAGCATCCTTTTCTAATGAGAAACTCATTGTCGTGTCCACATAACCACCATCAACTACGACATCATTTATGCTCCATCCCTTGACAACATAACATTTGTAAACTTGAAGTCCTAGTTACACTTCAACCTTAAACCGTATAATCACCATCAACTGGGATCTTGAGTTGCAGCGATCCGGCTTCCCAAGTGATGGCTCTATACTCACATGACAGATGAAATTTTTAGCTCATCCAACTCCACGACACCACCGTAAATTCAGACATTCCTTAAAACTATAACCATGTCTATCTCAAACGTGGATAGAAATCAATCTACAAACTTCTAATTTCCAACTGTAAGAAAAAAAAGAAGAAAAAACAATTTTTACCAAAGTGAAAACTCGTCCTACAAGGCTCATTTTCAATGCCACATCATAATGAAAACGCACAATGTAGGACGCATTTTTTGGAGAGAGAATAAAAAAAGTCCCACATAGCGCGTTTTCACTAATGTGGCAATGAAAGCATGCCCTGTAGGACGCGTTCTCCTTTGTCAATTATTTTTTGTCAGCATATTTATAAAATTTAGCTTGTATTTTGTAACCTCAAATTTATAGAACAATTTGTATATACTTTTTTAAAAAACAAATTATTGAAATTGAAAAACAATATATCTTGGCTTTTTAATATTGTTTTAAGGGTGAAAAACTTACGTAAAATATATATTTATAAAAAAATATATTACAATTTAGGTTTTAATTGAAATGTTTAAATTTAAAATTCATGTTTTGAAAGTTAAAATTTTTATTTTTTAAAATATGAAAAGACCCAAATATATTTTATTTAATATTTGTTAGTTTATAAAAGTAAAATATTTAATAATTTTTAATTAGTTAGTACTCGTAACACAACTCAATTAAAAATTTAATATAAATATAGATATTAATAATAAAATCTTCAATATTAAGAAAGAAATTGTAGAGATGTCTCCCTACTTGACACGAAAGAAGTCTGCCTCTCTGGCACGAATTTAGGGTTTTTTTCTTGTTTTTCATTCTCTTGCTCTTTCAAGTTTCCTTTACTCTCACGACAACCTGGTTGAAGAAGACGACCTGGTGGAGATTCAAAGTGCACAAAGGGGATTTACATCATAACCTGCAACAATGGAAAGAGAGTTTGCTGGTTTAACAATAGACGAAGAGGAAGATGAAGTTTTACAAGTCCCATCAGAGCAACATCTGGGAATGGAAGAACAAAATTTAAGTCTAGTGGGTTGTTTCTTTACTGCAAGTATTATTCACTTCCCGGCAATGAAAAGCACAATGGCAAATCTGTGGCACCCAGTGAGAGGAGTTCAAATCCGAGATCTAGGACATAAAAGGTTTCTGTTTTTATTTTTTCATGCAATGGATCCGGATCGGGTTATAAAAGGGTCTCTATGGACTTTCAACAATCATCTCCTAATTCTTCACAAGATTCAAAAGGGGGAAGATCCAATGAAAATTCCTCTAATTTATATGCCGATATGAGCACAAATTAATGACATCCCAATGGGATTTTTTTCTGAAAATCTGGCAAGGCAGTTGGGCGATTTTCTGGGCAGCTTTTTAGAATATGATACATCAGATCTGGGGAAGGGGAGAAGGAATTTCATGCGGATTAGAGTTAAACTGGATGTACAGTAACCATTAAAAAGGAAAAAGAATGTGTCTTTTGCTGGAAATTGTTCATATATTAGATTCAAATATGAGAGACTTACACTTTTCTGTTTCTATTGTGGCCGCTTAGGTCATAATGACTCTTTTTGTGAAGCAAAAATGTTATTGGGGGTGGAAGTGGCAACAATGGGATGGGATCTCTCTCTAAAACCACAATCTAAAAGAGCAATGGCAATGAATAGCATTTGGCTACGTGAAGATGGTGAGGCAGCAGAGTATGGAAGGGGTGGTTCTAGTTAAAACGAGGAGAGCAAGACATGGGGAGTGATGACTAAGCCAGAAAATGAGATTCCAATTGATCCAGTTTTGGGATTTAATTTCGAAGGTATTCAACCCAAGTCATTACAACGTGGGGAAAATTTGATGGAAGAACAAACACACTCGACTATGGAACATGACCTGGAGGAAAGAGTTCTAATTGGAGAGGAGGGGAATAAGAGGCATCGAGGAGAATATGCAAGTCAACCAGCCTGGAAGAATAGTGAAAGTAGAATAGCAAGGAGTAGAAGTTTGATAGAAGACAATCCTTTATTATCAGTGGCTGCCAAAAGGCAAGCCGACCGGTCGCAATGAAAATCTTAAGCTGGAATGTCCGTGGGTTAGGGAACCAACGGACTATTCGCAGGCTTCGGCAAATGCTGAAAATACACAATCCCTAAATGGTTTTCTTTATGGAGACAAAGATAACCAAAGTACAGATGGAACGAGTTCGTAGAAGTATTGGATTTATTAATGGCATTGAAGTGGATCCTGATGGCTCAAAGGAAGGATTATGCTTGGCATGGAAAAGTGAAGCATCTATTACACTCCAGAACTTCTCTAGAAGGCATATTGATGTACTGGTTAGTAAGCAGAATGATGAACAGCAATGGAGATTTACAGGTTTCTATGGCTCCCCTTATGCACAGGAGAGGGAGGATTCATGGAATTTATTGAGAAGATTGGGATGTAATGAAGAACAGCCTTGGATTGTATGCGGAGATTTTAATGAAATAATGTACGGGCTTGAGAATAAGGGTGGGTTACCCAGAGAGGAAAAGAGAATGGAAGCTTTCTGCAATGCATTGGAAGATTGCCGATTGATTGATGTAGGCTACACTGGAAGTTGGTTTACTTGGGAGAGAGGAAATTTGCCAGAAACGAATATACGAGAACGTTTAGATAGAGGGGCGGCTAACGTCAATTGGATGTCGATGTTCTCTGAGGCAAACATTCAGCATCTAGTGCATTCAACTTCTGATCATTGCCTCCTCTTAATAACCACAATTAAGGAAGAAAAAAGGAGGAGGTGGGAAACTTTTAAATTTGAAGCATGGTGGGCTATGGAGGAAACTTTTGAATCGGAAGTTAAACTTATTTGGGAGAGAGCATCAGGAGACCTATTACAAAAGCTGGAGTTTCTTAAAGCTGAGTTGAGAAAATGGGCTATACGAATAGAGTTATCCAAGAAAGGAAAAAAGGAATTTCTCACTTCAAAAGTTGTTGTTTTAATGGAAGCAGATAGGACTGATAACAATTTAGCAGAATTGATTGACACGAGGCTGCAATTAAATTACGAAATTGATAAGGATGAGTGCTATTGGGAGCAACGAGCTAGAGTTAATTGGCTAAAACTCGGGGATAGAAATACAGCATTTTTCCACAATATCGCTACACAAAAACGACGTCAAAATTGCATTCAAAAGTTACAAGATTCAGATGGCAGAGAGACAGGAGAACAACAAGAAATGGCAGAAATAGCCAGAACTTATTTTCAAGAATTATTCAAGACTGAGGAAGAGGGTCAGTATGATCATATCTTAACAGGGGTTGAATGGTGTATTTCTGACGACGACAATAGACATCTCACAATGCCTTTTACCAAGGAAGAGATCTGGGAAGCATTGAAAAGTATGGGAGCTACAAAGGCTCCACGTGAAGATGGGCTTCCAGCTATCTTTTTTCACAAACTGTGGCATATTTTTGGCAACGAGGTCTCAACCTATTGCCTTCAACAACTTAATGGAGGCATGGAGGTTAGTCGATTGAACACCACACATATAGTGCTGATCCTTAAAAAGGTACATCCAACGAATGTTTCTCATTTCCGTCTAATTAGCTTATGTAATGTCATTTACAAAATAATGGCAAAAGCTATTGCCATCCGTTTTAGAGGAATATTGGAAAAGTGCATTGATAAAGCACAAAGTACTTTTGTGCTTGGACAACTAATTTCAGACAATGTACTTGTAGCGTACGAACTTTTAAATACTCTGAAAAAGAAAAAAATAGGGCGAAAAGGGCTGATGGTAGTTAAGTTGGATATGAGTAAAGCCTATGATAGAGTAGAATGGGCCTTTTTAAAGGAGATGATGAGGAAAATGGGATTCGAACAAAGCTGGGTCAACTTAATTATGAAATGTCTATCTACCATCTCCTATGCAGTCGTGTTAAATGGCCAGGCTGGGAATATATTCTATTCATCACGAAGACTAAGACAGGGTGATCCGTTGAGCCCGTTTCTTTTTTTGATATGTGGGGAAGGTCTATCTAGTTTAATGAGACTGGCTCAACGAGAAAAGAACTTTAGAGGGGTGAAAGCCAGTAGAAGAGGGCCACAGATTTCCCATTTATTATTTGCTGATGATTGTATCCTGTCTGGTGAAGCTACGAAAAGAGGGGCTGGTCTACTAAAAAGGATATTATGCGAGTATAGAAAATGCTCAGGACAACAAGTCAATTTTGATAAGTCTACAGTGTTTTTTAGTTCGAACACAAGAGCAGAAGAAAAAGATCTTGTTACTCGTATTTTGGGCGTACGAAGTTCAAATGATCCAGAACGCTACCTTGGGTTACCGAATATGGTGGGTAAAAGGAAAAAAGAGGCATTTCAAAATTTGAAAGATTGTTTTAGACAGAGAATTGATAACTGGAGTATTAAACATCTCTTGCAAGGGGGGAAAGAAGTGTTCATTAAGGCTATTCTCCAGGCTATTCTGACGTATACAATGACATGTTTTCTACTTCCTAAAACGTTGTGTTCCAATCTTGAAAGCATAATCGCAAATTCTGGTGGCAAAAAGGTCATGGTCGGAGGGGAATTCATTGGTGCACGTGGAGGGAGTTATGCATTCCGAAGGAAAACGGTGATTTGGGTTTTCGTAGTCTTGACAAGTTTAATATTGCTTTATTAGCTAAACAGGGTTGACGCCTTATTAATTATCCCGATTCATTATTAGCACAGGTTCTTAAAGCAAAATACTATCCACAATCAAATTTCCTCCAAGCACAATTGGGTAATTTTCCTTCTCTTACCTGGAGAAGTATCTTGGCTGCAAAAGGATTATTGAATGATGGCTTGTGCTGGCGCATCTGAAAAGGAGACCGAGTTTCTGTCTGGAATGACTGCTGAATCCCAGGCATGGGCAGTAATGGAATTGGAAACATGGACAATAATACAGAAATAGAGTCAGTTTCGGGATTAATTGATACAACAACAAGACTGTGGAAGAGAGATCTAATAGAAACTACATTTCCAGACCACATAACGCAGAAGATTTTCCAAATTCCACTTGCAGAAGTTGAACACGAAGACTTTCAAGTCTGGCGAGGCGAGGAGAGCATTCAGGTGACCTTATAGTAAGAAGTGCCTATAAACTATTACATGATGAGACTACGAATCCTAATGAATTATTATTACAGACCAGCATTAAAAACTTCTACAGGAAACTATGGAATCTACAAATCCCATCAAAAATTCGCATCACAATATGGCGTTTGTCATGGGACTTCATTTCGACCCTTAAGAATTTGAAAGCCAGGAGAGTGGTCCATGACTGTTTATGCCCCAGGTGTCGGAGTGCAGAAGAGGATAGCAACCATGTCTTTAGACAGTGTCCTACAGCGATAGAGTTATGGAAAAGTCTTAACTTCTTGTGGGTTATTAGATCAAACATCACAGATCTGTGGAACTGGCTTACCTGGGTATTTGCTAGAGGTAGTAGCAATCAGTGTCGCATTTTCTGCTGTGCAGTATGGATGCTATGGATATACAGGAACAAGCTTGTACATGAAGGCAAAACAACAACAGGGGAAGAATTGTCACAGCGAATAATGAACTATATAGAGGAGATCGACAGTTCGAATGAAAGAAAACATAACTTTGGAAGTGTGAATCAACAGAGCCAAGCAAGAAGGGAAACAAAAGCCACCATCTTTTTTGACGCCGCCTTCGACAGCAAAAATTCAAAACTGGCCTCGGGTCTAGTGGTGAGGGGAGAGATAAACGACTGGCTCGCCTCAGAAACGGTCCTCCACTCCGCAATATCATCCCCATTCATGGCAGAGGCACAAGCAGGGTTACATGTAACAAAATTAGGGATTTCAATGGGGTTTCAGACAGTCACAATAATAGGAGACTCCAAATCAGTGATAAAGAAATGTAACTCAGCAGAAATCGATAAGTCAGTGATTGGAGCGATTATTAGAGATATACAGCGGATTCGAAATAAAGAGAGTTACTTTCGGTTTGTGAGCAAAGAGGAGAATGGAGAGGCCCACAATATTGCAGTTGAAGCATTAAGAAAGGGGGAAGAAACGTACCTGGAGAATGGAGCACTCATCTGTCTTCAGCAAAGAGGTGAGGAAAATGGGTTGAGGGATCCTGATTGAAGCCTCCGGAGAATTCCAAAGGAAAAGTGATAGCAAGAAATGAAAATGTTTTGAAAATAGCTATCAATAAATGACTGGTATGGGAAAATGGAGAGCAAAAAGTTAATGGATGCCAGGCATTTGACAGCGATTGGACGGGATTAGGTCTGACGATCTGATTCTTCTGCATTTCTTTAATTGCTTTCTGAAGTCTGTCGATTTGATTTTTGTTGATTTGATTTCTTTTATTTTATTCTTTTAGTTTTTTACCGTTCATTAGGTATGGGCCTCTGTCTTGGGCCATTGTTCTTTAGTTTACTAGGAGATTAGGGTCCATTCTAATTGACCCAACCTTCTGTTATGGTTTTTAAAAGCTGAATAAAGTCCAATCGTTTTATCCTTCAAAAAAAAAAAAGAAAGAAATTGTAATAGAATATAAGGCAAAACAACTAAATAAAATGCTTAATACCTATTTTAGCTCTTATATTATTGGTTATTTTACCCATTTAACTCAAAAAAATTAATATTTATAAAAATGACCCTGATTCAAAAATATTCACCCAAATGACTTGAAATAAACAATAAAATTAGGTTATGAGAACTAGATGGCCAATACCATTATTTTTTTCTATTAAAATATAACTTTTAGGGTTTTAGACACTAGATTGCCAGTGTCCATGTATTTTTTTTCAAAAAAAATTTTTTTGGGGTGCTGACACACTAATGGCCGGCACCCATTTATTTGATTAAAAAATTATTTTTGGGGGGATGTGATGTCGGCCAACAAATGGCCAAAGTCACCCAACAAAAGGGATGTGCATATTGCAACACTAACATCTCCTTGTTTTCCCATCTTTTTTATTTCCCAAGTTTAATTACATGTGTATATTTTAAAATAATATTGAACTACTTATCATGTTTTTTTAATTATTATTGCATCACTCACATTATTATTAAATTTAAAAATTAATTTATATTTAATATGCACAATTAAATTAGATTTTTTTGATAAAATTAGATTTTTAATTAGATTTTTTTAATATGCACAATTTAAAAGTAGGTTCTAATTTTATAAAAAAAAAATCTAATTTAATTGTGCATATTAAATTTTAATTAATTTTTAAATTTAATAATAATGTGAGTGATGCAATAATAATTAAAAAACAAGATAAGTAGTTCAATATTATTTTAAAATATAAAATATGTAATTAAACTTGGGAAATAAAAAATATGGGAAAACAAAGAGGGGTTAATGTTGCAATATGCTCATCCCTTTTGTTGGGTGACTTTGGCCATTTGTTGGTCATCTACTTGTTAGATTTGTAAAATAAAACTTAATAAACCAAGATCTATCATGTCAAATCATCAAGAATAAAACTAAATGCGGAAGCGTACCTGAATCCATGAATTTCTTGAAGTTTTGCCGGATCTTAGGGATTTGATCTTCCAAATTAGCACACAAGAAATTTAAAGAATATATGCTCTCTCTTTCCTAATGATGGATATTAGAAAAGATTTCTTGTGTGTAACTTGGGGACCATAGCCCTAATATTTATAACCTTAGCATATTAGTTCTAATCAAATTCTAATTAGCCCATCATTAATTAGAATTTGATTAGTAGAGTATCTACACATATTTATCTCATACTTTATTTAATAATTAAAAGCCTAATAAAATTCTAACCAAATTAGATCACTTTTAATTTGGGCTAACCTATCATGATAGTAGATAATAACATGTAATTATCCTTATTATATATGTGATGTCCAAATTTTCCAACAATCTAGTGTGCCATCATATAAAGGGGTGTTGGCCATCAGTGTGCTAATACCCAAAAAAAAAAAATTTGGAAAAAAAATATGGGTACCGACCATCTAGTATCCAAAACCCTAAAAATTATTTTTTAATAGAAAAAAGAGTGATGCCAGCCATCTAATTTGCATAACCCAAGTTTACTGTTCATTTCATATTATTTGAGTGAATATTTTTGAACTGAGATTATTTTTTAAATATGAAATTTTTTGGGTCAAATGGGTAAAATATCTTATATTATATCTACACCATATGTTACTCAACTTTGTTTTATTTTTTTTGTCATTGTTCTTTTAAAACTTATAAAGACGACACTAATATTTTTGGGTTATTACAAAATTGTCACTCCATCATTACTGTCATTATTCCGTTAACGTAAATGTGGCGTGGCACGTTAAATATGTCACGAGTTTAAAAACATTATTTCTTTTTTAATATTAATTTTTTTATTTGTTTAATTTTCCTTTTCCCTCTCTTTTCCCTTTCTTCTTCTTTTCTTTTTCTTTTTTATCTTATTTCCCTTCCCAGCAAACACTAGCGGCTATTGATTCCACCACTGTTAGTGGCTTTCCCCGGACACTAAACCCACCAAAATATTTGTTTTCAACTTATCACCACACCGCTTGGGGGAAAAAAAAGAAAAAGAGCAACAACACCATTCTCTCACTGGGTCTTTTTTGTTTGTTTCATTTATTATTATGCTAAAAAAGGAAGAAGACCTGAGCAGCCAAGCCAAGCAAATCCAAGCCCAGCCGAAACCAATGGTGCTAAACAAGGAAGTAGAGTTCGCATTTGATAGTTAAGTTGAAAGAGCTGAAAAAATCTCCATAAGAAATCAATATTTTGGTGCGCACCGTTAACAAACATTACATAAGCCAACAAAACGGTACGGCATGTAATCAGTTTTTTTCTTTTTGTAAAATCCTTAAATTTCTAAAGAAATATCATAAAAGTAAAAAAAAGAAAAAGGAATTTCTAGGCTTAATTCATAAAATTTTTAAAAAAAGTCTAAAAAATTCCTAATTTTTAGATTTTTTAAAACTTTTTTTGATATTTAAAAAAAAATTTAAGGGTGCTTGGCATCTTATTACATGATGTTTTCTTTTTTGAAAAAACGGACAAAATATCAAAGAGCTTCACAGAATAAATATTAAATTCTTGAGGTACTAAAATAAAATATTATAGATAGTAGAAGCGCTAAAATAGGCATTAAGCCAAAAAGGCAAGAATATTAAAATAGAGTGAAAGGCAAGATTAAAATAATAAAAGAAGAAGATGGTGGATACGTGGGCAGTTGAAAGGGGTAAGATACAGGATACCTCGGTTTTCACAAATTATTTTCCATTGATTGCTAATACAAAACCTTGTCTTCTTCTCAAGATTCACGTGTCACATGGGACGCTATCCAACTTTGAATCTAAGATATTGATTGACTAACTAACAAATAAATACTTTTTTTTTGAAAAACAATGGATTTTATCTCTACCGGTTGCCGGTAAATTAACATCTCTTCATCTTTTCTTTCTTTCTTTCTACGTAATTATTAACAGATACTCTTGAATTTTCATATTAAAGAAAATCAACGCTCATTATTTCCTTTTTTTTTTACTATTGACTTTTTTCTGGACTACAATTTTCGAGATGAGAAAATAATTGAAATTTTTTGACCTAGGGTTTGGTTCTAGGTGAAGCACGTGAGTACTGCGGTTATTAAATAATTAACTGACTGTCAGCTGTCAAATCAATAATCTCTCAATGTTTTATCATCGGCTACGTACCATCCATGCCTGCGATGTCCGACTACTGAACCTCTGCCATAGTATCCTAAGTCCTATTTCTTATTTTAAATTCCGATATATTTAAGTTTTTAATTGGATTCGTATTAATTCGATTAAAAATTTATAAAAATAATTTTTAAAATTAAAATGAGTTATATTATTTAAAGTTGCTTTAATTTTATTTTATGTAACGAGATTTCAAACTATATCAATTAAATTGGTAATAATTTAAATTTATTACTCAACTAAAATTTTATTTTGACGTGTTTTAAATGTTTTTTTTACTATACACAATTTATTATTCTCATAAGTTGTACTTATATACTATTACACCTCTAATTGAGTTAGTGTCACGAATCACTTGGGCACTAACTCGGTTAGAAAAATTACAAAAGTATCCTCTCGTATTTGAATTAAGTTATATTATTCAAGTTTGTTTTAATCTTTTTATTTAAAAAAATGCTTATGGTGATATTTGAACCCACGCTAACATGCAAAACCTTAAATTTACCACCCAACCAAAATTTTATTTTAAAATTTTTATACATTTTAATTTTATTTTTTATTAAGATAATGTCACAAATGAACTTAATACCAACTTAAGATTGATAGCAACATCATGACAAAACTATGATAAATAATTATTTTCATTTAATACTCTTAATATGATATATTCATGAGTTTAAATTTTGTTTTACTTGCAATTTAATCTAATTTTTATTTTAATATCATACATATTTCATGTGTTATTATCAATTAGTTTCAAACCATATTATTAATTATTTATTGTATATTATTTTTAAACATAAATTTATTTCTAAATACGTGGTTATCACGTACGTTTTCATGTAATAAAGTTTCTAGCTGGATAAAATGCAAGTCATACAATTATATTTAAATTTTCATTTTTATCATCTAATTATAAAAATTCATAAAATAGTTATCCAATTAATCGTATATCCTTTTTGGTTTATAATGTAATAATTTTACAACCAACATAATAATAAATTTAATTTTCAATATTTACAAAATTTTCTAATTTAATCATAATTAAAAAAAATTAACCTTAATATTTATAAATTAATTCAATTTAATTCTAATTCTACAAAAACTAAACAAATCAAGCAAACAAATTCTCTCTCATCTATTTGGCATGGAATCCAAAAAAATAGAAACACCTAATAGGAGAACATTCATTTAATTTCATAAAAACTTCCTCTTTTTTCCCTTGTTTTTAACCGCTTCAATTCTTTCTTTTCTTTATTTTTATCAGAATTAATATATCACTTGTATTCAAGTTTTTTGACAAACTTTTTTTAGTAGCTGTGTTATTTTTGTTACAATTTAATATTTGTATTTAATAAGAGTTATATATTTAGTACTTAAAGGTAGTGGCGGAGTCACGTGAAGGTCTAGGAGGGATTTTTTTTAACTTAGTCCTTTGTAAATTTATACTATGGCCCTCCCAAAATTATAAGTAGGCCCCCCAATGTTTAAGTTTTTTGCAATTTTTCCCTTCGTATATATATTATAACCCTCCTAAAAATATAAGTAGGCCCCTCCAATATTTTTACAGGATTAAAAGTAATATAAAAAAATTTACTTTTGATAAAAACAAAGAGAAAATCTTTTTAAAGAAGCTAAATTACTCATGATGACTTTTGAATGATATTTTTGTTAAATAATAAATTAATGTTTATTTAATAGTTTACTTAACATAATAATATTTTATAAGTAATATATATATATATATATATATAGAGAGAGAGAGAGAGAGAGAGAGAGAGAGAGAAGATGAAGAGACTTTTATCATCTTTCTTCTTCATATTGGTGCTTAGCAAGAAAGGAAGAAGAAAAAAATTCTTTATCATTTTTCCTCCAAATTTGAAGTATAAGGTATGTTTTCTTCAAACTTTTAATAGATTTTGAATATTTGAATCTTGTTTTACATATATGTACCAATAGTTTTATTGTTTTATCAAGTATATTAAAAGTTGCCATTAAAGGATATTGATGGAACTTGGAAGCTTATAAAATTAAGTGAAATGTGTATGTTTTTGGATGGAAAATGATTAAGAGATGGTTTCTATCTTGTTAGACGTGTAAAAATGAAACAAAAATAGTTAGACAATATTATAGTAAGTTTCGGCCAAAGTGAAGGGGTGGAAGAAAACCTTGGTCACTTTGTTTACAATTATGTCAAATGATAGAATGTGAAGTACTAAGCATTCTTGTGAAAACGGAATGAAAAATGGTTAACAGAGTCAAATGATAGCTATTTCGTCTTAATTGTTGGAATACTACTTCTTTTGAATCAATTGTTTATATGTTTAAATCGACTGTTACATAGCACTTCTAATTTTAGCTTGCCCCCCCATGATTAATATCCTGGCTCCGCTGCTGTTCAAAGGTAACGAAGTTAACTTTTTAGAGTTTAATTCGGGTTTTAATTTGATTTCATGAAAGTTAATTGCTAATATTATTAGTTTTTATTTTTTATGGCTTTGTTAATAGAATAAATATAGTACTAATCGGGAATATGTTTAATTTTCCGTTTAATTTGTCAAATACAGTCCAATAGATTGGATTTAATTTCGGCTTTGGGTTTGATTTGATGAAAGTTAATTGTTAATATTATTAGCTAATTATAAATTTTCATCAAATCAACTCTAAAATCGAAATTAAACACTAAAAAACTTACATATTATTATCAAACACCAAAATGTATAAATTTTGTTAAATACATGTACCTCATTGAACCAAAAATTACATAGGTACTACATTAGAAAAGAGTATCAAACTCATGTACCAATTTATGCATTAAGCCTTTTAGTTTCTAGTTTTCTCAGATAATAAGCGATGTTTGTATTTGAGAGGTCCCTCTATTATAGGGATCTAAACAAATTAGTCTCTCTATTATTAAATAGATCGATTTAGTCTCTATACAATTAAAAAGAATAAAATAAGGGCAAAATTGAAATAGAGTTAACATTTATTCTTTAAAAATATCATTTACTGTTTAATTGAATTAATATTTTTAAAGTTATTATGGTTTTGTAAATGAAATCTTTTGTTATTGAACTACAATTGAAACAAAATAATTTTCAAGACATTTTTATGCAAAAAATGTTAACTTTGTTACAATATGAACTTGTTTTTTTTTTCTTTTTATTAGTGTAGGGACTAAATTGATCTATTTATTAATAAAGAGAATAATTTGATTTAGTCACTATAATACATAGACCTCCTTAGTGCTTTAACCAATACTAAACACACCAAAAAGGGGGAGGGAGAGAAAGATGACGAAATTTGGAGACAAGAGGGTTTTTTTTTTTTTTTTTCCATATATACAAGTTAGAAATTTATTTAACAATGTAGTAATGTTTCTCATCTATTTAGCCAACCAGCTGAAGTTGGCACATTGAGGGACCGATTTTAATAGAATTTGTGACATGGAGGTGTGGACTTTGAAGCCGGTCCCTTCAAGGTGTCAACTTCTTTTTTGCATTCCAGTTACTTTAACTGAATCAAATATAGCTTGCACAGAGAAAGTGGAAAAAATACATGAAATAAAACGCTTTGGTATGCAAAGAATCTTTGCACACTTGCAGCTATGGCATGCCAAAAATAAAGCTTGCACATCTCTCTTTGCAATTCAAAAGTCAGATCACTTGAAAGTTATTTGGAAACATCAAATGGATTAAATGAAATATTAATTCAAAAATTTAGAAGCTTATACATAGATAGTTTCATATGTCAATCAATTTACTCCCCAACACACAAAACCTTTGAATTAAAAGGAAAAAATGTTCCCATTCTCCCATCTATAATATTCAACCTCCTCAAATCATTGAGTAAGTTTATCTTTTAGTATTTGTAAAATTTTCGATTATTATTAGTTTAAATATTATTATATTGTTTGTAACACCCCAAACTCAGTTTGGACGTTATGGTCATATCTAAAGAAGCTACCATGATTCACTTCTGAAAATCTCAGAAACCAGTTGGCTTGAAGCATTAGCGTAAGCTTTTGATACAAAACTATTCTAGTTTATTTTAAAAGAAAATAACTTTCTCACTCAGTTTGTTATTTCAGTCGAATTCATTTTATATTTATAAAGCACTTGTGATTGCAGTGGTACTCTTAGCTAAATTCGATTTGGAAATCGTAGTTTGAATTTTGAAAATGCAACGTTTTGTTGATAGTATAATTAAAAGTTTAAAACGAAAAATTTAAGTCCAAAACAAAAAAGTTCAAATGTCTAAAACAATCCAACAATTCCAAAACAGTGTAAACCAGATTAAAATAGCATAATTAACAAAAAAAATATTTAACCGAGCTCCCGTTGTACCGACTTGTCCTAGGTCTGGGGGTTACCTGAAAGTAAACAAACAGAGGTGAGCTTTCGTGCTCAGTGTGTAAGGTATAATAATAAAATCAATAGTTACGATTTCAAACATGCTTTCATATTTCAATCAGACATATTTCATATATGAAAATAGAATCAGAACATAGAAAATGCAAATTTATAGTCCAACCCCCATCCGTTACACACCATTTTGGACCATCCCTATACACCATATGGGTATTAAATAGCTGTCTAGCCCTACACACTGCTAAGTGACTGTATGTTACTTTTTAGAATATATGCAGCCTAGCTGCCAGATCATTAGGCATTATACCGCCAAATACATATATAATGTGGTTGAGCCACCAGATACGATAGATAGATTAAACTACCTATACTTCCTCCCTAAACATAATTCTCACCGTAATGTACATGCAGAACTAACAGGTGTAAAAAATGTATATGACATAAATGCTTAATAACAGATTCAGATAATGATTAACGAATAACACATCATACTTATCATAATATAGATTATACTTAACATATAACATATTAACCATGTGTACATAAGTCATATTTAATGCAAACAAAACATCATAAATCGTGATTTACAACCAAATTTGTATCGTACGAACCTTACGGGAGGCCCACTTTCGACTTGTACGATGAACATGTGATCAGTTGTTTAACGTCACAGTAATAATGTGCAAGTGTACACTGTCAATGCAAGTATAGTAGACAGATATGAGTCTATTGGATATCGACCCCACGAGGATGGTTGTCTTTTGTCCATTAATGTCAGTGAAAAAATAGATAAAATGAGATAAATTGTGAGAGTAGTTGTCGAAGCAATAACTTGAAAATAACAAGATAAAATATGATAGTGAGAAACTGGGATCCCCAACGTGAATATTCAACAGAATGCTAAGTACTCACAAAGTAAAAAGGATAAGTGATTGTTGATGCATTAAACTACAATGAATATCTTACCAAGCTTAACTTCTATATTTAATCTAAGACTTAAACATGCACATTAGCCACACCTTTCGATGATAGAAATGGAACACTATTAAGAACACGTGGATTAAATTCCTCTAATCCTCAAGCAACTTCCGTTGTCATGCTTATTAGCTTGAACTGTCACTGCACCTTCTAGTGTCAGTGACCGCAATAACACTTCCATGCTAAAAACATTCAAACCCAAAGATTAAACTGTAGAAGCAAGATTGAATAAAATAACATTTAACCCATAAATCATGTGTACTTCCATACTAACATGAAATAGAAAGTAACCACCAGTGTTTAGAAAAGAAAAATAAAAGAAATAAGTGGAGAATACTATTCCTAGACAACTCAACTTGGATCTGTCTATTCCTCCTTGTGTCGCACTCAAGGGTCCTTGTCAAGAGTTGGTATACATTCTTTTCACGTCGGTTCACCCGTCGGAGCTTAAGTCACCATAGCCGAAAGCTTCAAGAGATAAGCTGAAGAAGATGATCCAAAAAGCTCTTTTTTTTTCTCTTTTCGTGAATATTTATCTATTTTCCCCTAAATAGCCAAGGTGTCTTTTCATCAGAATCATGCTGCCTCTGTATGTACAAGTTAGTTGTACCAGATTGGACAACTTATGCATTTTTTTCCTATTTGGACATTTGTCAGTTGCGGTGACAATTCTAGGCGCAATCTGAAATTACTCATGCAGTGACATCAGTACCAAAATATGACAAAATTAAGGATAAATAGGCTGAGATCCACTGAGTTAGAAAATGTAATTTACTGAATTGAAAATGTTAAAATATGTGCTAAAGATAACTAAATGGGTACAAATTAACCAATAAGTAGGGAGAAAACATATGTTTTTTTCTAGTACTTTCACACCCCAAAACTTGAGTTTTTACTTGTCCTCAAGTAAAACAAAAACTAGCAAGGCTACACAAGAATTCACTAAGGCAATTGATCATTCTAGCAACTTGAATCACCTAAAATCCCAATGAATGAGTCACATTCAGATGACAGAATATTGCATCAGCAATACATAAGTATGAATGAATAAGATTGCAACTTCATTAAAACCAGTATCATACTTTAAATCTTAAATTCTATCTACCAATACAACATTTATTGTACAATATATGACTTTTTTTTGAATAAGGGATATCATTGAATTACTGTACCTATGTTCTTGAGAAGTAATGATGGAGTGCAACAAACCCTCAGGGAATACGTAATTGCGCCGACACACACTCATGCAACGATAGCCTTTGGCCAGATTCATTTTTCTAACGCTTGCATTGGAGTGTTCCCTTTTTATCATTTCACAATACACCCACTTTGGAGTGTCTCTTATTCATAACTATATATACATATGAATAGCTGTAAAAGGCAGATTCATTCAAGATTCAAGGAATGCTACTAGTCATCCATTACTAATGCAGCCTAAATCATTCATCAAAGAATTGAAGATACAACATTAAGTCAAATTTATCCAACTCATTCATTGATAATTCACATGATTCAAGAATTAAGCATCGAATGTAACAAAAATTTTTAACACATTTGCATTAACCACAAATAAACATTGCATGTTTCAAAAAAAATTTGAAATGTGAATGCATTTCCAAACCCCATATGCATTTCCCTAAACTTAAAGTTCGCATTGTCCCTAATGCACTAAGATTAAAATGCGATGACAATAAAAATGCAATGACAATGTTCACTAACAAAATGAAAATTTCAGCTGCATGCAATGCATGAATACTACAACTAAAACTTAAAATACACTAACTCTGTTTTCCTTGCCCACTTCAACTTAGAGATGGTTCTGGAGATTTGTTTGGCCCAATCTTGTTGTTGTGAAAGGAGAATGCCCTGTTCTGGGTGGAAGTTTCACTTTAAGATGTTGTTTTGAAATCGATCTTTGGCCGCTTTCGTTAAAAAAATCACCAGCTCCTTTTTCTCCGTTGGCATAGAGGATTTCGACTCACGAACTACAGTTGCAGAGGATGAGTTTTCTTCAACAGGCTTGGTGGCTTTCTTAACTGATCCTCTTGTTCTTGCCATATTTTGATTGTTTTGTGAAGTGAAGATGGTTTAAAGGGGTAAAGGTACGAACTTGGGGAAGAGAAAGGGAATAAAAATTGTTGCTTAGGTATTTCATAGTCGGCATAGTGAATAGGAGTTTATAGTGAGTGAAAGAAAAAGATGGAAAGATGTGATTTTTTGAAAGGAAATATAGTTGGCGGGAATAATTACATCTAATGAGAATTGCGCCAGCTCAGACAGATCAGACGGCTAAGTGACTTTTGATCAAACGGTGGGATCTAAATTTCCTGAGTTGCCCTCATTATTGTTGAGTTAGAAGTGATAGTAAAAAAGTACGAACTGTGTTGGCAATAGAACCCAAGTGCATCAACAATGGTACCTATTTATTCTTAAAAAAAATAATAAAACAATTTTGAACAGAAGAAAAAATAAAATAAAATTACCTAGTAATAAATTGTAGAAAAAAAGAAAGAAAGAAAGAATAAATTAAAATTGTTCGACCAATTTAATGGTCTCTGCCTTCTTTTGATCAATATTCCCAAGATAATGTTTCAATCGTTGACCATTCACTTTGAATTGGTGTCCATCATTTAAATCTTTGATTGTGACGCACCATAAAGAAATACTTCGACAACTTCAAAAGGTCTAGACGAATGAGAGCGCAATTTACTCGGGTGCAATTTCAGTCTAGAATTGAATAATAGAACTTATTGACTCACGATAAATTGTCGCTGAAAAATAATTGTCATGCCATCTTTTGGTATTTTCTTTGTAAATTGCAACGTTTTCATAGGCATTTCGCTTAATCTCCTCTAGTTTAGTGATATCCAATAGTCTTTTCTTTCTAGCAGCTTCATAGTCCATGTTCACTTGTTTAATTGCCCACATTGCTTTTTGTTCCATTTCAATTGGCAAGTGACATACTTTCCCAAAAACCAATTGATATGGCGACATCCTTATTGGAGTTTTGTATGCTATCCGCAAAGCCTATAAAGCGTCATCCAGTCTGGAAGACCAATCTTTCCTTGAAGGGTCCACAACCTTCTCAAGAATGTTTTTAAGTTGTCGATTCGACACTTCGGCTTGTCCATTAATTTGTAGATGATAAGTAATAGCCATTCTATGATTAACTCCATATCTTTTCAATGCAACTACCATTGGTTGCAATGAAAGTATGTTCCCTGATGACTAATCAATGGCTTTGGTGTGCCAAAGCGAGTAAGTATATGCTTGTGAAAGAATTTAAGCACCGTCTTCGCATCATCCTCTGGGATAGCAACAACTTCAACCCACTTCGAGACATAGTCAACAACTACTAATATATAAAGATTTCCAAATGAACTTGGAAATGGTCCCATAAAATCCATACCCCAAACATCAAATAATTCAACCTCCATAATTGGTTGCTGCAACATTTTATTGCATCGGGATATAGAACCTATGCGCTGACACCTTTCACATTGATTCACAAAATTATGGACGTCTTTGAATAATGAAGGCCAGTAGAATCCTGATTGGAAAACCTTAGCGACAGTTCGCATGCCACCGAAATGACCTCCATAAGGAGTATCATGATAGTGCTTTAGGATGGAAAACATCTCCTCTTTCGAAACACAACATCGATTAATGTTGTCATTGCGTACCTTGACTAAATATGATTCATTCCAATGATACTTCACTACTTCACGAAGAAATTTGTCTTTTTTATGGCCTGTGACACCTAATGGGAGTTTTTCACATACTAAATAATTAACCAGATCTGCATACGATGGGTTGCATCTACAGCAAATAACTTCTCATCTGGGAATTCGTCGACAATTTGAAGTATGTTTCCATATTCGCTGCCAACTTCCAATTGAGACAGATAGTCTGCAACTTGATTTTCTGAACCCTTACGGTCTTTTATCTTAATGTCAAATTCTTGCAATAGTAAGATCCAGTGTATCAATCTTTGTTTTGTATCCTTCTTTGCTAAACGATATCTCAATGCTGAGTGATCAGTAAATACAATAACCTTTGCGCTGAAAAGATAAGAACGAAACTTATCGAAAGCAAATACTACAACCAACAACTCTTTCTCTGTAGTGGTATAGTTGATTTGAGCCTCTGTAAGAGTTTTGCTAGCATAATAAATGGTGTGAAATATTTTTCCCTTACGTTGTCCTAGAACAGCACCCACAACAAAGTTGTTTGCATCGCACATAACTTCAAAAAGTTGAAACCAATCGGGTGCAACGACAATGGGTACATTTACTAGTTGCGACTTCAATTGAATGAATGCATCCAGACATGCATCGTCAAAGAAGAATTTTCGATTCAGTTCCAACAATAAGCATAAGGGTTTTGTAATTTTTGAGAAATCTCTAATAAATCTTTGGTAAAACCCCGCATACCCAAGCAAACTGTGAATACCTTTCATATTTGTCAACATCAATTCCTTGACGAGAGATACGATAGCCTAACCCAATGCATTCTATTGCCATGAAATGACATTTTTCCCAATTTAGAACAAGGTGTGTGTCTTCACATCGCTGCAATACTTTATCTAGATTGTCAGCTAAATTATCAAAATTATTCCCATAGACTGAGAAATCATCCATAAACACCTCTAAAGAGTCTTCAATCATATTCGAAAATATTGCTATCATTCACCTTTAAAATGTGGCTAGTGCGTTGCAAAGACCAAAAGATGTTTGATGAAAAGCGAAAGTACCAAAGGGACAAGTGAATGTAGTTTTTTCTTGATCCTCTGGTGTAATAGCAATCTGATTGTATCTAGAATAGTCGTCTAAGAAGCAGTAATAGGCTTTTCCAACAAGCCTTTCTAACATTTGATCAATGAAAGGAAGTGGGAAGTGGTCCTTCCTTATGGCCGCATTAAGCTTGCAATAATCTAGATAGACTCGCCATCCCATAGGAATACGTGTAAGAATTAATTCGTCTTTGTCGTTGCTAACCACAGTGATGCCACTCTTCTTATAAACGTATTGCACTGGACTTACCTAAGTGCTATCAACAATAGGGTAAATAATTCCAGCATCAAGCCATTTTATAATTTCTTTCTTAACAACTTCCTTCATCTTCTCATTTAATCTTCTTTGTTGCTCAATCAATTGCTTGCCTTTATCTTCCAACTTGATCTTATGCATGCAAAAAGATGGACTAATGCCTCGGATATCGGTAATACTTAAAGTAATAGCTCGTTTATGTTGCTTAAGAATATGAACCAATTTTTCTTCTTGAGTTACATCCAGTGTTGCGGAGACAATAACTGGAAGAGTATTGTTATCACCAAGAAAGATGTCTTTAAGGTGAGTAGGTAATGGTTTCAATTCTAGAGTAGGAGCTTTGAAAATATATGGCTAAAAAATTGGAGCCATTTTGTTGGCTAAGTCTAAGGATTCGATTTGCCATCCATGCCTGAGTTCAATATTATTAGATTCAACCATGTTGTCACAATCATCTACAAATTCATCGTCAGATGTCATTGCAAACTCCTTAGAAAGTATTGTGCGTTGATTATTGAATTCTGCCTCAAATAGATCATCTAGTACGTCGACAGTATGGCATTCTTCTTTGTTCTTGCCTTGAATAGATTCGAAAACACTAAAGGCAACATGTTCATCGTTAAGTTGCATGGTCAGTTCACCCTTGTAAACATCAATAAGAGTTTGTCTGGTGGCCAAAAATGGTCGTCCCAAGATTATGGGAACCTCTTTATCTGCCTAGTCAAGTATGATAAAATCAACCGAAAAAACGAATTTATCCACACGAATTAAGATGTCTTTGATTTTCCCTTCAGGTTGAGCCAAAGATCAATCATCTAGTTGCAATGTCACTGCAGTAGGTTTCATGTGACCAGTTCCCAAATTTTTGGAAGTTGATTGGGCATTAGGTTAATGCTAGCTCCCAAGTCGCATAAAGCCTTTCCCAAATAATGGTTGCCAATTGAACATGGGATAGTAAAGCTCTTAGGATCTTTCATTTTGGGGGGCAATTTATTTGTCAAAAGATCACTGCAACCCTCTGTGAGTGCAATAGTTTCCATGTCACTGAGCTTCTTTTTCTTAGACAAGAGCTCCTTTAAATTTCCCATAATTTGGAATTTGCACCAGATCGTCTACTAAAGGAATATTGACCTGAAGTTGCTTCAGTGTGTTCAAGAATTGTTGGTACTACTTACCCTGCTCATTCTTCTTGAATTTTTGTGGAAAAGGTAAGGGTGGAGAGACATTTGATTGCGTCGAAACCCTTAGTTGCATCGACAATTTCGAGGGTCAAACATTAGGCATATGGGTGACAATTTTTGGGACTTCTTTGTCTAGTACATCAACAAGCTCTTTAGATTCAACCTTCCCACTAGGGATCATTTCAATAGTACTTTGAATTGCGATAGTAAAGTCTGTAGTTGGCTCGCCAGTTTGTTTGGCAGTGTTCTTTTCCCCTCGAATTGGGATTTTTCGTGTCACTAGGTAGTGTGCCCGATGGTCGAATATTCAGATTTGAAGCAAGTTGTCCTAATTGTGCCTCCAATGCTCGAATAGAAGATGAATTTCCTTGCACAATAGCTTCTGTGCGAGTCATATGGTCTCGCATTAAAACTTCGAGAGTTGCTAATGGGTCAGAAGGAGAAGCCTGCGTGTACTATTGTCGTCGATGTTCTTGACCATGCTGATTCGGTATTGAAGACTGTTGTGGCTGCGTTTAGGTCTGGTATGGATGCATCTGGCCCTGTTGTGGATGCATCTGAGTGTGCTGATTGTAGTTCTATTGTTGAGGATTGTAATTCCCTTGTCTTAAATTATAATTACCTTGAGTAGATATATTCCCATATCAAAATGTCGCAGCATTTTATCCGGCATTCTGATTTCCCCAAGTCTATTGATTGCGTGCAGAATTATTATAAGAGTTTCCATAAGAATTGCTGAAAATGTTACTGACATAAAAGGCATTCTCTGCATGTTGTGGACAATTTTCATAGTTGTGATTGTCACTGTAAATCTCACAACAAAAGGTAGGAACATCAACTTGTTGAGCGACTTGTATAGGTGCAACCTCATTAGTCACTTGTATATTTTTTTATCATATTTGCAAGAGAAGAAACTTGAGCACTAAGTGCAGATATTGCGTCCAATTCAATAACTCATGGAGTAGTTTTTGCTTGTGCAGCTCTAGAGATAATGTATTGATAATCATATTGGGCAATTCTCTCAAGAATTCCAATTGCATCATTATAAGTGCAATTAAGTAAAGGTCCATTGGCTAATGCGTCGACAAGATTCCTCGTGTGTGAATTCAACCCATTATAAAAAATCTCAATTTTTGTTTCGTGTTGAATGCCGTGCATGGGACAACGTCGAAGCAAAGATTTATAACGTTCCCATGTAGTGTGAATATTCTCATCGTCCAGCTGATGATAAGCTGTAATATCATTTCGGAGACTAGAATTCATTATTGGTAGGTTAAATCACAAAACAACTGTGTTGCAAGTGCATTCCAAGAAGTAATTGATCCGAAAGTAACCCAAAGAACCATGTATGAGCTCTTCCCTACAAGGAATAAGGAAATAACTGCATCTTCAAAGCGTCATCAGGAACGCCTTGTTGGATAAAAGAAGCACAAATCAATAAAAATGATTTTAGATGTTCTTGTGCATCTTTATGTGGCAGCCCAGCATAATGCCCAGTAGAATTTAGCATTTGGAACATTACTGGCTTGAGCTCAAAATTTCCAGCTTAGATTGCTGGCCTAGTAACTCCCGGTTGTAAACCATCCAAGACAGGTACTACAAAATCTCGTATAGTCTTGTTTTGTATTTGACCATCTTACTGCAATGGTGGGTCATTAGCATTTTGGTTCTGCATCGGGGGAATAACTGCAGTGTTTCTTGGCAAAGCCATATTCCTTTGTTCTTGTAGTCTTCTTCGAACAATTCTTTCAATTCCTAGATCAAAATCGTCAATAAACTCCGAATTGCTTCGGGTCATACAACACCTCAAAAAAAACTGTGAAAATAACAACAAATAGAAAACAAGTTAGTAGCAACTAAATATTATGAAATAAAAATAAACAAAAATAACCATCAAACAAATGCCATCCCCAGATACATGCCAAAACTTGATCGACTGTTTAACGTCACAGCAATCATGTGGAAGCGTACACTGTCGATGCAAATATAGTAGACTGAGTCTATCGGATATCGATCCCACAAGGATGGTTGTCTTTTGTCTATTAATGTCAGTGCAATAAATAGATAAAATGAGATAAATTGTGAGAGTAGTTGTCGAAGCAATAACTTGAAAATAATAAGATAAAATATGATAGTGAGAAACTGGGATCCCCAACGTGAATATTTAACAGAATGCTAACTGCTCACAAGGTAAAAAGGATAGGTGATTGTCGATGCATTAAACTGCAATGAATATCTTACCAACCTTAACTTCTATATTTAATCTAAGACTTAAACATGCACATTAGCCACACCTTCCGATGATGGCAATGGAACACTATTAAGAACAAGTGGATTAAATTTCTCTAATCCTCAAGCAACTTCCATTGTCATGCTTGTTAGCTTTGATTGTCACTGCACCTTTCAGTGTCAGTGACCGTAATAACACTTCCATGCTAAAAACATCAAAACCCAAATATTAAACCATAGAAGCAAGATTGAATAGAATAACATTTAACCCAGAAATCATGTGTACTTCCATACTAACATGAAATAGAAAGTAATCACCAGCGTTTAGAAAAGAAAAATAAAATAAACAAGTGGAGAATACCATTCCTAGACAACTCAACTTGGATCTGTCTATTCCTACTTGTGTCGCACTCAGGGCTCCTCTTCAAGAACTGGTCTGCATCCTTTTCATATTCGGTTCACTTGTCAGAGCTTAAGCTGCCATAGTCGAAAGCTTCAAGAGATAAGTTGAAGAAGATGATCCAAAAAGCTTTTTTTTTTCTCTTTTCATGAATATTTATCTATTTTCCCTAAATAGCTCGGGGGTCCTTTCATCAAATCATGCTGCCTCGTACATACAAGTTAGTTGTACCAGATTGGATAGCTCACGCATTTTTGTTCCTATCCGGACAGCTGTCAGGTGCAGCGGCAATTCTGGGTGCAATCTGAAATTATTCATGCAACGACATCAGTACCAAAATATGAAAAAATTAATGATAAATAGGCTAAGATCTACTATATAATAAAATGTAATTTACTGAAATGAAAATGCTAAAATATGTGCTAAAGATAACTAAATGGGTACAAATTAACAAATAAGTAGGGAGAAAACATATGTTCTTTCTAGTACTATCAACATGGCCCTAGGAAAAAAATTCAGAGTGTGCGTGTGGGCCTACACTGCCTGACACACGATCTCACACACCCTCATGTGGCCCTTTCGGTCCAATTGGCCTAGACCGTGTGGCTCATATGGTCTGGGACATGGCCTTGTGTCACACATGGCCTGGCACACGGTCGTATGGCGTTGAAGTACAGTGTTCTGACTTTCATCTGTTCACAATTTTTCGGGTTTTTGTTGCACACCTGGATGTTTTCTAACATGGGTTCCAAATACGAGTATACCAGCACCTAAAAACATTATACACTTAACAAATTAGCCAAAAATGCGGGTTGATTTAAGAGGATATAGTCCTCGATTTTCCTAAAATACCAATCCAACCCACAAACGATTAACCCAAACAGCCGCAACAGTTCCAAATTGGTATAAATCCCTTAAGTTTGGACGAACAGCACCTCCACAAATCCTAAGTTGCTGGTGGATTATAATTATTATTTTAGTTTCCTCTAAACCAAACTAAACGATTAACAACGATAAATGCCCCAACACACCTCAACAAAGCTATACCCAATGGAAGAAAATTTCCATAACGAAGAAGAGAAAAACGATAATTACGCATGAATCAATATGGAATATATTCAATCAACACTTACTATTGAACTTGGTTGGCAGAACAAAGAGAATTTGGTATAACAAAGATCAAGAAAAAGAAAGAAACAGTTTGAGACCTTACCAATAAGAAACCCATGTGAAGAAGAAAGGAAAGAAGAAAATAAAATAAAATAAAATTGTTGAAAAAGAAGAAAAGAAAAGAGGAACGTGAGAATAAGGGAGAGCATTATGGAAAATATTTTAATTTTCAAAAACAAGAAAATAAAATAATCCCAATAAAACCAAATCCTATCTAACCATTAACTCCACTAATTTTTCCATCATCCAACAACTTCTGAGTTCAAATATGACCAAAATTCCATAGAATAGGAAGCACAAAAAAACTAGTAAAAATAATTCCACTTGCTCACGCAGGGATTTAAACTCAAGACCAAGAGTAACCTGAAACCTTACCACTGAACCTGCAGGCTCATTCTGTCACAGATTGAGTGAAAATAATATTTAAGTCATATGGATCAAGATAGAGATAGGGAAAAAATAACAAAATTCTCCAAAGGTGAGATTTGAACCTAAGACCTCAAACAAAAAAGCAAGGCCCTTAACCATTGAAGCAGATACTTAATTATGAAAAAAATTAGCAAATCGAATATTCAAATTATTGGAGCGTTATAACTCTCCCCCTAAAAGAAATTTCGGCCTTGAAATTTTACATGGTTCAAATAGATGCGGGTATTATTATTGAATCGATCCTCAAGTTCACAAGTGGCTTCCTTAGTGCCATGATTCTGCCACAGAATCTTAACCAAAGGAATGGTCTTCGTCCTCAAGACCTTAATGTCTCGATCTAGAATCTAAATTGACTCCTCCTCAAATGTCAAATATAGTCTTACCTCAATCTCAACAGATACAATATGAGATGGGTCAGACCGATACTGTCTCAACATAGAGACGTGGAACACATCGTGAATATGATCTAACTTTAGAGGTAGCTCTAACTGATAGGTGACTAGTCCAACACATTTCAGAACTCGATAAGGCCCAATGAACCTAAGGCTCAACTTGCCCTTCCATCCAAATTGAAGAACTTTCTTCCACGGGGATTCCTTAAGAAAAACTTGGTCACCCACAGAAAACTCAATATCTCTCCTCTTCAGATCCAAACATGACTTTTGTTTATCAGAAGCTGCCTTAAGATGATCCCGAGTCAGTTTAACCTTGTCCTTAATCTCAGAAACCAACTCAGGAACTAAAATTTTCCTTTCACCCAACTTAGTCTAATAGAAAGTTGTACGACTTACGAACAGATTAAACCTCGTAAGGTGCCATCTGAATATTGGACTGAAAGCTGTTATTATAAGCGAACTTAGTCAGTGGCAGAAACTCCTCCCAACCACCTCGGAAGTCGATCACACAACTCCATAATATATCTTCCAGAATCTTAATTACTCTATCAGATTACCCATTAGTCTGAGAACAGGATGTAGTACTAAAGTCCAACAGAGTACCTAGAGCCTCATGAAGTTTCTTTCAAAATTGAGAAGTGAAATGTGGGTCCCTATCAGAGATAATCGAGATCGGAACTCCATGAAGTTTAACAATCTCAGAAATCTACAATTTAGCCAATTTCTATAGAGAATAGTTGGTCATGATAGGAAAAAAGTGAGCAGACTTGGTTAAACGATCCATGATGACCCAAACATAATTCTTCTTAGTAGGTGTTAAAGGCAACCCATTAACATTTCCAAAGTCCATAGTCACACACTCACATTTCCAAAGGGGAATCTTAACGGGTTGAAGCAAACCTGAAGGCAGTTGGTGCTTAGCCATAACTTACTGGCACGTCAGACAACGAGAGACAAAGTCAGTTACCTCCCGTTTCAAACCGGGCCACCAGTATAACTCTCAAAGATCTTGATACATCTTATTTCCACTGGGATGTATAGCATATGGGCTACTATTCACTTCTCGCAGAATAGATTGCCTCAACTCAGAATTGTTAGGCATAAACCCGACCTCTAAAACACAAAACCCTATCACTATTCAGCCAAAAATTAAAAGTCTTCTCCAACTTGTCAAAAACACGGAATCAAATAATCATCACTAACTGTTTAACCTGAATTTGATCAATCCAAATCAACTTAACTTGCATCTCGGCTAACAGACTACCATCATCAAATAGACTTAGTCGAGCAAAAATCGCTCTCAAATTAGTTATCGCTCTACGACTAAGAGTATCGGTCACAATATTGGCATTACCAGGATAATACTCAATAGTGCAGTCGTAGTCCTTAAGCAACTCAATCCATCTACGTTGCCTAAGATTCAACTCCTTTTAAATATTGTTATATTGTTTGTAACACCCCAAACCCGACCTATACATTATCACCAAATCTAGAGAAGTTACCATTATTCACTTTTGAAAATCTCAGAAACTAGTTGGCTTGAAGCATTAGCGTAAGCTTTTGATAAAAACTATTCTAGTTTATTTTAAAATAAAAGAACTTTCTAAACTTAGTTTGTTATTTCAGTCGAATTCATTTAATATTTATAAAGCATTTATGATTGCAGCGGTACTCTTAGCTAAATTCGGTTTAGAAATCACAGCTTGAATTTTGAAAATCCAACGTTTTGTTGATAGTATAATTAAAAGTTTAAAATGAGTAAAAGGTGTAAAACGAAAAATTTAAAGTCCAAAACAAAAATGTTCTGAATGTCCGAAGCAGTCCAACATAACCAAAACAGTATAGACCAGATTAAAATAGCATAATTAACAAAAAAAAGTTAACCGAGCTCTCGTCGCACCGACCCGTCCTAGGTCTGGGGGTTTCCTGAAAGTAAACAAATAGAGGTTAGCTTTCGAGCTTAGTATGTAACATATAATAATAAAATCAACAGTTATAGTTTCAAACATGGTTTCAAATTTCAATCAGACATATTTTATATACGAAAAAAGAATCAGAACATATCATATGCAGATTTACAGTCCTACCCCTATCCATTACACACCATCTCCGACTATCTCTACACACCATATAGGGTATTAAATGCCCATCCAACCTTACACACCACTAAGTGATTGTATGTCACTTTTTAGAATATATGCAGCCTAGCTGCCAAATCATTAGGCGTTATACCGCCAAATATATATATAAGTGTAGCTGAGCCACCAGATACAATAGATTGATTAAACTACCTATACTCCCTCCATAAACATAATTCTCACCCTAATGCACATGTAGAACTAATGGGTGTCAGAAATGTATGAAATACGTGCTTAATAACAGATTCAGACCATGCTTAATGAATAACAGATCATACTTATTATATTCCATATCATACTTAGCATATAACATATTTACCATGCGTACATAAGTCGTATTTAACGCAAACAAAACATTAAAAATCATGGTTTACAACCTAATTTGTACCATACGAACCTCATGAGGGCCCACTTTTGACTCGTAGGACAAACATGACCCTAAGGAAAAAGATCATAGTACCTTAATAGTGGATGCTCAAGGCATATGATCGGTGAGAAGAGCCATTTTACCGAGTTAAAGCCAAAATGTGGAGGAAAAGTTATCTTTGGTGACAAATCCAAAGGACTCATTGAAGGAATTGGCTCTATTGGTAAAATCTCTTCAATTTTTGACAAAAATGTTTTATATGTCAGCGATCTTAAGCATAATATTCTAAGTATTAGTCATTTATGTGATAAAGGTCTCAATATCATATTTGAGTCTGATGGATGTAAAGTCACTGACGTTGTGCCTAATAAGACTATGCTTGTTGGTCATAGATTAGGAAATACATACATTGTGCATTTAAAAGACTTGAATGATTCAAACCTTTGCCTCATGATTAAAAATGAAAATACTTCTTTGTTGTGGAATAGGAAATTAAGACATGCTAGTATGAGCATATTGTATAAATTGGCTAAATATGACTTAGTAAGAGGATTGCCAAAAATTGATTTTAACTTAGATAAAGTTTGTGATACATGCGTCAAATGCAAACATAAGAGAGTTTCTTTTAAACCTATTAATGATGTATCTACAAGTAGAGTTCTACAGTTAATTCACATTGACTTCTTTGACCAATTAAGATTACTAACTTGGGTGGAAAACAATATGCTTTTGTGCTTGTTGATGACTATTCTAAATTTACTTGGGTTCTTAAGTACTAAAGATGAAGCTTTAGAAAAATTAATCATATTTTCAAAAGTTAATAAAACTGAAAAAGGTTACTCAATTACTAGTGTTAGGAGTGACCATAGAACCGAATTTTAAAATCCTAGTTTTGATAATTTTTGCAACTCAAATGGTATTAGTCATAATTTTTCTGCACTCAGAATCCCTCAACAAAATTAAGTTGTTGAGAGGAAAAATAGAACTTTAGAAGAAATAGATAGAACCATGCTTTGTGCAAACAATTTTCCAAAATATTTTTGGGCAGAAGCCACAAACACTGCTTATTATTTATTAATCGAGTAATGATTAGGCCTATTTTAAAGAAAACTCTATATGAACTTTTCAAACATAAAAAGCCTAACATTAGCTATTTTCATCCTTTTGGATACAAGTGTTTTGTTTTTGAATAATGGAGAATAAAATCTTGGCAATTTGATGCAATAAGTAATGACAAAATTTTTCTTGGTTATTCGTTAAATTCTAAAGCTTATCGAGTCTTTAAGAAAATAACTTTAGTAGTTGAAGAGTCCATACGTGTTGTTTTTGATGATTTTAACTTTCTTCCTAGAAAGGATTCTTGTGATGATAATGATGATGATGTAGGAATATAGAACAATGATGAATTGATCAATAATCAAATGGAAGGATTCAAGAACATACACAATATGCTTTAAAAGAGCTCACTCTAGAGATCCAATGGGGTAAGTGCTAGATCTTCTCTTAGAAATACTTGTAATTATGTTGCATTTATCTCATGCATTGAGCCCAAAAATATAAAAGAAACATTAAATGATGAATATTGGATATTGGTCATACAAGAAGCGTTAAATCAATTTGAGAGAAGTAAAGTATGGACCCTAGTTGAAAGACCTTGTGATAAATTTAATATAGGCACTAAATGAGTTTTTCGAAACAAACTAGATTAGAGTGGTAACATAGTGAGGAACAAGGCTAGACTTGTTGCTCAAGGTTACACTCAAGACGAAGGAATAGATTATGATGAAACTTATGCTCCCTTAGCTAGGATGGAAGCCATTAGGATGCTTTTAGTTTTTACATGCTTTAATGATTTTAAATTATATAACAAATGGATGTGAAAAGTGCTTTTCTAAATGGTTTTATAAATGAAGAAGTTCATGTTGATCAACCACTCGGTTTAAAGATTCAAAATGTTCAAATCATCTTTTCAAACTTTCAAAAGCCTTATATTGTTTGAAACAAGCTTCTAGAGCTTGGTATGAAAGATTACCTAATTTTCTTACTGAAAAATGTTTTTGTAAATGGAAGATTGACGCAACACTTTTTATTAAAAGAAGATACAAGGATTTGTTAGTAGTTTAAATATATGTTGATGATATTATTTTTGGTGCTACTAATGATATTTTTTGTCAAGAATTTTCCAAGCTAATGTAAGGTGAATTTGAGATGAGCATGATGGGAAGACTAGCCTTCTTTTTGGGACTCTAGATCAAGAAGTTTGGGATGGACAATCTCAAACCACAAGCTACACCTATAAGCTCTTCTACAAAGCTTGACAAAAATGAAGAAGGTAAATGTGTAGATATAAAATTGTATAAATCAAAGATTGAATCTATGCTTCATCGTATTGCAAGTAGACCAGATATTATATTTAGTATTTTCTTGTGTACTAGATATCAATCATGCACTAAGGAATCACATTTACAAGTCGTTAAGAGAATTTTTAGGTACCTTAGAGACACTCTTAATTTAGGAATTTTGTATCCTAGAGATTTATCATTTACCTTGAATTCTTTCTCGAATGTGGATTTTGGAGGTTATAATCTAGATAGAAAGAGCACATTTGGTACTTTTCAATTCTTAGGTAACATGTTAATTTCATGGTTTTCAAAGAAACAAAATAATGTTGCATTGTCCACCACTGAAGCAGAATACATTTTAGCCGATAGTTGTTGTGCTCAAGTTTTATGGATGAAACAACAACTTAACGACTATGGAATTGATGTAGATACCATTTCTATCAAGTGTGACAATACTAGTGCTATTTGTCTCACTAAAAACTTCATCCAACACTTTAGAACTAAGCATATTGAAATAAGACATCATTTGATTAGAGATCATGTCCAAAGAGGTGATATTGTTCTAGAGTATATAGACACTTTGCATCAATTAGTTGGCATTTTTACTAAACCATTAGATAAGGAAAGGTTTTGGACACTTAGGAGAGAACTAGGTATTACTACCTTGCCTTGATTTTGTGTTCAAATACCTTGCACTTTGATGTTTTCAAAATGTTTTATGACTTAAAATTGATTGAAAAAGCATGAATAAATAATTTCTTTGGCTATTATATGCAATTACTTAAGGGGAGTTAATGTTGCATGTTTAATCTATTTTGACCTATTTGGTGTAGTATACAAATTTTTGAATGCCTTTGATTATGCTAAATTAGACTTTATTTGATGAAAATGTTCAATTTTTGCATATTTTATCATCTTCTATGATTAATATATATCATGCTTTAGTTCTATACAATTAAGTGTATGAAATCATTTGAAATGGCCAAAATGATCGCATCTTTCGAGTCATTTTTCTTTTCATATTTCTATGTGATTGCACTTTAATGTTTATTTGGTATTTTAAGATACTTTAATTATATTTTTTTTGCAAATGTTAGTTCACTTATTCTTTATTTTTAAATATCTATCTTTGAACTAACTATTTTTTTTTCTTTTAAGTTTTATTTGTTTATTTTTTATATAAAAAAAATGGGGAGAAAGAAAGGTAAATTTAATTGGTATTTGGTTGATTATTGTTTGATGACTAATCTTTTAATGACAACACCTAAGAGACCAATTTTTCACACTCAGGTCTTTGTTCAAAATTATAAAATCAGGTCTTTATTTCAAAATCATAAAGTCAAGTCTTTGATTTAAATTGAACTTTAACAAGGGGAAGTATCAAATTCAAAAACAAATTTACCAAAATATTTTTTATATAAAAAAGGAGAAGATTATTAAACTAGCTTTATTTGATAAATTGTTTTGATATAAAAAAAATATTTTTGAATAAAGTTTGTTTTTGAACAAAGAAATTATAAAGCTCAAAGCATAAAATTCATTTCAAGACTTATAAAAATCTTAGAAAATGTTTTGAACACTTAGAAAAAATTTGGATAAAGTTCAAAAATGGTTGAAACCTTTTTAAATCGATTGAAACATTTTTAAATTGATTGAAAAACTGTTCCCTACCAAAAGTATCGATCTTTTCAAAATGTATCGACACCCATACAATTGTTATCGATACTTTTTTCAAGATCGATACCAAACTTACATTTTGACTTGATGATTTTTCAAACAATGACAACAAGTGTAACGCCCCAAATTTGGGCCTAGAAGGAATGAGCCTTGAGCAGGGGAACAGTGAAGGCTGCACATAAGTATTTGGATGTGCAAGGGGAGGACACAAATAAATAACTGCTTGAGTGGTTAAGGGTCCTGAGAAGTGTTGGAGAAGTCCTGGGTTCAAACCTAGGCTTTAGCAAAAATTTTAGTTTTTAAGTGAATAAAACCCTTGGTGCTTGATAGTAGGCCTTTTAGATATGTGTGGTTAAAATATGACACAAGGAGCTGGTTGGTAAGGTGGTTAGTGGAGTGGTTTAAGTTGCAAGGGAGCTTGGGTTCGAGTCTCATGTTGTGCAAGGGAGTATTTATTTTACTTCCTTGCTACATGAGAGGTGGAGCTTGACTGGAAGTCTACAAATTGGAATTTGAAATGGTCATGGAGGAAGTTAAGGAGAGATTCGGCGAGATAATCTGGGTTGTTAGGAGAGAGTATCATGGAATTTTGAAATATGAGGTTGGAGGAAATTGTGGAGCAAATCAAGGAATTCAAAATTGGGAGTGGTGTAACCGAATGGGGAAACTTGTGTATGAGAAATTCGGCTAGGAGGGGGATTTTATGAGCATTATCGGTTTTGGTGGTGTTCTTTTGGTTTTGTTTCGTTTTTGGGTTTTTGGAAAAATTGTGTCGGCTCCTGTCACCTCTGTTCCCTATTGTGCCGAATTTCTCCTTTTGTTTTATTCTTTCTCTTTGTTTCTAACTTGTCGTTAGTCTCTCTTCTTTGGCCGAATATACTCTTCATTCCTTCCCTCGGTTCTTTTTGGTTATAGTTGTCTTTCTCTCCACCTGACATTGGTGACCGAATACACAATACCTTTTCCCTTCTCTGTTCTTTTCAAATCATTCCTGCTTTCACCCCTTCTTTTTAGTACCCAAGCCTTTTTACTGCACCCCTTACTCCTTCACTTCTGTCTTCGATTCAACAACTAATCTCTAGCAATTAGTCGATCTCTCTATCGCAACTTTCTTTTCTTTGGTTGTTGATTTGGGGTAGCCGAATCTTCCATCTCTAGTGTGTGCGTTTCTTTTCGTGCCTTGGTTTAGGGCGTACTCTTGTAGGCCGATTCTTCCTCCTCTTAATATTAACTCTGTGATTCAGTAAGTATGTGTTTATTAAGGATCAAGTATTGTCACATATGTGCGTTAATGGGAGGTTCGATTCGTATGCAGATAATCATTAAGGGGTCTGTAATCCTCTTTCGTCAGCTATCTAAGTAGGTTAAATCCACACTCATTCAAGCAAGGCGATAAGTAATCTTTTGAATAGGTTTCGGTTAGCATCTCTTTCAGCTCGTGTGTTAGGTATTTAACCGAAGCTTTTGTTGTAAAAGGTTGGAGTGCACGTGGGCTAGTCTACTCATTATCACGAACAGGTGTTTAACTGTTTTCGTAAATGATAATCGGCTTAAAAGCCAAAAGGATGTGTAACCATACACCAAATTTGTTACTGTCAAAACCCGAAAAGGTGTGTAATCACACTATTGCTTCTGTGAGTCGGCAAAAGCCGAAAAGCCGAAACTTCGGCATTTGAGGCCCTACGAGCGTGCGATCGCTCGTGTGGTAAACTGAGCCACAAATCATGGGAAATAAACTGTAGAGGCCACCATGAGCGTTCTCGTGCTTTTGGGCCGTTATGGGCCCCATTGGGCTAAAATGGACTGTGTAGGCCTAATGGGCTCGTGGGCTCCATACAGATAAAATCCACGAAAAGTGGCACATACTGGATTGGGCCACATAGTTTGCATAGCCGTGACTGAATTTGGGCTGGATGGGCCACACGAGCGTGTGGGCCCATTTAGGCCAAATATTGGGCTTTGGGCCCATTTACACCGTTATGACCATTTATGTTTTCAATGTCGCTTAAGGCGACTATAGACCTTCAAAGAGGTCGTTATCTGCACCGAGACCCCAAAATAAGTAAAGTGACCGCAATACGCCCATAGGGTAAAATGACTGAAATACCCTCATAGGGTAAAATGACCGTCATACCCTTATAGGGTAAAATGATCGAAATACCCCCATAGGGTAAAATGACAGTAAACCCTTGTAGGTTAAAATGACCATAATACCCCTGTAAGGTAAAATAACCGTAATGCCATTGTAGGGTAAAATGAACGTAATGCCCTGTAGGGTAAAATGATCGTAATGCCCTTGTAGGGTAAAATGACTGTAATGCCCCCGTAGGGTAAAATGACCATAATGCCCCTATAGGGTAAAATGAATGTAATGCCCCTGTAAGGTAAAATGACTATTTTGCCCCTCGAGGGTAAACAATTAATTTGTCTGTGATTTAAATGACTGATTTGTTTGTAATTTAAATGACTGATTTGCCTGTGGTTTGTATGACTGATTTGTCTGTGATTTGTATGAGTGATTTGTCTGTGATTTGTATGACTGATTCTGAGCATGGCATTCTGCATACACGACATACTGCATGGGCTTGAGGTACTGTTACGGAGGAAGATTACTGTACTGTTGGGTCGCACAGGTTGTACAAGACGACTGTGGACCCAAGGTTGCACGGGTCGCACAAGACGACTGTGGACTTTCTGATGGCTTCGTGCTGTGCATATTACCGCTACTGATGGCTTGGTGCTGATTATATTACCGCTACTGATGGCTTCGTGCCGTTCATATTACAGCTACCAATAGCTTTGTGCCGATCATATTACAGCTACTGATGGCTTCGTGCCGGTCATAGTACAGCTACCAGTGGCTCTGTGCCGATCATATTACAACTATTGATGGCTTTTTAGCCATCCTGTTTATATCTTATAGCTATCCTATTTATGGCTCTTAGCCATACTGTTACTGGCAGCTCTGCCGTGTTATTATTACTGGCAGCTATGCTGCGATATTGGTGTGCTGGCTGGGTGGGTCGATTTTATCCCCACATGGTGTGTTGGTTGGTATGGGTGGTGTGTTGGCTAGATTGGGGTGGGTTGCATATTTGTACCGTACTGATACTGTATTGGGCTTAGGCCCACACTGTTACTAAAATGGGCTATGGCTCACACTGCACTGTAACTGAACAAGGCCAAGGCCCAAACTGTTATTGCATATATTGTTACTGACCGACTGATAGGAGATTACACACTGAGTTTTCATAAACTCACCCTTTCTTTTAACTGTACAGGTAATCCCTAGCCTTAGACGATTTGGAGCCGCGAGAGACTCGGAGGTGGCCACACGATTGCTGATGTTCTGCTTTAGACTTATTTATTTAAATTTCTTATTGGGCTATTGATTCTGTAATAAAGCCTCTTAAACCTGAGTTACGTTATTTTGGCTTTATTTATTTGATACTTAACTGATAGTGATAAAACGCTGGTTTTCAAAAAGATTAACTATTTTCAAAACATCGCATTTTCGCAACATTTTGGATATTGCTTCCGCAACAAACAATGTTTTTAAAGTAAAGACATTTTAATTGGTTAGTAAATGGTTAAAATGATTTGAGTTTTAACAAAGAGGTTTCAACTCAGAAACGAATTTCTACCAACAAGTCCGATTTTTGAAAGACACATCAACGTGACACGCCAGATTCAGCCATAATGTCTAGGCCAGGTTTGAGGTGTTACAACAAGTATCGATACCCTTTCAAAAAGTATCGATACATTTAACCGGGTATTGAAATAATGTCTTTGGTGTATCATTGTAAACTAACTTCAACGGCCCCTAAATGAGGCAATAAATGCTAATAGTATTGACACTCGTAGAAAAAAGTATTGATACCATTTGTTGTAGGTGAATTTAATGATTTGATAATTTCATCCCTAACGACTATTCAATTCCTCAACAACCACAAGGGTTGGAAACGAATTAGATGGTATAAACACAAGCTTTTAAAGGTCTTACAACAAGAAGTGAGACTACAATAGATAAAGTGTTTCAACATTCATCAAAAATCCATTACCAATCACTTTGTGCTTCAATTCTGTATCTTCTTCTTGTAAACACTTGTGAGCATTCATTGTATTTTCTATCAGCTCAAATGTTTTCCTCGTATTTGTGCTTAATTGGAAAAGATTTTAATCTTGTGAGGATTATTCTTTGTTTGCTTATTTGTTTCTCTTTGAGAGGGTTTGTGTCTTAAGATTTGGGTAGAAATCATAAGGGAGTTTGTAACATCCCTAATCCGTATCCGTCGTCGAAATAGGGTTACGGAGCATTACCGAAGATTTCAATTTAAAACAATCAAAACTTTAGAACATTTAATTCATATCATTAATCATAGCCAAACCAACCAATAGCATACATACTATCCCTTATACGAGCCTTCGAGGCCCTAAAAACACATTAGAAACAAGTTGGGACTAAATCAGAAACATATAGAATTTTTTAGAAATAGATGGAAATTTTCAAACTGCAAGGGTCACACGACCGTGTGACTTACACGACCAAGAGACACGCTCGTGTCTCAGGCCGTGTGGACATTCAAAGTAGGGACACATGGCCGTGTCCTAGCCCGTGTTTGTGCCTGTGTAACTCACTAACTTGTGTCATACGACCAAGCCACATGCCTGTATGCTAGGCCGTGTACCCTTCGAAACGGCCTCACACGCCTGTGCGCCAAGTCGTGTGCTAGGCCATGTAACAGCCTGACTTGCAACCTTTTGAAAGCTACAGGGGACACACGGCTCAGGCACACGCCCATGTCTCTGCCCGTGTGGACAAAAAATAGGCCAATTCCAAGCCATTTTTCCCACCCATTCAAGCACATACCTACAATCAAATTCCCACATATGAACAAGCCTTCAAATTGCACTAAAAATATGCATAATCAAGCTATTCCAATAAGGTACATATTCATACAACCAATATGCCTAAAAGGCACCTCAATCACAACAATTAAAAATGTACAACCATATACAAAATTTGGCCAAAAGTTCAACTAATTTATAACTAAGTTTATACCAAACCATACCATTGTTTTCCTATCAAATTCATATTAAAAAGTACTAAATATGCCATTTAACATCTAACACCATTAGCATACATGTAATCTATCACAATTATGCCAATTCACCACATTCAAACATATCAAAAGACCATTTATAACATAAGTTTTTATCTACCATTCCATCTTCTATCATTCAAGTATCATAAGCCATGATATCAACCATTATAAGGCCAAATATATACATGCCAAAATTAGCACCATTTCACCATCCAAAATGCCATAAACACAAGCCAAAAACAAATAGCTAAAACATCAAACAAAAACACCTATACATGCCATTATAAACAAAACTTAGAAACACCAAAATCTACCGATTTAGCCGATGGATACTGTGATATAAATCTGACAGGCTTTCAACCTGAACGAGCTTTTGATTCACTATAAAACACAAAAAATAACACAGAGTAGGCATAAATACTTAGTAAGTTCGTATAATGTAAAACTCAAGTTACCATTTCATTGCCAAATCCTAAGCATTTACACCAAACATGTTAGCCATATAAGCATATAACATAAACAATTTAATCATGTATCATATGCATATATCATTCATCTCAACTTTCATTATACTATGTATCACCAATTCAATGTAATTCATATGTGTTCATGTCTTAGTTCGTATTGAACTCTTACCATTCTCTTTCAAATCATGCCTATTGAACCATTTAGAATACTGTTGGATACCCGGGATAGCTCACACATAGTGTGCTAACTCATATAATTGTAATCTGTTAATTCCTGTACATGTATGCTCACACGAGCTGTGAAAATGGGCTTGCTTACACGGACTGTGGGTCGAAACATAGCTTCACGATACTGCTCACACGAGCTACGGAGTATTTGCTACACATGCTGGACCTCAGCCATCGGTAGGACGTTCAAGACCAACATTCGAATCATGTAAACCCTAATGACATGTCATTTGTATCCTAAGAATTCCTAAGGTTCAAACAGGGCTCGGTAGTCGACGTAACATCGTTGGATATGCGATTGGTATATATATATATATGGCAGTCCACAATACATGTATAATTTAATTAAAAACACATAATTACAATATAATTACACGAACTTACCTCGACGATTAAACGTAGATAAGGAGGCGAATATTCCAAAACTTTATCTTTCCCCTGATCTAAAGCTATACGAGGTTTGTCTTGATCTAAATGAATAAATTCAGCTTAATTCAATACTTATTTTATTCAATTTAACCCAAAAGCAAAATTACATTTTTGCCCCTATAATTTGATTTCATTTCACTTTAGTCCCTAGCTCATAAAATGAAAATTCATGAAAATTTCCCAAAACCCACCATAGCCGAATTTAATATAGGTCCCTAACAAGCCCTATATTTCATTTATTTCACAATTTCACCATGAATATTTTCTATTTTTCAATTTAATCTCTATTTGACAATTTCATCAAAAATCACTTAACTAAAGTTGTTTATCTAACAACAACTAACTATTTTCTTTCATAAAACATCAAAAACAACCTATATTCATTCATGAAAAAACTTTAATCTTTTAACAATTTTACAAATTAGGCTTCGAGCTAGCTATATTAAGCTACAACAATCCCGAAAACATAGAAATCATTAAAACAGGAATATAATTCACTTACATGCACACACTAAAGTTGGCTAGATGCTTTAAGCCCTAGCTATGGCTTCCTAACCTTCAAATTTCGGTGGAGTTTAACTTTAGGAAGATGATGCTTTAATTTTACTTATTTTAATTTTAAGTTATTTGATTATTTACTAATTTAACCTTAACATATAAACTTTATAATTTCATTTTAATGGCCATAAAAGTCCACTAGCAATTTATATGGTCTAATTGCAACATAAAACCCTCAACCATTTAATTTCATAATCATTTGATACCTTTAACAAATAGAACTCAGGTTTTGCACTTTATGCAATTTTGTCCTTTTTATAAAATTAAGCATGCAAACGGTAAAATTTCTTAACGAAATTTTTAAGCGGTAATACTAACATGCTGTAGACATTAAAATAATAATAAAATAAATATTTTTGTGTCGAATTTGTCGTCCCAAAACCACTATTTCAATTTCACTGAAAACGGGTTGTTAAAGAGTTGTAAGGTTAAACCTTGTCCTCAAAGGTTGATCAAATTAGTGAATTTGGGAAAATCCTTAGTTCTGAAAAGCTAAGGTAGTGGAGTAGGCAATTGGGGTTAAACCATTATAAATTGTTGTGTTCACTGTTTCATATTTTGTCATTGCTTCCACCATATTTTTAAAAAGGCCAATTCACCTCCTTTTGGCTATTTTCGATGACCAATTAAGCTAACATATTGTTATGTATATTTTTAAATTATTTGCAAACCTTTTATATTATTGTTTGTTTATGGTAAAATATAATTGTTTTTTTAAATATTATTGGTGGATTGTTATATATTTAGCTTATTGTTAATTTAAATGTTAGTATGTTGTTTTATATTTTAGTAAAAAAAAAGTATGTTGTTTTATCAAAGGTTAGTATATTGTTATAATATTTGTAAGTGTGTGTAAAATTTTAGTATATTGTTTGTTTCAATGTTAGTATATTGTTATAATTTTTTAAGTATTTGTAAACTTTTTAGATTATTGTTTGTTTAAATGTTATTATATTGATAGATTGTTATATATTTATTTTATTGTTACTTGTTAGTTCAAATGTTAGCATGTTGTTTTATTATGAGTTAGTATATTGCTATCATATTTGAAGTGTATGTAAACTTTTAGTTTATTGTTTGCTTAAATGTTAATATATTGTTATATTTTGCACTTAGGAATTCTATACAAAATGAGCAATAGGCTTTATGATGTTGTGAATTGTAATAGTCAAGTTCGTGAAATGGATATCAATGTAACTTTCAATTTTGAAAGTTTGATTAACACGATGTTCAAAAAGGACATCATGTTAGTGGAGATGAAGCTCAAAACTAGTCAAAATATCAAAGCTTATGCTAGTTTGTTGAGGTATAGATTTATTACCTGTCCCAATCTAGTGAGATATTTTGGAATCCATGTTATGAATGATGATGATCTGCAAATAATGATTGCACTTTATGAGTCAAATGGTACTGGAAGAGTTTAAGTTGTATGTGGAGCTTATGACATTCAACAAGGACATAGGGGGGATGAAGGCGACATTTCAAGCTTATCTTTGTTTTCAATGTTTTTCAAATATTTTGATATAACAAAGTCAAACTAAATATTCATTCTTCATCAAATTTGAAAATTAATGATACAATCTTTTAAAATCATTTTCAAGTGTTTTCAAACTCATAAAATGGTCCAACATATCTTAAAATATGGTTCATAAGTGTAGCGCCCCAAATTTGTTGAACTTTGTCATGAGTTGGTACCTGCTTCAGTGGTTAAGTGTCTTCAATGTGGATTGAAGGTCACTGGTTCGAATATCTGCGTGGGTGTAGAGTGATTTTATTTTGTTAAACGTCTTTGGATGTTGTTTAGCTAGAGGAATTTGGGATTATATTGGACTCTAGTAAAGATGTTAAATAAAAACTGGATTGTGAGTTAGTTGGGTTGTTGGGAAAGATTTCCAAATTTCCCCCTCACTTTCCATTCGGTTTTTCACGTCAGTCCCAGGGCAGTGATTTCCAAAATTTGGTTTTCTTTTTAATTTTTACTTCCTTCCACGAATCTCCTCTGTTCTTTTGTTCTTTATCTTTTGTGTTGCTTAATTTTGGTGGGGTCTGTGTGGTTGGTTCATTTGCTATTCCATTCGGTGTATGTCATGTTTCTTTTAAGTCTTTTTTTTTTCTTTTCCGTATAGGGTTTTCTCCATTCGTTGCTTTTGTTCTAGATGGGAGTTTGTGTGATGTGCTTATTTTGTGCTAATTAGTTGAGGTCTTTTAGGTGACGTTTTTGAGCCGACAGATCCTCCGCCTAGTTAATTTTGTGGTAGAGGGAGGTTTTTCGTTCGGGTAAGAAGTAATCGCTGTATTTGATGACTTCAAATTGTCTGTAGGAATTTTGATTGTTATAGATTTTGCTATGTTTGGTTTTCGTTTTCGTGTGTGGAATTTGTTAAGGAATGTGTTCATTAACGCGTACATTGTCAATTTAAGTTTTGGATTACTCATGTGGGAATCGACACCAGAATTAGACAAGGTGTGTATCGAGAAACATGAAAAAAACAAATGACAGAAGCCGAAAATCTACCTAGTCGACGCCACACGGCCGTGTGGTAGGCCGTTTGGGACACACGACCGTGTGACATGCCGTGTGCTGGATCGTGTGAGACACACTGTCTAGGCTATTTGGGCCATGTGGGCCACACGGTTGTATGGGCCCAAAATTCTGGAATATTCCCTAGGGTCGTAAACAACATTTAGATCAAACGTAGGCCTTCCATAGGGTTCGTATGATGTTATAGAAGCGATAAAACATGATTTCTCTGATTATTTGTTACCATAAAACTGATATAAGCATGATTTATATGTGCACGTTTGACATGTATGTGTAATTAGGTATATATATAAATATACACATCTGATATGTATAAGCAATGTAAGTATGTATGTTATGCATTATTTGAACATTTGTAAATCTGTATGTGCATCGGGGAAAGATATAGGTTTTGGAGGAAGTGTAGTAACTAGTGGCGCCACTACATCTATTTTTGTACATGGCGATAATTCACTTATGGATTTGGTTGCTAAGCTGCAAATATAATCTAAAAAGTGTCATACCGACACTAAGTGGTGTGTAGGGCTGGATGAGTATTTAATAACCTATATGGTGTGTAGGGATGGTTGAAGATGGTGTGTAGCGGATAGGGGTAGGATTGTAAATTTGCATCTAATACTGATCCTATATACGATATGTGTCATATATCTGCTTTGATATGAGATATTGTAACACCCCCTTATCCAAGCCCGACGCCGGGACAGGATATAGGGCATTACCATACTTGATCTTACTAAAACATATAATGTCAGACTATAAAATTTTGTTTCAACTTAAAACCTTTCCTTTTTAATCACATCAGGTGTACTATGGGCCTTCGAGGCCTTAAACAAACATCCGGAAGATCTAGGAGTTCGACCGAAAACTTTTGGACTCTTCGAAAGTTTATTCTTAAACAGGGGCCTCACGTCCGTGTTGATTATGGGACACGCCCGTGTGCCCCTAGACATGCCAGTGCCTTGCACCCGTGGTCGACACTGGCTTGCATAACATGGTCTACACACATCTGTGTGCTGTGCCTGTGGTCGACACTGAATTGCATCACACAGTCTACACACGCCCGTGTGTTGTGCCCGTGGTCGACACTGATTTATCAACAGGCCTGTCGCACACTCGTGTGCTTCAACCGTGTGGTGATTTAAATTCCAACTTTAAGGTGCAGACTTCACACGGCATGTGCACACGCCCATGAATTGTTTGTGTGTCGCACACGGCATAGACACACACCCGTGTGCCTACTTGTGTGGACAAGAACAAGGCTATTTGCCAAGTTCCTTTTACCCCTCTAGCTCACACAACATGGATCCATTCAACATATCATCAAACAACTCATATTTTGCAATCTAAACTTCCATGAATGACTATATACTTTAATAAATGACAAGGTAGCCATCAACCATGGCAATATACAAAATAATTTGTCTTAAAAAAAAGTGGCCAACACATTTTGGCCAAAATAACAAAATAATCTAACTAGTCTAGCCCCTATACATGCCATACACAAAATCACTAAGTCTAGATATATCGAGGTGACCTGATAGTGTGGGCGATCTTCTGGTTATCGACGTTTTTCGGCTCGGGTCTTGAACTCTATAAAACAAGGGAAAATATAGGAGGAGTAAGCATTAAGCTTAGTAAGTTTACATGTAAACCAGTGACATCATAGTATGAGCTAAACAACAAATAGCATTATACTAAACAAAAGCCATATACATTCACATTCATGCTTACTCATTTTATCCCTTACCACATTCTCAACACATCACAAGCATAATGCTTATATTCATTCATTTGCATACTTGCACTCAACACCACAATTTCTCATGATACAACACATCATACTTTCTCACTAATCCAATCACAATGTTAAAACACTTAGTGGTTTCGCACTTAGCCTACCATCAATCGTTAATAGAGTGGTATCGCATATAGCCCACCAAAAAGGATAATTATAGTGGTCTCAGACATAGCCCACTAAATAATACAACAAACGATGGTATCACACACAGCCCATCATAGTTAAGTAATAAGGTGGTATCACACACAACCCACCGTCAAGTGTTGTCATTACCCGTTTATATGACTATTTCGTCATTCTTACGAAACTATACAATGACTATCAAATTCAATCCACTTGAATTATACATGTTCTCAATCATACCAAGCACCAATTAACAACAATAATGTATGTATATAAAATGTATAGTTACACATAAACTTACCTCGGTGCAAAACGCGTTAACTAACGGTCTAATCCGTAACCTTGCCTTTTCCCCGGTCAAGGTTAATTCCGCGCTCTTCTTGATCTATAAAAATAAAATTCATTCATTTAGATCATTCTATGACCATTTTTCCCTTGTACTTTGGCAAAATTATGATTTTGGCCCTAGGCTCGTAAATCATTTTTCAACTCACTTTCTCATTAAACAAGCCTAGCTGAACATTTATTTCTCTTACAACTACTCACAATCCCATCTATTTCATGCATTTATGACACAAAATCAATCTTTGCATTTAAATCCTCCAAATTACATTCTCTAGTTATTAGGTACCCCTACCTTATAAAATAGAACTTTCGCATGCATCTTATGCGATTTAGTCCTTTTTCACAATTAAACATGCTATTGCTAAAATTAGAGCACCAAAATTTCTACATAACCATATTTTAATGTTATAACACATAAAATAATACCAAAATAATTTTCCTTATCCTCGGTTTAGTGGTCTCGAGACCACTGTTCTGACTAGCCCCAAAATCGGGCTGTTACAGATTTGTCTAAAATTAAAACTAAGATTCTGTTTTCTTTTAAGTTACACTCTGAGTTTCGGAAACTCATTTTTTGTTTGTCTGTTACTTTTAGGTAATCCTCAGACTTAGGCAGATCGGTGCAATGAAGCTCGGTTAAATTAATTTAGTTTCATAATGTTTTAATTAAATTTGGGGTTATCGTGTTACATTATTTCTGAACTTTTTTGGACATTTTGGGACATTTTTGGTTTGGACTTTCTATTTTTCCGCTTTTAAATTGTTTCATAGATTTTAACTTGTTTTGAAACTATTTGTAAAATGTTTGTTTTTCATCATCAAAACATGTTTTTCAAAACTGAATCTAACTAAGGTTTGTATTGCAAATTCAAACAATTATAATAATCGTAAAAGTAATGTTTTCATTAAATCAGTTAAATATACGTTATCTCAAATAAACTGTATTTTGTTTATATAAAAGAACTAATGACGTTTTTTTATATAAACCAACAAACACTGAATTTTCAATCAATTTACGTAACATATTCAGATTTGGCCATAATGTCTAGGCCGGGTTTGGAGTGTTACAATAAGTTTGAATTTCCAAATGACTTTGGAAATATCATCTTAAAATAAAATTTAAATGTTTTAGAGGAGTTGTGTTGCAATAAAGGGCAGTTGTATTAGTACAACTAGTGTTGTGCCAATACCCAGTGGGTCTTGTTTTCAAACAAGCCTAATCGTGAGCTCTCAAGTTTTCCCCTACAACTTCTACCAACACAAAGGAAGACTTGTTTTGCCACAAGTCACCTACTCATGAAACCATGTGACTTATATTTATTGGAAAAATCGATTTAAAAAATAATATTTTTAGGCAAAACATAAATTTAATTTTTTTCTTTAAAATCGAGCCATTGTGATATCTATAACAACAAACCTTTAATCAAAGTTATACCTATGCTTTGTACGAGGCGATTGAGTCGATCCTACCTTTCTACCAAACGACCTTCTCCGCTATTTCTAAACCACAAATTGCTTTGAGTGTGGGCTCAAAGAAACATGAACCAATTGCATAAAATGAAAACTTTATTAACTTTTAGTAGAAAATTCTTTTTTTAACTAATAACTATGCGTTTTCCCAAAAAATATATTTTATTCTGTAAAATAAATTTTCAATATTTTCTAACAGAATAACAATGTAAATAATGTGTGTGTAAATAGTTAAACACATATTTCCTATTTATAAAGATCAATATAAGAATTTTGTTCAAATATGGTCTAATTAAATAATAATATTTAATAGAAAACACAACTTCTACTTAAAATAGAAGTAGTAGGGTGGTAGCATGCCTTTTGGGACATTAAGGTTTGTCGCCCCTTGTGTAACACCCCTTACCCGAATTCTATGCCGGAACCGGGCACGAGGCGTTACTGGACTTGACTTGCTTGATCATTCCACTTTAGCCTATAAAAATTCTCTCCAATTTAAAACTTTTAATTCACCAGTGTAACGTCCCAATCATGGGTCAACGAGACCCATTACACTCGCTCGGGATATCGAGGAACCAAACTGGAACTTTTCAAACACTTAGAAAATTTTTCACCTAAACAGGGCCACACTCCCGTGTGAAATGGGACGCGCCCATGTGGGCAGGCTGTGTGGTCGCACATGCCCATGTCCCTATCCCGTGTGGCATTTATTTTCATTTTGAACCTACAGGGGTTTTCACACGGCCGGAAACATGCCCGTGTGCTTGGCCTGTATGTTCCACACGGCCTAGACACGCCCGTGTCCTTGCCCGTGTGTAAAAACTTGGATATTTTGTTTTTGACGTCAGCAACCTTGTAAGGGTCACACAGCCTAGACACACGCCCGTGTGGCTAGCCCGTGGTTGACACTGACATACAACACCAACATGCAGGGGACACACGACCAAGTCACACACGCATGGGGTTGACCGTGTGTCTCACACCGCCTAGACACACGCCCGTGTGCCTACCCGTGTGGACTAATTCAAGGCTATTTTCCAAGCCATTTAGCCACCCTCACTTGTACATAATCACTCATCATCACATAGTATTTTCACATCATCAATCATAACTCTTGAATTATCACATTTGAATCATAAAAATGAACTCTTCATCCCATACACGAGGGAGAACTATTTCTAGTACAGTTACGACTGATTTGAGCCATCATCTATGGCTACACACAACCATCCCATAACTCGTTTAGGCCAACACATTTGGCACTTTAACGATAACTTAAACTAAACTAAAATAAGATCCCTATACATGCCATAACTCATAAGGACTTGAAACCTCAAACCCAAATGTCTGCTCGATAGTGTGAAAGCATCTCTAGTGGTCTCCAACCAGAGCTAATTAAGTTAACCTATAAAAGACAGGAAAGGAAGAGGAGTAAGCAATAATGCTTAATAAGGTCACATGCAAATATCAACTGTTGATATTCATATGATTATACTGAATCACAAGGTATTATAATGAGTTTTACTCTTAAACTCATGGTTACCTATTCAATCATTCATAATGCTTACTCATTCCGTCTCTTACCACGTTCTAACCATATCTTGAGCTTAATGCTCGCATTCGTCTACTTACATTCCAACACTTAACATTACATAGTCACATGATACAACACATCGTAACTTCTCAATGAACTATTCTTACTACCAGTCACTCGGTGGTTTCTCACTTAGCCCACCATCAATCTCTAATAGGGTGGTATCGCACATAGCCCACCATTTGATACTAAACTCGATGGTATCGCACACAGCCCATCGGTAAAAAATAATATGGTGGTAACCAACACAGCCCACCATCAATAATATTGTTGATGGTATCGCACACAACCCATTACTAACAATTAATAAGGTGGTATCGCACATAGCCCATCGTTATTATACATTCACGGATATTTATCCACATGCATTTCCCTATTTCAAATGTTCATCCGGGAACGTCCTCACACACTATCATTCTTAGGTTTCTACAATAATCATTTGCTTTCACGCAATGCATTTATAAATACAACATATGCAATTAGGATGCATCATTTACACATGACTTACTATGGGTTCATCATATACCAAATTCACCTCAATTTAGTTCTAACACATACCTGTACCTCTCATGGTACAACCACATACTTTCTCGTTTTCAACATACCTGTTGAATCACTCAAATTGTTAAATAACACTTTTGAATCTCATACATATAATCTCACATAGACATCATGCCCCCGATAGGGTCTTACATGAAATATCATATCGATACCATGTCCCTAACATGGTCTTATTCAATATCTCACACCGAGGCCATATTCCAAATATGGTCTTACACGGGACCTTAATTATCATCATATCTTGCTATTCTTAGATTCAATTCTACTGACATCTCGTCAAAACATATTTAATACATTCATAGAGTAATTATACATTCCATACAACATTGGAATATTAAATATCCCGCACGTAATTGCAACATTTGCACACGAACTTACCTCAATATCAAAGGTAGAAAGGGACCTATTTGTCCATATGTCTCCTTTCTCCCGTTCTAGGTCCGAATCAAATTTTCTTTGATCTAGAACAATACAATTTACTCATTTAATCACTTATAATTCATAATAAATCATAATCTAAACTTAGGCAAAAATGACTATTTTGCGCTAATACTTTGGAAAAATTATGACTTTGCCCCTAGGCTCGTAAATCACTTTTCATCATATTTTCATATCAAACAAGCCTAGCTGAACATTTAATCCTCTTACAACTATTCACAATTCCAACTATTTCATGCATTAATGAACAAATTATAACATTTGCATCTTAGTCCTAATTAGGTGTTTTCATGACAACACCTTTCAGAAAAGTTGTTTCTCATCTTCCAACATTCATTTTCTTCCAGAAAAGCTCAGCAAACAATATAAACTCTCTCATGGCAAGTCCCTAGACTTTCAACCATATTGCAAAATAGTCCCCACATTAGTTAGCTTAAGCTTTAGGGACTCCAAAAGTGCAAAAATCATCAACTAAAATAATCAAAATCACTTACTAGCAAGAGGATTGCTTGGCTAAAAGTTTGAGCTTCAAAAACCTCTATTCTTGCTTGTATTTTCGGTGGAAGAAGAGAAAAAAATGAAAAGATGATAGCCTGTTGCCTATATCATCTTATTTTATTCATTTATTCAACTAATATCACCAACTATTGACCAAAAATAAATGCTCTTGTCTCCCTTGTCCATGTAACGCCCCAAATTTTTGGGCCTAGTAGAATTGGGCCTATTGGGCCTTCGGAATGGGAGCGTTTAAAATTTTGAGAACAAGAGAACGATAGTAATGCAAGTTGGACCTATTAGGTGAGTGATTTTGGAAGGTTAGGGGGCTTCTAGGAAGTCCTGGGGTTTAGCCATGACATTTGGGAAATTTGTATTTCTAAGCTTTAGGGGACCCTGACTTCTGAGATGAAGCCTTATAAGTTTTGGGATTAAAAAGATGACACAAAAGAGCCTCTGGTGTAGTGGCAAAGTGGCGCAACTTAGGGAGCAGGGAGGTGGCGTCATTAGCAGGCAAGGGAGTCCAAGGTTCGAGTAGTAGCATGGTATTTTATTGGGGTATTTATTTTATTGTTAGGATGGCTAAAGTTTGTGTTGCAGTGAAAGTCTGATGGATGAGAGGTTTGAAATGGTCATGGAGAGATTATAAGAGTGGATCATGGAGAAAACCAATGAGAGGGAGGTGGAGATTTCCAAGGAGTTTGAGTGAGGGGAGAAAAGTGTCGAATTGGGTAACTTGGGTATATGAATTCAACTAGGGGTCATGGGTGGTGCATTTTCGGCAATTTCTGAGTGTGTTAGGAACTGATTTTTCCCTTCTAACATTTCGAGTTTTTATTCTTTTTGGCGTTTCTGACTTCTTTTCTCCCTGGTGTCGATTTCGTAAGTACCTTTCGTGCTCTCTCGGGATTTGATTAGTGTAAGTTCTTAGTGTCGAAATCCCTATTCTCAACCTTCCTTCCACTTTTTACCAAATCCCACTTCTTTTTACCCTTATCTTTTAGTTATTTTCTAGTTCTTATTCTTATTTCTTCTTCTAAGCGAATGTTACTCCCCTTGTTACTTTCTCAAACACTCTAGTGGTAATAGGTTGAATATTGCGCTCTTGCGGCTTAGTAGTGCTTTGGCCAATTCTTTTCCCTTCTCCTCTGCTGGTGAGTAATGAAGATGGTAACGCAATCCCTTGTATTCTTTCTCCTCCTGACTTTAGATTAATGGTTTTCTAACATTTTACTTTGCTATCAACAGTAGTTGGAATTGCGGGGGTGATAACTCAGATTCAGAGGGGAGGGTTTCTAAGTGAGACTTAAGGCCGATTAGTTCTCTTTTAATCTCAGTAAATGGCTGTGCCCTTACTTCAGCACTGGTATGTATATTGTAGTCCGTTAATGGTGTTTGGAAATATAAGGATTTTGAGAGGAGGAAATCACTGTTAGTCTTGGGTAACAGTTCAAGTGAGAAACCTCTTCTCGTTCGATCAAGGTTGGTGCTCAAGGGGGCTTCGTAGGCGTTCACAAGAAAGAGTGTATTATACCTAGTATCTGATAGTTGACTGATAAGCCGAAGGTGTGTACATACACTACACACACATTAGATCGGTAAAAGCCGAAATGCCGACAAGCCGAACATTTTGGATACGGAAGTCTTGCGAGAGCACGAACACTCATAAGGGAAAATTGATACATTATCAGAGACCACATGAGTGATCTCATGGTCATGGGCCGTGTTTTGGCTAATCGGGCCAGAATGGGCAAAATGGGCCCGATGGGTCATGGGCTCAAAATATGCGAATTTGATGATTTGGTAATAAGTGATGTGGTAGTCATGCTGGTTACATGGCTTGGAAATGATTTGGGCCAGTTGGGCCATACGAATGTGATTAATGCCTAATGGACCGTATAAATGTGATTGGGCCTGATAGGCCATATGAATGTATGAAAGTATGTGGACTTGCTAGGGTTTTATAATGGACTTTTAGGCCTAGTTCTAATAATTCCTTTAGCTGGAATAAAACTTAAATCATTAACTAATTGTGATCGTGGACAAGTCATAAGGTTAAGGTGTGGCAATGTGTATATGCACGTCTAGGATTGGATCTAGGGAGAGCTTAGTACTTAAGCGGTCTTAATGGCTCACCTCCTCTTCTTTGGAAATCCTATCTGGTGCATAGTATCTGTTCAGTTTAGCCAGCCAGGACTTGATAACAGGCCAAGGTAAGTAATAGACCCATAATAATGTGAAATGACCGAAATGCCCCTAAAGGCAAAAATGACTAAAATGCCCCTATGTGTTGAATGTAAGATTCGTGGATGTTACATGTACATTTGTGGTATTCATATGATACTCTGTTTATGTTGCATATGGGTTGGGGATATTGGAACGGAGGAAGTTTATGAGGATCGCATGGTTGCTTGACAATGGTGGATCCACTGATGGCTTTTTAAGCCCAATATTTGATTAGCAGCTTTGCTGCAACGTTTGGTAGTACCGCAACCGGTGCTACATAAGAAGTGTAGGGATGGGTGGGTCGATTAAATCCCCACAGGAGTGCAGGGTTGGTATGGGCATTTGTGCATTACATGATCCAATTTGATTGAGATATGTGTTAAGGCCCAACTGAGGCTATTATGGGCTAAGGCCCAAATGCCACCGTTACTGTGTTGGGCTTAGGCCCACACTGCTTACTGTAATGGGCTTAGGCCCGGATTGATGTGATGCATGTTTTAGGTTCGATGAGGGTTGTACACACTGACTTTTCGTGAACTCACCCACCTCTTTTTAATTTTTTAGGTAATCCTCAGTAAGCGATTCGACGTACTGGAGTACTCGGAGGTGGCCACACTACGATCAGCTGTGAATTTTAGTATCCTACTTTTCATTACTTAAATCGCTTTCTTATTGGGTTGTAATAAGGCTGTTTTTAATTTCTATTTTTTGAAATTGGGATTTTCAGTTTATTATGATTTATATCTGCTAGAAGTAGAACGCGATTTTCCCAAAACAATTACTGTTTTCAAAACACTACGCTTCCGCAACGCAAATTTTAAACATCACATTTTCGTAAATCACTTTGTCTTAAATTAATCTTCCACAACAATAAGGTTTTGAAAGTAATAACTTTTTATAAACCTTGAAGAAAATAGTAATAATAAACCACCGTAACTGGGCTTTTACTCAAGCTTTTAATTAAGAAGGGTTTTCAATGAAAACACGATTTTCGAGAAACACTTCAATGTGACACTCCAGATTCGGGCCTAACTTCTAGGTTGGGTTTGGGGTGTTACATTTAGTGGTATCAGAGCCTGGTTGCAAAACTCGGGCTGTGAAATGGGCTTTAGTTTTATTTTAAAGATGTTTACAAATGATTCTAACGTAATTTTGAAAGATTTTTGTGTGGCACGCCGGGTCTCCGACGTTGAACCAAGTAAGTTCTCCTGATACTGAAATCTGTTTTAAACTGTTATACTGTCAACAGTTACTGTGTTTACTTTAGATGATAGACTATATTGAGACTCTTAGCTAGAGTAAAACTGAAGCCCGTAGGGGATTAAAACTGTAGTGAGCTTACGACTGCGAAAACATCTCTTAACTACTACTTCTATAAAACATTTGTTTAATTATTGAAATTATGGGCTAAATTCATAAAAAATTTTAATTCAAATAATACACAAAGCGATAATGAGCACTAGAAGGGGTGCAAGAGGCCGCGGCAGAAGTCGTAGAAGTGCTAGGGCTGGATCGTCGGTATCATACCATATGCCCAACGCTGAAGCTAGAAAGGCTCCGGCTTCACCAGTAAACGAGACAGGGTCGTTCGATCGAGCTGCTGGGGATGACGCACTGTCTCAGGAAATGCTTCGTATTTTGGAAAAAGTTGTTGGGTCTGTTGAGCCTAATACCATTATTGGGGGCCGTCGGTCGGTTACGGAACAACTCCGGTCCAATGGAGCAGAAATCTTCAGGGGAGTTTCTGGGGTAGCCCCAAGTGTGGCGAAGTACTGGTTGGAGGCCATCGAAAGAATTATGGATGACCTTGACTGCATGCCGGAATAAAAGTTGAAGGGTGTCGTGTCTTTGCTGAGGGATGAAGCTTACCAGTTGTGGCTTACGGTAAAAGAGGGTACCCCGTCTGATCGATTGACCTGGGAATTCTTAAAGTCCACATTTCCGGGAAAATATATGGGCGCTAGCTATGTCGGCGCTCGTAGCAAAAAATTCCTGCATCTGGTTCAAGGTGACAAGTCTGTGGCTGAGTACGAGGAAGAATTTTTGCGACTTAGCCGGTATGCTAAAGGAATTGTGGCAATGGAGTACGAATGTTGTGTTCGGTTCAAAGATGGCCTCAGGGATAGTCTTCGAGTGTTGATAGCTCCACAGAGGGAGCGGGACTTTGCTGCGTTAATAGAGAAAGCTAAGATCACTGAAGATGTGAAACGCTCTGAGCACCTAAATCGAGAAAGAGAAAGGGGCAGAAACAAGAGGGATTCTGAGCATTCCAATTCTGATCAGATATCTAAAAGAAGGGCCAGAATGGATGGGCCAGTAAAAGCTGGGCCCTCTATTGCTACTACTGGGTTACCACCTTGTGCTACTTGTGGGAAAGGTCATGTGGGCGAGTGCTGGAGAAAGATGGGGGCTTGTCTGAGTTGTGGTTCCATGGAACATCGTCTCAGAGAGTGTCCTAGAAGACCGGATCAGAGGCAGGCCTTCGGTAGGGGTAATGTACAACCACCGAGGGATGGTCAGTAGCCGTCTAGAGGCCGTGGGCAGGCCAGGGGTGGAAACGGTTTAGGTCATTGAGCTCCAGGGAGAGGGGCTGGTCATAGGGAGTTGAGGCAGCCAGCTTTGGTTTATGTAGCACATCGCCGAGAGGACAGAGACGCTCCTGATATGAATACTAGTACGCATCTTACCCATAGTGTGATATTTACCTAATTTGCAAGTAGGATCAGAGTGCGCAGCCAAAGCATAGTGGTGTGACTTGAGTGGTGCGATTAATAGTTACATGGAAATTTTGAGGACGAAATTTCTTTAAGGGGGTAGAGTTGTAACACCCTGAATTTTTGGGCCTAGTAGAATTGTGCCTATTGGGCCTTCGGAATGGGAGCGTTTAAAATTTTGAGAACAAGAGAACGACAATAATGCAAGTTGGACCTATTAGGTGAGTGATTTTGGAAGGTTAGGGGGCTTCTAGGAAGTCCTGGGGTTTAGCCATGTCATTTAGGAAATTTGTATTTCTAAGCTTTAGGGGACCCTGACTTCTGAGATGAAGCCTTATAAGTTTTGGGATTAAAAAGATGACACAAAAGAGCCTCTGGTGTAGTGGCAAAGTGGCGCAACTTAAGGAGCAAGGAGGTGGCGTCATTAGCAGGCAAGGGAGTCCAAGGTTCGAGTAGTGGCATGGTATTTTATTGGGGTATTTATTTTGCTGTCAGGAAGGCTAGAGTTTGTGTTGCAGTGAAAGTCTGATGGATGAGAGGTTTAAAATGGTCATGGAGAGATTATAGGAGTGGATCATGGAAAAAACCAATGAGAGGGAGGTGGAGATTTCCAAGGAGATTGAGTGAGGGGAGAAGAGTGTCGAATTGGGTAACTTGGGTATATGAATTCGGCTAGTGGTCATGGGTGGTGCATTTTCGGCAATTTCTGAGTGTGTCAGGAGCCGATTTTTCCCCTCTGACATTTCGGGTTTTTATTCTTTTTGGCGTTTCTGACTTCTTTTCTCCCTGGTGTCAATTTCGCAAGTACCTTTCGTGCTCTCTCGGGATTTGATTAGTGTAAGTTCTTAGTGCCGAAGTCCCTATTCTCAACCTTCCTTCCACTTTTTATCAAATCCCAGTTCTTTTTTCCCTTGTCCTTCAGTTATTTTCTAGTTCTTTTTCTTATTTCTTCTTCTAACCGAATGTTACTCCCCTTGTTACTTTCTCAAACACTCTAGTGGTAATAGGTTGAATATTGCGCTTTAGCGGCTTAGTAGTGCTTTGGCCAATTCTTTTCTCTTCTCCTCTATTGGTGAGTAATGAAGATGGTAACGCAATCCCTTGTATTCTTTCTCCTCCTGACTTTAGATTAATGGTTTTCTAACATTTCACTTTGCTATCAACGGTAGTTGGAATTGCAGGGGTGATAACTCAGATTCAGAGGGGAGGGTTTCTAAGTGAGACTTAAGGCCGATTAGTTCTCTTTTAATCTTGGTAAGTGAATGTGCCTTTACTTCAGCACTGGTATGTATACTGTAGTCCTTAATGGTTTTTGGAAATACAGGGATTTTGAGAGGAGGAAATTGCTGTTAGTCTTGGATAACAGTTCAAGTGAGAAACCTCTTCTCTTTCGATCAAGGTTGGTGCTCAAGGGGTGCTACGTAGGCATTCACGAGAAAGTGTGTATTATACCCAGTATCTGATAGTCGGCTGATAAGCCGAAGGTGTGTACATACACTACACACACATTAGATTGGCAAAAGTCGAAATGCCGAAAAGCCGAATGTTTTGGAATACGGAAGTCTTGCAAGTGCGCGAACACTCGTAAAGGAAAATCGATACTTTATTGGAGACCACGTGAGCGATCTCATGGTCATGGGTCGTGTTTTGGCCAATCGGGCCAGAATGGGCAAAATGGGCCCCATGGGCCGTGGGCTCAAAATATGCGAATTTGATGATTTGGTAATAAGTGATGAACTAGTCATGCTGGTTACATGGCTTGGAATTGATTTAGGCCAGTTAGGCCATACGAATGTGGTTAATGCCTAATGGGCCGTATAAATGTGATTGGGCCTGATTGGCCATATGAATGTATGAAAGCATGTGGACTTGCTAGGGTTTTATAATTGACTTTTAGGCCTAGTTCTAATAATTCCTTAAGCGGGCATAAAACTTAAATAATTAACTAATTGTGATCGTGGCCAAGTCATAAGGTTAATGTGTGGCAATCGGTATATGCATGTCTAGGATTGGATCTAGGGAGAGCTTGGTACTTAAGCGGTCTTAATGACTCACCTCCTCTTCTCTGGAAATCCTACCTGGTGCATAGTATCTGTTCACTTTAGCCAACAAGGACTTGATAACGGGCCAAGGTAAGTAATAGACCCATAACAATGTGAAATGACCGAAATGCCCCTAAGGGAAAAAATGACTAAAATGCCCCTATGTGTTGAATGTAAGATTTGTGGATGTTACATGTACATTTGCGGTACTCATATGATATTCTGTTTAGGTTGCATATGGGTTGGGAATATTGGAACGGAGGAAGTATATATGGATCACATGGTTGCTTGACAACCGTGGATCCACCGATGACTTTTTAAGCCCAATATTTGATTAGCAGCTTTGCTCCAACGTTCGGTAGTACCGCAATCGGTGCTACATAAGGAGTGTAGGGATGGGTGGGTCGATTAAATCCCCACAGGAGTGCAGGGTTGGACAGGAGACGGAATGCAGGGTTGGTATGGGCATTTGTGCATTGCATGATCTGATTTGATTGAGATATGGGTTAAGGCCCAACTGAGGCTATTATATATGGGCTAAGGCCCAAATGCCATCGTTACTGTGTTGGGCTTAGGCCCACCCTGCTTACTGTAATGGGCTTAGGCCCGGATTGATGTGATGCATGCTTTAGGTTCGAAGGGGGTTGTACACACGGAGTTTTCGTGAACTCACCCACCTCTTTTTAATTTTTCAGGTAATCCTCAGTAAGCGGTTCGACGTACTGGAGTACTCGGAGGTGGCCACACTACGATCAGCTTTGAATTTTAGTATCCTACTTCTCATTACTTAAACCGCTTTCTTATTGGGTTGTAATAAGGCCATTTTTAATTTTTGTTTTTTTAAATTGGGATTTTCAGTTTATTATGATTTATATCTGCTAGAAGTAGAACGCGGTTTTCCCAAAACAATTACTGTTTTCAAAACACTATGCTTCCGCAACGCAAATTTTAAACATCACGTTTGCGTAAATCACTTTGTCTTAAATTAATCTTCCGCAACAATAAGGTTTTGAAAGTAATAACTTTTTATAAACCTCGAAGAAAATAGTAATAATAAACCGACGTAACTGGGCTTTTACTCAAGCTTTTAATTAAGAAGGGTTTTCAAAGAAAACACGATTTTCGAGAAACAATTCAATGTGACACGCCAGATTTGGGCCTAACTTCTAGGCTAGGTTTGTGGTTTTACAGTCCACATGGCCGACCAACCCTTTATTATTGGCCTAATTGCACTTTAAATACCTCCACTTTAACATTCTATGGCTTTTAGGTACCTATACCTTGTATAATAGAACTTTCGCACTTTATGCGATTTAGTCCTTTTTCGCGATTAAGCATGAAATCGCTAAAATTAAAGCACCAAAATTTTCATGCACCCTTATAAACATGTTATAACACATAAAATAACATGAAAATAATTTTCTCTATACTCGGATTAGTGATCCCGAGATCACTGTTCCGACTAGCCCCTAAATCGGGCTGTCACACCTTGTATTCCAGAATGTCTAATTGGAATTTTTATGTATTGGGTCCAATTATACGTGTTATTTGAACTTTTATCCAACACTTATAATTTATTCAACCCAATATTTATTTTATATTTTCGTAAATATTTTTTATTTAATAAGTTAAATTAACTAAATTAATTTAATTAATTAATTTCTTGATTAAATTATTTTTCTCAACCTAATTCTAATTCTGTTAAAGTCATGACAACTTTACCATAATAATATATTTAATTGTCTTATTCAAAAAATTCATGATCACTAATTATTTTAATTCTTACTTCTAACTTCAATTATTTAATTACAATTAATTAAATTAATTTCTAAGTCATATTTGTACTCATCAAGAAAATACATTCACTACGGATTGTGATCCATGCGACCAATTTCTCTCACTTTGTAGTTTTCAATCATTTCAAATTTGTTGGTTCTACATTCAATTATATTCTAGTTATCTCGAGCTAGTGGAGGGACCAGTTGGCATAAATAATTAGGGCTCAAATAATTTGTAATTAAGTTTTGGCTTTTCGCCTATTAATTACAATATTATTTAGTCATGAAGTCATTTCACTAAAGTATCATGACTGAGCTCTCCCTTATTATATACCATTACGAAAACTACTCAATAAGTGCTACCATCATAAGATATCTTTAATCTCTTTGGGATAAATTCGTTCTCCCAATATGATCCTATTTTATCTCATGGTAACCATTACATCTTCATTAATGAAAAGTCAATTATTAACATAAAATAATTAAATCATTTATCTCTAAGACAAATGACTCGTGACCATGTTACTTTTCATATATCATGTAATCCCAATGAATGTAATGCCAATGAAAGGACATCATTTACCTTTTATTGGGCTCTGAATTCCACTGTTGTGAAATGATGCTACATCATTCAAAAGTCATATACTCAATGCGCCAGCTTTTGATTCCTTATATATTCGAACTTAAGCTTTCATTTACATTAAAGTATATGAGTCGCACAGACATATTCTGTAATCCACTAATATTAAGGTATGTTACACTAAAAATGTTACAAGTGAATAAATACACAAACAGATCTAGGATATATTCTACTTGTGATGTGAGCATACCCGGGGCGACCTAGGATTCATTTTCCGATCCTCTTGAGCTCCCTAAAGGCCCCATGATTCGAATTCAAGCTAAACGAATCCAAGAAGCTGATCCGGCTTCATTGACTCAACTTTGGCCCAAAACTCAGCTCGATGAAGAAGTAACAACTAGTGCCAATGTTTTAGAGAATCCTTACACTTTGGTGCAAGCCGATTACAGCTTGGTTCAGCTCACACGAGCTCAATTCAGCTCATTGAGCTCGATTATGCTTGCTTTCAGCTAATTAATTTTCTTGCTTGAATGAATTAAGTTTTTAAGGCAATTTAGTTAGTATTACTATAGCTCATAATTGTGTCTAAATTATTACATGTTTTTATGATGTCTTAGTCCTAGCCGAATTAATATGTTTGACTTCTTTAAATGTGTCCTAGCCGAATTTAGTATGTCTTGTTTAAGACTATATTAAATTTGTCTAGTTTTAATTATGTGTATTTAAATTGTCTAAGTTATGTTTTTAATTATGTTCAGCTAAATGTGAATTAATTTAAGTTGGTTCATCCATTTTTGTAGGTTGGCCAAATGTGGGCAACATTTAAAGCCAAGTTCATGCACGGCTTGGTTCAAGGAATGTGCACATGCATGTATGGCTAAATACAATGAAGGTGGCTGATTCATTAGCTTCCCAAGATGACCATTGGGTCAAAGGAGTTGCTGCCATTAAGCTTCTCCTAGCTAGTCGTCCACTTCCGAAAGACTCTATCAATGCCGTCTACACAAGCTTTCACACCTAGTGACTATTTGGTGGAGGATTTCACATTCAAAAGACCTTTCAAGGAACAAGTTCACACATCAATGGCTGTTCAAGGACCCTCATTAATACTCCTACCTATTCAACCAAAAATTACAAATTAAATGTATCATTCAAGGCTTCAGCCGAACCTAGATGCTTGCATGCACCATTCAAGCGGTCCAAGTCCATTTTTGCAATCTAGAAGATGCCCTTTAATGTTCATATTCTTTTCAGCCAAGGAATGCCAATTAAATGAACTCATTAAGCTCATGGCCGAATCTAGACATGGCCATTGGCCTCCCATGCATTGATCTTCACCAAATCAACTTTCCTTCAACATGAAGCTGCCTCTTGAAGTCCTATTCAGCCGAACATGGACTCAGCCACCTAATGAATTTATTCTGGAGTATTTTAGAACATTCTAGACGATTTTACTTAGCCATTAAGCATATGAATTGACTACTCAGCTATCCTAGCTTAGGCCTATAAATAGTTTTTCATTTTGTTTGTAAAAGGACTTTTTTGACAAACTTTTGAATGAACATTTTGTTCTCGAGTGAGTTAAACTCCTCTCCTGTTTTTTTTGTGAGTCTCGAATTAACTTTTCCAGCGAGCTAGTGGCGTCAACTGAACTCCTTCGAACTTATCACTAGCCTTGGTGTGGCGTTCAATTCTACTATCTCCATCCAACCACCTTAACTGCATAAGAATCAGGGTGACACTTTTGTATAGTGTTGAATCGTTCTTTAGTTAAGTTCGTTTTCCATTTTCCATTTCTCTATTTCCGTTAACCACCTTAAGCCAAATAAATCCCGGGGTGATACTCGATATAATATCGAATTGATCTTACCGCTTAAGTTCGTTTTCCATAATCCACCACTTATCCCGAACTTATCTATCCCCTATTTTATTATTAAACTGAACCTACTATTCCTTATAAACCTTTCATTTATTTTAAGCCAATTTGAAAGCTTCCGCAAACCATTAAACTAAAATACCCTTTTTCGACAACTTAACTACTCCTCGTCGACGATCGGGCAAACTACGTGAAGCGACTCGAATCAACCCGGGACATCTCACATCGTTTGGTATCAGAGCTAGAAAACGAGGAGCGCCGACTTCCGAGATCATCCCGAGTAGGTTCGTAAAGTGGAAAAAAAATTGAAATTAAAAAAAAAATTTCAAGTTGTATTTTATTTTCCCTTATAATCAGCATATTGTATTGAAGCATATATATAAAAAAGAAGAAGAAAGAAGTACGAAATTATAAAAAAAAAGTGTGTGAAAGTTTTTACTTTGACTCCATCTTTTCTGTTTCCCGATCATCCAATTCTCTTTCTACCATCATTTTCCCAACCCCAATGCCACACACATTGTAACACCCCTTACACGTATTTAACTCCGGAACCGGGTACGAGGCATTACCAGACTTGACTTGCTTGAGCATTCGACTTTGGGCTATAAAATTTGTTCCAATTTAAAACTTTTTCATTTACAATCATAAAGTCCCCAATATGGATCTACGAGACCCTTTTCATATACCCGAGATGCTTTGGGACCAAACCGAGACTTTTAAACACTTAGAAAGTTCTAGCATAAAAACTGGGCCACACGCCTGTGTGTAGAGTGGGACACGCCCATGTGACATATCACACACCCGTGTTCCATGCTTGTGTAGAATTATTTCCTTTTCGAACCTATAGGGGTTTTCGCACGGCCGGACATACGCCCGTGTTCTTGGCCCGTGTGCTCCACACAACCTAGACATGCCCGTGTGTAAAAACCTGGGTATTCTATTTGTGACGTCATCACTCACTATGGTCACACGGCCAAGGTACACGCCGTGTCCTTAGACCGTTTGTCGAATTAAATTCCTAAATTTAGGTGCAGACTTCACATGGCCTGAGCACACTCCCATGTCCAAGGCCGTGCCTCCCACACGGCTGAGACGTTTACTTAAAAAATTTCTCAATGATCTATTTAGGATAATACCAAACTCTCGGTGGTTCCACACACAGCCCACCATTTAATAATTTATAAGGTGGTATCGCACATAGCCTACCATTTAATACTAAGCCATGTACCTGACATGGTCTTATACGAAATCTCACACCGAGGCCATATTCCAAATATGGTCTTACACGGGACCTTAATTATCATAGTATCATGCTATTTGCATTCCCTCTATTCTTAGATCCAATTGAAGACTTTCAATTCTTAACATCTCGTCAAAACGCATTTAATATATTCATAGAGTCAATACACAATTCATACATCATCGAAATATTAAATACTTCACTATAGTTGCATTATGAGTACACGAACTTACCTCGATACCGAAAAGGGTATAAAGGAACATATTTGTCCATATTTCTCTTTTCTCTCGTTCTAGGTACGAATCTCGTTTTCTTTGATCTAGAACAATAAAATTTACTCATTTAATTATTTTATGATCATATTACATCATAATCTCTAATTAGGCAAAAATATTTTGCCCCTAGGCTTGTAAATAATTTTTCATCACATTTTCTTATTAAACAAGCCTAGATGAACATTTATTTCTCTTACAACTACTCACAAAAGTTGTTTCTCATCTCCCTAACATTCATTTGCTTCCATAAAAACTCAGAAAACAACATAACTCTCTCATGGCAAGTCCCTAGACTTTCAACCATTTAGAAATTTAGTCCTTTCATTAACTAGCTTAAGCTTTGGGGACTCCAAAAGTACAAAAATTATCAAGTAAAACCATCATAATCACTTACTTGTAGAGAAGATGAGTTGCTAAAAATTTCAAGCTTTCAAAACCCCCACTTTTCTGGTATTCTCAGTGGAAAATGGTGAAGATGATAGGTGTTATCATCTTTCTTCTTATTTTATTTTAATTTCTCAACTAAGTCACCAAAACCCCACCTAACCAATTGACCATGTCAATTCTTATCCCTATGGCCGGCCACTACATTAAACAATGCCTAATTGAACATTGGGGACCTCCCACTAGAATTCTATAGCTATTAGATACATCAAGCTTGTAAAATTGAACTTTCGTACTTTATGCAATTTACACCTTTTTCACAATTATGCGTTCAATCGTTAAAATTAAGGTACTAAAATTCTCATGTATCCTTATAAACATGTTACAACACATAAAATATATCAAAATAATTTTTCCTCCACCTCGGATTAGTGGTCTCAAAACCACTGTTCTGACTAGCCCCTAATTCGGGCTGTTACACACATACCCAAAAATTTCTTTTGTTCAGCCTAACGTACAACAAACGCTTATCCTTTGTTAAACCCTTTGGAACCGACCCCGAAGCAAGCAAATAGGTCTTTCAAGATGAAATATAAAATTGCGAGGGAGACGTCGAGTGGAAAAAGGCGTGAGTGTGAGAGTGCGAAAGAGTGTTAAGAAAAAGCCTTAAAACGAGCATAAAAACGAGCGTGAGTGCAAAAATTTTATTTTTCTTCTTTCCGAGTGGCTTTAGTGAGGATTGTAGTGAGGTATTTAATTTTCTATTTTTTTGTTCTTTTTAACATTTCTTCTTTTTAGTAAATAATCATGTCTCGAGAAGAATTTTCAGTCGATGAATTTCAATACTTGGTGAATGAGATGGGCCAACTGTTTGAAAGAAAACTAGGTTCATTACAAAGACGCTTGGACCGAGTGGAGGAAAGAGCCTGACTGAAGCAAATTCTACCAAGTCGGAAAACGGAGTCATGAAGACACTACTCGAGAAGAGACTCTTACCAAAACTCCTATTCAACAAGGCTTTTGATACAACGAGAAGCAAACTTCGAGTTTGAGATTTTTTGAGATGACGAACGAGAAAGTACAAGTTATTCTTCGTATACTTTAATGAAGTCCCTACCGGAGAATCGTTCGTGAAGACTTGATCGAGATATCCATGATAATACTTTCTTTTTCTTTGAGCCAAACACTTATCTTTTTGATTCTTTTGTATCATCTTCATGTTGTAATAAAATCGAAAAAGAAAAAGAAAAAGGAAGTGAAAAAGAGATAGAAGTTGAAAAAGAGATAGATTTTGAAAAAGAAAATGAAAGTGAGAAAAAGAAGGACGAGATTGAGATAGAATAAAAGTGTGAGGAAAAAGAGAAAATTGAAAAGGAAAAAGAAACGAGAGAAAAAGAGGCAAGCAAACAAGAAAAAGTGAGGAGTGTTTCAATTAACCCATATGAAATTTGTTCTTGTTCTGTTTCTTCTTTTCAGGTTTTCGAAAGGTCGAGTGACGAGTATCAACTTCAATACCTTCCTGATGAAAGACGCTTTCGTATGACAGCAAAAGGTAACGTTGAAGATGAAATCAAACCACACAAGCTCGAAGGTAAGCAAGGTAAGGAAATTCTAACAACCGAGTCATGACAAAAGTGTTTGAAAGTTATCGATAACATTTTCGATGACTTGGTTTTTAAAAGATCCCCTATCTTCATCCGATTAATTTCTATTCCTTGGTTGTGGTTAATGAACTCGTTCCAAAAGAAAGCACAAACAATTTTTCTCTTGGTTTGCCTTGTGAAGAAAACTTTGTTGATGTTGTTTGATCTGATCGACAAACCACGAATTTAATCTTGCGTGATAATGGGTTTTCACGAAAAATGCATAAATCGTTTGAATATGATATTAACGTGCACCCACTAATGTTTTGTGAGAAATCTTTGAGCTTTTGCAAATCTGGTTTGAAGAATGTAAAGAGTTTTGATTGTTCGTTATTGTGTATGCACAAACCTTATCGGTCTAGCGTGTTTGACTTAATGAACCCTTTGCTACATTTCGACATAAGTAATCAAACTCGTGTGTTTAAAACCGGAATCTGTTTTGGTTTGTTTTGTGGGAAAATCAAGCATCATCGATTGTGTATGAATAATTTATATTTGTTTGATACTTGGTTTTTGAATAAGGAAAAGAAATTGGACAAAGTTGTTTTAAATTTAAATTTGTTCCTTAAACAATTGTTGTGGTTGTACATGAAGTTCGCATTTCATTTCGAAAAGGTTAACTCAACCAAGAAGTTTCGACTACACTATACCTTCGAGGAGTGAAGGTTTGTGTTGATCGAGTGAGATAAGAACGATCTTTATTTTCCTACTCATAATTGTAAGACACTTGAAAATTTTGAAACGTTTTTGTTCACCTCGGATGGTGTTAAAAATTGTGTTGATGATTTAGATTTTGTAAAACACTTAGATCGTGACGTGCTTAATTGTTCTATTTTGCTTGATGATGATCTATCTATTTTGGTTGTTGATAAAAAGATTCTTGTTTTTGATCATCGTGATTTTGTTTGCAAGCATGCGATTAAATGGAAATTACAATGTCCAACTAAGCAAGACCATGAATCTTATAAATCTTTTCGTTTGCCCGTTTGTGATGCCTACGTACATCTTTTAACTCATTTCTCACATCTAGGCCATGATTTGTGGAAACCAATTGAGATTTTTGGATGTCTTCCAACATATCTATTTTTGTCTGTATCGTTTGAAGAGACATTGACAAGTAAGATATTTTGCTGGCATGAATGTAAGCATGGTGTTTTGCATCTGTCCATTCCCATGCGTCATACTTGTCTTGTTTTGATTATGCTTGGACTGCAAGTTTGTTTGCATTGCTTTTTGCTAACTCATTGTTATAAATTTCAGTTGACTCAATTACCATCCGCCCCGTTTATCCAAGGCAAGCCGCGCAAACATTTTCGAGTGAACCAACGTCTTGACTTGAGGACAAGTCGCTTTGAAGAGGGGGGATGATGTGAGCATACCTAGGGCAACCCAGGATTCACTTTTTGATCCTCTCGAGCTCCCTAAAGGCCCCATGATTCGAGTTCGAGCTAAACGAATCCAAGAAGATGATTTGGCTTCATTGACTTAATTTTGGACCAAAACTCAGCTCGATGAAGAAGGAACAGCTTGTGCCAACATTTTAGAGAATCCTTGCACTTTGGTGCAAGCCGATTACAGCTTGGTTCAGCTCACTCGAGCTCAAATCAGCTCACACGAGCTCAATTCAGCTCATTGAGCTTGATTATGCTTGCTTTCAGCTCATTAATTTTCTTGCTGGAATAAATTAAGTTTTTAAGTCAATTTAGTTAGTATTACTACAGCTCATAATTGTGTCTAAATTATTACATGTTTTTATGATGTCCTAGTCCTAGCCGAATTTAGTATGTCTTGTTTAAGACTCTATTCAATTTGTCTAGTTTTAATTATGTGTATTTAAATTGTCCAAGTTATGTTTTTAATTATGTTCACCTGAATGTGAATTAATTTAAGTTGGTTCATCCATTTTTGTAGGTTGGCCGAATGTGGGCAGCATTTAAAGCCAAGTTCATGCACGGCTTTGTTCAAGGAATGTGCACATACATGTATGGCCGAATACAATGAAAGTGGCTGATTCATTAGCTTCCCAAGATGACTATTGGGTCAAAGGAGCTGCTGCCATTAAGCTTCTCCTAGCTAGTCATCCATTTCCCAAACACTCCATCAATGTCATCTACACAAGCTTTCACACCTAGTGACTATTCGATGGAGGATTTCACATTCAAATGACCTTTCAAGGAACAAGTTCACACATCAATGGCTATTCAAGTTTTCACATTCAAATGACCCTTATTAGTCTTTAGGATTATACTTAGAGTTAAGTATGAGTCTAGAAGTATCTTATGAATAATATAAATGTGTTGAAGTGTGCAGTGGTTGTAAGCCAAGGTAAAAAGAAATTGCCACCTTAATATCATATTAATTCCTTAGTTAACTATAATCTTTTGTCTGCTATCCTTTGTTATCTACAACAAATTTGGTATCAAGAGTCAATATGGCCTCTGCTGGGAAATGTGCCCATATTGTAGTAAACATATAATTTTTTCTATGTATTTGAACGATAAATAAATAAATTTCACATTTCACTGTCATGTCTTTTGTATTTTTCTCTTTCATATTTTGCATTCATAGAAAAGTTTTGACAAGCAAATATTAGCTCATTGATTGTCTAAGTTCAAATTAATGATAAAGTGGCATTGTAAGAACGTTAACATTGCGAGAAAGATAACTTACTTCAGTAGATAATCTAAACAAGTTTGTAATCTCGTAAAAGAATCAAAGTGAGCATTTGATTCAAATACTGAGAAGGATTCTTATGTCATCTCAATTTCAATTGAGGAGATGGTTAATCTTGGCTATCGAAGTAGTTAACTTCACCAGTACAGACATAGTTGTATTCATTAGCAGAATGATACATTAGGCTGGACCCAAGATTAATTAATTTTGAATTCGTTTGTGAATTATTTCACTTGTGACATTCATAGTGTGATTTACCTAAATCTTAAGTTAGTCGCTTGTGCTAATCCTTGTTGCCTACATCCTCTATCACTTCGCCTCCCACTCACCTATCGCTTCTTCTATTTCCACTCAGGTAAGAAACCTTTCCCTCTCATGAATGTTGACTCTCCCCCAAGTTTTCTCAGTTCTAATAAAATCACCCTTTCATAACATTTGGCCTCAAGAACTTACCAATACTTAATTTCACATGTGTAATTACATTCTTCTTCCCTCAAATTTCGGTTGAACGTGTAAAAAACAAAGGGAGCTTTCCTCGGTATTATATTAAAGGAAAATACGTAAACACACTGCATAAAGTATGAGGAATCATTACCTTTATGGAGCAACAACAATGGGCAAAAAAAAAAAGATTACAATAGGATTTGTAATGATCAACGTGAAGGCATGTATGTTTCGGGCTATAAATCATGCTTACATAATATTTGGCCTCAAGAAATTCTCAATACTTAATTTCAGCTGTGGATTTACATTCTTCTTCACTCAAATTTCAGTTAAACGTGTGAAAAGAAAAAGGAGGTTCCTTCAGTATTATGTTAAGGGCAAATACGAAAACACACTGCATAAAGTATGAGAAATCATTGCCCTTCTGGAGCAACAACAACCGGAAAAAAACGATTAAAACAAGATTTGTAATGATCGACATGAAGGCACAAATTTCTTGGACTACAAATCATGCTTGCATAACATTTGGCCTTAAGAAGTTACCAATACTTAATTTCACCTGTGTAATTATGTTCTTCTTCCCTCAAATTTCGGTTGAACGTGTGAAAAGCAAAGGGAGGTTCCCTTAATATTATGTTAAGGGCAAATACGTAAACACATTGCATAAAGTATGATGAATCATTACCCTTCTAGAGCAATGATTAACATGAAAGCATGTATGTCTTGGATTATAAATCATTCTTGCACAATATTTGGCCTCAAGAAGTTATCAATACTTAATTTCACCTGTGTAATTACGTTCTTCTTCTCTCAAATTTCGGTTGAACGTGTGAAAAACAAAGGGAGGCTCCTTCAGTATTATGTTAAGGGAAAATACGTAAACACACAGCATAAAGTATAAGTAATCATTACCCTTATGGAGCAACAACAACTGGAAAAAAAAGATTAGAATAGGATTTGTAATGATCAACGTGAAGGCACTATGTCTTGGACTATAAATCATATTTGCACAACATTTGGCCTCAAGAAGTTATCAATACTTAATTTCACATGTGTAATTACGTTCTTCTTCCCTTAAATTTTGGTTGAACGTGTGAAAAGCAATAGGAGGTTCCCTCAGTATTATGTTAAGGGAAAATATGTAAACGCAACGTATAAAGTATGAGGAATCATCACCCTTATGAATGAACAACAACTGGTAAAAAAAGATTAGAAAAAGGATTTGTAATGATTAACATGAAGGCACGTATGTCTCAGACTATAACTCATGCTTACACAACATTTGGCCTTAAGAAGTTATCAATACCTAATTTCACCTGTAGATTCATATTCTTCTTCGCTCAAAGTTTGGTTGAACCTATGAAAAGCAAAAGGAGATTCCCTCAGTATTATGTTAAGAACAAATACATAAACACGCCACATAAAGTATGATGAATCATTACCCTTATAGAGGAACAAAAACTAGCAAAAAAATATTAGAATAAGATTTGTAATGATCAACGTGAAGGCACGTATGTGTCAGACTATAAATCATGCTTGCACAACATTTAGTCTCAAGAAGTTATCAATACTTAATTTCACATGTGTAATTATGTTCTTCTTCCCTCAAATTTCAGTTGAACGTGTGAAAAGGGAGGTTTCCTCATTATTATGTTAAGAGCAAATACGTAAGCATGCCGCATAAAGTATGAGGAATCATAACCCTTATGGAGCAACAACAACTAGCAAAACAAGATAAGATTTGTAATGATCAACCTGAAGTCACTTGCATAACATTTGGCCTGGATGCGGTGTATTGGTAACTTGTTGAGTCCAAATGTTGTGCATAAAAAGTCACTCATAGAAGAGAGAAAAATTCTCACATTAAACTAGCCACATAGCAAAAGGTTTCAACAAAGAATCACATATTTACTTTCAAAACAGTCTATTTCTCTACCTAGTGTGCATATAAAACATTTGGAATTTCCATATGTTGGTAAAACTTGAACTTTGGAGTGGAAAATGGAACAAACTGAGCAAGCATTGATTCACTTTCACACGTATAAACCTTCAATAGAGGAAAACATACCATGTAAATATTAAAATGCCATCTTCCATAAATGACACACTTATGTCTCAAAGGATCAAATCATCAACAAAGGCATAAAATATGTATTGAATAGAAACAAAATAAAAATATTTGAGTTCATAATCATCTCTAGTTCATGGATCTTCTATCAATAGCTATCAACAGAGTTTGCTCTTAAAGTAATAGAGAGGGGGGAAACTTCAAATACTATTAAAAAAAAAGGGAACACATATAACCAATAACTAAACTGAAAGCTTGAAAGAATCACCTTTTGATTTTATAGAAGAAGCAGTCATCCTAAAAATCTTAGGAAGATTAGATACACCAACTTCTAACTAGCGATGATAGAATTCTTATAACACAAAAAAAAAATCCTTAAGAAATATGACAAAACATGGAAACCATGCCTGGCTATAGCTATGAGGAAGTAAAACACACTTAAGGTGAAAGATAGAAAATAAGATTTGACAGCTCTGTAAGTATGAGCCGTCAATGTATTCAATTTAATTAGACATAGTTAAGTGCATAGCTTTCCACATTTTTCCATACATATAAATTTTGTGGAGAACTATCATAAGATCAATAATCCAAAACATAAAATAAAACAGTCATACATATATGATAAGCATCATTATGATACTTAGAGTAAACAAAATTAAAATCTAATGAAAGATTAATAGAAAGAGTAAACAAAATTAAAATCTAATGAAAGATTAATAGAAAGACAACTCACTCTCATAATGGAGGCATAAGGGTGTTTTCCTCGGACATGATGGCATTCATCAATTATCAAAATTTTTATCATGTTTACTACACTCACCACTGCCATTTTTGCCCCTATTTCAACAACTTTAACACTATGATGGAAGAGAAGAGAGCAAGAGTGCGAGGGTTGTGGTGAGAGCTGAGGGAGATAGAAGAGGGCTCCTTAAAGATTCAAAATGATCTACAATGCATAGCAAAATATTGAGCAACTCTCAAAATGAACAAATGAAAAGTATAATTATAAGCAAGTATATACTAATCGAGCATAATAGAACAAAACAGAATAGAACAAATGAAAGACAATGATAAGACAGCTATAAACAGAGTTTTTCACGAGCTAGCCACCCCAGTAATTCATCAAGACAAACATAAGTTCATACTATGGGCATATTCAAGAAATTCTTATGGCAATTAAGACACAACAAAGAGCTCAAATCTGTAGGGATGAAGTGAATTAATAAACCAAACATAAAAATATATATTTGAATTAAAGTATTAAAGTTCAAAGCAATACATTTTCCCAAAGTATAGCTAATAACATTAAAGTTTAATATTTAGGCTACGAGCTACAAATTTGTAGCATCCACCTCGGTCCTTCCCCCACAACTGCACAAACATTATATCCCCAAAAGCAAATCGGTTAACCCCAAAGTCTAAACCAAAAATAAAAATAAAAAATCAAACAAAGAAAATACCCCAAGTACCCAATTTGTAAAAAAAGAGACATCACACTAACAAAACAAAAGTTGGTGCGATCAAAGGTAAAACTTGAAATGGATTATGTGCTAACTTTTTTCTTTTTCAAACATATGTGTTAACTTATGGGGAAATCAAACTCTAAAATTGTTGTTGGTGAATGTTTGACCAAACTGCCAATAGGCGAGGACGATGTTCCAAGAGGCGGAAGTGCACCGGTTACTGCTTGTGACCTTGAATGAAAGTGACTAACCAACCAGCACAATGTTTGACTACCAATTCTGACCCTAGTTTTGGCTCATGCTCACCCACCCTATCCTTGTTCCTTTCACGCTAGCCTTCACAATATCCCCTGCACCTGCCAAGTTGAAGATCAACACCAAGTTCAAGTATTGGAATCCATTGATTATGAACTTTATCCCTTCCCTTTTTCGGCACGACACCCTATATAATTTAAATCAAAAGCACCACCCTTTTTAATCTTATGTGGGTCTCGTTATAACAATGATTAAAAAAATTCTTTGAAAAATACATATAATAATGATTTAACTCTTAAAAAGGTTTTGAAAAAGAAATCCATACTTCTTTGCCTTTGAATCCTCATATGTAAAGAATAGAAAACACACTTTCTAAATGCAATTTGGTAGCATTTTATGTTACTAACAAGTGACCATTAAATAAATTAAACATCAAACATCATAACCAAATTAATATTAAAAAGAAAAAAGTGGTAAGGAAATAGGGTGGCATAACAATGGTAGGAAAAAGGAACAATACCGATACAGTACCATGCATGGTGAGGTCAAAGTGAGGACGAGGAGGGTTACACCTGCTGCTATTAGCCATCAATAGATTTTGCCCCTAAGGTGATAAAGATGGGAAAAAGTTCAAATACTATATAAAAAAGAAGGAACACATATAACCAATAACTAATCTGAAAGCTTGAAAGAATCACCTTTTGAGTTTATAGAAGCAGTCATCCTAAAAATCCTAGGAAGATTAGATACACCAGCTTTTAACTAACGATGATAGAATTCCTATAACGCAAAAAAAATCCTTAAGCAATATAACAAAACATATAAACCATACATGGCTATAGCTATGAGGAAGTAAAACACACTTAGGGTAAAAGATTGAAAACAACATTTGACAGCTTTGTAAGTATGAGCCGTCAATGTATACAATTTAATTAAACATAGTTAAGTGTATAGCTTTCCACGTTTTGCCATACATATAAATTTTGTGGAGAACTATCGGTGAAATCAAATACAAGAGCTAAGGGATAATTCAAAATACAAAAAAAAATACTCAAACCAAAAATACAAAAAGTAAACCCTATGGTTCAAGTAATTTTCTCTGTAAAAATAAATACAAGTCATGCCACATCATCATCTATATACACAAGTCAAGCCTTTTGAATCAAAGACAAATTTATAAAACACTCTAGGTGTAGTCTTTGGTTGCAGAGGGGCTATGACTCTCGGCTGTGTTTGAGACTCAAGAACAAGCTGTTTAGAGTCGACTAGCTGCACTAGTTTGACAAATTCACCATTTCTCTATTGCAACACAACCAAATAAATTGCCAAGGAAAATAATGAAAGGAACAAAAAAAAATAATGAAAATCAACAAAAACCCAATTCCATGGTCCATCTAAAATTGGAACAAAGAAATAGAAAATATAATGACTAAGAACATAATAGAAAATAGAATGAATAAGAACATACTTAAACTGTAAGAGAATAAATGAAAGAAAGTACCTAGAGAGGACAAATAAATACAAGAAAGAAGTAAAAACTATCAAGCCATGGACATAATGATAAACAAATACAAGAAAGTTGTAAAAACTATAAAGCCATGGACATAATGATAAATAAGGCCCTGACTAAATAAAAAGCAGACTAACCATTGCAAAATGAGAGGGAAAGGGAGATTTCTTACCTGAGTTGTCAAGACAAACATAAGTTCATACTAGGGAATTCTTATGGCAATATCATATATGACAATAAAGACAACACAGAGTTTAAGCTTGTAGAATATAAGAAATGGAAAAATCAACACTGTACTCAGAATAGAAAAATTCTTTTGGCAATAGCATATATGGCAATAAAGACACAACAAAGAGTTCAAGCTAGAAGAATACAAAGAATGGAAAAATCAGAGATAGCAATGTTGGCAGCAGAAAAATCAAAGAAAATTTTACTTACTAGTTTTAAAAATTAGCTTTATTACTCAGATGAAGTGAGAGATTAAGCAAGAATGATTGTTTTCGACAATGGTTTTTGGCGACCGTTTTCAGCAATGTCTCTCGGCGATAAGATTCATTCGAAAGGGAGATTTTATTAGGATTGAGGAAACTTGGGGAGGGTCAACGTCCATGAGAGGGAAAGGTTTCTTACCTGAATGGCAGCAGGCGAAGCAATAGAGGAAGTAGGCGACAGGTATTAGGACTGAGGAAACTTGGGGGATGAGAAATGTTCTTTGCTTTGCAAATCAATCAACTCGCATTTAATGCCTACAATACTGATGGCTTAAGGGACAAGTATTTCAAATGTGTTTCGGTGTAGTTTATGTAGTGTGTGCTTGTATATACTATTATTTTTTTGAATAAATATATATTATTGTTTAATTAGGAGTATTTTTTTATATTTATATATATAATTAATAAAAATAATTTATGATAAGATTTAAACTTATGCTATAAAGATGATCAAGCTGATAGCTAGTATGTTGGGTATATGACTTGTATATGGCATGGCTTTACTAGCAACAGTGGAATTCATAGCTCAATTAAAGAGTTAACAATGTTATCTTATTGGCATTGCGTGGACTAATAAATATGGAACATGACCATGGGTTGCTCATTATTGAACAAGCAATTTACCACAGTCATTTGTTGACAGTGATCATATTAATCATTAAGAAGACACAATGGTGACAATGAGATAAAATAGGATTGTATTGAGTGAACAGATTTAACTCGAAGGAATCAAAGATATCATATGAGGGTAACACACACATAACGAGGTCATTGGACAACACAGTTGGATGAATTACTTTCATGAAGAGTATACAATAAGGAGTTTTCAATCATGGTACTTTTTGTCGACTGACTCCATTATTAAGTAATTACGAATTATTGAAACTATGCTTCTGGGCATAATTGCATTTACTAGAGCCTAATTGTATATGTCCGATTTGTCCCTCGGCTAACTCAAAAAAAGCTCGATCAGACTGTATCTGAATTAGAAAAAAATTCTACGACATTGAAAATAATTTATTGAGTTAATTTATTCGATGTGGAATTAAATTTGGCGGTTGTAAGAATTGTTCAACTAGAGAATTTGATTAAAGAATTTTCTTGAAAAATTAATTTAGAAAATCTAAGTGATTTTGGGGGAAATCAATTTTAATCAAGTAAAATTAAATTAATCAAATCAATTAAAATTAATATGATACTTTTGGAAATTAATTTTCAAGTTAGACAATTGGCCCAATAGGTAATTGAACTTGAAAATTGGATCTAAGATCGTAAATTGGACTCGAGAACGTAAATTGGGTCCAGGAGCCCAAAACCGAGACCAAGACCCAAATATTGGTTCAACTAAGTGTGGTATGTAAGACCGAGCCAACGGTCCAACTGGTGGCTGGATCGGACTGGTCGAGCCTTCATTGGCCCAAACCAAACCGATAGAAATCGAACCAACATGGGGTGCTGGCAGATACGATGGTCGCATTTCAGTGGTCGAAAAATGGTCTAAGGCGGTGGGTCTTCATGTGGTTGAGCTGTGAAAGAATTACACTCCTACTAGGACTGTACCAGAGAATTTGATTTTAGATATAAGTATTCCAAAAATAATATTATTTTAATAGATATAATATTAAATTTAATTTAATACTTATCAGTATTATATTAATTTAATATTAAAGTGATTATCTTAATATTAAATTTAATTTAATATTTATCTTGTAGATAAATATTTTTTTAATTTAATATTAAAGTGATTAAGTTTAACCATAGTTTAACTCTCTAAACTCTCCCTCTATAAAAAGAGTCTTGGGTCATTATATTTAGACACTTTAATTCAAGAGAAAGTTGTAAAGAGAAAATTCTCTGATGAAATTATTTCATAAAATTTCTAAAGATGTTTTTCTTATATACAACTTAGCCCAAAAGTTTAGAGAAATTGTAAATTTTTTTTATTCAAAGCGAGCCCACACTCGGTATACATGAGCTTGAGGATAGCGGAGAAGACTACTCGATCAAAGCATTCATCCTAGATCAATTGAAAAGGTGCAATTTTGATTAAGCATTTATTACTTTAGTTATCACAACCAAGTTCTTGTTTGGAAAAAATTTTAGAACTATAGTTTTTCTCTAAATTTATTTTTCGCTACGGTTTCCAAACTTGATTTTCCAACAGCCTCATGAAACCCTTTAACATTCTTCGCCTATTCCCCCAATCAAATACCAAGATTCAAAGAACACTATGAGTATTAGAGATCCTAAATGGAGACCATCTTTATTTCTCAAGATCTATAGGACGTGGTGGAGCAATGATATGAAGTCAAGTCTGAATCAGCTGTGAAAGAAGAACAAGAGAGGCAATTGAAGGAGAATATAAAGACAGATGTGACAACTTTTCGAATTATTCAACAAAAGGTGTGTAAATCCATCTACCCCAGGATTTTTTTTCATCAAGAGCACCCAAGAAGCATGGGATGTTCTGAAGAAGGAGTTCAAAGGGGTTGATAAAGTAATCTCCATTAAGTTGCAAAACTACTGGAAAATTTTTGACAATTTATCGATGAAGGAAAATGAATCTATTAAAGACTTTTCTTTGAGGGTGGTTGAGATTGGTGATACAATCCCTAATAAGAAAATAGTGGAAAGAATTCTCAGGTCTCTGTCGCAAAAGTTCGAGCATATTGTTATTGTGATCAATGAGACTAAGGAAAAATCGCAACTAACTCGATACAAGTTGTTTATCTCTCTAAAGGCACACGAAGACAAAGTCAATGGCTATACAAATCAGCCACTGGAGCAAGTGTGTCATGTAAATGCCAACCTAGGCAAGAAAAAATCTGATGCAAAACAGGAACAAAGAGGAAGTCCATAATACAATAGAAGAGCATTGAGCAAAGGACGAGGAGGCTAGTCGAGGACACGAAAGGAAGTCATCTTCGGGTGAGTAGAGGTCGAACTCACAGTGTCGTATCTGCAAAACGCTCAATTATGAATCAAGAGATTGCTGGCATCGTTGAACTTAGTGTAAAGTTCTCAATCATTCTAAGCGAGGCTGCTAGTTTAAAGAGAAGGGTGAAGCTGTAGAATCTAAGACAAATTTTGCAACAGAAATTAATGTCAAAAAGCTATTTTATTCATATTCAGATGCTGAGCGTAGTACCAAGGAGACATGGTTTCTAAACAACAGATGCAACCACCGTATAACTGGAGATCAAGAATCTTTCGTTGCATTACTGAGAAATACTCCACACATATGAAACTCAGTGACAGGAAGCACGTGAAGATCAAAGGGCAAGGAGTCGTTGGTGTCTCCACAGATGGAGGAAACAAAAAGCATATTCGCAATGTTTACTATTCTTCTAAAATTTCGCAAAACTTGTCGAGTGTTGAGCAAATGATGAAAAATGGTTATAAGTTGAATTTTTATAATGATCGTTGTGACATCATTGATAAGAATAGTAATATGAAAGTAGCTTCCATAAATATGAATGCAAATTGTTTGTTTCCATTCGATCTAGTGAAGCTGTATGCATCGGTTTCCATTTCTAAAGACGGCTTGGAGGGCTCGAAGTCCCTTAGAACTTGTCCATGTTGATATACGCGGTCCAACTCGAAGTCCTTCACTTGATAACAAGAAGTACTTTATTCTATTTGTTGATAATTTTACAAGGATGATTTAGGTCTATTTTCTTGACAATAAGTCTGATGCTTTCAACACCTTCCTACACTTCAAAGCTTTTGTTGAGAAGCAAAGTGGATGTTCGATCAAGACTCTCCGAACCAACCGAGGAGGAGAGTTTATATACAAGCCTTTCCTCAAGTACTGCAAGGAGAATAGGATTAAATGGCAACTCACCATGAGGTACACTCTTCAGCAAAACGAAGTTTCTGAGAGGAAGAATCAAACGATTAAAGAAATGGCTCATAGCATGCTTAAGGGGAAAGGTCTCCCGAACAAATTTTAGGCTAAAGCTGTGAATACGGCCTGTATATTATGAATCACTCTCCAACAAAGGTGATTTTGGATAGGACTCCGTTTGAGGCCTGGTATGATTGGAAGTCGGTTGTAAGTCAGTTCAAAGTTTTTGGGTGCATTGACTATGCACATGTTCTGCCGTAAAATCAAGATAAGTTTGATGAAAAAGGATAAAAGTTTATTTTTATCAGTTACAGTGTTGAGTCCAATGGGTATCGTCTTTATAACCCGAAAACTAGTTAGGTGGTTCTGTCAAGGGATGTAATTTTTGACAAATTGACTGCTTGGAATTGGGATAATAGCGAATCATAAGCTACAGTAGTAGCCAGCAAAGTCGGGATAATTCCACTAGCTGATGCCCCTTTACTAACTCCGAGAACATGAAACAGGATAGAATGTGAGAGTTCCAGAGTTGCTTCATCAAGTGACGAATTAGACTCAGATTCTCCTCAGAGTATCGCTCCTTATCTAACATATATGCTGCAAGGAATTTTGTTTTGTTTGCTTGAAAACCACAAAATTACGAGGAAGCTGCAGAGCAAAAGTGTTGTGAAAAACCATGAATGAAGAGATTTGAAGCATCGAGAAAAATCATACGTAAATTGATTTGTAGAAAGGAAAGGATGTGGTCAGACTAAAATGGATATCCAAGACGAAGTATAATGAAAATGGAAGCATTAAGAAGTACAAGGCCAGAGTGCTCGCAAAAAGCTATTCGTAACAGTCGAGGATCGACTTCAATGAGACATTCTCACCAATTGCTCGGATGGAGATAATAAGAATTTTTCTCGCATTGGCAACTCAGTTGGGGATGAAGGTGTACTCAACATCAAGTCAACCTTTTTGAATAGAGAGCTGGAAGAAGTATATGTATGCGAGCTTGAAGGATAAGTTGTAAAGGGGAAGGAAGAAAAAGTGTATCGGCTTTAAAAAGCTCTTTAAAGGTTAAAACAAGCCCCTCAAGCTTGGAACAGCAAGATTGACTTGTACTTTCAACACTTTGGTCTTCAACAAAGCCCTAGTGAGCCATCCCTCTATGTGAAGGTCAGAGGAAACGAGAACTTTCTAATAGTTTGCCTTTACAGTCATGATATGATCTATGTAGGAACCGATATGAAGATGGTTAAAGATTTTAAAAGGTCCATGATGAAAGAGTTTGGGATGACTGATCTCAACCTTATGAAGTATTTTCTAGGGATTCAAGACAAGCAATCTAGTGGCAAGATTTTTATTTCGTGGGAAAATCATCTGGATGACCTATTGAAGAAGTTTTAGATTTCAACTTGAAAGTCGGTGCCTATGCCGATGACACTTAATGAGAAGTTGCAACAAGAAAATGGCGAAGAGATGGCTAATGAGAAGCTTTACAGAAGCTTTGTGGGATCTCTGATTTATCTCACTAATACAAGGCTCGATATTGTTCAGCTCATAAGTGTAACGACCCAAAGTTTGAACGTTTGTTTGATAAGTTCTATCTATAAATAAGTCTTTGTATCTATTGCTAAGTGATATGCTTGTGTGTTTTAAATCGAGGGTTTGAGTTGTTATTTTTGGGATTTCTTTTATTTATTTTAGTTTAACTTGAATCCTTGACTTCTTTATTTAAGTTTAATTTTGGGTGATTCTGTGTCAAGAATGAGCCTACCGGTTCAATGGTTAAGCTTATGTATACCTTGTGGTTTTGAGTTTGAATCTTGGCATAGGCGATGAGGACATATTCTTTTTGCACTGTGTGGTAATTAGTTATTTTTAATTAATTACATATGTTTAAAGAAAAGGAAAGTTTTCCTCTTACGTTCTTCTTTTCATTTTCTTCTTTGTTACTGTTTTCTTTCTTCTTCTTTTTTCGTTCTTGTTCTTTTTCCTGTGACTTTTTTTTTTGCTTTGTTGTGGTGTGAATTATTGAACTATGTCCTTTTATGTTCGATTTCAGTCATTAAGGTACGATATTGTGGGTTAATTCATTTTTTTGTATTGGATTCGTTGTAGATTGGGGTTTTCCCTCAAACTCCACTGTTGTGTTTTAATTGCTTTTGTTTTGGTTGTTGTTCCAGTACATTAAGGGAAGATCAAGGGATACCTAACGTTCTTCATACTACCTAGGATTCGAGTGTGTGTTGTTGGTTCATAGGTAAGTATATTCTGTTCATTTTGGGAGTTGTGCATCGAAGTTTCAATGAAGGTTAATGGTGGTTTATTTAGCACTTAGTTCGATTGTTTCATTAAATTGGTTATTGATAGTTGTTTTTAGGTTCCAATGTCCCCTGTGTTGTCCCGACATCATAACTATACCAAGTGTGTAACCAAAACTCGAAAACTTGCTAATGATAGAGGCTAGAAAACATGTCATACGGCCTTGTGGTAGACCGTGTGAGCCACACTGCCATATGGCAGGCCGTGTAACTCACTATTTTGGCTTTAGGGTTACACGGGCCAGGGACATAAACGTGTGCCCAGACCGTGTAACTCACTTTTTTGGCTTCAGGGTCACACGGGCGTGTGTCCAGGCCATGTAACTCACTGTTTTGGCTTTAGGGCCACACGGGCTAGGGACACGGACGTGTGTCCAGACTGTGTAACTTACTATTTTGGCTTAAGGGTCACACAAGACAAGGACACGAGCATTTTTCCAAGCCTTGTAACTCATTGTTGTGGAGTTTGAGACACATGGACGTGTGTCCACGTCGTGTGAGACGTATTTGGGTCTTGAGTCATACGAGCTTGTATAGGGTCGTGTGCTAAACCGTGTATGTAACAGCCCGTTTTTAGTGAAATTGGGACAATGGTTCTAGGACAACAAATTTAACGTAGAAATATAAATTTTATTATTATTTTAATGTTTACAACATGTTAGTATTACCGTATAAAAATCTCATTAAGAAATTTGGTTATCTGCATGCTTAATTTGATAAAAAGGACTAAATTGTAAAAGGTGCAAAATTTGAGTTCTATAAGCTAAAGGGATTTAATAGCTATGAAATCAAATGGTTAGAGGGTTTATGTTAAAAATAAACCATTGTTTTATTAAGTGGACTCTTATGGACATCTTTTTAATGATTTTTAAAGTAAATGGTAAATGTTACTTCAGTAATTTCATAAATAAATTAAGACAAAAATAAGAAAATATGGTATCATCTTCTCCAATGCATCATCCATCGAAATTTTAAGAGGAAAAAGCCATTAGAGAAGCTTGCATATTAGGCCAATCTTCCAAAGCTTGCATGGTATGATTTTTCATCCTGTTTTTAATGATTTCTATGTTTTCGGAGTCGTTGTAACTTAATCTAGCTAACCCAGGGACTAATTTGCAAAAATGTTAAAATATTAAAGTTTCCCATGAGTGAATTCATGTTGTTTGTGAAGTTTGATGGTAGAAAATAATCATTGTTGTTAGATAAACAACTTTTGTTAAGTGATTTTTGATGAATTTGTCAATTAGGGATTAAACTGAAAAAAGGTGAAATATTCATGGTGTAATTTGTGAAATAATGAAATGTGTGAGCTACTATGAGCTTGTATGAAATTCAGCTAGGCTTGGGTAGGGGTGAAATTGCATGAATTCCATTTTACGAGCCTAAGGACTAATTTGTAAATAAATTAAAACATTAGGGGCAAAAGTGTAATTTTGAAAAATATGAATTTGGATTGAATTGAATAGAATAGTTATTAAACTGATTAAATTTATTCATTTAGATCAAGATAGACCATGTCTGGCTGTAGATCGAGGCAAAGAAAAAGCTTCGGATTAATCAACTACATTTCTACTTTTATCGTCGAGGTAAGTTCGTACGTTTAAATAGCATTTTAAATTATGTTTTAAATGCTATTATTTTATATAATATCGAATTGTGTCTCGGTGGAAAATTCCAATGGCGTATCGACGATCATCGACTAATGAAAAGGGATAGCCTCGACTATCGAATTATGAAAAGGGATGGTGACGACCATCAACAATGAAAAGGGAAGGTGACAACCATCGAACAATGAAAAGGGATAGCTTCGACTATCAAATAATGAAAAGGGATAACTTCAGCTATAAAATTATGATAAGGGATGGTGACAACTATCAACAATGAAAAGGGATGGTGACGACCATCAATTAATGAAAAGGGATAGCTTCAGCTATCGAGCTAGGAAAAGGGTAGAGACAACCATCATGATTTTACTCATGTGAGCTTCGGTAAGAACTATTGATGCAATTTACCTTATTACTATGGAAGGTAGGAAGTTTGTGTTATCTATGGCAATGAAAAGTATAAATTCACTTGATTTAAGTTTATGAATCATTTATTCTTATGTTGGATTGATACATATGTATTTTAAGATTATTCAATGTATTGATAAGCATAGTTTGTATACTACAAACTTACTAAGCATAACATGCTTACCTTGTGTTTATTTTTCTATGTTTTGTAGTTATCGGGAGCTCATTTGGGTTGGAAAGTCATCGGAGACCTATCACACTATCCATCTGCTATATCGATAGATTTTGATGTTTTTAAGTATTGATTATAACGGCATGTATAGGTATTTTGGTTGATGTTGTAGCCATTATGTTTTGGCTTGTGAATTTGGTATTTTGAATGATGAAATAGTGTTAAGTTGGCATGTATATATTTGGCCTTCTAATGGTTGTTGTTTTGGTGATTTGGTATATTGGTTATAAATGACATATATGGCTAATGATGCTAGGTGTTAAATAGCATATTAGGTACTTTTGGTGTGAATTTGATTGGTAAACAAAGTGGTAAGTTTTGGCATAAACTTAGTTATATGTTAGTTGAACTTTTGGCCAAACTATGTATATGGTTATATATGTTTAGTTATGGTTATTGGGGTGCCTTTTAGGCATATTGGTTGTATGTTTATGTACCTTATTTTGATAGCTTGATTATGCATGTTTTTAGTGAAATTTGAAAGCTTGTTTATATGTGGAAAATTCATTGTAGGTAGATGCATGAATGGTTGAGAAAAATGGCTTGGAAATGGCCTATTTTTCATCCGCACGGCCAGAGACATAGGCGTGTGTCTCAGCCGTGTGTGACACACGGTCGTGTGTCCCCTATAGCTTACAAAAGGGTTGCAAGTCAGGTAGTTACACAGCCTAGCACACGGCCTAACACATGGGCATGTGAGGCTATTTTGAAGGGTACACGGCCTGGCACATGGACATGTGGCTTGGCCGTATGCCCAAGTCAGTGAGTTACACGGGCACAGACACGGGCTAGGACATGGCCGTGTGCCCTTGCTTCGAATGTCCACACGGCCTGAGACACGGGCGTGTGTCTCAGCCGTGTGACCCCTACAGTTTGAAAATTTTCACCTTTTTCTGAAAAATTCTACATGTTTCTAATTTAGGCCCTATTTGTTTCTAATGTGCTTTTAGGGCCTTGAGGGATCAAATAAGGGACAATATGTATGGCTTTGATTGATTTTTCTATGATTGATTATGTGAATTGAATGTTTTAAAATTTTTATCGTTTTGAATTGAAATCTTCGGTAATGCTCCGTAACCCAATTTCGGCGACAGATACGAGTTAGGGGTGTTACAGTGTAACTCACTGTTTTAAGCCACATGGTCGTGTGACAGGCCGTATGAGCCACAAACATGATCCACTCGGGTGTGTGCCAGGCCATGTGGACCACACGAGCCAGCCATCCAAGCCGAGTGAATCCATATGGGCGTGTGGGTCAAATTCTAAAATTTTTCTTTATGGCCGTAAACGTCATTCAAATCGAACATAGGCCTACTGTAAGGTCTACATGATCTAATTTTGGCAAGAAAATTCATTATTTGATAATCTCTTACTAAATATTCTGTTATTTATATACATGTATTGACTTGATACCTGATAAGTAAGTGCGACAGCATTGCATAATTATGATCTGAATTGGTATTGTCGTATACGCATATCTGCTATCTGTTAAATCTGCATCTGCATTGGGTTAGGATTGTATAAAGGAGGAAATGTGAGCAGTTTAATGATTTGCCAATTTTAGTGGCTGAGCCACAAGCTTATATCTGATTTTGGCGATTTATCGCATTCTGATTTGGCAGCTAGTCTGCAGTCATTCTGAAATGTGTCATATTGACACTCAGTGGTGTGTAGGGATGGATGGGTACTTTATATCCTAAATGGTGTGTTGGGATGTTCGAAGATGGTGTGTAGCGAATGGGGGTAGGACTTTGCAATTGTATCTAAATCTGTATCTATATCTGATATGTTCTGTATCCGTTTCTGATTTTGATATTTGACAAAATGAGATCTGAAAGTAAGATCGAGACTTTTTTACTTAATTAATTCATAAGTTACACATTGCGTATGTAAACTCACTTCGACTGTTGTTTGGATTTCAAGAAATCCTCAAATTTGATCGGGTCGGCGTGTCGGGAGCTCGGTCATATCATTGAATTAACTTGTTATGTTATTTAGCTTTACGTTGTTACTATCTTGTTGGGTTTGTGGACTTTAAATAATGGGTTTTGTATTTTGTTTATAAATTTTTAAATGTCTTGGGTTGTTTGAACTCTATTTATTAAAGGTTGGACTTTTTTGGAAAGAGTTGATGTAGCTCTTCAAACTTGGTCATATCGTCAAAGCCAGGTTTAAGGTGTTACAGTAATTGTTCTTTCAAGGTTCATGAGCAAGTCGAGCAAAGATTCATTATGCTGCTACAAAAAGAGTACTCAGTACTTGTAAGGAACGAAGAAGCAGGGGCTGAGATATGTGAAAGAATCGAGCAACAATCTGGTCAGTTTTACATATAGCAATTGGATAGGTTCCATCGAAGATAAGAGTACTTTGAGATATCTTTTCTACTTGGGATTGAAGTTGATTTCCTAGAGCTCAAGGAAGCAAAATATAGTGGCTTTATCATCTGCAAAAGCTAAATATGCTACAGCAACAAGTGCAACAAATTCTGGCTGATCTGCAGTAGAAAAAAGAAGTTTCAACTACCATATTCTATGATAATATTCGGCAATCACGATGACGAAGAATCCGATTTTTCATGCCCGAAGTAAGTACATTAAGCTCCAACATCATTTCATTTGAGATTTGGTGAACAAGGGAGAAATTTTCTTGGAGTTCATCGGGACAACGAGCAGCCTGCAGATGTTCTCACGAAGTCCATGTCATTTGAAAAGCTCGAAAAGTTTAAAGACTCAATTAAAATTACAAATTAATGGGACATGTTACAAGTTAATTTGCAATTTTCATTTATGAAATTTCTAGAGAACTTGAGTAATTAGGTTCAAGGTCCCCATGTGTCTTGGAATTGTGTCAGTCTTTATTAGTCTTTGGGATTATACTTAGGAGTTAAGTATGAGTCTAGAAGTATCTTATGAATAATATAAATGTGTTGGAGTCTGCAGTAGTTGTAAGCCAAGGTAAAAAGAAATTGCCCCCTTAATATCAGATTAGTTCCTTAGTTAACTATAATCCTCTATCTGCTATCCTCTATTATCTCCAACATTCTGAGGGTAGTAGAACCCAAAAAGAATAAATTATATACAAAAATAACCGATTATAATTTGAATAATATATTTTCCATGTAAACAATTATGTTATAAAATTATTCCTCAATTATGCTTACATTTATTAATATATGAATTTACTCCTCAACTATGTGATTAATAATCCTTTAACTTTTTTTTGGTAAATAAAGATAGATAAGTTCAAAGAACTAATTACAATTAGCCTGATGAAGGCCAATAACTTCTAATGCTCGATGGGCATCATCTTCAAACACAGATCGAGCATGAGCAAGTAGATCTTCAAACATCGACAATCTATTAAGATCGCTAAAAGTAGCTTTGGCCATACAATCTGACAGTCTATTATGGTCTCGCAGGAGATGCCAAAACTTGAGCTGCCAATCTTGCTTACATAAATCATGTATCAATCGCAGCTCCGAAAGGTTGCTATCAGCCATATAACCACTTCCAATTAAACCAATCAAAAAGCATTGTCACTTTCAGTCACCACCTTGTGAAAACCTTTTTTTCTAAGCTAGAGAGAGTCCTTCATATATCGCTTGTGCTTCTATTTGGAAAATTTCATATACACCAACTCTCATGGCAAAACCAAATAGCCAACCTGCTCTTGAATCATGAAACACACCACCAATAGTAGTAGTATGTTGTTGTGATGAGAGTGTGTCGTTCGTATTAAGCTTTGCCCATCCATCTTCAGGCGGATACCATTTATTACGAGGGAAGGTGTTGTACATAAGTCGGTCCCTGCATTTATAATTATTGAAGCTTCGTGTCCAAGCCTTTGAATTCTTTATTTTTTTAAGGTGAAACAAAACAAGTCTTTAATTATTGAATGATATATTTTAGTATACCAATGCAAGAAAAGTTTTACTAATATATAATTTATTAGTGAAATAAGAGTACATAAGAAAAATTAATATTTTTACGTAGTTTTATTGATGCATACAATTATGCTTTTACTAATATATCATCTATGAATATGTTAGAGTTTTAATTGATATTATAGTACTTTAATATATTTATAAGAACTAGTATATATTGAAGTAGATATTTTTAAATATCAATTTTATTAAAAAAAAGTAAAAATATATATTCACTTTAAATCCATATTATTATTAATATATATTAGGTAAGTAATTGATATATATCATTGTTCATCACTTGATTTTAATTTCACCTAAAGTATTTAATTTAAAATAAATGCTATTATATAATCAATAAATATTATTATGTGCTCAATAAAGTTAACAGTCATATATGATTTTATTAATATAGATTACAACCTACGAAAAAGAAAATTAGTTTACTACTATGTTTTCATTTCTAATGATTATTATTATATCACTTATTATGTCCCTGATTATATTCTTAATTTTTTTCTATGTTTGTATTTGTTTTGGGGAATGCAACATATTTTTTTATGCTTACATCTGGTAGAGTACATTTCTAAACATCCCAATATATTCTTTATTTAAAGAGGCCACTATCAAAAAATGGTTGAAATATAAAAGATTATTATCAAATATATACTTTACTCGTGCTTGTACAATGATAAATCAAAGATTAAGAATAAAAACTATGATCCATTTTGAGATGGAATCTTTTAACATCCATAATAACATAGAAATAAAACAAGTTAATTATAATTTATCACAAAATAATAATAATAATAATAATAATAATAATAATAATAATAATAATCTCAATATGAAATATTAAACAAAAACTTCCTGTAAATCTCTGTCACAATTTCGATTTTTTTCCCAACAATTTGACTTTTTTTCTTCTATGCAACAGGAAAACTGTTTGAATTTATAGATATCTTGGCATACACAAGGTTCAAATATACAATTGAATATTGATTTTCTTTGCTCACAAGGTTTAAAAGCTTAGGGTAGTTTTGTAGTTATGGGTCTTTGAAAAAGTAAAGAGGGGTGTTAGTTCAATCCCTAAAAATCAAAGAAAATTTTATTTTCTTGGAATAGTAAAGGTGAGTTTAGGAAAGAAATTGAATATGTTAATTTTTTATTTTTTTTTGCTTCATTCAAATGACACTGTAGTTAAAGACGGACAAAGCACCAACCAAAAATTCAAAATTACAGCAAACAATCTTAGAATATAGTCCATCTAAAAAAAACCTGCTAGTACAACAAAACAAATATTCACCACCAAGCTTTAAACATTTGTACCCGATTAACACCTGCCATCGCTAAGGAGAAAGCCATATTGTTACCATTCTTATCCGCCAAAGAAAAAACGACAGTTCCAGCCTTTAACATATCATTTTCAATATCTGCAAAAATTGCTTGAAGCGTCCAAGGTCTCATAACCTTGTTAACACACCACGAAAACGCCACCAATGAACCTATTTCAATAAATAAAGAATCATTAATATTCCAATTCATAGCTAAAAAAAATTCTAGAGCAACCTTCACCGCACCAATCTCAGCCACCTCGGCATCATTTGCTGCTACTGCGCTAAAAAAATAGCGCTCTTGCGACACCCTCCATATCTCTCAACACACCTCCGCACCCTGCCTATCTTCTTTTGCAATCCCACACACATTGAACTTTAACCAACCATGTGGAGGGGGCCTCCAAAAAGAAGCAGCAGGTTTGGAGTTAAAGGAATCAACCCGACACCTGTGTGGAGAAATCCACCAAAAATTCTCCTGCAGCATAATTTCATCATGAACTGATCTAATCCATAACAATTCCCTCATCTTAGATTGAAAAATCAAATTTTCCATATACATTCTCCTTCTATCAAAAACCAACCCGTTTCTTGCTAACCAAACTGTCCAACAAGCTGCCGAAATTAATATCAACCATAAACTTTTCCTTATTTCGGCCATTTTCACATTGTTGCATAAAGCAAAGAAGTCCTCAAAACCTTCAACTTGCTTCCAAGCCACCTCCCACCAATTGAAAATATTAATCCAAAAGCCTTCAATAAATTTGCATTTAAAGAACAAGTGTGATGCACTCTCCGGCTCTCCTTCGCACCATGGACAACTTATCGATAAATTTTGAATATTCACCCCTCTTTTAACCAGGAATTCCTTAGAAGGGATTCTGTCGATCGCAAACAACCAAAGAAAACTACGCACTCTAGGAGGTACCTTAAGTTTCCATAATTTACCGCAAGCAAAATTAATACCCACCCCACCATCCAATATCAATAATTCAGAGCATTTTTTAACCGAAAACTCCCCAAATCTATCATTATCCCAGCATAACCTATCCTCTATGTCCAAATTTAACACCGGGCCACTCACTCTTTCTACCAATTCTTTGCACATCACCTCCTCCCTACCCAACAACGATCTAGAAAAAAATTCATTCCAACTACCTCTACCACACCATGAAAATCTTAAAACATCAGCTACCGTACTTTCCTTTATTTTTAGCAAGATGGAAAAGCCTTGGATACACCTGTTTTAATGGCTGATAACCACACCAAATGTCCCACCAAAACAAAGCCATCCTACCATTCCCAATCCTTCAAAAGAAAGATTCCATCCCCACCCATTTAGTCACTTCAGCATCTTTAGAGTTTTCAACAATACCTCTCTAAGCAGCTGACATGTCTTTTTGATTAGTCGTCTTAAACCGCCACCTTTGAACATTCGACCCTATTTTGCTAAAATAACCTTTCGCCATAATGCTTCTTTTTCAATCGCAAATCTCCAACTCCATTTAGCCAATAAAGCTTTGTTTTTAATTCCTAAATTTACCACTCCCGCTCCGCCCTTAACCTTAGCCTTACAAACAATATTCCATCTAATCTTCGCCATCTTCTTCTTCCCATCCAAATTCCCCCAACAAAAATTCCTTCTAATCTTACCGATCTTTTTTATAACTGTCATCAGAGCTTGGAACAAAGACATAAAGTAAATCAGCAAAGAAGACAACACAACATTTATAAGAACGAATTTTCCAGCCCAAGATAGCGTACGACATTTCCAACCTGATAATTTCTTCCTGACTCTGTCAACAACCGGTTCCCATGTGGCTATTCTCTTCAGGTTCGCTCCCAATGGAATCCCCAAATAATTGTAAGGCAAAGAGCCAATTTTACATTTACAAATCGCAGCCATCCTAAATAATTTTCTTCTTTCACATCGAATCCCACTAAGCAAGATTTTTTAAAATTAATACTAAGACCCGAAAAGATTTCAAAACACCTTAGAATATACTTCACATTGTTCACCTCCTTTTCATCAGCTTTCAAGAAAAGAATTGTGTCATCCGCGAATTGAAGATGAGAAAAAATCAGACCAGGAATAACATTATTAAATCCTTCGATTAATCCCAACTCTGTAACATCCCGAAATTGGGCCTAGTAGGATTGGGCCATGGGCTTTAGGAAAAATTTGTGTGTCAGCTAATTATTTGTGTTGGCTCGGGTATGAATTTTTGTGTGTTAGCATAGTCTTGTGAAGGCTTGTTTTTATTTAGGAAGCTAGAATAAAATTTAGTATGGCTTATTTAATGAAGTATATTAAGTGAGCTTGACACTTAAGTTAATTTAAGTGTTCATTTAAAGCATAAGAGGAGTAAGTGGCAAGTTGGTTAAGGAGCTTGAAAGGTGGCTTGAGGTTAGAGGTTCGAGTAGCATGTTTAGCATTTTGAAGGTTTATTTTTGAATCTTTGCATTAATGGACGGTCAAACCTTATCATGAATGGATAAGACTTTTTCTTTTATTTTATTTTTTGGTTAGTAGACAAAATGGAAAAGGCAAGTTAGTAGTTATGGTAAAGAATCAAATTGATAAGGAAGGTTTAGGGGACAAAAGGCTTGATAAATGGGTGTTATTTTGGAAGCTTTTCCATAGTCATTTGACCATGAATCTAGACTGCATAAGGGGCTAAGGGGGGTGGTTTAATTGTATTGGAAATTATGGAGTTGATAGGGAAGAATTAAGGAGGAAAAAGGGGAATGGTATAGGCTAATGAGTTGGCCGAATTTTGGTATGACATTAGGGAGGTTTTGGTTGACCAAAAAGTTGTCATTTTTTGCATTTTTCTCCTTGTCCAATATTTTTTTCTCTTAGCCGAAATTGCCTTTTGGCATTTGGTAAAAAGTCTGTTTTGTTTGGCCTTTACATTTTGACCAAATTGATACCTTTATTTTCTTCTTTTCCTCTCAAGTTTACTTTCTTTTGGAACCAAAATATTGTCATCTTTGAAGACATTTACCATTCTTTCTTTCCTCTCTAAGTGCCGAATCCATCTTTCACCAAAAGCATTCTCTCTCATTTTCTTTTTCTTTTTCATTCTATTTCTCTCTTCTCTTTTCCTCTCATAACCGAAATTATCCTATACCTTTTTCATCATTTTTCGTTCTTTTCTTTCTTTTGTTAAAGCCGAAATCATCATTCTTTTTCTTTTAAGTTGTTAAGGCCGAATTTCTTGATAGTTCAAGTAGGAGGGTTAATCGATCATTGTGTTTCGGGTAAGGTCTTTTCTATCAATCGTTCCTTCTTTATTTTTCTTTAAATTAATCGATTTTAGGAATCTAATTCTCTTATTTCTCCGTGGCTAAACCTTTGAAGGAAGATTTTCGGGGTTTTCTTGTAGTCAACGTTAGGGAGAAATCATTCGAGTTTGAAGAATCCAAGGTAAGGGACAATGATATTCGGCCAAAGGCCATATCTTTTTAGTGAAAACCGACTTCTCACATAGTGATATGTAGGTTCTGTCGACGTGTAGGCAAGAGTCAAAAATCCTAAAGTTTCTATCGCTCTTGGTGTTTGCAAGGTGTGTAACTTATACTAAACTTCTAATAGATTAATAGCTTTATTGATAAAAATGTGTTTATAAATGACTATGGTTTCGGGTACCATTCAATGGTACGATGAATTGAGGTACGTTTTTCCTTCGTAGTATGTATGTTTTTAATATGAAACATATCCAATAATTGATTACGATTTTGGGTTTATGATTCAAAGGCATGATATTTGCATCGTAATAATGCTATATGCATAATATGATATGTGTCCGAATCTGATATGATTATGTGGTATTTGGCATGATAATGAAATAAAATGTTATTGCATGGGCATATGGGAATATTGAAAGGGGAAGTGTTCCGGTGGTTTTACCACATTATCCGGTGACTTCAGTCACAATATTATGAATCCGGTGACTCTGTCACGATTATCTGGTGGCTATGCCACGATTATAAGGGCGATGTGCATGTTGACTGCAACAACTGCCTTCGATGGTGTGTAGCGGATGGAGGGTCGATTTAGTAATCCCCACGGTGTGATTGGTAGGTACGGGTGGTGTGTAGCGGATGGATATTTAGGTTGGGCTCGGGATTGCATTTCATTTTATATGTGCATGTGTTTATATGATTTACTATAATATGAGCTTATGGCTAAATGTGTTTTAAATGGGCTTTCTTGTATGATCTATTAGACTTTTAGTGTATTGTTACACATTGAGTCTATGGACTCACCCTTTTATGGGATATCGTTTCAGGTGATACACAATGATTTGGACCGGGTTCAACGTGGACTACGTGGTGGCCATTGCTCAATTTAATTGGGTTTTCCGTATTATTAAATTTATTACGTTTCCTATATATTTTGAGATTTAACTTTGGGATATGTTTTTGTAATAAGGCCGCCATTAGCTATGTTTGTTTTACATTTTTGATTTATATTCTGCTACGATCAACTTTAATTAATTAGTTAAATATTTTCCATAATCGTATTTTAAAATTTAAGTTACAAAAATGATTTTTAACGAGTACATATTTCAAATATATTCTCTTACTCTAATAAAATTACACGTTTTACCAAAACGACAAAAACGAGTTTTTATCGAGGAGCATACCAGATCCGGTCGGGCTTGTGGGCCGGGTTTGGGGTGTTTCAAACTCCACAGCTTTATCCAACGCCAAATGGAGTACATCTATAACTAAAATGAATAGGAATGGAGATAATGGATCTCCCTATCAAAGACCTCTACGAAATTTGAATTCATTGGATGACGAACCATTAATGATAACTGCTACTCGTGCTATAGATATGCATTCCATCATCCAGCCTCTCCATTTTTCCCCAAACCCCATTTTGAATAACACCAACTCTAGAAAATCCCACCGAATGCAATCATAAGCTTTAGAAAAATCTAATTTAAAAATCATATTACCCCCACATCCACATTTCTTCTTAACCGAATGGATTAATTCATTTTCTATTAAAACCCCACTGAAAATCTGTCTACCTCTAATAAAAGCACATTGTGTGTCACCAATCACCTCTCCGACTATCTCTCTTAACCTCCGTGACAACACCTTTGACACAATCTTGTACAATGAACTCACCAAACAAATTGGCCTAAAATCTGATATTTCAATTGGATTTTCTACCTTCGAAATAAGTGTAATAAATGATGAGTTTATACTCTTTTCAAGCTTTCCAGATGTGAAAAAATCAGACATCAAACCTAATAAATCATTCTTCACAATCTCCCAACATTTTCTAAAAAAACACAAATTAAAACTGTCTGGTCCAGGCTCTTTAGATCCATCGCAACTCTAAACTGCTTCTTTGATTTCTTCCATCAAAAACGGTTCCTCCAATTTCATTGACCTTTCCTTATTAAGCATTCTGAATTTCAAATCTAATCCCATTTTCCATCTTCTTGCAGAGCAATCAAAATAATTTTTGAAATAATTGAACAGCCCCTCTTTCAACTCCTTAGGATCCTTGAACCACCGACCCCCAATTTTTAAACTAAACACCATTTTTCTCTTAGCTTTGATTTTAACAGCTCTATGGGAAAAAAAAAAGCACTATTGGCATCCCTTTCTTTTAACCATGTTATCCTCAATTTTTGTTGCCAAATGGATTCTTTGAATTTTATTGCTTCCCGAAGCTCAATGTTCAACTATTTTACCTCCTCCATTTCCATCTCGGACAACTTTCTTTTTTCACTAACTTCATCAATCTCCTTTATCCTAACTTCGCTTTCGATAATTCTATTTTCTAGAATATTTCCATAATCAACATTCCATTTCTTAAGAGCTCCCTTCAGTTTTCACAATTTAACAGCCGTTTTCCCTCTTAAACAACCCATTCCCAACCATTCCCTTTCAATTAATCTCATACAATCTTCCTTTTTAAACCAAGCATTTACGAACTTGGAAGGCCTTGGCCTCCAGTCAGTAGATCCATTAACTAATAAGACTGGAATATGATCCGATAACAATCTGTTAAGACCCTGCTGTTGTAAATCCTTTAAATGAACCATTCAATCTTCCTTCTATCCAACCTGCTATGTTTGCAATCTGGACCAATCCAAGTGAATTTTTTCCCCACTAACGGCAGATCAACCAACTTACATCTATCTCACCAAACTCCTTTGAACCCTTCTCAATGCTCGAACAATTTATACGTTCACTTCTATTTCTCACCACAATAAAACCTCCACCAATAATCCATGCTCTACTGAATTGATTTCTCAATCTAGATCTCTTCCCATAGAATTTTTTGATCTGCAAGGTTGTTGGGGGCATAAACATTAATCATGTAATGCCCCGAATTTTGGGCCTAGATGAATTGGGCTTTGGGGTTTGGGTCTCATAAAAAAATTTTTAAGCAAGAAAATGACAAATGACATGTTGGCTTTAAGGGTTTAATAAACTTGGAGTGTCTAGGGGTGTTGGAGAAGTTCTGGTTCGAACTTTGAGAAGAAAGAATGTTTAATTAATTATTAAAGGAACCAAAGCGGTGAGTAGATGGGCTTTTAAATAAAAATAGGGAAAAATTGGCGTCAAAGAGCCTTGTGGTGGAGTGGCTAAATGACGCCACTTAGGGTATAGGAAGGTGGCGTTATGGGCTAGCAAGGAGATCCTAGGTTTAAATCCTAGCTTAGTATTTTTAGGAGTTTAATTTTGGCCTTCTAGAAGGTTGGAAGTGGTGTGATGATGGACTCTAAGGAGAGTGATCAGAAGAGAAAAGTTAGGAAAGGATTGAGAAGCTTATCGTGGAGAAAAATTAGGAGATGAGATATGTGGAAGAGGTTAAGCTGAATTGGGAATTTGGGGATAGGAAATTCGGCTACAGGCTATAAATAGGTGTTGATTTTGGGGTTCTAGGCTAATGCCAAATTCTTTCTTTTTATTTTGCCGAAAACTACTTTTCTCTCCAAATACCTGTAAGCCAAAATCCCTTATTCTTCCTCTTCTATTTTGCGCCGATTTCTTCCCTTCCTTCTCATCAAACTCTTTTCTTTCCTTTGCTTCTAGTCTATTTCTTTTGTGCCGAATATTCTTGGTCCCTAAAGTCCAATATTCCTTTGTTGAATCCCTTGTGTGCCACCCTTTTCTTCCACAATTTGATCAAAGCAATCCTTTTTTTTTTGTTCAGTTACTTAACCAAATATTCATTCTCTCCCTCTTTCAAATCTTTTATTCTCCTCGCGTTGGCTAAATCTTCTAGGACTAGCTATTGCATTCATTTGGTCGATTGATATGGAATTTACAATGAGCAAAGGTGGATCTAGTAAAGTGTTAGTAAAGATGCCGACTGAGTGTGAGCAAATGACCAGTACTCCCAAGTTTAAGCAACGTAAGGTGTCGGCGGTTCGGGACTTTTCGCCTGGATACGGAAGGGGGACTACAATGGACCTCGGATTAATTAGGCAAATCGCAATTGATCAAGGCAAGTATAGGTTGTCCTTCGGTGAGTGGTTGTAGTGGATTTATTTTAATTTATTAAGTAAGTGACTAATGGAGTGTAATGTTTGAATATAGGTTCCGACGATTATGAGTACTTAGTACTCCAGGTGGTAAGGTGTGTACTTCTACCCTATGATTCGATAGTTTAATATAAAGCTGAAGGGGTGTACATACACTACACACACAATAGATCGACAAATCCCGAAATGCCGAAATGCCGAAAAGCCGAAAGTTTGGCTACGGTAGTCTTGGGAGTGTGCGAACACTCGTATGAGGGTATTCGATACGATACCAGAGACCCCATGAGCGATCTCATGGACTTGGGTCACGTTTTGGCCAACTGGCCAGAATGGGCCAAATGGGCCTGACAAGCCCATGAGCCTAAATAAGCAAATGTTGATAACTCCGTAATATGTGATGAGCTAATTAATTTTATTGAATGATTTGGAATGGATTCGCGCCTAATGGGCCATATGAGTGTGATTGAGCCTAATGGGTCGTAAAAAAATGTGATTGGGTCTGATGGGCTATATGAGTGTGTGAAAGCCTGTAGACTTGCTAGGGTTTTATAATGGACTTTTAGGCCTAGTTCTAATAAATCCTTAAACAACATAAAACTTATTAATTTATCAAATTCGTTTGTGGACAAGTCATAAGGTTAGAGTGTGGCAATGGGCATATGCATGTCTAGGATTGGATCTAGGGAGAGCTTGGTATTTAAGCGGTCTTAATGACCCACATCCTCTTCTCTGGAATCCTACCTGGTGCATAGTGTCTGTTCACTTTAGCCAATGAGGACATGTTGACAGGCCAAAAGTTCGTAATTTAAAACCCATACTGTTAAGAATTACTGAAATACCCTTGATTTGTGAAATGACTAAAATACCCCTATATGTTGAATGAAAGCTTTATGGATGTTACTCGTATATTTGCTGCATTCATATGATATTCTGTTTAGGATGCATATGGGTGGGAAGTATGGTACTGAGGAAGAATTTGAGGATCGCATGGTTGCTTGACGACCGTAGATCCACCATTGGCTTTTTAAGCCCAATACATGATTAGCAACTTTGCTGCAACGTTAGGTAGTACCGCAACCGGGCTACCATTGCCGTGTAGTGGATGGGTGGGTCGATTTAGAAATCCCCACGGGTGTATAAGGTTGGAAAGGAAATATTGTGTAGCGGATGGACTATTGGGGAGGGTTAGCACAACATTGCATGTACGATATTATTGTGATATTAATGTGATATGGGCTTCAGCCCAAAGGCCACCGCTACTAAGTTGGGCTCAGGCCCAAAATGGTTGATGATTGCTTTATACTCGTTGAGGGTTGTACACACTGAGTTTTTCGAAACTCACCCCCTCCTTTCAAACTTTTCAGGTGACCCTCAGTAGGCGGTTCGATGAATGGTGGGACTTAGAGGTGGCCAGCTAGCAAGATATTATTATTTGGATTTTCTTTAAAATTCCTAGTATTTTGAAATTATTTTGGTTTGGATTGTAAAAAGGGCCTTGTATCTCCAATTTGACTTTACAGTTGGGTTTTATTATTGTTTCAACTGCCTAATTATTAAACTTAAATAAATTTCTAAAGTTTAACATGGTTTTCGAAATAACTACAACATATGGACGTTTTCTTAAAACATGGGCTTTCATCATAACTTAACAAGTTTTTCCTAAGTTATGGCTATTTTCAATTATTACATTTCCGCAACTCCATTGTTAAATACCAAGTTTTATAAATTTTTTGTTTTTAAAACTTCCACAACTAAAAAGGGGTTTGTACTCAACATTTTACTTTATGAAGGGTTTTCAATGAAAATAAGGTTTTCGCTAAAACACTTCAATGTGACACGCCGGACTCAGGCCTAACTTCTAAGCCTGGGTTTGTGATGTTACAAATCAAAACCACCTCCTTCCCTTCAAGCACCCACTTACTTGCGACTACAATGAACCTCCTCCCACACAAATCAACATCGACCTAGAAACAGCCCTTATCCCAAATCGTTAATAAACCCCCTGATCTTTCTATAGCAGCAGCAAATTTGAAATCAACACAATCATCACCCCATATCTTACTAACTAAATCTACTGACACAGATTCTAATTTAGTTTCTTGAAGAAAACAGACATCAGCCCTATTCTTCGTCACTAATCTATTTACAGCCTCAATTTTAGGTACCGAACCCAGCCCTCTAATGTTCCAGGTCTTGAATCGGTTAACATATGTTATGAAATAAAGAATAAAAAATAGTATAAGATATGAAAAATAGAACGTACTGTGTTCATTAATAAAAATATTTATAATGCTTTTCAAAATTTACATTTATAGATATAAGAAATAAAAATAAAAGAAAACCTTACTTTTAATGAATATTAAAGTTTTAAAATACATCAAACTTATTTTAATCTTGATGGACATCCACTTAATAATAAAATATTTACAACAATTACTATGTTAATTAAAAATTTTCATGGGAACAATTTTTTTGCCAGACTAATTTACTTTTGTAACTGAACCCTTAAGACTATTGATATTCTTTAATAAAATTTTGAGTTCAAATTTTACAGATAAAAAAATTTACTTTTTATTTAGAATCTAATTAATTTGATTCTAAACTTAACCTGGACTTATATGAAACAAAAATTGATGACATTGAACCAACTAGATAAATATTATAAAAGTTGATTGATTAATGTAACAAGGTCAACATAGTTGATATAATTCAAGTATTCAAGACCAGAAATGTAATTTGAATTTTTAAAGTTGTTTAATGATATATCAGCACCAACTACACTTACTAAAACATTTACTCTTTTTGCAGACATTTACTCCTGACTGTATATATTCAAGTCATATTGCTTATGTCTTTCATTTATTTTTGATTGAATTCAATAAATAAATTTCAAAATTCAAAGTTGAAATTTCAGAATTCTTAATTGTGAAATATAATATAAAATAAATTACTTGAGCAACCAGATATTATTGCTACACTTAACTGATTACTATAGTCTCAACTTACAATCTCCCCTCTCATTAAATAAATTTTATTACAAATAATTTCACTCTCAACATTCATATTAATTCTGTTTAAGCGCTCTCATATTATCAAACAATCTTTTACCAAATCACATTCATAATCGTAAATGAAATATCCATACAGTTGTAAGTAATATATCATCATCCATTATTTTTATTGGTAGAGGGATCTATTTATTATTATGAATGCTCTGGCCTCCAAATTATATCACTTTTCCCACAATGATAATTCAAATTTTTTTACCCCATTTAAACTATCATTCTGCCACGTCATTTTAAATTAGGGGTTTTAGCATAGTGACTAAACCCACTATTCTTCCTTGTGATTCGCCTAATGTACCTGCATTTTTATGGGTGATTTAGTACACCAATTGTAGATTTCTATAACTTATAAATAAAAAGAGTTTTTGGTTTTAATCATTTAAATTAATAAGGGTTTCAAATTAAATGGGGTTTTGGGTTTCAATCATTCCCAGCTAATCTTGTCGATTGTTAGGGCTTTATACTGATTAGATTTTTTACCGTTCTTGCATCATATTTCAAGATTGGAAGACACAAATGGTTATATTTATGAATTTTTTAAGTTTTATTTTTAAAAATTTTCAGATTTCATGGAAGAAAATGGGCAGCCGATTTTTAGAAGATTAAAAGATTTTAGGGGTGATTGAACAATTGTTTAGTTTTTTTTTTTTTCACTAGTGTTATACATCAGATATCTCTGACCTGTGACCCGGATAGGTCCCACCAGAAGATTGAGTGCGAAGCAGGCCAAGAAGAGAAAAACAAGGTGAGTCCGCGGACCTAGCTTGCAAGGCAAAGCTAAGGACCCAATTCGCAATTCAAGGCTACAGTCTCAGCTCGCATACACCCAAGAAGCTCGTAAAAAGGGCCGCGTGCTCCGTAAGCCACCTAAACAGGCATCTAGCAGGTACGAAGCCTACCCAAAATGTCAGTTCCATGAACAGAAAGGACCGCATGCTCCATAGACACGTGCCTAGCAAACCTAGAGTTCGCAGAGAATGTCAGTACATGAGGTAACAAGGTCAAGACAAAATAGTGGGACCCTATCATTTGCTATAATGGCACTTGTAACATGTATAAATACCCAAATATTCCTATCAATAAAACACGAGAGAAAATATTACTCAACAATTAATGTGGTGAGCGTAGACGAATTTCAGGATAATTTAAACACACAAGACGAGGCCCCAGGCACCCAGGCTAAGGAATGGTAGAACGAGGTAGACGAGTTGTGAAGAGATGTACGAGCGTTGCACCTTGAATCGCAAGACATGGATTGACTGATCTGCTTTAATAACCCACCCTCGAGCTCGCAGCAGTAAACTTGCCACGTGACTTCAAGGTCCCGAAAGACATGTTTGAAGGAAAAAGGGACCAGCTAGCTCATTTGATGCAGTACAATAACTACATCAACGTGCTGGGAGCATCAGATGTAGAAAAATGCAAAGCCTTTTCCACAACGCTTAAAGGGAGCGCCAAAGCTTGGTACTTGTCTCTTCCGCAAGGTTTGGTTCAAAACTTCTCGCAGTTCAGACAAATGTTCTTGGGCAGATTCAGGACCCACAGAACGATTATGAATACGCTCATGGGACTCATTTCTGTGAAATAAAAGGAGGGCAGTCTCTTAAAGATTACGTAAAGAGGTTCTACTCGGTGGCTCCAAACATGAAGAACTTGGAAGACTAGGGGGCCATAGACGCCTTTATCATGGGGGTACAGAATGACCATGTACAATACTCATTCACAAATAATAGGCGATAAAGTCTGGTTGACCTCTACGAGCAGGCTCACAAGTTTGCCAAAAGCGAAGGAGATCAAACGAGCATCGCATGCCACTTTCTAGAGGGAGGACAGACAGTTAAGAAATAAGGAGGGCCTCGCAGCAAGCAAGGCCCCTCTAACCAGTCACTGGGAGCAAGGAACGACATGCCACAAAGGAACTAGCCCCAGATAATACATTCAAAGCTCCCCAAAGACCTTAGTAAGACCACGCCAGAAGATACGTCCCTCAAGGAAGGTTCAAAGCGTGCACCTTTTTAAATGCCTCTTATACCTATATCCTCAACCAAGTCAAAAACCTTGGCATCTTACCCATGCCACCTCCGATGAGGAGCATTGGGAGAAGGATGAACACGAGGGATCGATGTGCTTACCACGATGACATGGGACATAAAACTGAAGATTGTTTTATATTGAAAGACACTATAAAAGGAGCAGTCCGAAATGACGAGCTCGTGAAATTTGTAAACTGAAGTGGCCCCCAACAGGGTAAGAGCTCGTGCAACGATCCCAAGGGTAAGCAAAAGGTTAGGGGCACCATACATGTGATTATAGGCATGGACGAAGATTGGGCAGACTCTAATGCGAAAAGGAGAGCGCACATGAAAAGTATGATGTCAGTCAATGCTCCTAAGAGGTCACAAAATCAGGAAAAATAAAGTGTTGATTTTGGCAGTGATGACGAGGAACTGGTTCGAAATGAGGAAGAAAATGACCCGATAGTGGTTTTAGAAATAATCATGAGTTTCGAGGTCAAAAGAATACTCGTGAACAGTGGGAGAGCAGTGGAGGTGTTATCTTAGGATATGTATCAAAAAATGGGATTAAAGGAGTAGGCACTGTCCAAGGTTAGTCCATTGTATGGTTTTACAAACCATCCTATTGAGGTAAAATGATCAATCACTTTGCCAGTCACCTTAGGGGATGGCAAGCACATAACCACAGAGTATGTCCAATTCCACGTGGTAGATCACCAAATGGCATACAACTCCATCTTCGAAAGACCAATAATGAGGATGGCAAAGATGGTGATCACAAAGTTCTATATGAAAATTAAGTTCCCAATAAAGACTGAAGTTGGATACTTGCGATCTGATCATCGAGCTGCAAAGCAGAGCCATATGTTGTCTGTCAAGCAGGCGAGAGAGCTTGAAGCTAAAGGACGAAATTCGCAGGGAGCTGAATTGGCGTACTAAGTTCTTAATTTAGACAGTTTGGACATGAGAGATGAACATAGAAGCAAAAAACCCGATGCTGCAGAATATACTGAGAATCTGTAGTTATTTTGTGATAACGAGGAAAAAACCATCAAAATTTCATCAGCTTTGGAAGAAGAATAAAATAATGTACGGATCCAATGTTTGAGGAAGAACTCAAATGTTTTTTCCTGGTCCGTAGCAAACATACCAGGTGTAGACCCCCAAATAATTGTGAACAAGTTGAATGTACTCCTAAAGGCGAAGCTGGTAAAACAGAAGCGAAGGAAGTTCACATCACAAGTAGTGGAAGCAGTAAGGTAGGAAGTAACTAAGTTGCTATCAACAGGATTCATCAGAGAGTTGGAATACTTGGATTGGGTTTCAAATGTAGTAATGATGAAGAAGGTGAACGAAAAATAGAGAATGTGTATTAACTTCACCAACCTCAACAAAGCATGCCTTAAAAATAGTTTTCGCCTATCTTCAATTGACTGATTGGTGGACGCCTCTACTGGCCACAAGTTCATAAGCTTAATGGATGATTTCTTGGGATACAATCAGATTTTGTTTGATTGGGGCAACAAAAAAATACAGCTTTCATCACTGAGGAATGACTTTTTTTGCTATCAGGTCATGCTATTTGGCCTCAAGAATACGAGAGCAACCTCCTAGAGACTCATAAATAGGATATTCAAGAACCAGATACATCGCAGGCTTGAAGTCTACATGGATGACATGTTAATAAAGAGCAATTCGATGAGGGAACATGTGTGAAGCTTATTAGAAACATTCGTAGTCCTAAGGGCTCACAGCATGAAATTTAACCCCGAAAAGTATGCCTTCGGAATGCAAGCTAGTAGGTTTTTGGGCTTCATGATCTCAGAAAGGGGGGTAGAGGTGAACCCATAAAAGATCCAAGCCATCATGAAAATGCCCCGTCCATGAACTATAAAGGACATACAGTGCCTCATAGGCAGAGTAGTGGCGCTCAACAAATTTATTTCCAAGATGGCAGACAAGTGTCTCCCCTTCTTCAAAGCTCTGAAAACCTCCTTCTCATGGACTGAAGAATGTTAGGTGGCCTTCGAGGATTTGAAACTGTACCTTACCTCCCCTCCACTTTTAAAATCACCCCAGGTAGAAGAAACCCTTTACCTATATTTGGCTACCTCAAAAGAAACAATCGCAATAGTGTTGGTTAAGTCAGAGGGCATCTACCAATTTTTGGTATACTACACTAGCAAGGTACTCTGAACTGGCAAACTGATGTACTCTGAAATAGAAAAATGTATCTATACTTTGATAATTGCATCTCACAAATTATGCCTGTACTTTCAAGCCCATCCAGTCATTGTGGTTACCAATCAGCCTATGAAGGAAGTACTGTCCAAGGCAGATACTTCAGGAAGAGTAACAAAATGGAGTATTGAACTTGTTGAATTCAGAATAGACTTCAGCTCTCGAACAACAATAAAAGGACAGATGCTAGTCAACTTCATAGTGGAGTGTTCCTTTGAAAGAACTGAGGACATATCAGGTAATGTGGGTTACAACTTGAAATGTTGAATAGTAATTATCCTATAAAAATTGTATGTTGTATGAACATTGATAGAAGTTAACAATTTGATTAATTATATTTTATGATGAGGCATAGCATGCTAACAATTCCATATGTTATATGATGAACCACCATGTGTTTTGTATTTTACACTAAAATTGCTTTTTCGCTTGTTGTACGATGTTTAGTAGTTAACCCGTCTCCAGAAAGAGTACATGCAATTGATAACTCAAAAAGTTGGCTAGTTTATGTCAATGGTTCCACAGCCAAAATAGGATCGGGAGCAAGTCCACTCATAATCGACCCTAGTGGCAATGAATGGCAGTACAAATTGTCATTGGGTTCTAAACATCCAACAACATCGTCAAATTTGAAGCCTTGGTATTAAGACTGCAATTAGCACGCCTATAATTGCAAATGACCTGATTGTACACACAGATTCGTAGTTGGTGGCAAAACAAATGAATGGCGAAAACAATTTGAAAGAAATGGTGCTAAAAAAATATCATACGATGGCAAAATAGCTACTTGCAAGGTTCAACAAAGCCCAAATTAAGCAACTCCCGAAAAGTGACAACACACATGCCAATGCTTTGTCCAAATTGGCATTCTCGGTTATCATCGATCAAAGAAGGAAAATCCTACTTGAGTAGAGAGAGACCTCGAGCTATGACACATTGAAGGTGCTATACATGGATCAGGAGGAAACCTGGACGACGCCTATAATTTGCATCCTCCAAGGCGAACCAGACAACCAAGAAAAAAAAAAGAGCTTGTAAAATTACAACACAAAGCAGTAAGGTATGTCATCATTACAAATTACGAATACTTGCAAAATTTCCAATACATGAATTGTATATTTGAATACTGCAAACTCATTACATAATGAATTGAGACGATGTGTTTTATCTCATATTTGGTAGATACACCCTTTTAGAGGGTGTACTATATAGAAAGGGGTTTTCACATCCACTGTTATGATGCTTATCACCACCTGAGGCTGAATATTTTATATGAGAAATCCACGAAGGAATTTGCGGTGATCACTTAAGGGGTAGACTGCTCATGCAAAAAATTCTTTAGACAAAGGTTACTAGCCTATAATCCAGAAAGACGCTCACCAGCTAGTTCACATGTGCGATTCCTACCAAAGAAACATCAAAATCTAGCAACATCCAGCGAAGCCTCTTCAAGTATGTTAGGCCCTTGGCCATTTATAACTTGGGGGTTTATATCCTTGGCCTGTTTCTCATAGCCACGGCATAGAAGAAGTTTATAGTAGTGGTTGTGGACTACTTCACCAAATTGGTCGAAGTTGAAGCTTTGGCAACTATCACAGGTAAACAGATGGAATCCTTCCTATGGAAATCGGTTATCTATAGATTTGGGATACCTCACGTGATTACTACAGACAACGACATACAGTTTCAAGAAAAGTTCAAAAATTTCTACTCTGACCTCCAAATAGCTCAAGCTCAAAGCTCAGTGAAAACACCACAAATTAATGGGCAAGTGGAAGCCATTAACAAGAAAAAAATTGGCGAGGGTAAGGGCGCTTGGTTGGGAAACTACCTAGAATTTTATAGGCCTTGTGAACTACACCCCATATCATAATAGGGGAAACAGCTTTTTCACTTGTCTATGGTGCAAAAGTCGTAATCCTTGTAGACATTGGTTTGAGATCGCACAGAACACAGCACTTTAACGAGGAAACTAATCAGGATGCCATTATGCTCAACCTTGACTTGATTTATGAACTCAAAGAGACAGGTGTAATTAGGAACACAGCACGTACCCAGTAAGTAGCTTGCAACTACAATTCCAAGGTAAAAAAAAAAAGCAATTCCAAGTCGGTGATCTTGTCTTAAGGAATACCGAAGCTAGTCTACCCACTTCGCAACAACAAAAGATGGCTCCAAATTGGGAAGGGCCATACAAAGTTATAGAAAAAATATGTTACGGAGCATATAAGCTAGCAAGAATAGAGGGCACGGTTGTACCGCAAACTTGGAATGGCCGACATCTCAAAAAGTATTATATGTAAATCCTTACCTTATGAATGAAATCTTTCACTGACAACATGTATGTCATATTAAGGCTCACAAGTGAAGAGCCGCAGCCTTCAACACAGTTAGTGAGAGTAAAGTTCCTAGCTATCATATTAAGGCTCGCAGGTGAAAAGCCATAGCCTCTACACAGTTAGTGAGAGCAAAGCTCCTAGCTGTCATACTAAGGCTTGTAGGCAAAGAGCCACAGTCTCCAACATAGTTAACGAAAATAAAGCTCCTAGCTATCATATTAAGGTTTGCAGGCGAAGAGCTACAACCTCCAACACAATTAGCGAGAGCAAAGCTCCTAGCTATCATACTAAGGCTTGCAGGTGAAAAACCGCAACCTCCAACAAAGTTTGTGAGAACAAAGCTCCCAACTGTCATATTAGAGCTCTCAAGATAAAAATCGTAGCTTCCAACCTAATTTTTGAGAGTTGAAAACTCTCAGCCATGTTATCTTTCAAAATTTTCTCAAGTACAAAACAGCTCGCGGATTCACATCTTTATTTGATTATCTTTCAAATCTTTCCTAAGTATAAAGCTTCTCATGGATTAATATTCCCAGCTTATAACCTCATTAAGTCTTAAACAGCTTGCAATTGATGATTTTTGAAGGTTTTTGCTTAAAGTTTTATAACTATGCGACAAATGCGATAAGCTAGCAAAAGACACGATGACAATAACTATTAAAAAGATGATTTCTTCTAACATAAATTTTCATTTCATAAAAAGAACAAGTGCAAGACAACTATGATACATTATTTCCATCCTCTCCATCAGTGCCTTGGCCTATGTTGCCATCACGTACAGGAGAAGCCATGTCATTATCTGCAGTAGGAGAGGTCACGACGTTATCCTCCGTTGGGTTCTCCTCCAAATAAAAGTCTGAAGAGTTCTTCCAAGTAGACACAAATGAGTCTTGTGCATCACCAGAAGGAAAAAGCATGTCGAAACCCAATTCATTCATGTCTACCTCGCCGATAGCGTCGAAATCCACTTCGTGAGCATCAAAGGTGCCACCAACAACTTGAGCATGCAGCAGTATGTTCATTTTTAGCTTCAAAATAGAATTCAATACATTCTCAGTGTTTTTTCTTTGAACTTTTCCAAGGCCTCAGACTACTTCTGCACACTAGCCTCCACTTGGTCCTAGCACTCCCTAATGATTTTCTCGAGAGTGGCTGTGTGCTCTTTAGTGACCCTTTTTACCTCAACTTGCACAGCCTCATTACTCTACCTTTTAGGAGCCACCTCATAGGCTAGCCCATCTATCTTAATCTCAGCGACAACTAGGCACTCTGTAAGATGCTCATTTTGTTTATTGATAACCTCATTTTCCTTATTCATCTTATGATACAGCTCGCGAACTCTTTCCAACTCTACCTGAGCCTCTACAAGTTCATTCTGACGGGCCTCTTCATATCTCAACCCAATCATATTAGCCTCAGAAAGCAATAATCTCATAAATGAGGACAGCCCAATGCTGGGGGTATTCGTGTGTTTCTTAACCTCGCAACCTCTAGCAGAAAAGCTTTCCATTCGAGGGTCACATCATCATGATTATAAAGGTACTCCTGCGCACTCAAATCTTCGTGCCATGAAAATGAACCCCCATGACTTCCAACCGAAGCTTCTCTAAAAACAGGCGCAAAATAAGAGACATGAGGGGCAGTGGAAGAGTATCCTCATCAATGGCAATCGGCAAGCTGACAAGGGGAACATATGGCAAGGTCGCCATTAGAGAACTTGGAGAATTCGAAGCTTCAACCATTGTAGCAATAGAACCAACAAGGTCTGCCCTTTCCCTACTATGCTGCTCCAATTGCTCACTATTCTCCTCATCTTCACTCACAGAACTGATGCGCATAGCCCCAGCAGTAGTCTTACGCCTCTTGTGAGCATCACTTATCAGAGAATCAATATCCATGGCCTTGTTGATCTCGCGGGAGATACTATCAATCTCACTCAAACTTTCCCAGAACTGTGATTAATCCCTGCATTAGTAACAACCCTATGATTAGTGGAAGCAGTTAACATATTTATATTATGCTTACTACATTCCCCTTGCAAATACTCGGCTAGAGCAAATGGGTGCAACTTCATCTCACAGAAGCGATAGAAAAAGTTCAATGGTTTATCTGTGGCAGCTCGTCAAAATAGTTATGATGTCACATACAGTTCTTAGGCAGTGCACCAAAAGATTAGGTGAGCTCCACATTATCACTAAGCCTCTACCCATTGGGGTTGTAACCCTCCAAGTAATAATGAAAAACATTCATCGCCATGATAAGATCCTCTAAAACTAACAGAAGCCCAGTGTGAAGCTTTCGAAATTGGGCCACAACTTCGTCTATAGGGAGAGTTCATTAGAACGAACACACGTCCTGGCTCGAAAAAAACTACCTTATTGGGAACCCAAATTCCTCACCAAATATGCTGCAAACTCAAACATACTTCCCCTAGTTCAGACGAAGGTTGGAACATTGATTCACAATAATTATCTCCACCTTATTGCGATGAGAGAAGTAATAGAACCCCGATAAGTTCTCCAGATTATGGCCCTTCAACTGGTATAAATGCTAAAAACCGGCTAGTAAGAAAACCTCACCACGCCGAGAGCAGTCGATGAAATAAGTTATTGGAACCCATCAGGGAAAGCCCGAGAATTGGCCAGGTGCAATGTTGTAGTCTTTGAGCAGATTGCAGAAGAAATAGTGCAATGGTAAGTGGAACCCAGCCTCAAGCACATGAATGGAAGAAGGAAGCTATCTTTAGTGATTTCGCATAGACGATGCGACCCCTCTTAGATGGAGAACTTGTACGCGAAATTAGGAAGTTTTATTCCCCGAACGGCCAGAACCCATTGCAGTTCCTCCTACTTAGTAGTGCAAGGATAAAGCTTGTCTGTCACTAGAACCCGAGGTAGTCGCTCTTGTAGTGGACGGGCTGAGACTATCCGATTACCAATTCCGCTCATCTTCACCATAACTCAAGTAAAAGAAGAAAACAAAATTTTAAAAAGTAGAATTTTTGAAATTACCTTTGTTTCGATTGTAGAAAATGCTAAATATGAAAGATTTAGGGTTCCAATGGCTCCTCCTTTTAAAGAAAGATTTATCTTCCCGCTCTTTGATGATTCGTATAACTGAGGAAAATCAACAATCTAGATGCGAGCAGATGGGAATAGTTTAACTTTCAACGGTCAGATACGCACACTCAAAACCCACTCGTGCACGCTGCAGAATGATTGTTATGCATCACAGCTCATAAGAGTACCGAGCAAGCTGCATTAAGACTCGACATGATGGACCTAAGACACGCAACTTTATAGTACTTCTTAGGCCCACTAAGGGGGGAGTAGATTGTTATTCATCAAATATCACCGACCCGAGCCCTACTACGGATCTGGGTCTCCAACCCCGTGACCTGGATAGGTCCTACCAGAAGATTGAGTGCATAGCAGGCCACAAAGCGAACAACAAGGCGAGTTCGCGGACCCAGCTTGCAAGACAAAGCCAAGGACCCAGCTCGAAATGCAAGGTTAGCGTCTCAGCTCGCATACACCCAGGGAGCTCGCAGAAAGGGCCGTATGCTCCACAGGCCACCTATGCACGCGTCCAACATGTACGAAGCCCACCTAGAATGTCAGTCCCAGGAACAGAAAGGATCGCGTGCTCCGTAGACACGTGCCCAGCAAACTTGGAGTTCACAGAGAATGTCAGTAATAGGGACAGAGAATATTAGTATTAGAAGCAGCGGAGTCAAGACAAAATAGTGGGACCCTATCATGAGCTGTAATAGCACTTGTAACAATATGTATAAATACCCAAACATTTCTATTATTAACACACGAAAAAAAATATTACTTAACAACTGGGTTAAAAGTTTTCTCTCCATGAATTGAACAATTTCTAAATTTCCACAAAATAATTAAGCTATTTCCATTTAGGTGCTAACTTTGATGTTGATGTGTATATTTATTGGCATATGGCTTTTTTAATAAATGGGTTTCAAAAAATCAGTTTAACATCATTACCAAAAAAAAAATAGCGCACCGTTTAACAGAATAATAATTTAAGTAATTAAGGGGAAAAAAATTTAGATATCAACGTAAAGAAAGTGAAATAGTTTGGAAGTCAAATTGAGTATTAAGGCTTATTATTATAATTATTATTAAGTTTATAATCTTTTATTATGATCGGCTAAGTGAATAATATATTAATTAATTTTTACTTAAATATTGAATAGTTTTTTTTTTCAATTGAGTCTTAGTTTAGTTTGCATCAATATTGTTGCTCGAACAAGAGAATATGGGTTTAAGCATACTAAAGTGATATTTATCCTGTAATTTTAAGCATTGTATAAAAGAATATTTTTTAAAATTGCAAGAACTTTTTAAAAATTTTAAATTATTTTATATATGTTTGCACTTGAGAAAAAGAAGAAGAAAAAATATGGTGTAGTTAAATGTGGTTGTTACAGAATATATTCAAAGGGTGAGCATTTGATATATTCGCAGAATATTTTTTATTTATTTTACAAGTGGTCTTAAAAAATTAATATGTGCCTTTCTTAAAAAAAATATTTATTGTTTTAATATTTTACTATATTTCTATAAGACACTTGTTAACCTCTTAACATTACTTGTGTATTCAAATAGAAATGAAGTGTTGCAACATGTAATTAATTTCAGGAGTATATTTCTAAAAAGTGAAGGGTTATTTATTAGTGATGAATAGCCAAATTTATAAAATTGATGTATCAGAATTGAAGTGAGATATTACGTGTTTGTTATTAGAAGATTAGTATCAATATATCATTATCATATATATATAGAGTAGAGTCCTGAGTGCATAAAAAGTAATGTCCACATTCATTTTATCATATGATGAAAATTGAAATCTTGCAATTCCATACAACTTAATCTCTATCAAATTATTATTTTTTAATTTTTAAGCATTAAAAGGTCAGCATTTATTTTGAAAAAGAATATTAATTCATTATCATATGTAGTTAATTTTTAGTTTCCGCTATACTAAATAATTATCCTTATTATAGTAGACTAAACAATTGTCTCACCTAAATTGCATGTAAGAATCTTATCATTACAATAATTTTAATGAAATTAATTATTATAAGCATTAAATTGAATAATTAATTTAACTTTAATTAATTAGAATAAATTTGATGGAGATGGACTCAAGTCAAGCATATTTTCAAACTTCAACCTTACTAATTGCAATTAAACTAAAACCTCCTAGACTAGTATGCACACATTAATATTATATACTTATATGAAATGAAGCATCAATTAAGGTCATTGGAATTGCATTATTTGGATAAATAATTGTTTAAGAAGATTGATATTATTGAAATTTATTGGGCTAAAATAAGAATACTAATATTAAAATAAAAATATATATAATATGGGTATATTAGATTTGTAAAAAAATTATAAATATTTTGAATAATGTAACATTTAAAAATATATCTTAGAATTAAATAAAAATAACTATTTAATAATTAAGAGGTGAAAAGTTTAAACTCCACAAGTGGAGTTGAGATTCTGTCATGTGTCTTTAAATTATATTTAAAAATTTTAAAAATAAATAGATAAAATATGTGTCAAAATCTTAACCCCGCTTGTGAAAAAAAGCTTTCCATTGATTGTGTATTAAATAATTACTTTAGATAAAAATAATATTTTGAACTTTAATTTTTTTTTTTATCTTATAGCCAAGCCTTTGTGTTAAACCAAATCAAATTAATAGGAATTTTGAAAACCATCTTTTTAGGTGGAGTTTAAATAAGGTGTAATTTTTTATTTTTGAGAATATGAATTTGAAATTTTAATTTGAATTTTATTTATGTAAACGGTATATCGTGGATAAATTAGTTGAGATTTAGTATTATATATATTTAAAAGGAATTAAAATATGAATGTCTCAAATTCAATAATATTTTAAGAAATGTTATTAAGTTTTAGTTCGATTATCATGAGTATTATTGTTAATATAGGAAAACGTGAGTTCGAATGCGTTGAAGCGCATTATCCTCCCATTTATAGGTTGAGGAGAGACTATGGATAGTCTTAAGCTTTGTGTAAAAAAAATAGATATAATAATAATATTTTAATAAATTCAAATTCACTACTAAATACCTACCTAATAAATTCATGAATTTGAAGAATAATAATGAATATTACATTTTGAAATATTTTAATATACAATTTATATTATTTTTAAATCCGAATATAAATTCTCAAATTTTATCCTACTTGTTTTGGATTCTTCATTATTCTTATCCAAACAAATAAATTTAATTATGTAAATTTTAAAAATTTAATAGAAATGAAATCACTCTTTCAACTCCCTTGTCCAAATACATCTTAAAATTCAAATCAAATAATATAAAAACAAAAACAAACTTAGAATGATAATTCAATAGAAATATTTTTTAATAATTATGTTGTACACTAATTAGTCGGATTACTTTTTCTTGATAAGTTAAACAGGGTTACTCCTATTCATATTATTCTAAAGAAAATAAAAAGCCACTGAAATTTTGAGGCAAATCCTTGTATCTTTCAACACTCAGAGTTTGAATTTTATCATGTATAACTCTTCAGTCTCATTATTTATATATATTATATATGGATTTTATTTAAATTTTTTCAATTTAATTTGATTTTCCATCCGTTATACTTTATATTGATTTAATTTTACATTATAGTTGCTCAAACAAATATTTATACTAGTTCTATATCCCGTGCGATGCATGAGTTGCTTGTATGTTATATAAAATTGTTATTATTTAAATAACAATTAGAATATTTAATACTCCCAATCACTAAAAATTGCTTTAAACTTATGTAATTTATTTAAAAATTGATAAATTTATTTTTTATTTAGTTTCTACTAGAAAACATTATAAAAATATTTTAAATTTTTTTTTCAAATTTTGAATCTTTTAAAATGAAATAATAATAATAAATTAGCTTATATTGAATTAAGAATCTTATTTATAAATAAAAATAATAAAATAAATAAATCACTTTCAAAAAAAAATTGAAAGCCAATCCCATTGGAATTTAGTTGTTGTGTTGGAAGTTTAATTAATGTAGTACAATATAAGTGAATTAAAGTGGAAGGGAAATTTTGAAATATTTTAAATAGTTTTGTTATAATTAAATGCAAAACATATTAATTTTGTTTAACTCTGGATATTTAGTTATTTTCCTTTTTTTTAAAAAACCTTTTTATTTATATAATAATATAAAAAGAGAGAAAATAAAATAAATTTGAATATGGTTTTGGCATGAGCCTTTCAATGTGCTTTTTGCTGTCCAATCTGCAGCACAGTTCCTACTCCTTAAAACAGATATTCCCAAACAGTTGAATATATGTGTCCTAGAAAATATCTATAATATAATTGATGAATTAATTTCCACAATTTTTTTTTAAAAATTTCCATAATCATTATTCTTTAAATACGAATTTAGTCCAAACATAACTATTATCAATTTACTAATAGAATCTTTTACCTAAAAATCGTAATTTAATAACGATTAAGGAAATTCCATAATCTTTTTCATAATAGTTACCGTAATTTAAAAGGTTGTGTTTTTGACTAAAATTAATATACGAATGATTTAATAAATTATCATAATTTAAAAAGGATCAATTTAATCGTTTTAATTAGAAATATTACACAAACATTATAAGTGCAAATTAATGAAAATAAAAAAGGGTACTGTAATAATGCAAATTGCTTATGTGTCACTGGAAGCTCATTACCAAATTATATGTTTCCTAATTTGCTTAAATACTTTACCCTAAAAATAAGTATATTCCTTTGATTGAGAATATGCAATATAAACACCATTTCATCCAAATAACTTCTTTTTCCAACCATTATTCATTCTACTGCCACATAAATTTATGGGTTTTTTTTATATACACAATAAAATAAATAAATACGAAAATGGTACAGTAAAAAATTAATTATGAAAGTGGGATGTTAGGTGTCGTTTGATTGATTGTTGGTATCACTCTAATTTTTTGGTCAATCATTATTCAATAATGTGTTTAAGAAATAAAATACCTTTTTAGTAGTGTTGTTTTGTTAAAAAAATACAAGTATTTTTGTGTACACGGGCAGAAAAATACAAATAGAAGATATATTTTTTATTTCTGCCACTTAACACATCGATGACACCGCTTTAAATTTTTTTTTTAAATGGCTAACATTAAAAAAAAGTTATTGACTAGAAAAAAGGTGTTTGTAGTACTGATTTGTGATCGATTGGTCACGAACATATACAAAATGAACGTATATGAAAAGTTTTTTATTTATCTTCAATAATAAGTCCGTAAAATAAATTAAAAGTAAAAAAATATTAGTTCCTATTGAAACAATTCATACAATTTTAAGCAACAAAAATATTTTTTTATCAAACAATATAACTTGCATATCATAAAACTAATTATCAATATAAAGAATAATAAAATTACATAAAAATAATTACAAACTAACATTATCAACTCAAAATTTATTTTTAAAGTCTAAAATGAAAAACAAATATGTTGATCTTCCTTCAATTTTGATTTCTAGCAACTCTTTTTTTTCTCTCGTTTTAGTAAACAAATTTTTTTTCTCTTTTTTTTTTTGGGGTTAAACAGGTGGAAATCATTTTTTGGCCAAAGGAGGGGGTTATATATATAGGGAGTTGGTGCCGCCTGACAACGTGACAATACCTATTTAAACGATCAAAACTTTTAATTTTCAAGCTGGTGTCGCTTGACACGTCGGCGACACCGTCTAACATCAACGACTCCCTATACCCTCTCTCTACTTTTTTTCATGTCAAGCTTTTTTTTAATAATCCTGATCTTGGGTCAGACCACTCGTCTAGGCCCGTAGGCTCGCCTAAAAAGTGGGATGGTTTGAAAAAAATATATAGATAAAAAATGGGCTTAGAAAAAAAATAAGTCTCATTTTCTAAATGATTCAGGCCTCGGGCAAGAATTTTTTTGCTCGGGCTCGACCCGAATTGCCTAGAATTTTTTTTTTGCTACTATTTTAGGGGCATTTGTTTGCTAAATTGCAATTATATTAGTGTTATCAAGTATAGAGACTTTTTTTAATGCATTTTAAATTTGTTGGGAAACATTTATTCTAATGTTTTTAGTTTATTTGATGTATTATATATTTTTTTAAAAAAATTTACATAAATAATAATATAAAAAATTTAATACGGACGGGTCGGATCGGGCTCGAGTTTAGTATTTTTTTATTTGTGTTAGACTTGGGCAAAATTTTAGGTCCAATTTTCAAGTCGGGCTAAGCTTGAGCTTAGAAAACGGGCCTAAATTTTGGCATCAGTCTAGCATGGCCCATGATTAAGTCTAATGGTGCCACAAACCAGTCAAGCGACACCGATATTCACTGTTTAAAACATCCATTTTCACAATTAATTCTTTCCTATACCATTTTAGTATTTATTTTTCTTTTTGTATTATTTATATTTAAAAAAACCTTAAATAGACTTGTCCCCCGGCCCTGCCCGAAGGCCCGCCCAAAAAGTAGGAGAATCTAGGTAAAATATAGGCCCGAAAAATGGCATTGGGCAAAAAAAAAATAAGGCCTGTTTAGAAAACGGGTTAAGCCTTTTTTGTCTCGAGCTCGACCCAAATAAGTAAAAAAAAACAAATTTTTTTTTACTATTTTCTTCTTGTTGTTTTTATTATTTTGTTAATATTTTCTTGTTGTTTTTTACTATTTTGCTACCATTTCACAATTATGTTACTACTATTTCGTTGTTATTATTTGGATATTGTATAAATCTTATTTTCTTATTAATTCTGTTATTATTTTAGAGGCATTTGCTTGTTAAGTTGCACTTATATTAGTGTTATTTAAGTATACATATTTTTTAATTTATTTTCAATTTTTGAGAAACATTTATTTTTATGTTTTTAGTATTTTTGATGTATTACATATATTTTTTAAATATTATATAAAAAATAATATAAAAAATTAATATGGATGGGCCAAGCTTAGGTTTTAGCATTTTTATCCGGACCGGACTTAGATAAAGCTTTAGGCCCATTTTTCATGTCGGGGCAGGTCCGAGCCTAACAAACATGCCTAAAATTGGACACCTTTACCCTTAAATATGTCCATTTAATTTTAATTTTTTTTTCTTTTTTATTCATATAAGTAAGAAAAGAATCATTGCTATGAATTTACATTTTGTTTCATCCACTATCATTATTACAACAATTTCTCTTTACTTACAATAGAATTATAACCAATCTAATTAATTTTCCATTATCGTCGGTATAAGAATTGAAGTCATATAATTAGTTTTGTTTGAGAATGTAACACCCCTCACTCGTATTCACTGTCGAAATAGGGTTACGGAGCATTACCTGACTAACAACACTTTTAAAAATACATTTCTCATACAATTAATCAATACAAACAATTATCAATCAATTTCAATCACATGGTCCCTATTATGAGCCTACGAGGCCCTAAACATGCTTTGGCAGTGGCTCGGGACTAAACCAATAACTCAAGTAACTTTTTAAGGAACTTTGAAAATTTTTCTCAAAACAGGGGACACACGCCCGTGTGGCCAAGCCTTATGTCTCACACGGCCACCAGACATGCCCGTGTCACAGGCCGTGTGGACATTCGAAATGGGAACACATGGCCGTGTCCCAACCTTTGTCCTACCTTGAGTTCAAACAAGTGAGCTTACTGACTTGGGTCACACGGCCAACCACACGCCTGTGTGTCTAGCCCGTGTGCTCTTCGAAGTGGCCACACACACCCATATGCCAGGCCGTGCCAAACCTGTAGGGTATACTGACTTATGCAACACGGCCAAGTCACACTCCCGTGTTCTAGGCCGTGTGCAAATTAGGGGTATACTGACTTGTACTACACGGCCGATCACACTCCCGTGTGTGAAATCGTGTAGAGCATACTGACTTCATTTCAATTTCAACACCAGGGGACACACGGCCGTGTAACATGACCGTGTGTCACACATGCTCGTGTCTCTGCCCGTGTCGACAAAAATAGGCTATTTACTGAGCCAATTTGCTGCCCACAATCTCATGTACCTAAACAACCCAAATGGCACCAATTCATAATACAATTGAACATCTATTCTAACCACATTCAAGACAATCTCATACCATTTCAAATACTAATAACTAACATGCTTATAACTTATGTTTTTCTCAATTAGAACATACCAAAACATATACACCAATCAACTAGTTAAACCTTTACCAATCATACATCATTTTGTACTATTTCACAATGCATGTTACCAATTCCACAAACTCCATAATATAGGTCATTCACATATCCATCCATGAACTTAAATATCAACCATATATGTACATATAGGCATATAACCAAATCTACCAATTTAAGCCAAATCTAATGGCTATATTTACAAACTAGAATATATACATTTACAAGCCATTTCAAATGACCAAAATCATTATCAATCCATAATCAAAATGACTCAAAATACCTATACATGCCATATACTTAATATAACAAAGTTCAAAGGTACCAAGTGATAGGTGGTAGTGTGAAACAATCTCCGACGATCCCTGAATCCGAGCTAGCTTCGATATCACTATAAAACACGAGAAAATACACAAAGTAAGCTATAAAGCTTAGTAATCTCGTATGAAATAAACTTATTACAATCAGTTAAATATAATTCAACAATTTGAATACAACAACATCTAGCTTATATTAGCAACAAACCTTTCAAATATTCATTCACAAAATTGTATACTTTCATCATCATTTCTCGATTCAATGCTAAAATAGTTTATCCACATACCTGTATCATCTCGTACAATTCTCATACACATTCTCGTCTTTCATTTACCTGTTGAACTGTTCGAAATAGAAGTTGGATACTCAAGGGTTTCACACGATAAGTACCTATACCATGGCCCGAAGCCAAATCAAGGTAACTTATCCGAAATACTGATATCATGGCCTGAAACCAAATTAGCTGATATGCATGGCCCGAAGCCAAATCGGTTTATCTCGCACCCTAAGTGCTATATCATGGCCCGAAGCCAACTCACTATATCCCCTAATGACATGTCACTAGCATTCTAAACTATTCCTAAGGTTCAACCGGGATTTCGAATGTCAAATCGTCATCGAATCACTATCGATCATATCCACAGTCTCGTATTTCTAATTCATGCAATACCAAAGCATATAAAATATATTTATATTGAAGTTTATCACATACGAACTTACCTCGGTTGCTAAAACAGCGAATCGAGTCAACTATTCCCCAACTTTGTTCTTTCCCCGATCTAAGCCCGTATTTCTCCTCTCTTGATCTAAATATATTAAAAATTGACTCATTTAATCATTTATTTATTCAATTCAATCCAAAATATAATTTAGGGCTATTTTACACATTTACCCCTAAACTTTCACATTTTTCACAATTTAGTCCTTATTTCATAAAATCACAAATTAATGAAATTCCAAATATACCCTTGCTAGCCAAATTACCAATATGTCCCTAGCAGCCCATATTTTTCATTTATTCACATTTAACCACACAAATTCAACTTTTCTCAATTTAATCCCTATTTGGATATTTTACTAAAAATCACTTAACAAATGTTGTTTATCTAACAACAACCATGCATTATCTACCATTAAACATCAAAATACTCATAGATTCATCAATGGCAAAACCCTAAACCTTTAACAATTTTGCAAAATAGTCCCTGGGCTAGCTAGTACTAGTTGCAACGATCACAAAAATATAGAAATCAATAAAAACGGTGGACGATGGTAAATTAAAAGATGATAGCTTTGTAGTTTTTGTTATTTTACTTATTTATTTATCATTTACAATTTTAACCTTAATATTAAACCATTTAATTCACATAATGGTTGTCCATAATTGTCCACTCATTCTATTAGTGGTGTATTTACCACATAAGGACCTCTAAATTAAAATTCTATAGCTATTAAATACGTTTAGCTACTGGAACTCCACTTTTACACTTTATGCGATTTAATCCTTTTTATCAAATTGATCATCTAAATGATAAAATTTCTTAACGAAAATTTCACACAAACATATTATCATGCCACGGATATTAAAATAATAATAAAATAAATATTTTGACCTCGTATTTGTGGTCCCAAAACCACTATTCTGATTTGACCAAAAATGGGCTGTTACAACTCTCCCCCCTTAGGGATTTTCGTCCCCAAAAATCTTACCAGTGAATAGGTTAGGGTACTGTTTTCTCATAGCTTTCTCGGTTTTCTACATAGCCTCTTCGACACCGTGACGTTGCCACAAGACTTTCACTAAGGCTATGCGTTTATTTCTCAACTTTTTAATTTCTCGAGCCAAAATTCTGATCGATTCTTCGTTGTATATCATATCGGGTTGAATTTCAATCTCTGACGGAGAAATCACATGTGATGGATCAGATCTATATCGGTGCACATCGATACATGAAACACGTTATGGATTTTCTCTAGCTCAATTGGTAACGCTAACCGGTATGCCACTAGACTTATTCTTTCGATGATCTCATACGGCCCGATAAAACACGGACTCAATTTACCTTTGTGACCGAAACGAAGTATTTTCTTTCACGGAGACACTTTCAAAAATACTTTATCACCTATCTGAAATTCGATGTCTTTTCGTTTCAAATCCGCATATGATTTCTGATGATCTAAAGCTGCTTTCAAACAGTCACGAATTACTTTCACTTTCTCTTCGATTTCTCTAATCAAATTAACCCCATGAATCTGTTTCACACTAAGCTCAGTCTAATACAATGGAGTTCGGCATTTGCGACCATACAAAGCTTCGTACGGTGCCATCTTTATACTCGATTGAAAGTTATTATTATATGCAAATTCAACCAGCGGTAAATATTTCTCCCAATTGCCTTCGAACTCTAAAACACAACATCTGAGCATATCTTCGAGAACCTGAATTATTCTCTCAGACTGACCGTCGATTTGCAGATGAAATGCTGTACTAAAATTCAACTTCGTACCCAGAGCTTCTTGCAATTTCTTCTAAAACTGCAACGTAAACCTCGGATCTCTATCCAAAATAATCGAAATTGTCACCCCGTGCAATCTAACGGTCTTAGCAATGTACAATTCAGCTAATCTATCGAGTGAATAATCAGTATGTATCGAAATGAAATATCCTGATTTCGTCAATCGATCAACGATAACCCAAATTGCTTCTTCTTCGGAGACAGGGGTAATCCCGATACGAAATCCACTGTAACTCTGTCCCACTTCCACTCTGGTATCATTACAGGTTGAAGTAAACCCGAAGGTACTTAGTGTTCAGCTTTAACTTGCTGACACACTAAACATTTCGCTATAAATTCAGAAATGTCTCGTTTCATACCCGACCACCAATACAGTTGTTTCAAATTATTGTACATTTTAGTACTTCCAAGATGAACGGATAAACAACCACTATGTGCCTCGTATAAAATTTTTTGAATTAACTCCGGATTCTTCAGTACACAGATTCTATCTCGGAACATCAAACAATCATCGAATCCAATTTGGTACTCTGAATCACTAGTCGACTCGCATTGCACTCTTTTGGCTTGTAAATCACTGTCACATTTTTTAGCTTCGCAAATTTGTTGAAGAAATACTAGTTTAGCTTTTAACTCAGCTAGTATTGAACCATCATCAGATAATGTCAACTGAGTATTCATTTCTCTCAAGGCAAACAACGATTTTCTACTCAAAGCATCTACGACTACATTCACTTTTCCCAGGTAATAATCAATCACTAACTCGTAATCTTTCAATAACTCGAGCCATCTCCGCTGTCGCAAATTCAAATCCTTTTGAGTCATATATACTTTAAGCTTTTATGATCAGTAAAGATGTGGCATTTTTCACCGTACAAATGATGATGCCAAATTTTTAGTGCAAAAGTTATAGCGGCCAACTCTAAATTATGCGTCGGATAGTTCTTTTCATACGGCTTCAACTGTTTGGAAGCATAAGCTATCACTTTTCCCTCTTGCATCAACACACAACCCAAACCGTTTAATGACGCGTCGTTGTAAATCACAAATTCTTTACCCGACTCAGGTTGAACCAACACTGGTGCCTCCGTCAATAATACTTTCAATTGATCAAAACTTTGTTGACATTTCTCGGACCATTCAAACTTAACATCTTTCTGTAGTAGTATGGTCAATGGTGTAGCAATCATCGAGAATCCTTTTACAAAATGTCGATAGTAACCAGCCAATCCCAGAAAGCTTCTGACCTTGGATACATTTCTAGGTGGTTTCTAGTCAATAACTTCAGAAATCTTACTCGGATCAACTCGAATGCTATCCGCTGAAACTATATGTCCCAAAAATCTGACTTCTCAAATCCAAAACTCACATTTGCTGAATTTAGCATACAGTTACTTATCTTTCAAGATCTGCAACACAATCTTCAAATGCTCGGCATGCTCAGACTCATCTCGTGAATAGATCAAAATGTTATCAATGAACACAATAACAAACCTATCTAAATACGATCTAAAGATTCGATTCATCAAATCCATAAAAATGGCAGGAGCATTAGTTAGTCTAAAAGACATAACAAGAAATTCATAATGTTCGTACCTCGTTCTGAACGCAGTTTTCGGCACATCTGAGTCTTTAACTTGCAACTGATAATAACCAAATCTCAAATCAATCTTTGAAAACACTATTGCACCTTTCAACTAATCAAACAAATTGTCTATTCTCGGCAACGGAGACTTATTCTTTATAGTAACCTTATTGAGTTGACGATAATCAATACACATTCTCATTGACCCGTCTTTCTTCTTAACAAACAATACTGGCGCACCCTAGGGCGAAAAACTCGGTCGTGAAAAACCTCTATCTGTTAACTCTTGTAATTGAGTTTTCAACTCTTTCAACTCTGTCGGAGCCATTCTATACGGAGCTATAAATATTGGTGAAGTTCCCGGTACCAATTCAATAGCAAACTCAACCTCTTTGATTGGTGGTAATCCAGGCAACTCTTCAAGAAATACATCTGAATACTCGCAAACCACAGGCACCGATTCAATCTTCTTTTAAGATACTTTGGTATTTAAAACATATGCTAAGTACGCATCACAACCTTTTCTCACACATCGCTGAGCTGACGAAATCACTATAGGCAATTCATTCGACTTATCAGATTCAATCCAAAGAATTTTATTATTCTGACATTTCAATTCCATAATCTTTCGTCTACAATTCACAATGGCATTATGTAGAGTCAACCAATCCATACCCAGAATCACATCGAACTCATCAAATGGTAAAAGCATCAAATCAGCCGAAAAACAGTAACCCCGATTCATTAAAGGACAATTCTTGTATACTTTGTCAACTAGAACATACTTGCCTAAGGGGTTCGATACTTTAATTACAAATTCTGTAGACTCAACAGACAATTTCTTACTATATACTAAATTCTCACAAACATACGAATGTGTCGGTCCAGGATCAATTAAATCAATCACATTAGTGTCGTAAAGAGAAAATGTACCAGTAATAACTTTTGGGGACGAAGCTTCTTCACAAGCGCGAATGGCGTAGGCTCTAGCAGGTGCTCTGGCCTCGGATCTCACAGGTGAGTCTCTAGTCATACCTCTACCACTAGGTACATTTCCCATATTTCTTGGTGGTCTCCCTCTCGAAGTCGTATTGCTCAATCTTGCATTCTAAACTTTTTTTTCTCAGATAACTCTAGGCAATCTCGAATAAAGTGATATAGCGATCCACATTTGAAACAAGCTTTACTAATTTTATTCCAGCAGTCTCCAAAATGTCGTCTCCCACACTGTTGGCACTCGGGTTTGTTATTTCTCACACTGCCAACACTCGAGACAGAAGCAGCTTGAGCTTTAGGATTCATATGTTGATTTCTACGATCTCTATTCTGATATCCCACTGATGCATTTGATCTACTATAAGAATCTCGAGATTTCTTTGATGAAGAATGATAATGTTTATTCATCGGTCTTTTCTTCGAATCTCTAACTTCTGATTCAGCTTTCCTCTTTTCTTGTCTAAAGTCTTCGGCTTTACAAGCCCGGTCGACTAACACAACAACTTCTTTCAAATCTAAAATCCCGACCAGAAGTTTAATATCTTCATTCAACCCGTCAACAAATCGCTTCCACATTATCTCTTCGGTACAAACATACTCCCGAGCATATTTACTCAACCGCACAAATTTTCTTTCATATTCAGTTACAATCATGCGGCCTTATTTCAGTTTTAGAAACTCTTTATCCTTTTGATCTAGAAACCATTGACTGGTATATTTCTTTCGAAACTCAGTCTGAAAGAACTCCCAAGTGACTTTCTCTTTCGGCACCACTGATACCAACGTATTCTACCACTGATATGAAACGTCCCTCAAAAGTGATATGGCACATTTTAAACATTCAGCCAGTGTGCAAGACAGCTCATCAAACACTCAAATCGTATTTTCAAGCCAATACTCAACTCTCTCAGGATCATCATCAACATTAGATCTGAACTCTTCAGCCCCGTGTTTATGGATCTTATCAACGAAGGCTTATTCAATCTTAAAAGCTCGACTCCTTAAGGAGCTAAAGGTACAAGTTGTGGTGGAGGTTGTTGAGCAGCCGGGTTCGTTCGAATATATTGGGTGAACCATTCGTTCATCATTTGGAAGAAGGCTTCTTTAACCTCTCTTCCTTGGCTGTCCGTTACGGGTCTAGAATCAGACGGCGCTGTCCCTTGAGCGGGAGCAGGCGCATTACTTTCAACCTCATCAGCTATAGCTCGATTGAGATCCATTTACTATATGAAAACACATTTAAAAATGTCAAGAGTCATCACACTGTCACAGTTTATATATGGCATGTATAGATAGACTCTCACACATGCTACGTTAGTCCTAGAATAGACTAAACCGTAGCTTTGATACCAATAAATGTAACACTTTTCACCCGTATTCACTACCAGAATTGGGTTACAGAGCATTATCGGACCAACAACACTTTTAAAAATACATTTCTCATACAATTAATCAATAGAAACAATTATCAATCAATTTAAATCACATGGTCCCTATTATGAGCCTACGAGGCCCTAAACATGCTTTGGGAGTGGTTCGGGACTAAATCGATAACTCAAGTAACTTTTTTGAAACTTTGAAAATTTTTCTCAAAACAAGGGACACACATCTGTGTGGCCAGGTCGTGTGAGCCATGCCTGTGTCACAGGCCGTGTGGGCATTCAAAATGGGAACACATGGTTGTGTCCCAGTCCGTGTCCTACCCTGCATCCAAACAAGTGAGCTTACTGACTTGGGTCACACGGCCAACCACACACCCGTGTGTCTAGCCCGTGTGCCAGGCCGTGCCAAACCTGTAAGGTATACTGACTTATGCAACACGACCAAGTCACACGCCCGTGTGCTAGGCCGTGCGCAAATTAGGGGTATACTGACTTGTATTATAGGCCGATCACACGCCCGTGTGTGAGACCGTGTGGAGAATACTGATTTCATTTCAATTTCAACACCAGGGGACACACGGACGTGTAACATGACCGTGTGTAACACGCCCGTGTCTCTGCCCGTGTGGACAAAAATAGGCTATTTACTAAGCCAATTTACTGCCCACAATCTCATGTACCTAAACAACCCAAATGGCACCAATTCATAATACAATTGAACATCTATTCTAGCCACATTCAAGACAATCTCATACCATTTCAAATACTAATAACTAACATGCTTATAACATATGTTTTTCTCAATCAAAACATACCAAAAACATATACACCAATCAACTAGTTAAACCTTTACCAATCATACATCATTTTGTACTATTTCACAATGCTTGTTACAAATTCCACAAACTTCATAATCAGGTCATTCACATATTTATGCATGAACTCAAATATCAACCATATATGCACATATAGGCATATAACCAAATCTACAAATTTAAGCCAAATCTAATGGCTATATTTGCAAACCAGAATATATGCATTTACAAGCCATTTCAAATGACCAAAATCATTATCAATCCATAATCAAAATGACTCAAAATACCTATACATGCCATATACTTAATATGCCAAAGTTCAAAGGTACCAAGTGATAGGTGGTAGTGTGAAACAATCTCCGACGATCCCCAAATCCGAGCTAGCTTCGATATCACTATAAAACACGAGAAAATACACAAAGTAACCTATAAAGCTTAATAAGCTCGTATGAAATAAACTTATTACAATCAGTTAAATATAATTCAACAATTTGAATACAATGTGTAGCTTATATTAGCAACAAACCTTTCAAATATTCATTCACAAAATTGTATACTTTCATCATCATTTCTCGATTTAATGCTAAAATAGTTTATCCACATACTTGTATCATCTCGTACAATTCTCATACACATTCTCGTCTTTCATTTACCTGTTGAACTGTTCGAAATAGAAGTTGGATACTCAAGGGTTTCACACGATAAGTACCTATACCATGGCCCGAAGCCAAATCAAGGTAACTTATCCGAAATACTGATATCATGGCCTGAAGCCAAATTAGCTGATATGCATGGCCCGAAGCCAAATCGGTTTATCTCGCACCCTAAGTGCTATATCATGGCCCGAAGCCAACTCACTGTATCCTCTAATGACATGTCACTAGCATCCTAAACTATTCCTATGGTTCAACCGAGATTTCGAATGTCAAATCATCATCAAATCACTATCAATCATATCCACAGTCTCATATTTGCAATTCATGCAATATCAAAGCATATAAAATACATTTATATTGAATTTATCACATGCGAATTTACCTCGGTTGCTAAAACGGCGAATCGAGTCAGCTATTCCGTAACTTTATTCTTTCCCCAATCTAAGCCCGTATTTCTCCTCTCTTGATCTAAATATATTAAATATTGACTCATTTAATCATTTATTTATTCAATTTAATCCAAAATAAAATTTAAGGCTATTTTACACATTTACCCCTAAACTTTCACAATTTTCACAATTTAATCATTATTTCATAAAATAAAAAATTAATGAAATTCCAAATATACCCATGCTAGCCGAATTACTAATATGTCCCTAACAGCCCATATTTTTCATTTATTCACACATTTAACCACACAATTTCAACTTTTCTCAATTTAATCCTTATTTGGATATTTTACTAAAAATCACTTAACAGATGTTGTTTATCTAACAACAACCATGCATTATCTACCATTAAACATCAAAATACTCATAGATTCATCAATGGAAAAACCCTAAACCTTTAAAAATTTTGCAGAATAGTCCCTGGGCTAGCTAGTACTAGTTGCAACCATAACAAAAACATAGAAATCATTAAAAACAGAGTCAAAATTACTCACAAATTAAAGCTTGAAATGGCCGAACCCTAGCTTATTCCCATAGCCTTTTTCTCTTTGAGATTTCGGTGGAAGATGGTAAATTAAAAGATGATAGCTTTGTGGTTTTTATTATTTTACTTATTTAATTATCATTTATCATTTTAACCTTAATATTAAACCATTTAATTCACATAATGGTTGTCCATAATTGTCCACTCATACTATTAGTGGTATATTTACCACATAGGGACCTCTAAATTAAAATTTCATAGCTATTAAATACCTTTAGCTAATGGAACTCCACTTTTACACTTTATGCGATTTAGTCTTTTTTATTAAATTGACCATCTAAATGATAAAATTTCTTAACAAAAATTTCACACAAATATATTATGAAGCCACAGACATTAAAATAATAATAAAATAAACATTTTGACCTCAGATTTGTGGTCCCGAAACCACTCTTCTGATTTGACCAAAAAATGAGTTATTACAGAGAATGTAATAATTCAACTCAACCAATTAACAGTTTTAAATGTTGCCTAATTTTGATTATAAAAGTTTAATCTAAGTTTTAAGGCTAATTAGGATACTTTGAAGGTAAATTAAGGAATTTATGTAATTGTTATATCCTTATTCACATTAACACACGTGACAAGTTAAAAAAGTATCCAAATAATAACTTGCCATCAACAAGTTGAGAGATCATCTACAAGCTCACTATTCTAGCATGACTATTCGAACATTGGATGGTTTAATCTTTATTGAGAACACGAAGTTGTTGGTCACCAAACATCACGTGGGCTCAACTGTTTCATCCCATCAAATTAAATGAATGACAGGATCTCTTGTCATAGACATCCTTATCTCATCGAAGACATCCCCCGCCCTCACGTGCTTTGTAATGATGGCTAGATGACAAGTCCAACACATTAACATCTTCTTACATGAGACCTTTGCCTATAAATACCTCCATGAATAATGAGGAGAAGGTCGAATCTTTAAAAAGACTAGACCTACACATTGTCAACAACTATTAGTATCTACATTCTCTTCACCTCCACTTTTCATAATCTCCAGCTCTCCGTCTCGACTAGGTGAACCAACCTTCATAGCGACCACCCTACTCTCTTCTACATTCCTCCCTTATTGTAAACAATATCAACAATTGATAGGTGAGCATGGACAACATGACAATACAATCTCAAAGTGGCACCCCCACTGATCAAAATAATATTCGTTAACTCTTGCAACTGAACTTTTAGTTCTTTCAACTCTAATGGTGCCATCCTATACGGAGCAACAGAAACAGGTGTCGTTCCCGGAATTAACTCAATTCCAAACTCGACCTCTCTAACTGGATGTAATCCAGGTAATTCTTTCGGGAATACATCCAGATACTCACATACCACCGGTACTGATTCAATCTTTATTTCTAATTCTTGGGCATTCAACACAAAAGCAAGATAGGACTTGTATCCTTTCCTCAAGTATTTCTCGTCTACCATAGAAGAAACTATCACGAGCAAACTATCTAACTTACCTGAATAAACTCGAATAACATCTCCATTTTCACATTCTAATTCAATAAATTTACTACCACAGTTCACTAAAACACTATGAGTAGTCAACCAATCCATACCAAGAATCAAATCAAACTCACCAAACGGCAACAACATAAGATTTGCAGGAAAATAGTGACTTCTAATTGTCAAATGACAATTCCTACACACCTTGTCAACTAGCACATGTTTGGCTAACGGGTTTGACACTTTTACTACAAATTCCGTAGACTCAACAATCATACTCATACTAGATGTCAATCTCATGCAAATGTAAGAATGGATAGACTTATGATCAATCAAAGCAATAACAGAGGTATCATAAAGAGAAAAAGTACCCGTTATCATATTTGGAGATGATGTCTCTTCGCGAGCGCAAATGGCTTAGGTCTTTGCAGGTGCGCGACCCTCCGGTCTCACAGTAGAATCTCGAGGCACACCTCTACTATTAGTCCCACCTCCCGGGTTCTTTTGTGATCTACCCCTTGAAGATATATTGATTGATCTCACTTCTTACTTTATTTCCTTCTCCTCTCTCTCTGGACAATTTCGGATAAAATGGTCGGGTGAACCGTACTTGTAACAATTCTGGTTGTTTCCCTAACACTCCTCAGTGTGCTGCCTACCACAATTTGGACACTCCAGTTTGGTCTTCGGACTGCCCACACTTGCCATCGAAGTGGCTTGAACTCTCGAGCCCGAGTATGTGTTACCTCGATCTTGATGTGAATGTCCAACTGGCGCTGTCATCCAGGGGTTTGTTTCCTTGGACCTCTTCGATTGAGTTTGGTATGATTTACTCATTGGAATTTTTCTCGCATCTCGGGCCTCACTCATGGCTTTCCTCTTTTCCTTATTCAATTCTTCGGCCTTACATGCTCGTTCAACCAATACCACAAACTCTTTTAATCCAAACTCCCAACTAGCAGTCTAATATTTTCATTTAGCCCATTTTCAAACCTCTTGCACAAGATAGCTTCTGTAGACACACACTCTTGTGCATACTTGCTGAGCCTACCAAAATCACGCTCATATTCTGCCATAGTCAACTTTCCTTGCTTCAATTCAAAGAATTCTTTCCTTTTCTGGTCCACAAATCATTGGCTTATATACTTCTTTCGGAACTCCTCCAAAAAGAAATCCCACGTCACTCTCTCTTTTGGAACCACCGACGTTAACGTCTGCCACCAATGATAGGCCGAGTCCCTCAGCAAAGACACAGCGCATTTTAAGCTCTCTTCAGGTGCGCATGAGAGTTAATCAAATACCCTCATTGAGTTCTCAAGCCAGAACTCTGCCCTCTCAGGGTCATCATCTATATTGGCTCTGAATTCCTCGTCCCCTTGCTTCCGAATCTTATCTACCGAGGGCTTGGTTATTCTCACTAAATCTATACATTGGGGAACCACAGGAATTGGCTGAGGTATACGAGGGGGTGGAGGAGGTTGAGCATTAGGATTTGCTCGTACATACTCTGTGTACCAATTACTCATCATTTGGAGAAAGGCTTATCGGGCCTCTTCTCCTTGACCCCTAGTCTCGGGTCCACTCTCTACAGGCGCGGTCCCTTGCGCCTTACTAGTTGCGTCATCAACAGCTACTCGGTCGGGATCCATTTACTATATATAAAAAAATGGCGTCATTTTGGGAGGCTATATGAGGCCCAAAAATTTTAAAAAAATTCATTCTTCACCTTTTTTTTTAAAAAAAAACTTCCTAACACCTTTCTTTTTCTCTCAACAGGGGCTTAAATTCGGAGGGATTCTGGAGGGAATTCCGGCACTCCTCCGTCGCCGTCCGTTACCGCGACCGCAGTACACGGTAGCGCCCGAGGACAAAAACACGACCTTTTGAGATCTCAACCCCTGGAGCCCAGATCTGGCCTTAAAATGGTCGAAAAATAAGTCGGTGAACCCTTTTTTCTCTCTTTTCTTGATTTGTTCTAATCAAAAGCCGAAAATGAAATAAAAAAAAAGAGAAAAAACAAATCGAAAGCAACCTTTTGTACCTTCTTTTTTGAAATATGTTTATTTGCTATTCTGATATTTTGCGTATTCGAAAATCTATCCCCTTTTTTTATTTCTCTTGATTTTTTTATATTCAAATCTTCTATTGTTTTTCTATTAAAAAGAATCCCCTCATACATTCGGTTTAACATGGCTTTTATAGCCACATTTTCTTTACAACTTGTTCTTTAATGATTTCTTTGTTCTGCTTGCAGGCAAGTGGGCGGTAGACGTGACAAGGGCGGTGGTGTAGGCAGCATCAGACTGGTGGCTGGTCAGAGGATAGGGGCGGCACACCAATGGGCTAAGGTTTCTTGGAAGAGTTTAGGATAGTGGGCTAGGGTTTGTTTAATTTGAAATTGGGCTGATCTGTTAGGTTTGGGGTTTGTTTGTAAAGTGGGTTGTTAATTGGGATTTGGGTCTAGACTTTATTGGGTTTTAGTTGGGTTGGTTTAATTGTAATTAAATGGGCCAAGGCAAATTGGGCTTTGTACAATCATCTTGTAACATCCTTAAATAGGGGTCTTTGCATTTATGTGTGTTTGCATGTGGTAGCATGGTTGTTGAGCTAGTTTAGGGCGTTTTGGGGTCCAGGCATGAGCTTGGGGTAGGCCTGAGCCATGGCAAAAATTTTTTGTTTTGGGTACTGGGATGGGGAGCTGAGTGAGTTAGGTGTTAAGGGAAATTATTGGTGTGTTTTGGCACAAGAATTGAAGGGGTAAAGTGGCAAGGGAGGCGCCACTTAAGCACAAGGGAAGTGACGCCACATGCAGGAGGGAGAGCCTGGGTTCGAGTTGCAGGAATCCCTTTGCTGCTTATTCTTTTTGGCGCCTGGACAAGGGAGGAGATGTACTTAGGATGGACTCTGATGGATGAGGATGGAAGAGGTCAACAGGTTCAAATGGGTGGAGAAGAGAAATTGTAGGAGTTTGGCTCATTCAAATCGGTTTGAATGAGTGGCCAGGAGAAAAGTGAGGAGATGGACATGGGAGCTAGAGTTGGCCGAATTCTAAACTTTGCATAGGGAAGGGGGAATCGGTTTTGTGTTGGCAGGGAGTGAGTGTGCCGAATTTAGTTAAGGTGCAAGTGGTTTCGGTTTCTTTTTCTTTCTTTCGGCATGTAGAGTTGTGCTCAGAACTCTCTTTCAAAACCCTCTATTTTCTTCTTTGCCGAAAATTGTCTAGGCACTCTCAGGTTTTCTTCTTTTTCCATCTTAGCCGAAACATTAAAAGACCATTAAGGTCACTTTGGTGCATTCTTTCCTTCTCATCTTCAAAAGCCGAAAACATCATATCTATCTCCCTTTTTACTTTTTGTTTTATCTTCTTCCTTGAAACCCTTAATAGCCGAACCTCCTCAAGACCGAATCATACTTCTTCTCTTCTTCTATTCGAAACCATCACATTCCCTCTCTCTTGCGATTTCTTCTTTTCTCTTCTTTTGGATCCATAGCCGAATTCTTTTAGCCTCAATCTTTGCCGAAACCTTTGTGTCTCATTTCTCTTTTTCCTAAATCTTTGGCCGAATATCATCTAATAAGGATTCCCTTCGATCTCATCTTTTTCCTCGCTCAAGTGGAACACTTCCGGCATTCGGCAACAGATCGTCATCATCCATCCACTCCCAATCGATTTTGTTAAGTGTTATGGTAAGGGTTCCTGCTGATTCAATCTTTTCTTATTATGTGAGAATGCCAAAGGCAATAGCTAATCTTATAGGTTCTTGGCCGATTGAAGGGGGGACTAGTCTTCGCGTTACTTCGGCTCTTGCTCGGTGATTGTAAGGTGTTGAGGTAAGGGGCGATCATTTTCTCACGTTTTCTTTCAGGATTTATGTCAAAGCCGAATGGCTATTTGTTGACAGTGATAAGTTTTGCCGAATATAGGAAGGAGTGATGCAAGCATTTGGATTCCCGGGATTTGCTCAGTTCGTGGTTTAAATCTTGATCTTCGGGATTTGTTAATCTAGGTAAGGGATCTACTCTTTCGGGTTAATTCCTAATTCATAGTTATTCTCTATGTTAACCTGGTTTAGTGACCAAAGGTTTTATGGACCCTAATGCCAGCCGAACATTAGGAGGGGTTGGATCTGAGACCCCAGCCCCTAAGTTCAAAAAGAGGGCAGTGTCGGCTGTTCGCGATTGGCCACCTGGGTGCAGGCCAGCATCTGAGCAAAGCAGTAGATAGATAGCGGTAGTGTCGATTAACGACAGTGCCGACGTAGAAAGCGTAGTCTTGCGAGTAATCAGGTGTGTAACTCTTACACACTTCATTTGTTAATATGTTTTATCGTGTAATTGCTAAAAGCTGGAATAACTGTTGAAATCGGTATGTTACCCTTGTGGGTAAAAGCGAGGACTCTAGGTAAGTCCACTCTGGTTGGCTAACGTTAAAATGCCTTTGTTAAAATCTGTATATGCCATGCCATGTGATCACTGTATGTTAAGCATGATATTTATGCCATAAAAAGTATGTTCATTAAGGTGGGTATGATGAGAGGAGGGGGAAGGCATTTCAGAATGTCACCAGTGGTTTTGACCACACAGTGGGTTGGCCCCACTTTCTATATATTATTGTGACTAAGTCTCAGTCGTTTTGACCACCAGTGGTTTGGTACCACATATTGCTATCTTTGTGACTCGTCCTTGTGGTCTGGCACCACCGTGGGTTGGCCCCACTTATTGATACGGTATTGTCATCAGTGGTTTTGACCACATTGTGGGTTGGCTCCACAGATATTATTTGTGACTACGGTCACCAGTGGTTTTGACCACACCAATATTATTTGTGACTACGGTCACCAGTGGTTTTGACCACCAGTGGTTTTGACCACACGGGGTAGATACAGGAGTTCGGATGGTTAGGTTGGGTTGCATGAAATGCATATTGGCTTATGAAATCGTGTAAGAGCATTGATATTTTCGGGATAGGGATTTGCACACTGAGTCTCAGTGACTCACCCCTTCCTTTGCATTTTGCAGATGATTCGTAGATTGCAGACGCGGAGCCGGGGCGGACTCGAGGTGGCCATTGCATTTGTTTTCAGGTTTTGTTTTAGATTACTCTTTTGGTTTTACTTACTTTAAATTTGGTTTATTTTTTTGGTTGTAGTAAGGCCGTCTAAATTTTATTTCGGAGTTATTTATGTTGCTGATTACTTTTGAAATGGTGTTAATCATAGAAGCATGCCTAAAATGGAGAAAACCAATAAAACGAATGTTTTCTAAAACTTTACAACTTAACAGGATTTTCAAAAAGATTACCATCGGGTAAACGGCAAGCATGTGGTAACAAATGGTTTAATTCAATTTCTTTTAAGCAGACTTTGGCATGACTTTAACAATCTACCCAACTTAACTCCGTTTTCTACAAATGTAACGTTTTATGTTCGATCTAAAACAACAACTGGTTTTGCAAATAAAAACGACTTTTTCCCTGTGACATGCCGGATTCGGTCGTAGCGTATTGACCGGGTTTGGGGTGTTACACATCTTTTTCTCTTTCACTCTTCCACTGAAAATTAGCAGCAAATAGAGGGTAGAAAGCTTCAAAAATTTCAGCAAACTCATCTCTTCACAAGTAAGTGTTCTAGTTATCTTTTATTGATAATAGTTATACTTTTGAGACCCCTAAAGCTTAAGCTTTCAAATGAGGGGACTATTGTGCAACATGGTGAAAAGTTTAGAGTTTTACCATGAGAGCTATCATTGTTATTTGCTATATTTTTATGGAAGAAATTGAGTTTTAGTTGTTAGATGAACAACTTTTGTAAATGGTGTTGACTTGAAAACACCTAATTGGACCTTGATGAAAATGTTACAAAATTTGTAATAATTATGTAAAAAGTTGAGTTTTGATGATAGCTATAAGAGTATTAAATGATCACCTAGGCTTGTTGGAGGTAGAAATGTGATTAGAATTAATTTCCGAGCCTAGGGGCAAAATGGTCATTTTGCCAAAGTCTAGGGGCAAAATAATAATTTTGTCTAAGCATGATTATTGAAATGCTTTTATTAATATGGTGGTTAAAATGAGTTAAATTGCTATTGTAGAGCAAGAAGAACCGAGAATCCGCCTCGATTGGGGAAAGAACAAAGTCTCGGACTAGACCGACGAGTTGGCTCATTTTGAAATCGAGGTAAGTTTGTATGTGATAGGTTCAACATTTATGTTAGCATGTTTGAGAATGCTTGGCATTATATCGATGCATAATGCTCTACTAAATTGAGAAATTAATGTTGAATGAGATGTTGCAGTCCTAGTGGACCATATTGAATATGGAAACGCTATCATTGAGATATGAAGTAGATAAGGTCCCGTATAAGACCATGTTCGGGACATGGCCTCAGCACCGAGTTGAGATCCCGTATAAGACCATATCCGGGATATGGCTTCAGTAATTAATATGAAAATCCTATAAGACCATATCCGAGATATGGCATCGATATTAAATTGGAGAATCCATATAAGACCATATCTGGGATATGGCATTGGCATTTAGAAGTGACTCCATGTAAGACCACATTGGGGATGTGGCATTGGTTTCGTACCTATATGAATGACGATGAATATGCGTCTTTGACTATCTCTAGTGATTAAGGTGATAAGTAGATGAGTATAGAAGTAGAAGTGAGAATTTTACTGAAGTCATGTGATTGAGTGAAAATAGGTACTCGTGAATGAGTCACGAAGAAATGATTACGATGTGTGGTACGGTATGTGCTAAATAAGGGCAATTGTAAGTAAGTTTGGCAAGGAGCCTTTGACTTGTGTATAGTTAGTTAATGCCATGGATGGATTATATTATGAGCTTATTATTGCTATTTATTTCCTTGCAAACTTACTAAGCTTTTCGCTTACCCCTTTCATTGCCCTTTTTCCTTGTAGTATTGCCATTATAACTCGAGGAACGTGGATCGTCGGAGTTAGAAAATCACACTATCGACATCACTTTGGTATAACAAATTTGACTTATTTTGAGTATGGCATGTATAGGACTCGGGTATTTTGTTAAATTGTAATTGTTAGCCAAAGTGTTGGTTATATGTATGTTACTAAGTCCTTTTGTAAATGGCATTATAAGTTAGGCCAATACTTGGCAAGTTCTATTGCTTAATGAAGATGAATTTCATGAAGTATATGTCCTTTTGTATATCTTGATTCTTGAGCTCCTAGAGATACCTTTTGATTATCTTTTATGTTAGAATGAGTTCTTAGATGTGCCTTTGGAGTAGGAGTTGTATTGTTTTGAATTGGAATATGTATGTGTGTAACGTAGGGTGGCAAGGGCTTGGTGTATAGCCTGCCAATTGTCCCCATGGGTAAATCCACGGGCGTGTGTCTAGACCGTGTGGGAGGCACGGCTAGCACATGGGTGTATGCCCAGACCGTGTGAAGTCTGCACCTAGGATTTGGAATTTAAATCGCCGCACGGTTGTAGCACACTGGCGTGCGACCGGCCGTGTGGATTAATCAAATGTGACCACGGGCCAGCCACCCCGGCGTGTGCTTTGGCCGTGCACTAATTAAAGGTTGATGATGTCATAGTTAGAGAGCTCCACGGGTAGGAGACACGAGCGTGTCTATGCCGTGTGTTTTGGTCAGGATCGACCATGGGTAGAAGGCACGGGAGTGTTTAGGCCGTGTGCTTTGGTCACGGTCGACCACGGGCGGAAGACACGGGCATCTCTTAGGGGCACACGGGCGTGTCCCTAGACCAACACAGGCGTGTGACCCCTGTTTTGAGGAAAAGTTTTCCATGCTCATGAAAGTTCTCGAATTGATTCCGGAACCTCTCGGAAGTATGCGTAGGGCCTCGTGGGCCGAGTTTTAGCAAGGATTGGGTTTAATTGAAATTTTATAGCCCGTTCAGAGTTATCAAGTGAGATTAGTTAGGTAATGCCTCAAGCCCAGTCCCGGCTTCAGACACGAGTAAGGTGTGTTACATTAACGCCATCTTACACGAGACCTTTGCCTATAAATACCTCTAAGAACAATGAGGAGAGGATAAGCTTTTTGAGAAGACTAGGTCTACACTCTGTCAACAACTCTCAGTCTCTACATTCTCTTCACCTCTATTCTTCATAACCTCTGGCTCTCTTCCCCAACTAGGTGAACTGGCCTTTATAGCAACTGCCCTACCCTTCTTTATAGTCCTTTTTTGTTGTACATAATATCAACAATAATTATGCTTAAATCAATTAGTAGAATGTATAAATAGATTATAATTAAAATATATTTGAATCTAGTAGAAAATAAATCTAGGTAGATCCACAACTAGTGAGATTTGAAACTAGAATAAAACCCACATACATAAATATGCATAATAAAACTCGAATATAAACACTCAAAGATATTTGGATATAGTATTAGGATACAATATTGACTTATAAATAATTTGTAAAAGAGATATTAGGAATTTGAATTCACTTCATATTTATATTATTTTTCATGTGGAACCTATTACAAATCCAAATTATTACATTTAACAAATTATTTTATATAAACTTTGAGCTCGTGGTTTTTGTGCATGTTTATTTTATTTTTGATATCCTAATTCATTATATAATTTGTATAATGTATCGTAGTAGTTTTCTTAACTCTAAATGGTTATGTGTAAAAATTGAATGCATTACATTTATATATTAATATATTTATAATGATTAAAAATCAAATTTCTTGAAATGTAGTAAATGGTTATGTGTAAAAATTGAATGCATTACGTTTATATATTAATATATTTATAATGATTAAAAATCAAATTTCTTGAAATGTAGTATGAAGAACACCCTGTTTAAGTCTGATTCTGAGAATTTTGAAGTTCATGAGATTGTGGTTGTGTCCCTATTAATCCTTTACAACAGTTGATCAATACAGATGGGTTATTTTTTAATCCCTAGGAAATTATTGTCCCAAAATTTTAAAATAATGACCCTTATTTATTATATCAATTAAGCATTAAGTGATGGTGAATCAACATCAATGAATAAGAGAAATGATGCTATGAAACTGTAGTTTTACGTTATTTTTATTTTTTTAATAGAAAATGATAAATTAGATTTTTTTCTCCTGATTTTTAGTATTTTTAATTTGATTAGAATTTTTTTTCAAGAAAAAAAGGCTGAAAATCAGTAGAAAAAATCTAATTTGTCATTCTTTCATTGGAAATGAATAAAGATAACGTGGAATCATAATTTCATACAATTCTTTCTCCAATACCTTTTAATTTGTTTTTATTAAAAATTTAAAGAATATAAATTTTTAAGTTTGAATTTTATTGTAATAATATTTTATAAAAACGGAAATACTATTAAATAATTTAAAATAATTTAAATAATGATTAGAAATAGATAGAGATACACGTGTAATTGATCATAGGATTTCATGAACATCACAATGGACCCACAACCAACATTGATTGATATTTGATAGAGGTAGAAACCACCCCCACCGCCATCCCAAGAACCAAATCGAAAAAGAAAAAAAAAAATAAAAGATTGATTGTAGTAGCATCATAAGAAACATGGAAACTCTAAAAATTTGATTTGCAAGAAAAGAGGTGAGTTTGGCGACGAGTAAGCCGAAAGTGTGAATTAAGGTATGCTGTTTTTGGCAAAGGGGGTCTGTCCATACCAAGGTCGGTCGGTTACTATAAAATTAACAATTAAGGTGTAAACGTTGCATGCCAAACCGTTGACTTGTTACTGTTCTGTAATAAGTAAATAAGTAAGAACCTCCACTTGCCAGTTTACCAGTAACCTTCGCCAATACCCAACTTTTTTATTTTTGTCCTTTTAAATCTCTCTCTCTTAAATTATCAGACCGAGTACATTTATTGTAATTCCAAACTTTATAAATGAGCCAGCTCTGTTTCTTCTATTGCATAGTATATATAAACTATATAACATTACATAATTCATTTCATCTTCTTATCTTTTGAGAGTGGAAGAAAGAAGAATCGAGTTTTATATAAGCCTTGTTTGAGTAAAGCAAACAAGATAGAGTAAAGCCGTGATCTTTTCGACTCATCTCTCTCCTCTTCCAATCCTTTTGTGTGCATCTAATCCATTTCTTTGGTCCCTCTGTTCTTTTTTTTTGTTATTATTATTTTTTAAAACACGAATCGATTTCCATGCTCAATCTAGTCTTCCTTTTTCTCTATCGAACAAAATTGTTGGTTATAAACTAAAATCTCTCACTGAAGAAAAATATTCAACAGAAACAGAAAGATTAAGAGTATCAAAATGGTGACTGGTTGGAGAAGAGCTTTTTGCACTTCCATTACCAAGAAACAGGACACCCCAGTTTTACCAGAAAAACAACAGCAGCAAAGCAATGGCACCAAAACTCCAAGATTTAGCTCAAAGTTTGGATTTTTCTCCAACCCATCGACTCCGAGGTTGCAATCTCAACCCGTTTCAAGCCCAAGTCTTCGTTGCCGAGCCACTTCCAACCCAGTTTCTTCACTTCCCAATAGCCCCAAACTTCATTGCAAAACATCCCATTTCTCCAATCCTTCATCACCTAAATCCCCTTCCAGTTTCTCCCTCCTTAAGGCAACTCTTCGCCTCTCCAAAGTAAGCTTCTTCTTTTTCTTTCTTCCTCCCCCCGACAGTTTTTTAGTCAAAATTTTAAATAATTTTGTTATGTTATGACTTTTTTCAGGGTGGTCGATGTGGAATCTGTTTACAAAGCGTGAAAACCGGTCAAGGCACGGCGATTTTCACGGCGGAGTGCTGCCACTCCTTTCATTTCCCTTGCGTCGCCGCCCACATAAAAAAGCAACAATTACTGAACTGCCCCGTCTGTTCCACTTCCTGGAAGGAGCTCCCTTTACTCTCCCTTGAACAACAACCTAGTAAAACATCACTCAAGAACATCAACACGAAGTCGTTTCGGGTCTACAACGACGATGAGCCATTGGCCTCCCCGGTTTCTCTTTCTCAGTTTAATCCCATTCCGGAATCCGACGAAACCGAAAACGACGACGTTGAAGAGAAATTCCAAGGATACTCTGTGACTCCTACGATTGCGAAAGAAATTGGAGTTCATCCAAGAAATGTAGAGGTTAGGTTGCTACAAGAGGCGGCGATGGTGGCAGTGGGGAGGAGCCATGAGAGCTATGTGGTGGTTATGAAAGTGCAAGCTCCAACGGCGACGCGGAGAGTGAGGAGGGCTCCGATTGACTTGGTTACGGTATTGGACGTTAGCAGGAGCGGGGTGCGGTTGCAGATGGTGAAACGCGCGATGAGGTTAGTTATCTCTTTGCTTAACGAAACGGACCGTTTGTCGATCGTGGTCTTTTCGTCGAGTTCGAAGCGGTTGTTGCCGTTGAAAAGGATGAGTTCAAACGGACGGAGATCCGCGAGAAGGACCGTTGACGTGCTTGGAAGCAGCGGGCAAGGGATGAGTGTGAAGGACGCGCTTAAAAAGGCGGCCAAAGTGTTGGAAGATCGCAGAGAGAAAAACGCCGTTGCCAGCATCTTGATCTTATCCGACGGTCAGGATAAACAATGTGAAATGACCAATCAGAACCTCCCAGTTGTTTCAACCACGCGCCTGGCACAATCAGAGATCCCCGTGCACTCCATCGGTTTCGGCACATGCAGTCAGGCTCCAAACGACGACGCTTTCTGTAAAATCGTGAATGGGCTTGTAAGCGTGGTGGTTCAGGATGTCAGACTCCAACTGGGATTCGTATCCGGGTCAGCGCCAGCAGAGATTTCGTCGGTCTATTCATTGACAACCCGACCGTCTTCCGTCGGGTCGAATTCGGTACGGATCGGGGACTTGCACTCGGGCGAGGAGAAAGAGTTACTGGTGGAGCTGAAAGTACCCGTATCGTCCAGTGGGTCCCACAGGGTGATGTCCGTACGATCCTCTCACAAGGATCCATTTACCCATGAGATGTTCTACTCGAGGGATCAAAGGCTGTTAATACCTAGACCATCGCAATCGGTCCGATCCTCATCTCACACCATCCAACGGCTGAGGAACCTCCACGTCAGCACACGTGCCGTCGCGGAGTCTCGCCGTTTGGTCGAGCGGAACCATTTATCGGGAGCGCAACATTTGCTCACTTCGGCTCGAGCCTTGTTGCTGCAATCTGGTTCCAGTTCAGCTGAGGAATTTATTCGCCGGCTGGAAACTGAGTTAGCCGAGTTGAACGGGCAGCGCCATAGACAGAGGGCAAATAATAATAATAATAGTCAGGTGGAAGACAAGGCCGAGCCGATAACACCGACGTCGGCTTGGAGAGCAGCGGAGCGATTGGCTAAAGTGGCGATAATGAGGAAGCATCTGAACAGAGTGAGCGATTTGCATGGATTTGAAAATGCCAGATTTTAAAATTTTTTTTTACCCACTATTTTCATTTTGTAATTGTAACACAAAAAATTAAAAAAATGTTTTGAATGGAGAAAATTTATATATATTAATAATTCAAAAAAGAAAAAAAAGGAAGCGATGTTGACTTCACTGAGGACAAAGAGGCCAGATTGAAAGGCCCTTTCTGCAGGAGGACAGTGAGTGAGATGGGAGTTCAGATAAACCCATTTTCTACCTTCGATCCACTTCAACATCTCCTTTTGCTTTTGTCATTATTCTCATTTGTTTTTACTGTAATTTTTTAAAAGAAATAATTAAATAAGGTAAACTACATGAAAAAAAAAACTCAATTTTAATTTTCAAATTTTATAAAATAATATAATTAAGTTGTTATATTTGAGTTATTCAACTGTTAACTTTTGTTACCAGACATAACATGTTAAACTTAAAAAGTTAATAACTAATTTCACCCTAAATTATAATTAAAATATTATTTTGATATTATCAGGATTTTCCTTAATAATAATTTCAAAAAACTAAAAAAAGGTAAAAACATATATTTACTTTTAAAGTATATTAAATAGAAAATTAGTGAAATATTGGGAATGTGTGCAAATTCTAATATTATAAAATTAAATATTTATTATAAATATTATTATATTTTCTTAAATATAAATTTATACATGAAATATTTATTTTTTCGCTCATATCATTAGTATAGCAAATTTCAGTATTTGTCATACGTAAATATTATACTGTAATAGATATTTTTAGTATATATCAATATCATATAATAAAAAAAGTAGCATTGTTTTTATTGAGAGTTGAACCCAAGTTTTCAAACTTACTAAAAAATTATCTAACAAAACACAATATAACATTATACGGTAATATAATTCATTTTCTTTTATCTATCTAAAAAAACAAGTTATTAATTAAAAATAAAACTTCTAAACAGATTTGAACCCAAATTCCACAATTTGAAACTACACAAATTTAAATAGCAAGTCAAATGACATTAGATTTTTTTTTTTTGGCAATTAAGGTATTCATCGTCGATAGCATTGATTAATCTCTTTATTGTGGATGTTTTTCGAAAAGGTAAATTGATTAGCTATAAAATTTGCTCTATTTCCATGAACAGAGATTGAACATCAACCATATGATTAATAGATGAAGTGAGCAACCATCATACCATCCTCATAATTTAAATGAAAGATAAGTTTTGGCCTTGTTTTCTTATAATCTGTAATAGAAAATAAATCGCTAAACTTATCGCACAAAATTTTCTTTGATCTATTATTTTTCATTATGATTCAATCTAAATCACGATGTCATTTTCTTGTTCCTGAATAGATTTCATCAATTTTTTATTTAATTCTTTTAAATTTATGCTTTACTTCGAATAAAGATTCACCTGATTTTGATTTTCTATATATAAAAAAGGCGTTTAGCTATTAATACTTTTGAAAACCGGTTTAGCACCATGTAAACACAACCAACAAAACTGTGCTATTTACTTGAATAAAAATCAAATTACATGAACTACGTGAGTTAGGTGAGATGAGAAGAGTTTCTCTTACCTTAACCAGTGATAGAGGGTTTGATCCTCACCTTCGGTATAGAGCAGTTTTAAAACTCGTGGCCAGTATTTATCCCCTTAATAAGCCTACAGAATACGGAGGATTAGTTATTGAACTCACTCCAATAAGTACATTGAGAAATAAATAAAAAATCGCCTTAAATATGTTATATTGGGAAAAAGAATTTGAAAATATTTTTAATAAAAGAAGAAGTGTAAGATTGTTTGGTTGGTGGGTCAAATCAAAAGAATGTTTAAAATTTTATAAAGGGTAGCGTGAAAATGATGAGAAGGGAGTGGGACTAATGGTTTCTTTTCATTTGTAGTGTTTTTATTATGTGAGCTGTGAATGGCATAGGAAAATGCCAAATGGTTGTTTTATTTTATTGTTTTGGTTTGTTTTCAACATTCATGTGTTAAAGATAAAAGGCCATAGATTCTTGTTCAAAGGAGAAGGGATTTTCTTTTTCCTTGCTTCACTTTAAATCTTTGGTCAATATGGTTTGAAATGTGAACATATTAATTTTCTCAATTCTTGGAGATTGATGTTTGTAAAATGAATGCAAAAGTTAAAAGGAAAGGGAATGATGATCTTAGTTTTCAGCTTTTCATAATATAGATAGATGTGCGGCTAATGTGTCCCGCACTAGAAACATTTGCTCTCTTAGTGCCCAAACCAAAAACCCCCAAATTACACTAATTACTAATCAAAAACATTCTTCTAAGTGCTTCCAGATATATGTATTAAAATGTGGATTTTGTTCATTTTCAAGACCAAATTACCAGTTATTTCAAGGTAAAGGAGTCTTAGATATTTGGAAGCCTATACCTCAATTTACATTCATTCATTGGATTATAGGTGAAATGGTATACCATGAAGAAAAAAAATTTATGCTCATCTCTCTTTATAAAAAAATAAAGAAAATTAATGTTAAAATATGGCTTAAGCCTTTGGTACTTTTTGAAAATTTGAAATTTAATCCCTATATTTTTATTTCAAAATGTAGTCTCTCTACTTTTTAGATTTTAAAATTTAGGTTCAACTGTAACCAATATTTTTCTTTATTTCAAAATATCACATCAACAATTTTTTTAAATAAATTTAACAGCGTTAATATTTGAACCTAAATTTTAAAATCTAAAAAATAGAAAGATTACATTTTTAAAAATAAAAATATAAGTATTAAATTCTAAATTTATGAAAAACATAAAAAAACTTATGACATATTTTCACTAAAATTTAATAACCAATCATCTATGCATATATATATTAAAGAGGTGGATCCAAACTTTGTAATTGAGTTTGTGGCTTTATTGACCTTTTATGTGGGATTTTGTTCTCGTTTTAGAAAAAAAAAAAAAAAAAGACTTGAAATGAGGATAAAAGGAAAAAGGGCATTGGTTGAGAGTGAGAGAGTAAATGTAAAACTTTGAGCAATGAATTGCTAAAAAAGTTTGGGTAATAAAGAGCATGAAAGTGGGGAAAAAGGTGCATTATTTCACACTCATATTCCTAGATGCTACAAGAAGTTGCCTACATTGTGCGTGTCCATAATTATGTCAGCTTCTTGCATTTAATGATAAATAAATAAATAATGACCACTCTCTTAGCTGTCCTCTTAAGTAGAAGTATCAATGGATTAGACTTTAGGGTGAATCAATTTCAACAGTATTTACTCAGCCTTCTTTCAAATTCCATTTGTAACTTGGTTTATTTATTTTTACACATTAAAAAAAAAATTTGTTGAATTATTAGGTAGATTTTTTATGATTTCTTTTGTAAAAAGAAGAAGAAGAAGAAGAGAAATTGTAGCTTACAAAATAAGTAACAAACTTATAGCATTAGTTATAACAGAGTTGAAATAATAATAATAATAAAGTTTTTTTTCCCCTCAGTGCTTGTAATAGAAACTAGTCGACAAAGAACTCAAATGTCAGGAATTTCAAAGACTTGTAACATTTTTAAGGTAATGGCTAAGGAGGTGTTTCATTTGTTGCATGTTAGATAGAAAAAACAAAGAAATTTATTTATTTATTTATTTTGGATTAATTTTCTCAAAACATCCTATTAGTGATCATTCCTTTCATCAACAGTACTGAAAGTTGGCACTTGGTGCCTGCTAGCTGAGGTTCACATATATAGCTTAAAACTAATAAATGGGAGGGATTCTCTACTTCTTTTTAGAATTAATATTTTACGATTTTATTAATTATTGTGATATTTTTTTATTATATTTATCTAAAATATTGTTTAGATTAATATATATATATATATATATATATATATAGGATTAAAATTTTTTTTTACATAAAAATAAATAATTAGAAAAATTTTAATCAACTCTAAACTTAAATTTATGATTTACATGAATACAACACTATGACAGTTGAATTGTTGTAATATAGATTAATATGTAGTTTGCTCCCTCAACTTGTATTCATCAAGGTTGGTATTTTCGCCTTAACACCATTAGTTTGTGTTAACGTGGCATTGACGATCAATCCTAAAGTGACACGTGACAACCTCTTAGTATGATACGTGATAGACATAAATTAAAAAAATTAAAATCTTTTTAAAAATATAAATTAATTTAAAAAAATATAATTTATCGGACAAGTTCAAATATTAACTAGATACTTTTACACAAATTCAAGTGGCAAACTACATGTTAACCCTTAAAAAATTAACATTGTTAATAAATTGGGTCAATGTATGTGACGAAATATAAATGCATATACAAATTAAGTAAAACAAAATTTAAAAACCAACTAAATACTTTTGAACAAATTTAGAATAAACTAAGACAACCTTTATAATATTCATTGTACTAAAATTTATATTAAAATAGTTTTACTTCAAATGGGTATGAAAAGCCATGCCCTTTAGTTTTGTGGAGTCTTTGCTTTACCTTCCCCCCTTTTGTTTGCTTTGCTTATGGGGCACTGATGATTTCCTTAAATTGGGAAATACTTTATGTGGTATTGATGACTACTTGCTTTTCATTTTTCTATTTCACAATGTGCATCTGCCTTATCCAAGTAAAAGAGTCAAAAGAGGCTGCCTTTCTCTCCTCATCATTCCTTTATTTATTAATACATCAGAAGAAAAACCTAGGTTTAATATTTCAATTTAACAAATGAATCCTCTATACTCTTACTAATGTTTTAAGCAAGCTTTTGATATTATATATTTACTCTCAACCTATCTAACAACTTTTAAGCTTTCTTCCTTTTTTTTTTCATATATAGATATTTTAGCTAGGAGAAAAGTCTTATAATATTATTTAGGGACTATAAATTTTGGTTTAATGTATAATAATATACATGAATTTTAATTTTGCTTAATTTTATATACGAAGTTCTGTTTTGATTTAATATTTACAAACTCTTTATATCATTATGGATATAACATATTTTATGTATACATATTACCTACATATATAATTATATTTATCCAATATAGAAATAAATTTATATATTTATTTTTTTAAATATGTACAATTAAATCAAAATTAAAATTTATATATCAAATTACATATTAAATCAAAAGTTATGTATAACCTATTAATTTAGAACATCATTTAAGGCTAGAAACAATTTGGTCTGCAACCCAATATAGAGAAGGGTTCCATAAGCTAAAATTTGTACCCAACCCAAACCTTGGATATCAAATCTTATGGGCAGCTACATGAGGTCCAAACCTATTGGATATCAAATCTTATGAGCAGCAACATGGAGGTCCAGGTTCTATTGACAGCAACTTGGTTTCTATTACAAAGCATGAATGTAGAAAGAATTTTTATTTACAAATTTAACTATGTTACGGTCGAGAAGTTCTTTGGGTTGAAAAAAAAATGTTTCTGAAAACTATTGTGGGTAAATATCGTGAAAAACATATGGTTGATTAATTTTAAATGTTTGGAATTGTTGTCAATAATTCAGTGAAAATTTAAATTTTTTATTTAAATTAAAAATAAATTAATTTATATGATATTTAAATAACTTAATCATTACACATCAATATACAATTTAAATACTTATAGTAACTAATAAATTGTTTGTAAATTTAATGGTACATAAAATATTTAAAAATTTAAATATAATTATAAGTGATATTTAAATAATTTATATAAAATATAAATTAATCTGATTTCTTATACAAATTTTAAATATTTAATATTTAAATTAATCTAAATTTTTAAATAACTTATATAAATAAAAATATTTAATAATTTGAGCTTCTAAACATGAAGGAAAGTACTAGTGTAGCGCATATCCTTTTGTCTAGATGTTATAGACACAAATTTAACTGTGTTCATTACTCTAAACAAGTTTTAAGTTTCAGTATCACTTGGGGTTGCTTGAGATTAAATTCAAGTTCTTATTTCTCTACCATATATTTTTATTATTAAACTAAGAAGTTGTTAGCTTCAGTATCACTTTAAATAGTAAAGAAAATGTTTATATACACATTTATAGCGTGTTCCAAATGCAAGTATACAACTAATTGTACAATCAATTTTGACACTTTTTAACCTTAAAAGATGAAAATATTGTAGAAACAATCAAATACTATTGAGGTATCACTATGCTAACAATCCGTCAAATCCTTAAGAAACAGTTAAAACTACTAGGTAGTGTTTGATAAACCATTAAAAATTTTTATTTAATTAAAAATGAAAATTTTTAACATTTAATATCTTAAATGTGTTTTAATCATTTTAATTAAAAGTGTTGAATAAGATAAGTATCTAAGTAGCTATTTGTCACTTAATGTAGAAAATATTAAGTTAATTTTATTAAAAATTTAAAATAAATTATATTTAAAAAAATGAGGTATTCAAATTAACATATTTATCTTCATCCAAAACTATCCAAAATAATATAAAATATTATATTAATAAGATTAAAATTAAAAAATAAATAGTCTTTAAAAAATCAATATGTACTTTTGTCAAACAACATAATTATATTCCTTACTTATATTCACTAATTTTCCAAACAATTTTCTAATATAAATTAAACACTTATAAAATTTAGTAGTTAAAATCTCAATTTATCAAAACACCCGAAGTTTATTATTTCTATATATAATTTTTTTATAAATGATTATTAATATAAATTTCAAAAATAATACAATTATAAAATTCCCTTTTTATAATTTTATCAGGCCAAATTTGATTTAAAAAAATCTGATTTTTTTAAAAAATTATGGTTTTGGACCGATTTTTTTTATATTTAGGGAACTAGGTCAATTTTGGAGAGAGAAGTGAAAACGTCCAGTAGGTCGCATTTTTTTGCTTATGTGGCAAGAAAACGCATCCTATGTCAACTGCAAACGCGTTTTGCTAGATGCACTTTTACTTTCTCTCTCCTCTATCATTTTTTTTAGGGTTTTTATTTTCTGTAGGGTTTAGGGTTGGAAATTTGCGGGGACAAATTTATTTGTGTTTGTATTTAAGGTAGACATTGTGAAAGCTTAAAGGTATATTTGAGTTGATAGCGATGCGATAACGCTTGGAAACCTATACATTTCATCTATCGTGTCGGGATGAAACCATTGCCTTAGAAACCCATCACATTACAATTAGGGCTCTGAGTTCACAGTGCTTATATGGTTATGGGTTGAAGTATAACTAGGGCTCATAGTTGACGAATGTTAATGTGCGGTCACGGGTTGGAGCATAACTAGAGAGCCTAGTTGACAATGGTTATGTGGTCACGAGTTCAAGTTTCATCTCGCTAGAAAAAGGTTGTCCAAGAAGTTTCAAAGCTAAGTTTTGGAGCAAAGGTATTGAAGCACTATGAACTGATTACCAAGACTTGAGATCCAAAAGCCATCTATCTTGTAGTGAATCAAATGAACCAAAAACATCTAGTGCTCCCAAAAATCTTGCAAACTCTTGGAAAACCATTTTCCTTTCTTCAGTAGAAGGAAAATATCTTCTTAAGCATTTACTCATTTCCTCTGAGATTTCTACATCTTTATGTGGAGGAAGGCAATTTGGAACCTCATTAAGCCAATCACTACAATAATACCTATGTAAACAAATAAATTTAAAATTTTTTTAATTCATAATAAATAAAACAAGTATAAAAGAATAAAAAAACAAGCATAAATGGAATATATGTTATCTAAGTTTACCTTGGATTTAAAGAATGAGCCATACAATGAAGTGGTGTACTACTCTTAGTCTATCGATCAATAAAAATATCATATACCACTTCATAAAAGATTGATCGCTCGTCTCCTTTCTTCCCTTCATGCCTATAAATGCTTGTCTAGTCCATCGATCAATAAGAATATCATATACCACTTCATAAAAGATTGATCTCTCATCTCCTTTCTTCCCTTCATGCCTATAAATGCTTGTCTTCAATTTTTCAATCATTTCATCCCACACCTCATAAACCAAGTGAAGAGTAGGCCTATCCTTGTCCATAATTCGAAGCATATCATATATAGGTCCCATAAAAGAAAGGATATGGTCAACCTTATCCCACCAAAAGTTATCCAAAAATTTTTCCTTTACCAAAGAGGCTTTGGAAACATCATCTTCTCTATAAGTAGACCATTCATCACTAATAACCATATTTTGGAGACCTCGTTTAATGAGCTTGAGTCTTTTCAACATCATAACTATAGAAGCAAATCGAGTATTTGCAAAGGTAAGTAATTTCAAAGGCAGAAAGGAATTAAATATTGCCAACCTCATAAAGTGATTCATTATGAAGTTTCTTATAAAGATGGCATCATCACCAACATTATTTATCCAACGCAAAACATCATATGTAACCTCATTCTTTTCGATGCTTTTTGTAGAACATAAAATTTTAAGAGCAAGATTAAAAGTATGTAACGCCCCAAAACCCGGCCTAGAAGTTTAGACCGAATCCTGAAGGTTACATTTGCCACCAAAATTGGCGAAAACAAAAACTTTAATTTAAACCAAGAAAAACCTTTTTGTTCATTATGTTTGAAACAATATTAAACCGACGTCAAACATTCAGAAATAAATCCACAGTTTCTAAAGTTCAGTCCACAGTTTGTATAATCGTTTTACAAACCGACATAAAGTTTATCGTATAAAATTGGTGAAATTTTACTTAAAGCGAATCAAACCATATCTGTTTGAGACCTCTGGTAAGCTGAGCCCAGCTCCAAAACACGAAAAGTACCTAAAAGAAAAGACACTACAGAGATGAGCTACACAAGCTCAGTGTGATTCCAAAACATGAACAGATGGTAAAAGACGGAGTGACACAATAAATACTTCAGGCAAGCATATGTATAAAAATATCACTTACGAAAGTCTAAGTAAGTATGTCAAGTACAATATCAAACCACAGAAATGATTTTCCAGTCATACGCAATGATCAGATCATATTACATGACATTTGCTTTATTTTCAATAACCAGAAGTTCACACAACAGACAAAATGTTCTGACAGACAGACATATATTCAGATATAAACAGATGCACAAATCAAAATCCCTTCCCGCCAACCAAACACCACTTCGTCCATCCAACACACCATATAAGGGTTATGGTAGGCACGCCCACCATGGACACCACATAGAACCATAATAGGGTCGTCCACCCTACACACCACAACGTGGAACTATGCCACTTGAGTAACTGTATACAGTTGAGCTGATATACGTGTATGATAGCGCGGTAAACCGTTGTACAAAAGTATCGCAGTTAGAACTGCCAAGTCTGTCTTCCTTCTCTTCATAACCAGATCCCAAAATTTTCATGCTATTCAACAATGCACATATTATGCAGACAATATACATAAACGAACATTAACATTTCCAGTTGAACAGACACTTGTATTCTAATGTTCAGTTAAGACAAAAAATAAAAAACTCATACTTATTCGTCACATAAACGAGCAATAAAATCAAAGATCATAACCGCACGTATATACACGAACCAAACTAAATCGAGTCTCAAACACACTTATCGAGGCTTGAAACGAGGGTCAAATTACACAGAAACATAAAACAGACAATTTAGGACTCAAAACAAAAATTCTGCAAAATAGGGCTACATGGTCGTGTGCCCCGACCGTTTGGATGTGCCCAGGCTGTGTGGGGGGTCTACACGCCCCTGTGGAGGCCACACATGCCCGTGCGGAGGGGACACAGGCCCGTGTGAGAAGCCTGTGTAACTCACTATCCAAAAAAGCCAAAAATAAAGAGCAGAAGTGACACGACCGTGTGAAGATCTCAAACGCCCGTGTGGGACACATGCCTGTGTGGCCAGGCCGTGTGTAACAACCCGTTTTTGGGTCAAGTCGAAGCAGTGGTTTCGGGACCATAAATTCGAAGTTTAAATGATTATTTTATTATTATTATTATTTATTGTTTACAAAATGAATATATGATGGTGTGAAATTTTCGTAAAGAAATTTTATCGTTTAAATGCTTAATTCGGTTAAAAGGACTAAATCGTGTAAAGCGTAAAATTTGAGTTCTATAAGCTAAAGGTGTCAAATAGCTATAGAATATTAAAGTAAAGGTCCTTATGTGATAATTAGTCCAATTGTGAGTTAGTGGATGATATTTGGTTTGGCATTTATGTAAATATGAATTTATTTTAATGGCAAATTAGTAAAATGTTAAATAATGTTGAATTAAATAAAAAAAACCATTTTTTATGCTATCATCTTTCTCCATAGCCGAATATCAAAAGAAGAAGATGAGTTTTGGAGCTTTGAGCATTCGGTTCATGTATGTTTCAATTGTAAGTCCATTTTGACTCGGTTTTTGATGATTTTTATGTTTTTGTGATTGTTGCAACTAGTACTAGCTAGTCCGTGTCTTCGATTTCAAAACTGTTAAAGATCTTGATAGTTTGCATTGATGAGCTTATGTGTTCTTTGATGTTTAATGGTGAAATATGAATATTTGATGTTAGATTTTCATATTTTATAAAGTGATTTTTGATGAAAATGCAAATTAGGGATTAAATTGTGAAATATTGAAATTATGTGGTTAAAAGTGTGATTATTTGGAAAATGTGGCTGCAAAGGCAATAACAAGAATTCAGATAAGCATGGGTAGGATGAAATTGCATGAAATTGTGATTCTATGTGATAAGGAGTAAATTGCAAAAATGTGAAATAATAGGGGCAAAAGTATAATTTTTCCAAAATGTGTAAATTGTGTTAAATTGAATGAAATGATGATTAATAAGTAAATTTTGATATTATATAGATCGAGAGAAATGAGATTTGGATCTAGAGCGAGGGAAAATAAAGTATCGGATTAGTTGACCTAATTCGTCGTTACAGCGAAAAAGGTAAGTTCGTATGTGGTAATTTCATTATAAATGAATGTTAAATGCTTTGATATTGCATAACCTGTGATTATAAGGTTACGAATAATGTTTGAATTGTTAATACGACTTTACAGATGTATTCGACGATGAAATAGACAAGTGAAACTTCCCGGTTGAACCTTAGGAATAGTTTAGGGTGCTAGTGACATGTCATTAGGCTATTGTGTTGGCTTCGGGCCATGATATCGGCACTTCGGGTGCAAATGATACCTTGATTTGGCTACGGGCCATGGTATAGGTACTCTGGGATAAGTTATCATGATTTGGCTACGGGCCATGGTATAAGTACTTATCGATTGTGATCCTTGAGTATCCGACTTCTATTCAAATGGTTCAACGGGTAATCGAATGATGTGGTTGGGAAAGAGGCTAGTACGAGGTGATACAGGTACGTACAGAACCTATTTGAGTATTAAATAGAGAATGATCGATGAGATGATATTTGATCAAGTTTTGTAACATCCCGAATTAGGGCCTAGTCGGAACAATGGTTTCGGGATCACAAATCCGACGTAAGAAAATTTATTTTTATTATATTTTTATGGTCTACAACTTCACGGAACGATTTCGTGAAAATTTCGTTAAAAAATTTTGACGTTTGGCCACTCAATTTAGTCAAAAGGACTAAATTGTATAAAGTGCAAAACTTGAGTTCTAGAAGTTAGAGGTGTCAAATTGCTATGAAAATTTAAAGTAGAGGTTATTAAATGGTAATTAGCCCATTGGTTAAATTTTTTGACAAAAATGGATATGGTATATGTTAGATAAGATATTTTTTTTGTAAGGGCATTTTAGTCCTTTCGTAAATTAAATGAATTAAGAACAAAATTAAAATGCCAAATTTGTCCATCTTCTTCATATCGATGAAATTTACCAAAGGAAGACATGGCTAGGGTTTTTTTAACTTTCCAAGCTCATGGTAAGTCCGTTCTAGCCCCGTTTTTCAAGTTATTTACGGTTTTGGAGTCTCGGTAGGTCGATGTAGTTTATGCTACCAATAATTCATGCTAGGGTTCATATTTGGAAAATTACCCATAGGTGAAAAGTGTGTATTTTAATGTTTTATGGTAGAATATGAAGCTTGAAATTATGTTAAACAACTTTTACTAAGCGATTTTAAGTGAAAACGAGTAAAACGACATAATCGGTAAAAATACCTAATGTCCATAAGTGTATGTTAGAGTAAGAATTTGATGTTTCCATAGAAGGGAAAAATGATCAACATGTTAGAAAACAAAAGAATAAGGGTTGAAGTTTAATTTTCGAGTATTGGGGCAAAAGTGTAAATATGTAAAAGTTTAGGGGAAAAATTGTAATTTTGCAAAAGTTTGAGTAAGGGACTTTTTTGAGTAGTACATTAATTAAATAAGTGAAATGTGATGTTTTAGACCCTGAAAAATGAGATTTGGACCTAGAACGGGAGGAAAATCAAAAAT